>CM053560.1:121711380-121772698 GCA_028646485.1 Cryptoprocta ferox | reverse complement strand
GTCCCCGGAGTGAACCGTTGCTATGGGAACCTGTGACGAGCAGTCGGAAATCGAGGTTCTGAGGATCTAGGTCCTGTCCCTTCTGGCCTGAGGAACGGGGGGGGGGGGGGGCGGAATCCGGCTTTGCGGGGCCGTGCCGTGGTGCCCACTGTTTGCTGGGCCTCCCCTTCTTCCCGTTCTGGACGTGGACGCTCGTTCTCGGTTCATGATGAATTAGCAAAACCTCAGTCTTGGGAAGAGGGAAGTAGTTCGTGAGCGGTAGGAATTCAGAGGAAGTGTTTCGTGAGCATCATACTTGGTTTCCCCCTTCCGGGAGCCCGGTAACTGAAGGGTTCTCCTCCCTGTATTCTTTGTCTTTTCTCTTCGCCTCTTTTTGTTTTCTTTGCAACATCCCTTCCCCACCCCACCCCCACCCCTAGGCCTTTAGAGACCCTGGGATCTGGGCATTGTAAGAGTTTCTGGAGGAGGAATTACCTTTCTTGTCCACTCTTGTGAAGTCCAGTTAATAGTGTTTTTTCCAGAAGTAGGAACCCACCACGTATCTGTTCCATCTATCTATATAGTATATATAAATGTAAGATTTTATATAATTATAATAAATATGCAGAAGTTGCTAAACTACTAGGAACAGTGAACCTTGGTCTTCATGCAGTCGGTGGAAAACCCTTTCACTTTTCTGCCATATCAGCCCCAGCTTTTATATATAAAATGAGAGGATGGTATAAACTCTCCTCACGTGAAGAGTCAAGTGCAGTGTATCACTGTTTGACCCTTGCTGTGTCTTCTACAAAGTCAATAGTATGTGCAGTTTTGCCTTGTCTTGCTGTGGAGTAGACTGTTCACAGTTAAATCCTCAAAGTATGTGAGAATCCAGTGAGCCCAGGTATTGTAGTGAGGAAAAAACCTATTTGGAACCAAAGGCTTCTTTGGGATTCACAAGTGCATGTGTTGGGTGACCCTTCCATCAGTATGGTTTCCAGGATCTGCTCACACATGCCCCCCCCCCCCCCCAGTGGTCAGAGACTGCACAGATTTTCAAGATGGCTGACTAGAGTCAAGGGTCATGAAGAGAGAAGTGGTTTTTGCCCAGGACTTTGGACTCTCTGTCTCTTTGGCCCATAACTACTGAGTAAATAGATATAACATTAATAGCCCTTGGACCTGGAATTAGCAATAAGAATTGCTTTGGTAAAATCTGGTCCAACAGTGTTTTGATTCACGAGTTAGATCTTGCTTTTTCATTCTGGTGGAACAGAATGTCTAAGCCTAGACAACCTGAAACATGTTTCACTTCTTTTAAAAGGTATCATAACAGATATTGGCAAAAATTATGTTTTATTTAAAAATCATAATCTCTTGGGTGCCTGGGTGGCTCAGTCTGTTAAGCGTCCGACTTCTCGGGTCATTATATCACAGTTATGAATTCAAGCCCCACATCGGGTTTGCTGCTCTCAGCACAGAGCCCACTTCAGATCCTCTGTTCCCCTCTCTTTCTCTCTGTCCCTCCCCCACCCATTCTCTCTTTCTCTCTCTCTCTCTCTCAAAAAGAAATAAATATTTTAAAATTAAAAAAATGAAAATCATAGTCTGTTTTATTGGGTTTTTTTGTAGTAAGGCTCCATGCCCAATGTGGGGCTTGAACTCATGACCCTGAGATCAAGTGTCAGTTGCCCCACCAACTGAGCCAGGCAGTTGCCCCTAAAAATCATAGTCTTTTTAAGGTGATCTCATTGAGGGGAAGAAAAAAAAAAAAAAAACCCTCCTAACATCTGTAGCTTGGAAGAGGTTAGCAGCTTTACAGAATCATAGATTCGCAGGGTCATTTAATAAAACCTAGGTGAATTCCAGTCACCTGAAGAGATTTTTTTAGAAATCTAGATTTGGGGGAAATGTGTCTATGAGACCTATTTTCAGGAAATCTCTTCAGATAATTGTTTGGCATTGTTAAATCTAACAACTTGCTGCCATTGTGATTGATACTCTTCATTTCTTTTTTTTTTTTTTAATTGAGAAATTGTGGTAGAAAGACCAGACAGACCAGAGAGGTGGTTTCATTTGGTCACCCACCAGCAGTATGTCCTTGTGGGAGTCCCTCATCCTTCCTGAACCCAAGTCTCTGACTCTGTAGTGATATTCTAGCTCCCACGGCTCCTGGGTGCCCTGAATTAGGAGGCCGGGTGAGCTATAAGACCTTTGGTGAATAGAAGACCTCTCTGTGAAATTACAGTCTTCATTGTGTAAGGCAGATGTAATGAGCCAAGAGAACAGAAGCATAAATGGGCACGATTCAGCTTGTGAACCTTTTTAATAAAAAAAAAAAAAAAAAAAAGAAGGGAAGAAAACTAAGATCTGATTCCAAATACTATAACTATGTTTATCAGCCCTCTCGATTTTTTTCCTATTTATGCATGAAGGTGATTGAGAGTCTTCATTTTAAATGTTGCATAGTTCCTGTGTGGATCTGTTTTGTCTATGATGAAGAGAACTTTATCTCTTAATATCGGAGGTAACGCTCTTCTCCACACGTGCCCATTGTGCTCGGCCTCATGCTGTTCCCTTCATCCAAAACCCTGTCCTGCTCATCTCCACACCAGCCCTAAGGTCCAGGGCAGGCATCATCCCTCTCCCGGTTCCGCCACTCTGTGGTCATTACTTGGGTGCGTGTGTCTATGGTCTCCTTTCCTCCCCTGGTCTGTGTGACAGTTTTTATTACTCATCTTCATATCCACAGTGCCTGACATGTAAGCACTATACATTTTGAACTCCTGAAAACTACATTTTTAAACAGTGTAAAGTACTTGAGTGGTCATATCCAGTAATCTAATGATGGTGCATCTGAACTTAGTCTACCTCCGTCAGGAGCACCGGGATGGTCTTGAGCCTTTTACTCGATGGCAATAAATTGGAGAGGCTTTCCTAGCGTCCGGCGTTGGAGCACTGCTGGGACCCTGCTGAGGCTTATATATAGGGTGTCACTGGGCACACCTGAGCCTCGGGGACTCTCTCAGTCACTGCTGTTTTAACATAGCCCCATGTTCCTATCATTTGTTCACTCTGCCTCCAAGTCACCCACTCTGTGTAGTATGTCTATTTGAATGACTTTCAGTGGGAAATACTATACTTACTTTGCCCCTCATATATCACACGCTGAAAACGGGACAGATTCAGAAGACTAAATGGGCCAATAGTGCATTCCTGTTTTCTAAAAAGACAAGGTAGAAATGTTAACTGAATTGTTTCTAGTAATTAGGTGAAAAAAAATCCCATTTTACTAACCCTTTAATTCGTTTTTTAAATAAATGAATACAGTAGAAATCTCTGCTTTTAGTATCAGCTGACAGGCAAATCTCAGAGAGAGTTCTCATCGTGCTGCGCTTTCTTTGTCTTCATCAGGCCACCCTTGATGAGGGAGTTTAGTCCTCAATTTGAACGGATGAGCATAAAAGGAAAGGAGAGTTTATAAGGATCTCTGCAGAGCTGTCTAACCAGCCCCGGAGTTGGCTTGGGACGTGAGCGATGCAGACCATGTGTTCATTGGAGCTCCAGCAGAGCCTCTGGCCTCGCAGGGTCCATCCACCCTGTGACTTGGCCTTCTGACCAGCAGGGAAAGGCCTCTGTGTGAGATACGGTGCAGCTGGCCGACCTGGACCCAGAGCAGGAGAAAGGAGGCATGCTTGTGCTTGGCAGACCCCGCTGAACTTAGACTAGCCACCTGTTCATCAGCAGAGCTTATGTGTAAATGCAGGACTCTTACCTAATAAGCTGTCCTGTTGGTTTGGCTGTTTCGTATACTCAATATTCATAATTTTCCAAGGAAATTTTTCACCTTTTTCCATTTTTGTCCCAGGAATACAGAATCTGATTTTTATGGCATGTCCAAAATAAATAGATGTATTTTTTGCTAAATCCATTTTAAATCCAATTTAATACTGGTATCTCATGTTAGCATAATAGTATACTATAATGTTAGTATCATAGTATTGGTGTATGTTAGTAACATTACGTTAGTGTACTTGTGCTACTTTATGAGTAGGGTAAATGTGTGTATGTATACATGTACATACACGCACATGTGTTCACATTTATATGTATATGGGAACTCTGGGCTCTGGCGCTTTATGGTAGTTACTTGTGTGATTGGTCTCTTGAAAGAAAGAAGATATTCATATGTATGTGTGGATGTATATATATATGGTTGAAACTGATTAGTAGACTGATTCAAATTTTGATTTTCTAAATCTAAGTTTAATCTACTTTATGGAGTACACTGAACGTTACATCCAGGGAAACCTCCTTAGAAAACACGATTTAGGTCGTGAAAATTCTTGATCTAATACTAACCTTAGTTCAAATGTATTTTCTTTTTCAGGCGAAGGCATCCTCTTATTACAGCCTGGGAAACATGAATTTCCATTTAGCTTTCAGCTTCCATCTGAGTAAGTGAAACTCTATTATCTTCGTGATTTTTTTTTTCTCTGCAGCCTGCCCCTCCAGATGTGTGGGTACCCAGTGCCTTCTGACACTCCATTACACCTTGCCTAGCCCCCGGATAGACTTGCGCTGTTCACGCTCTCTTCTTTTTTCTTTTTTCTTTTTAAGCCAAAACCAACATTTTAAGGGTTTTATTTTCCAGTTGTGTTTAACTGAAAGGTAAACTTATAAGTTAACCTCTTTGGTTTGTTTCAGACCTTTAGTAACCTCATTCAGCGGGAAATATGGAAGTATTCAGTACTGCGTGAGAGCCGTTTTGGAACGACCCAAGGTCCCTGATCAGAGTGTGAAGCGGGAACTCCAGGTTATTAGTCACATCGATGTCAACACACCAGCATTATTAGTAAGTCCTTCCTTCTTCTGCTCCTCCCTCCCTCCCTTCCTCCTTCCTTTCAATTGCGCTATGTATATTGAGCCAGTTTAGTGGTCGTCTGTCCTGTCACTTTCTGATAGAATCTTATAACCCACGGGCATTCACTATAAATGTGTGATTCTAGGCTGGGCAAATTACAAATTGTGTGTGTTAATACTATTGATTATGTCTCCGTTGTTCGGGGCTGCTTTTGCCAAAAAGTTATACAGGCTTGAAATGCATTAATAAGGCTTAATAATAATAATGCACACACAGAGAGTGGTTACTTTTACCAGAGCGGCCACATTCACAGGGCTGTGGTATTCTAAACTCTTCAATAATAGCAGGTTGAGGAACAGTAATTATGGAAGAGTATTAATCAAGCTCAGCCTGTTATTGAAGCTCAGGCCATTATGCTATGTATCCTTCCGTTTTGCATGCCATTTTCTACCATTAAGTGAGTGCACGCAGCTGCTGTGGGGAGCCTTTCACTTATCATTTCCTTATGACAGATTTGGCCACATTAAAGCATTGAACTTCTAATAATCACCAGAAATACTGTAGGCTGATAAGAAAGATTAGGCCATAAGTAACAACAGACTAGACAAGATGGGAGCTAATGAGCTAGATTCTTTTATCTAAACCCATATTATCAAAATAATATAAAATTATACCTTGTACTTGCATGATAGCTATGAGGACCTAGTGGTTCTTCATTTAAATATGAATGAATGAATGATTTTTTTTTTTTTCCTAGAAAATACTGGAATAATTTAAACTTTCCATCATGATACTGATGTTCCAAACATGTATGTTTAAATATTGGGGGTTTCTTTTTCTGGCCAGTGTTTTTAAAGGGAAAAAAACAGGAGTTACAAAGGTGTTTCACTCTCTTTTCATACGAAAATGGAATAGACTTTACTGTTGGCTCACTTTTAGAATGTGAAAATATAATGGTTATGCCCTGGTCGCTTGGCCCCTGGTAGCCCAAATCCTAGAACAGCTGGTGCCCCACTGACCTGGGATAACTCATTACAGCTGTAACTTAACCATCCATTCACCGCCTTTTTAAAAATTTTTTTATTTTTTTTTTGCAAATTGAAAATACTGTCTTGTATTTTTAAAAACTACTTGGAATTAGGAAGTTAGCTACTTCTAAACTATTCATGGGACCATGGTGGCAAATGCTTTAAAGAGATTTTATTTTTTAAAATCCTTTAATATTCTCTTTATAAGTAAAACATATTGCAGCTTTGGGTTTTACAGTGAGCTTTTGGTTTGTGCATCTTTCAGACTGAGCATCTTAAATCTTGGGTCATTTCTCTTGATGCCGTAGAATAGAGAGTGGGCTCCTATGTTCAGTAACCTTGCGCATCCAGGACAGTGTGTTTACTTTGCAGCCATCACACTAAACCCAAAAACATTCATTCTAAGTTAAGGGCACTTGAAATTTCTGCCTACTAATGCATTTTTGAATTAGTAGGGAAAAAGGCTGTTTGCTTGTTCTGCATTTTAGATGCCAAAACAAGTACAACATTCTGATCATTGATTTTTATGCCATTTTTCCTTTTCCCTAATATACACGCAAAGTTTTTAAAAGAAAAAGTGTCAGGGCACCTGGGTGGTTCAGTCGGCTAAGTGTCCGACTTCAGCTCAGGTCATGATCTCATGGTTTGTGAATTCGAGCCCCCCGACAGGCTCTGTGCTGACAGCTCAGAGCCTGGAGCCTGCTTCAGATTCTGTGTCTCCTTCTCTCCCTCTCTCGTTGGCCCTGCCCCACTCATGCACTGTCTCTCCCTCTCTCAATAATAAACATCAAAAAAAATAATAAACATCATAAAACCTTCAAAAAAAATTTTTTTTGAAGGAAAGAAAAAGTATCTCTGTCATGTTAATAGTTATGACTATAATTTTTGATTATACTCTAAGAAATGTTAGATCATTTCCCGGAAACATGATGACTTACAGGGTAAACCAGGATGGTGTCACCTAATTTGAGTCTGAGAATTCACCTTAGTTTTCCTAAAAGGAGAATGATTTTATTTTAATCCTCTGTGTTTTAGTATTTTGCCTAGTCTGTCACATGAGGATAAAAGTGTTGATGTGTTTTTTGGAAGACCTTTCTTCACAGTTATTTAATACAGAATGACATGGTTTTAAGTTCTGTGAGTTTTCTACTAGTTTAATTAAAGTCATGTTATTATTTGAAATTTTCAAGACCCCTGTATTGAAAACTCAAGAGAAAATGGTCGGCTGTTGGTTTTTCACTTCTGGTCCAGTCTCGCTGAGTGCCAAAATTGAGAGGAAGGGGTACTGTAACGGTAAGTAAGCAGAATGTTCGAAAGTCCACATGGAAAAGTCATTCATTTTACTAGCTAGTTGCAAGTGATTTTAAATAGTGTGTTTTTTAATTTACGAAGTACATACTGTTTGAAAACATGAATAGTACAATTGTCTGTTTATCATATAAATGATTGATATTTAAGTATTTTTGAGTGGATGAGTGGGTTCCCGTGAAACTCCTGGCATTTTTTTACTTCAGTGCTTTCACTTTAGTGACCAAGTGTAAAATTAGAAGCACGGGAAAATGCCAGCATTTTACTTGAAGTTGAAGAAGAGTGTCTAGGGCTCTGTGGCTCAGAAGAGCACTGTTGTATGAAACTCTGGAACGTATATCCCGATACAGGGAGGCTAGAATGTGGGTTGTGAGCAGTTGAAACAGTCAGATTGCCACTGGCCTGACCATTTGTGAAGGGTCCGCTTCCGTATGGCCCCCACTGCAGGGCTCGGCCCCCTGGAAACAAAGGCGGTATGGAATGGTGTGATGATAGACGTGTAACGTGGATGTAAAATTCGCTACTCCATCCCTGCTGTGTCATTTGTGCCTTAACATTAGCTCCTTAAAAACAAAGTCTTTGTTCTATTGGGCAGATATTTATTTGATAGGCACTAGTGAGTTCGTTAGTGATCTTTTGTATACACTCTTGGGCCGTTTCTTGGTACGTCTTAATTTTTATAGATACTGGCCATTTACATATCTTTAGAATTGGAAATCTAATACTGCCACATTAGAAAAGCAAATAATGCAATGATTAGAAAGCGGTATCTACCAGGAGCCACAGCGATTCCTCAATTCTCTGACGCAGATTTACAATACAAGCTTTCTGTCAGAGGTCTCAATTTGTTAAAGTTACATTGTGGCCTTTCAGCTTTAATTGGTTAATGGCTCTAGGTCACCTTGCGGAGAACTTTCTGAAAAGTCTCTGAAGGTGTTTTTGTTTCCTTTTTAGGAGAAGCTATTCCCATCTATGCAGAGATAGAGAATTGTTCCTCTCGCCTGATTGTTCCCAAAGCTGCTATTTTCCAAACCCAGACGTATTTGGCCAGTGGGAGGACAAAGAGCGTCCGGCACATGGTCGCCAACGTGCGTGGAAACCACATTGCTTCTGGAGGCACTGACACGTGGCACGGGAAGACTCTCAAAATCCCGCCAGTCACCCCGTCCATCTTGGACTGCTGCATTATCAGAGTAGACTATTCCTTAGCTGTAAGCAGAGCTGATTTTTTTCATATATTTTTTAAAGTTTATGTATGTTTTCCTTTTTAATTTAAATCCAAGTTAATTAACATACAGTGTAGTGTTGGTTTCAGGAGTAGAATTTAGTGATTCATCACTTACATACGACGCCCAGTGCTCATCCCAACAAGTACCCTCGTCAACGCCCGTCACCCAGTTAGCCCATCCCCTCCCCACCCAACACCCCACCGGCAACCCTCCGTTTGTTCTCTGTATTTAAGGGTCTCTTACGGTTTGTTCCTCTCTCTGTTTTTATCTTATTTTTGCCTCCTTTCCCCTGTGTTCCAGAGTGCTTTCTTAAAATGAAAAATCTGTAGAGTGGAGCAGTAACCAGTGCCATGTTGCCGTGAACGTGTACGTTTAATGCCTGACAAGATGTCATTTTAGGTCAGGATTCCGGCACACTGGAGTAACGAAGACTGGCCTTTGCTTTTAATCAAAAGCTATCCCCCCGAGGCATTTAATTAAGTAACATGAAGGAGTTAGGGGGGGCTTATTATGCTGAAAGCATATGCTTCATTTTCTGTACTTGTGATGTGTAAGCCATGCTCACTTGCAGTGAAGGGCGTCAAGGCTGCGGTTCCCCACTGCAGAGCATTCTCTGTATCTTGTGCGCCCTTTGTTTGGTTTGTTCTTCGTTATATTTGGTCAGGATGATTCACAGTGGTACTGGGAGCAGTGGCAGCCAACAGAGAGATTTGCTTCTGTGAAAAAATAAGTTGGTCCATCTACTATATTTGTGCCTTTCTCTCTCTCTCTCTCTCTCTCTCTCTCTCACTCTCTCGTTTTTGCCATATTAGGTGTATATTCACATTCCTGGTGCTAAAAAACTGATGCTCGAGCTGCCCCTGGTGATTGGCACGATCCCGTATAACGGTTTCGGCAGCCGGAACTCCAGCACCGCCAGCAGGTTCAGCATGGACATGAGCTGGCTGACGCTGACGCTCCCAGAGCAGCCGGAAGGTACGGTGGTTGGAGGCACTTTAAGCATGAAGTTCACATGTAGGCTAAGAGCGGGCGGGGTCAGACCGGAAGTGCTCTGATGACCATTACTACTGCCGTTACAGCGGCTCTGATGCTTCCCAGTACTAAAAATTAGGAAACGGTGTTCCTGGAAGGGACGCGCAGAGCTTGGCTTCCCTGGGACACAGAGCTGCCGGTGGCAGAGCCGGCAATCAAGTCTCCCATCTCCTGATTCCCATGTATTAGCAGTCAGACGGTGAAAATGGCCCAAGTGAGCGTAGAGTGCCACGTGTTTTCTGTAACCATGTCCGAGCGATCTGTTTTACCTGCACCGAAACATCCACCTCTCAAAATAGAGCATAATAAACGTTCGTAGTGATTTCACAAAACCAGAATTGATTAAATATGTTTTGTTGTAATCACAAAAACTCACTCCTTAAGAGGGGAAAAAAGACATTGTTTACTACATTTCTAATTTAGCTGCATTTCTGGTTTTGGTTAAGAGTTCAAAAGAGATCAGTGTAATTGATTTTGCAAGGACTTCTGAGATCCAACTCCCATTTGTGTTTTAGCGCCACCAAATTATGCAGACGTGGTGTCCGAGGAAGAATTCTCTCGACACGTCCCTCCTTACCCTCAGCCCCCTGACTGTGAGGGAGAAGCGTGCTGTCCTATGTTTGCCTGCATACAGGAATTCCGCTTTCAGCCTCCACCTCTTTATTCAGAGGTAAGCAAGACAAAATGAGACTTTTGGCTCATAATAGTCCTTACAAATAGTCCTTTGTAAGTATCTGTTGCTGATTCCTAGTTGGGGATACATATTAAAAAAGAAATTTCTGGTGATGATAGATTAGCCCTGATCCAGTTACCTCATTCTGTAATGGTTGCATGGTAAACTATAGCATGCACATAGAGCACCGTGGATTGCCTTTAAAATGTTTTATGTGGCCGTAGAATACGGAGAACTTAAGTGGCCCACTGGGACTTACTATTAATAGGCTTCGAGCAGCTCGGCTTATAACCACCGATAAGTAGAAATAGATACTAAGATCCTTTGTAGAGTGCTGGAATGGTCATCTCGGTTTGGTCTGTTTTTGCAGGTTGACCCACATCCTACTGATGTAGAAGAGACCCAGCCTGTGTCCTTCATTCTCTGAAAAAATTCCAGAAATCACTGTGTTCATCATCAGATTGGAACGTTGGTTCTTTCCCCCCGCTGCCTTTATGGAAAAGAGGGAGGGAAGATTAGCGTAAGAACATAAATGAACATCAAGATTGAAGGTGATAGAAATTAAAGAATGCGTGAACTTTCCAGTGGGCTGACAAGAATGTGTTGCACAAATTTGTGATAGGGTCATGTGTCCCCTTTAAAGGATCCAAGGAAGATGTGACAAGTCACAGAATGTAACGGAAGTCCTGATGGTGAGAGAGTAAGTGAAGGGTGCCTGTGCTTGAGCCAAGGAAACAATCTCTGAATAGTGGAAACACGAGATGAGCGTACCTTTAAAAACGGTTTCTCCAGATGGAACAGAAGTTACCCTAAGCTTTAAGGAACAATGGACTCGGTGGGAGCCTTGATCTTGAAGAAGGTAGCAGCACAGAGGTGTGCATAAATAGGAAAAAGATCCTCTCTAAATATGAAGGGACCCTCAACATGCCGGAGTCTTCATGATTTCTCCCCATGTCCCATAGGACTGAAGTCCTTCAGAGAATCTTTTAATGAGGTCCTAATGAAGCAATACAGTCTCATTTTGTAAACTGGCCTGACAGTATTATGAAACCAAGAAAGAGTTCCTTGCAAGGCATGTCCGTTCAGAGGGGAAAGATGAATTTCAGTGTGCGAACACATTTTGTTGAAGGCTGTACTTTTTACCCCCTTCAAGTACTCCGTTAGGGTATGTGTTTGATGATTTTCCCGGTGTCTTACTCACCTCGGATCACTGTAGAAAAAGAAAGGGGCGGGGGGAAGGTTGCATCCTCAGGATGCCTTGATAACTACACAGAAAAAATACGAGAAGAAAAAAACCAAAACAACAAAAGCCTTTTTTAACCTACCTCTAGTGGGGTTATCAGAATCCTTTTAAAATGCCAGGCGTGATAAGCCTCCCTCGCAGTGTCTGCTAATTGGCAATCACAAGCTCATCTCACCTATCACTAAATCAGCAGGTGGACCAAGGGAAAAATCTAGAAGGTCAGCATTAGATGAAAGTTAATGTATGTATACCAAAGGGTATTTCGAAATAAATGCAGAATCAAAAGAGGGTACAAATTCCTGCCACAGACCTCTGTCTACTGATGGCAGTCACCACGCTGTACGTTATTATTCCAGTTCTTCAGGAATTCTGTTTAAACTGTGATTGTTTTTCTTTATTGTTTTGGTGCAATATTTTATTATCATTTAACCTCAGGATATTCCGACCAACAAGATTGTGTTGCTGCTAAAAGTCTGAGCAGTGTTCTTCCTGTTCCTCCACCACCACCCCCCACGCCTGTTCTCCTCTTTGTGGTCACGTGCTCACTTGCTTGTCTTTTGATCTGTTGGTTTCCTGAGCCCAGAGCATCCCCGGACACTACGCGGGAGGGAGGGTGGGATTCCCACGGGAGAGCTTTGGGACCAGCCAAGTGCTTTGGTTTTCTCCATGTCCTGCGGGTCCCACCCAGAAACCCCGGTGCTTCCCACGCAGAATGCCAGACTTCGTCCCCCAGACCGAGTCCTCTCTCCTTTCCGTCAGTACAGTCAGTTGCGAGTGTAAAGGTTCTTTTTCTGAGGTTAAGTTCTGTATTTAGAGTTAGCTGGCCCTCCGATCAGGGGTTTGTCTACAAGCAGGAGGTAAATGCGTACTTGTCACCCTTCTGGACGTACCTCTTTGTAAGCACGGGAGCTTCTGCGGTTTTCTCACCACAAGCCACTGTTTAAAATCACAGTGCAAAACTGCTACAGTGGTACCGAAATCATCACAGAGCTCTATTCCCTGTGCTTTGGTCTTTAGTGTGTGTGCTTTTCGTTTTGTTTTGTTCTGCTTCTTTGTGTGTTTTTAAACTGGTAACATGTATTTAAGTGCTGTCTAAATAGTTTTGTTTTTACTGTAAAAAAAAAAAAAAAAGACCATCTTCAGTTTCTTGACTTCTAACTTGTAGTTTACATGCCTTGTCAAGACACGCTCCATCTCCATGAAAACCAAAACAAAGTGAAAGAAATGGAGCAAAACGTTGGGAAGGAAGAGCGTGTTTAGCTCTTTGGCCCCATGTGGACAGCCGAGCAGTAGCTGGCCCTCCACTAAGATGGCTGTGTCACCTGTATCAGAGAAATCAAGAGATGTGCTCACAGAATAAAAGCACAGCTGAGTTTGGCACTTAAACGAGGAGCTAAAAGGTATGATTTGCCTTATCGATTCGGTATCCGCATACCTGACCTTAAGCAGTAGGTTGAAACTGCATACCTTTCTATAATCAAGACCTTATTTTCTGAATGTAGAAAATTCTACATTGAAACAGAATTCTTGGGAATGAAGATAAAAATGCAGCTGCTATTTGCTTATTTTCTGTTGTTTGGTTTGCAAAGAAACTGTGGCCTTAGAATTTTCTTTTCGATGCAAAAATTGGGAAATTGAAAATGTGCATCTTTGGGCACACAAAAATCCTTCCACGGGCGGAACTTTAATTTTGACGTTTTTGTTTTGCACAATCAGAAACTCAATAGGCAGGGGGTTTGTTTTTGATAAGTTAACTATGAAAGGTTTTTTTATTTTTATTATTAAAAATGTAACAATTTAACCCACAGGAAAAAAAAAATAAAGATTGTATTTTGTACTCTGGTTTGAACCCCATGGGTTCCTTTTGTTAATAAAACGATGACACGAACGCTGTGAGGTGCTGGTTTTGTTTTTGCTTGTTTTTTATAAGATTCTTACTTGAATTGTTACAGACACGGGGGGTGGGGGAGTGGTCAATACCACGGGACAAAATGCAGTTGCTGTAAATTAAGATCTTTTTGTATATGCCTACGGTCACCGGGGCCCGACAGCCTGGGGTATGCGGAGCCTGGTTTTACAGTGGGGCTCAGTTTCCCCAGGTAATTTGTTTTTAGCATTCTGGGAAGAAATGGGGTTGACATTTAGAGTAAATAAGCCCAAACTGTTTTGGTTGTTGAGAGACCATTACCTTCATTTATTCCCAAATGATAATGGTCCTTGTTGAAGCTTCTTAAGTTTTCATGTTTTATGGGCCACATGTTTCCCCAGTGGAATCTGGTGGGCGGCCAGTGGACCCAC
Organism: Cryptoprocta ferox; assembly: GCA_028646485.1. NCBI lineage: Eukaryota > Metazoa > Chordata > Mammalia > Carnivora > Eupleridae > Cryptoprocta > Cryptoprocta ferox. The sequence continues at coordinate 121,759,044 of CM053560.1, read as the reverse complement.
ACGGGAAGACACTCACCCAAGTCAATCTCCCCTTTCAAAAGGAGAAAAACCATACATTTTGTGCAAGGAATATACAGTGTTGTATCATCTCAAGAAAACTCCCCAGACCCTCTCTCCTGGAAGATTCTCAAACTTAGCTAGGTGGTCAAGCCCAGGTAATTGACCCTCCCAAGTGTTTATAATCTGGGAGATGGCGTTAAGTAATAAATAGGTCGTTTGTAGACCCACATTTGCAATCAACATAAATCGAGACATATGTCTCGTGCACTAAATACTGAGGCAAAATTTATAAGTTCACCATTGAAGTTTCTGTAGTTTCTACTGTAAAATGGTGGGTTCTAAAATTTAGAACTAGGCAGGGGCACCTGGGTGGCTCAGTTGGTTGAGCTTCTGCCTTCGGCTCAGGTCATAATCTCACGGTTCATTGGTTCGAGCCCCACACTGGGCTCTGGGCTGACAGCTCAGAGCCTGGAGCCTGCTTCTGATTCTGTGTCTCCCTCTCTCTCTGCCCCTCCCCCACTCATGCTCTGTCTCAAAAATAAACAAACATTAAAAAAAAAATAAAATACAATTTAGAACTAGGCAGACAATCACAAAAAATCGGGGACAAAACTCGCATGTTACAAATGAGGATCCCAAAACCCAGAGGAGTGACCTGAAAGTCTGAGCTACATCCTCTGTACGATCTCTGCCCATTCTAAAATTTCCTGATGCTACGACTTTTAACAGAAGTCACACAAACAATCATGGCCTTAAGTTACACACCTTAAGACTCACTCGCAGAACCAGATACTAACCTAATCAAGAATCGGGGGAACCTGAGTGGCTCTGTCCATTAAGCGTCTGACTTCAGCTCAGGTGATGGTCTCACAGCTCGTGGGTTTGAGCCCCACATTGGGCTCCGTGCTGACAGCTCAGAGCCCGGAGCCTGCTTCGGATTCTGTTATCTCTTGTCTCTCTCTTTCCCCCTCCGCTGCTCATGCTGTGTCTCTCAAAAATAAATAAATGTTAAAAAATATATATTTTTTAAAGAGTCTGTGTTTCTATCTAAAAGCCCTGCCCCCTGAAAGGATACCAGTCCTTGACTAAATTGCTTCCTAAGTATGTTTAATTAGTAGCTGGAAGCTTTTCTTCAACAGAAGCATTTGTTTCTAACTTCGTATTTTGAAATAATTATAGACCCACAAGTTGCAATCATAGTACAGAGGGATCCTGTATCCCCCTTCAGATCCACACAAGCTGGGGGGCACCTAGGTGGCTCAGTTCATTAAGCATCTGATTCTTGACTTTGGCTTAGGTCATGATCTCAGGGTTCATGAGTTCGAGCCCCATGTAGGGCTCTGCACTGACAGCGTGGAGCCTGCTTGGGATTCTCTCTCTCTCTCTCTCTCTCTCTCTCCCTCCCTCCCTCCCTTACACATGCCTCTCTCACTCTCTCAAAATAAATAAATAAACTTAAAAAAAAGATCCACGAAAGCTACATCAATAGTTTGTGCCCTTATGTTTCAGCTGAGACATTTTGAAAGAAACAAATTGACTATTATTTAAAATTTCATTTTTCGGGATGCCTGAGTGGCTCAATTGTTTGAGTGTGGGACTTCCATTCAGGTCACGATCTCACAGTTTGTGAGTTCAAGCCCCACATCACTCTCCCTGCTGTCAGCTTGGAACCTGCTTAGGATGTTCTTGTCTCTCTCTCTCTCTTTCTCTGCACCTCCCCCGCTCACACTCTCTCTCTCAAAAGTGAATAAACATCAAAAAAATTCATTAAAAAGTAAAATTTCATTTTGCAATTTGGAAAGAAAATGTGTAACATGTACATAATCTTCGTAAATATTTTGGTTTTGAGAAACTGCCTCATGTACAAAAATACAGAAATACAGGTTTACACACACTTTCGGGGGTTCATTCTTAGCTTGCCAAAGTACTTGAAATATTCCACTTTTAGATGGAGATAGTTTAAGCTATTATGCTATACATGAGCTGTATTATACCATACATGTGATGAAACTATAAGCCAAGGAGAAAATTCTTGGAATATGTATTCTATCAGCAGCTAAGTTTTAATATGAATTATGCAGGAAAGAAGCTACGTTTGCCTTGCATAGTTTTTTTTTTATTATTAAATCTTGTGGGTTTATTTTTTTTCTGTCTCTGCTTTCATTACTTTCTTTCTAGTCCTACTTTTTAATACCTGAGATGAAAAACCCACTTGATAGCTGAGAAAAAATTAACTGTAAAATGCATACTTATTCTTTTTTTTAAGCTTATTTATTTATTTTGAGAGAGAGAGAGAGAGAGAGAGAGAGAGAATCCTAAGTAGGCTCTGCACTGTCAGCGCAGAGCCCCACGTGGGTTGTTGAAATCACAAACCGTGAGATCATGATCTGAGCCGAAATCAAGAGTCAGATGCTTAACTGACTGAGCCGCCCCTATTCCTTGTTAAGAAAATTAGGTTTTTCTAGGCAGGAGAACCCTTATAGAAGCCATTACATAGTAACCAAATGAGCTTTTCCCTAAAACAAGACGAATCTGTCAGTGAGGGAAGGAAACCGCAAAACAGAGTGAAAGGGGTGAAGGCATATAGAAAAGTGGTGACCGGTGCCAATTTCCAGGAAGTCAACATGGCAGAATTCACCTCGAGCTGTTTCTGGGTTCGCCGGGGGGAAATTTCAACCCCGCTCACATTTTCAAAAACCCAAGCCGTCTCCCATGCACAGGAAGAGACATGTTTTAGGCAGCACCTGCCAGTGAAAACGAGTAACAATATAGGCACTTCCCTTTTACTTACCACTTGTCTCCCCACCCACCACATGCACACAAACATACACACGTGTACACAGGCATGGACACAGACACCCTTACCTCTCACCCTTTTGTCTACACTATTTGCCTTCAGACCTGAGTCTCTTTTAGTCAAGGAAAGATGTGAGTTCTGTTACGAAAGGTAGAAACAGACAGTAAGTTCCTACACCAGCAGGAATTTGCTGGAAGAGAAGCCATTTTCTGCCAACTTCTTCCACCAACTGTCTTCCCCCAGACAGTCCAACACTAGTGGAGGTATCAGGGAAACATTATTAAATGAGTAAACTGGAAGCAGTTGCTGACAGGAATTTATCTTTTTTCTGATATAAAAATAGTCACTTGCATGGTGCAAGTCATGATAGTCATAGTCTCGCTCTGCCCCAGCCCTGGTCTATTTAATGACTGAAGGACATAATGTCTTCCAAACCCAAGTAACAGTAACACCACTCACATATGTAGTATTTGCTGTGTTCTTTACATACACAAACTCATTTTAACATAACATAAAAAGGCCATGTTTAGTTTGTATATTTATTTTTGAGAGAGAGACATAGAGAGAGAGAGAGAGAGAGAGAGAGAGAGAGAGAGTGTGTGTGTGTGTGTGTGTCTCCAAGCAGGGGAGGGACAGAGAGAGGGAGACGGAGGATCTGAAGCAGGCTTTGAGCTGACTGCAGTGAACCCGACACGGGGCTCAAACCCACAAATTGTGAAATCGTGACCTGAGCCGAAGTGGGACGCTCAACCAACCCAGCCACCCAGGAGCCCCTTACTTTGTCCTTTAACCTAAGATGCCAAAATCCATCTGAGAGTCTGTGTGATAAGCACTCGCTATATGATAGCTGATTTATATTTGCTCTCACTGCAAATATTGAGACTTGCCTGGACTGGTTTACTGAATTTATTCAAGCAAAGTATAAAGGTTTACAGTCTATAGTTAATTAGCTTACCTCAAAACACAGCATACAAACAGGTGCGCATGCCCACACACACACACACACACACACACACACACACACACACAGATGCTCTGTGTCTTGACCATAGACTTTGCCCCACAGGCAACCAGGCCCATCAAAACTTGCATTGTTTCTACTCTTGGAGACTCAAGAGAGGGCATGCCGTCATGACCAATGCATCCCACTCCTAGAAGGATAACCTTAGTTTGAGGAGCTGATCTACCAAAGGGCAGTAAATAGTTAAGAGTGAAAGAGGTTTCCAACGAAACAATTCTGTGTTTCATACACCCCCGGAATCACGGCAGTACAAGAAGTTGAGAGCAAAACTCTAATGTCGAGCCAATAGAGTTCATGGCATAATTAGGGAAGGTCTAGAAGCCCATAGACGTACATACAAGAAAGTACACTGAATATTCACTATCTGACAAATTGGTTTTTAATAATTCCAAGACAACTGAGGTTATGCAAAAACAGCTTCATTCCCCTGAGCACTTTTATAATTTTTTTGGTCCTGCCTAAATCAAAACAAATTTAAGAATTCTATGTATGTTCACAGGACAAATATAGGAAGTAAAGTCTCTAGTTTCCTTTATCTTCCTGGGGAAAGGCTAAAGTCAAAAATTCCTTGTAAACCTCTTAAGAGAACCTACTTCCACAGAGGTGGATTTTAAAACAAATCCCAATGTTTGTTATTCCATCCTGGATTCAACATCAGGCTCTGTTAGGTAAACACAGAACGCTGGGTACGGGGAAAACCGTAGCAGCAAATACCTCCTTTTATCTTATCTGACAAAACAAAAAACCTCGGTAATGATGTCAGAAGATAACTTATCTTAAACATGCATGGCCGGGAGCTGCAAACACCAACAGCTGTCCCTCTAAGAGAGGGATGTGGGATCACATCACACAAAGGTGGTGTTTTTAAGAAAATGAATTGCATGGTACTTGAAGCCATTTTTTAAATTTGTTTATATTTTTTTTATTTTTTATTCTTAGAGAGATATGGAGAGCAAGCAGGGGAGGGGCAGAGAGAAAGAGAGAGACAGACAGACAGGATACCAAGCAGGCTCTGCACCGTCTGCGCAGAGCCTGATGCGGGGCTTGAACTCATGAACCATGAGATCATAACTTGAGCTGAAATCAAGAGTCGGATGCTTAACCAACTGAGCCACGCAGGGCCCCCAATAGGAGATGTTCTAAACCGTGTCCACATTGAACAGGGGGCTTTCTGATGGTCTCAGATCACAGTGCAGAAGTCTTGCAGGGAAGAACTGAGTCAATGGGAGCCTGAAAGCCTGTATGTGAACCAACTTCTTTCTCCAGCCTCTCCCAGCCATGTCTTCAACCCTTCAGAATTAGCCTGACTGGGTCCAAGAAGAAAAGTCCCCCAGCAGGCTCCAAGGTAGATGCTGGTGTGAACTGGAATGCAACTCATAGTTCCAAGTCTGGTCTGAGCCACCTGAGCACCTGCCTTGATCAGCCCCTGCCTCTCACTGGCGATGCGACCCTCACATAGGACTGGCCAGATGCTAGGAGGGAGCCCTTCTCCGGACAGCTGCTTCCTAGTGAAGACCTAGCACCTCAACTCCAACACCAGGACCCCCCAGGAAGACGAGGGTGCAAGAAACGCTTTAAACTGAATAATAAATCAGAAGTGGCTGCTATCAGGAAAAATGAGGGCTCCCGTCTATCAGATAAATCCAATAAGGGGAAATGGTCTGTGTTGCTGTTTGTTCTGTGCTTTGTGGGATTTTTTTTTTTTGCCCCTGATTTTTGTGAAGGGAATTTATAACATTAAGACCCAGATAACCCCAAAGCTGGAGGCTCACTTCCTACGTAGCCAGGGCCTTGATGCTCTGCTCAGCGATTATCTGCCCTCATCCGCCCTCATCCAGGGGGACCAAATCGTCCTGTTTGCCCAGCACTTTCCCCATGTCCTAGGACCCCTGGCAGAGTTGGTCACCCTACACTTGCTCCTCCTAGTGGGGGCACTCCTGCTCGGCTCCCCATACCCCAAACACAGTTGCTGTAGACCTTCACTGAGTCACTGTCTCTTGTCCCTGAGGCTCTGGAACCAAACTCTTCCTGCTGTCACCCAAGAGCCCCCATGAGAAGTGTTTCTCTAAAAACGAGCAGAGACACATGGTTGGGGCCTGGAATGCTCAGGCCCCTTTGGCCTTTGGGATTTGGACCAGGACCCCCATGGAGCCTGCCCTGCAGGTGGTCCAGTCTCCACCTTCCCCCATCCCAGTGGCCTCTCCTTCCTCATTCTGTTATGAAGGCCTCACCCTGCCCGCAGCCAGCCCACAGGGTTCCTGGGAGCCAGGGACTGGTTCTGGACCACAGGTCACATCTCTAGACACAATTTCTTCCCAGACTTTGAGCTCTGTGCACAAACGTACGTGGTGAGAGGCCACAGGGGTGCTGCTGTCTGCTGTCTTCCTTTGCCACCTCTCTCTCTCTTTCTCTCTCTCTCTCTCTCTCTGTTTCTCTCTCTTTCTCACCTTCAAAGAAACAAGGACCTGATTTCCCCAGAGCTACAGGGTCCCTTTCTTCCTCTTGTAGCTCCCTCAGTGATGGCCTGGGTCCAGCTTTGGCTTGGCCCTTCTCACCGTGTAATCACCACGCTGGGTAATTACCAGGACCAGATGTTCCACGCACACACACCAGGGACAACCACAAAGCACTGCGACACAACTTTGCTCAAAGGACGTCTGGAGCTCATCTCTGGAACTTTCTCTCAGAGCCTGTGACACAGTCCTTCTTAATATCTTCACTGGTGAAAAGTCTTTATCCTTTGAGACTAGCACTGGTGCTTTGAGACCTTCCAAAAGCCATGGAGAAACAAGCTGGAGAGTAAAGCCAAATGCCAGGCTGTGGTGGCACCAACTAAATCAACCAAAGCTGAGGTGAGGGACAGCGTTGAGCAGGATGTCCTCATGGGGTTCAACCAGCTGGCTCTGAAATATATTTACAAATGGCTGACATGTAGTACTGTATTCATATTTCACCTCACCTGGGTGTTCCCAGGTACCATCAGTCTGTGTAGGTGATATGGGTCCCATTAAAAATATTAACCCTGTGTCATTCATTCTTACTCCGACTTGCTCTTCAAAACTCTTAGCTTCTTGCCAAGTCCCTCTTCCACTCCCAAGAACTTTCTAGAAAGCCCATCCCCATTAGTCCCTGACATCATTTCTCTTCACACCCTGAAGACTTCATAGACCCAGATGAGGTTGATTTTTACCAAGTGGAGAATGATTTCTATTATTTGTACTCTTTTTTTAGGAGCCCCCCAAACACAGCTTCTTGAGCTCCAATATATTGCCAAGTTTTTAGTGAAACTATAGATTTCACCTTCCCTAAGACCAAGGTGGGCAACTCTGGGACTGTGCTGCTGGCAAAGTCAGGAGAACTACACTCCTCAGAATCTCCATATCCTTCAGAGGACTAAAGCTCTGAGACTGGACAAGGTCTGTCTTCCCCAGCAGCCTCTGACCTCAGGATGAGTCTTCCCCACCCCCCACAAAGCTCCCCCATCCTCCCATGTATCTGCATCCATCAGAGAGCTCTGGCTCAGAGTCAAGTGGGGGCCCCTCCATTCGCACTGAGATGGGCAGAGTCACAGAAAGGCAGGGCCTGCCGGAGAGTGATGGCAGGAGGGACCTAACATCCAGCTCCCAGAGGGGCCGCCTGCCCCAGACCATCAATGAACCCCATTGAATGAGACACTGGACAGAGGAGTACGTGCCAGGTTTCCATGAACATGTCTATCTGAGACACCAAAACTCCATAAGGAGACAAGGAACAAAGGACTGCTATCTCTTCCGTGGAAGAAAGTACTTCTGAGTTCCTGGGTCACACTGCCTGGTGAGGGGAGTCCAGGGATTCCCGGGCCATTGAAGGAAAGTGCAGGATCACTTGCCTGGGTCTCAACACGAAGGAACAGGGCACTGATGTGCCCACTGGTTTGCTTTGTACTTTATCTCAGTTCTCACTGCCCATTCTGCCGTGGTGGGGGCTGAGTCCGGAAGCAATCGGTTCCCAGCTTGGACAGAACCATGTTAGGAACTTGACACTTTCAATAAACCTGGGTGATGTCACTTTTTCCTGTCTCCTTTTCACCTACTTGGTTGGGGTTGCGGGGGCTCAGTCTCACAAATGAGCTTCTCCTATAAAAGACCTCCATTTGTGCTTAACGCAGACTCAGAAGCCCAGGGAATTTTTATATTTATTACAGAGAGAGGCAAGCATCCATTCTGCCTGTTTCCATTAACACAGACTGGCAATTAATGCGTTTGGTTCAAAAGCCTTCAAACATTTGTACATCCATTTGCACGTTTAAATGGCTCTGTATAACAGTCAAGCAGGTGGTTAACTATATGTATATTAAATTCATAGAGAAACTGGTAATTTTCAATTATAATTGTCAGTTCACAGTTTACATGATAAGAATTTTTTGAATAGACCCATTAGCTGATTTAGTTAGCCAGGGTTTTTATAAATCATGGTTTATTTGCTTATTCTACTTATAAAGGAGGAATTTTCAGTGTTCTCACATGAATCAATAAATATTTACTTTGGTCTTTACTCTGCCCAAGTGCCAAGTTTGACAATGGATGAAATATCATTGGGCTTTCTTAAACAGCTGTTTGAATGCGGCTGTTTTATTAGTTGTTTTGTTTAGTATTATTACTCAGATAATGGTTTAAAAGTTTTATTCATTTGCTATTAATTTGTTTTTTATAAATAAAGTCAAAATAGGGCTGAATCGCAGTTCCTTGTAATTTTACAACATATTGTACTTTCCTGGTAATATGTTTTGACAATAGAAACTTCCAAGCCAATGAAAAGCTGTCCAATTTTTCTAAATGATATCCTTTAAAGCAAAACTCTGAAATATATAGCACTGACTGGTGCATAATAAAATTTGATGATTTTGTCACCATGGATAATATTTCTCTTTCCGAGGCAACAGAAATAATTTAAAAGCCTCTCATTTGGCTTTTACAGCACAAAAGGCAATGTAAGATACTAGCTCAGCGATGAGAAGCTCAATGCCACTCTGAGAAATACTTTCAACTTTCCCAACCCTTGTCATTCCCTTGAGTCTGTTCCTATACTTTTCCTTTAAAGGCATGATTAGGTAGGAACATCTAGGCCCCTAGGCATGAAGAGGGGACTGTGGATGATTCTCAGGCGAACCCCACGGACTCCTAATTCATAGTATCTGTAATTGGGTACAGCTACCATCCTTCCTGCTGAGCTCAATTCTCTCCTGTCTAGCCACCTGGGCATGAACCCCTCAAACAATGGAGGAAACAGGAGGCCCTCAACTTGTTTCCCATGGGTCCAAACAGAAAATTTTTGCACTAAACATAAGGGCTGTATGACTGGACAGGGCCAGTCTCAACTACAATGACTGATACCTTCAAGATGGGCACTCAGAGGCAAGACTCAGAGAAGAACCTCTCAAGATACTCCACTTAGGGATAAATGGATAATGAAAGAAAACAGTAAAAAGACGTATGTTATCTCAGATACCTGCAAAATATTACAAACCATTTTCATAACCATTTTAATAAGATTAAGCCCATAATTAGCTGCCACATATTTTTGAACAAACATAAACTCGCTATTCTCTTTCCAAAGTAATCTTCTAATGGTTCTCTCCTGCCAGCCCCCGAATTAAACTTAATTGTGGGCGACATAAAGGTTGTTCATGAGTTAGGGTCAGTTACCTACTCCACTTGCAAAACTTTGGGAAGTGAGCAAAAGGGATTCTCTCTTCTCTTGAGTCCACTGAGGTTATCAAGTGGGACATTGTGGAGAAAAGTGTGATTGTCAAAATATATACTTATAGGTAACTGAAGAACATTACCTGGGAAGAAAAATAAGAGCTTGTTCTTTAACAGAAAAAAAAAAAAAAGATCAAGTCAGAGAATTATCTAAAAGAGAGGCAACCTCCAACAGAATCAGAGACTGGGCTTTAGCTCGTGGATCCCCAAATATACAACCTTAGGCAAGTCATTCAACTTCTCCGGGCCTTAGTCTCCTTATCTGAACAATGGAAATAATAATACCATCTCAGTGATTGTTTAGAGAAATAATGGATAACATCCACAAAGTATAGATCCCATTAAAATATGGAGCCATAATATCTGTTCAATAAACCTTAGATGAATCTGGAAAGAGTTATATTTTTCATTCTTTCGCTTCAATGATGAGATGAGTTCAATTTGATGCTAGGGAGATTGAACATCCAGATCCTTCTTCTTCTCTTCTCTGAACTGCCCCTACTACCCAGTAATCCCAAGACTAACCTTCTCTTCTTCTCCCATAGCACTTCTGGAGAAGCTAGTGTAGCCACCACATAGGACCCCGGTGGCCAACTTTTACCAAGCACCCATAGCACTACCAGTCAGAAGAGAAGTGGGGTCTGGGGGAGGACCTTGGAGAGAGCTGTGTTCCATGTTTCTACACATGACTTCAGCACTCAGCATTGAAGGTCAAGGCATTATCAGCAGGTGATATGCTATCACTGTTGGGCAGAAAATGAGAAAAAAAAATAACACAACGGTCACCTTATATGAAGATGTTTATCTGCAGCAAAAATTAAAGCTTTTCAAAGAAGTTCTTAATAATGTATTGATATTTTTAGTATCACTACAGGTATGATTCCGTATAGCTTAAAAGTCCTTCACTCATTCTTTTTTAGCTTATTGCTGGAAACTTTAGGAAATAAACATCTGGGCATAGGTCAATTCTTTGGGTAGATTGGTGCTTGGCAAACCTGAATTTCCATTTAGTAACTCACTGTGTCAGTCATGAATATTTTACATTATTTTTCATTTTTAAAATCACACAGTGTTTAGGAAAGAAGAATAAAGTAAAAACACTCCTACTCCCCATCCAGTTTTTCACCACCCACATTTCACTTTATCTACTTTCGATGCTTCTACATATAGAAATCTAACATATTAGATAAAATCAAAGATCCTGTTGTAGGTCTTTGATGCCTTCCCCCTCAATCCTTCCTAAAGAAGACAATGGAACGAATGTGTGTGACTCTATCTTGTTCATGTTTTCGTAATCCAACTCTGTCTCCGCCTCCAGAAACAATATAGGGTGTGACTCTGTGTATGTGTGTGTATGTGTGTGTGTGTGTGTGTGTGTGTGTGTATGTGCTGATGCTATACATTAGTGCTGTCACACTTTTCTATACTTTTATCCATTCTTTAACATTCTTTGATTTATCCATGTTGACACATGTAGATCAGCTTCACTGTGTTCACTGTATGTCCGTATTTCATTGTAGGAATATACCATGATCAATCTGAAACATGTATCTTTTGAGACTCCTGTTTCCTATATCCTCACCAATACTTAATACTTGTCCAGTTTTCATTTTCTGAAGTGATTCCCCATTATTTTAGTGCTCATTTCCATAGCTACAAGTGAGGTCCAGCAATTTTTCTTATGTTAATCGCCATTTGGGTTTTATCTTCTATGAAATCTCCTGTTTCTACTCTTTGCCCATTTTTATTAACTATGTCTTTTTTTCTTATTAATTTGATGAAAACCCAACTTGAAAATTTGGGTAGAAACTCTAGATGCACAAGAACTGGAATCAAGACATCTAGCCAGAGGAGATTTCATGAGTAAGTTATCAACCCATTTTTTGAGCAAAACATTTTTGCGTTTACCTCATTTTAGCCTAAAGACAATTCTGCAAAGTGATTATTATCATCATCTTTTCATACACAAGGAACCCGAGGTTCAGAGAACTTAGGAAATTGTGTGAGGTTCTCAAAGCCAGCTCCATGTAAAACCCAGGTTTCATGATCTGCAAAGCCTTTACTCTTTCCATCCCACTAAACAACCTCCTAGGAGCTCACAAGTTCAAGTGAGAGGGACATGCCTGCAACAGTAACAGGCCAGTTGGTAGAGCCAAAGTCCCGCCTGGGCACAGGGGAGCTACAGTTGGAAAGAGGTAGGCCAGTCAGAGGGCAAGGGGCTAAAGCCATCCTGAGCAGAATGGACTGGTGGCACACAGGGAGCTCAGCCCTCTGGAGAACAAAGTCAAGCTGTTTGTTGGAACGGTAATGCCTGAGAGGCTTTTAACAGTCTGTCCTTGTGAGGAGCTAAGCAGAAAAACAAGTGCAACTGCTCTTTTGCTTGAGAAAATGAAAGTTTAGCAATGGCAATGCACAAAGCTGAGGAACACCATTGCTCAGATGAGAAAGCCAGCAGAACCCGACCTTCTCAATAAATATTTGTCAAACTAGTGTATAAATGAAAGCAGAAAAGAAGAAAAATATATGCACAACATGGATAAGTGGCCCAGGGAAGGTCACTTTAACGGAGAGGGTAAACAGATAAGGTTAGTATTGTTTTCTTTCAGGACTCCTTTCTTTGTCTTGGCTGTTTACATTTCCATTTGAGCACAGTAGAAAGGGGTCAAAGGGCTCTAACCTTCATTTTCCTTCTATTACACATTTGAACCGCTTCCCATTTATCTTCAGCACATTAAACAGTCCTATCCACTCTGTCCTGGCAGAGGGCTTCCAAGAGGACTTAGGAGGTACCAGACAGATGATTGAAACAAATTGACCCATTCAAGAAGGAGGGATATCAAGGCCTAGGGAGGTTCAGGAATTTTCCCAAGGTCACAGAACACAACCTCCTCTCTGACCATTTTCTACGGCTAATCCCAGAGTTTACCTTTAGTTTTTCTGGAGTTGAAATAGACTGAATGTCCGTATATTAAGAAAAAGAAACAAATCTGCACCAGGGTCTCTCAGATCTTGGGCACAGATCCTTTCTAAAAGGTGCCTGTCTGGAATATGTAACTGAGAAGTGATGATAGTGTCACACGGGGTAGAGAACTGGCCTGATTCGAGTAGAAGAAACATAAAATAATCCTTCACGTCTATTCAAGAGTTAGGAGGTGACAAAGACTTTTGAATCCTTTCTCTCAACTGGCCCCCACACACTATCCCAAGAACACCCTTTCCCTTTATACAAGAAGCCCAGGATGCCCACAGATACTGAATGTCTGTCCCATAGACAATGGACCAAAGTTTACACTCAACTGTTATGATTCCAGCTAAGTTCCTCCCGACATCACATCAGGTGGGAAGACAGATATCCAAATAGACTGCCCTAGTCACATTCACTGAATGCAATGGACATTCGTTTGTTTACTCATTCACTCAATCTGCTCCATTGAGTGACTCCTGTGTGCCAGACACTGTACTAAGCATGTGGAGGTCCCTACTGTTATGAAGCTTAATTATTTTGATGTTTTTCAGTCTTTTTGTCTTTTTATATAAACAAGGTACGAGACACTTGAACATAAATCTCTCCAAGGTAGCTAAATCGCCACCATTGACAACACACCCTGATGTTTCCGAGAACACCAAAATATGTTTCCTAAGACCTAAGGTCTTATGAAAAAGCCACTACTTGTTAGTCAAATCATCCATAAGACCAATCATGCAGCACCTTGGAGTTTAACATAAAGTTCAAATGTACTTGAAGAAGTGAAACATAACACTATTATCAACTCTTACCATGCCAACAGGGGTCTACCTATTTCTCAAATTTGATCATCACAATCCCTGGGGTATGTGTTAGAAAAAGATTCCTAGACACCCATGAGTCTTCTGACTCAGGCCTTCCAAAAGGGGATCTCTGGGAAGACCAGGAACTTTAAGAAACTCTGCCTTAGACCACTTCTGGTCAATGTAGAAAAAACTCTAGCCATTGAACTCAGACTTTACAGTTTTGAGGACTACTTGGAAGGAAAATACCAACTAGTGCTCAAAGTGTTTAAGTCAGTAGGGCAAGGGGTCTGGATGGGTCATCTCTTCAAGATAAGACAAGGTAAGAGATGAGGAGTGTGGGAAGCTGGCGAAGCAGGTGAGAAAGAGAAAAGGAGCACTCAGATGAGGATTCAGGGTCAGAGAGGTCAGGAGATCAGCTCTGGGACAAGCAGCTCAGGTTGGCCCACGGCCAGCCTTTCCCAAGGCCATATGTGTGTTCCCTGGCACAATGCAAGCCAGTTAGATTAAGCCCATCTGACTTTAAGCTGCTCATAAACAGCAATACTTGCTTAATGCCAACAGTAGGCATTAAGGAACTGGGTCAGCCCTTGATAATAATACATGGGCCGCCATTCAGTGCTTGTCAGGAAACACAAGCCCGTCTGTGGCTTTCTTACACAAGCCTGTTCCTGTTTTGGCAACAGAAACTGGAAGTGGTCAGATGGTGTCCATGAAGGCTTTTGTCCATAATCTTCAAGATCCCTTGCTCTCTTCTTGACTGGGGAAGTTATCAAAAATCTCCCTTGTTTCGGCCCTGACACGCCCTTTTAAGTTTGAGTAACACTCAATGCTTATCATCCAAGAGCTATGGCTGATGTAAGAATTCCCAAGCCTGGCAACCCTGAGAAATTAATAAAAATGGAGTTTGTCTCATTTTAGGAACAAAAGCAGATGATTTCAATTAGTCAACTTTTTTTAAAAAATGTACCTGTTGTCTGTAACGCTAAGTAAGAACTTAGAATATGGAAGGAGGGGGGAAATCTGTTCATGGAACCCCAAAACACCCAATTCACCATCCTTTACATTAAATCATCTGCAAATTACAGTTGATCGTTCAACAACTTGGGTTGGAACTGTGCAGGTCCACTTGTACATGGACTTGTCTTAATAAATACAATACACTACCATAAATATATTTTCTCTTCCTTAGGATTTTCTTAACAACATTTTTGTTTCTCTAGCTTACTTTATTGTAAGAATACAGTACATAATACCTATAACATAAAAATATGTGTGAATCGACCACTTATGTTATCAGTAAGCTCAATAACAGGCTATCAGTAGTTAAGTTTTGCGGGAGTCAAAACGATACACAGACGTTCTACTGCCCCCAATTCCTGGATTGCTTAAGGGTCAACAGTACATACAAAGAATCTCACATAATCCTCAGAGTGATATGATGAAGTAGAAATGGTTGTGCACAATTCACAGAAAAGAAAACTGAGGTTCAGACTGATTCCATGACTAGAATAAGAGATGAGGCCCTGATTTACTCTCAAGTTTGATATTCTGCTGCCAAAGAAAGAGATACACCGTGTAGCATAACTTGTAAGATTTCTCAGAAAAACTAATGAGGGTGTATTAATAAGAGGTATCTCCCAACTAGATCATGGCTCCTTTGAGCCTAGCACAGAGCTAAGAAAATGTTTGTTGAATGAATGAATGATTTAGCACAAGTTCGAACTTTTAATGACAGCAGCCCCGGGTGATTTCTAAAAGCCATTCCTATCTTTTAAGGCTTTTGATTCTTTTAAAGAATCTCTTCTCAGGGCTCTAATCCCACCTAATCATTTGCCATCAGGGCTAAGACCCAGAGAACCCTCCTTTGGGCTTTTCCCAAATGCATTCCAGTTCAACAATATCTAACTTTTCAAAACATCCTCCACTGTATCTCAAAAGTATGTCCCTTGAGACATAAACAGACAACGAAGTCAGGCCACCCAAATGTCCGAGTACAATGGCATCGACAGGCAAATAATGAGATAAGTCACTGGGTTATGGGCTGACGTCTGGGCGCCTTTGTCAAATCACCAGATTCCAGGTTGGTGGTGGTTATGTGTGCCTGAGAGTCAACTGCAAGGTAACGCCTCAGCTGGACTCCAGCAAATCCCTTCTTGTGGGATGGGTCCATCAAGCTGCTTCTGCATGTGGAACCTGGAGAGAGAGAGAGACATCATTTCAGTTCCTCCTTCTCTCCCTCAGTGGCTTACCGAGACCATCCATGAAGGAAGATGAGCTGTCCATAGGTGTCTTCCTCCTTCGGGACCCGACAGCTGCAACGTACACCTGGGCTTGAGCCTTAGTTCTGCTAATTTCCAGCTTTATCACTTCTGGCCATTGCTATTATTTTTTTCTGAGCCTCAGCGTCCATGGGTGTGGAAAAGAGAAAGGTCATAATGCCACTTTTGCCACTGGGCAGCCATGAAACTTAAAGGAAAGACTCCAACACTGCCCTGCACATTATAAACTTTCAGCAAATGTCAATTATTATTTTTGTGGCATTTTTCACTCTTAAAGCCATTTTATTTTATCTTATTTTATTTTATTTTATTTTTTATTTGAGAGAGAAAGAGAGAGAGTGAGCTAGCAGGGGAGAGAGGCAGCTCAGCACGCTCAGCACGGAGCCCGATGTGGGGCTCCATCCCAGGACCCTAGGATCATGACCTGAGCCGAAATCAAGAGTCAGGTGCTCAACCAACTGAGCCACCCATGTGCCCCCAAAGCCATTTTGTTTTTTAAATTAAATGGATTGTCTGGCAAAGATCTGCTGCTTATCACTAAGACAACATCAACTAGTGTGTGTGTGAGACATTTTTGCCCTTCACAGGCTCCGAGAAGCTGGTGATCTCTCAACACTCCCTTAGATAGCACCTTTCACTGTAGACAAGGCAATGACACAGAGGGGTGGCACCATCCAGAATCAGAGAGGAAGACACCAGGATTAGAGTTCAGGTTCCCTCGTTCCTCACCTATGCTTGCTCCATTATATATATACCATTTTCTCTTCTCCCGGTTCACACTCTCTCTTTAATGTCCAAGTAAATACCTCCCTGGAACCTAAAATTGCTGTTGCTAGCAATGGAAAGTGTTAAAGAAAAATTTATGTGGCTCTTCAACCTTGCATTGACAAAATTCTCTTACACTTGGGGTGCATGGATAGCTCAATTGTTTAAGCATCCGATTCTTGATCTTGGCTCAGATCATGATCTTGCCGTTCATGAGATAGAGTGCCACATCAGGTTCTGTGCCGACAGCTCAGACCCTGCTTAGGATTCTCTTTCTCCTCTCTCTCTCTGCCCTTTCTCTACTCGCACACAATCTCTCTCTCTCTCTCTCTCAAAATGAATAAACTTTAAAAAAACTTTTTAAAATTCTCTTACTCTTAAAATCTAAGAAGGAAACTCTTTTCTCAAAAGTTCAGCATACATTTCAAGTAAGCAAAGCTTAAGGAAAAAAAAAGAGGTATTTTCAGTAAGGTCTGAAGCTAGAAGATGTTCATGTCGTATTCCATTGGGAGATCTTGTTTAGTGAGATTCTAATCCAATGATTAGACCAAAGAGCCTTGTGACTTGATGACATTATTGGGAGATAAAATTCCTCTGTAGAGATCCTTCACTGAGATGAACGTATGCATGAGAATGTAAGCATTAGAACTTTTAGATACTACGCCCCCTTTCTCAAACTGCAGCATATTGGAAACACCACCAACCTGCAGAGGACCCTTAGTAACAGACCTCAGGACCTGGAGGTCCTCTGTCCCTGTATGAAGGTAATGTCTCCATGAAGATAGAGCTATGTCTGGCTTTTCACTGCAGCATTTCCACAGCCTAAAGCAGTGTCTCTCAGATAGATGGCAGCTGGAAGAAAACACTTGCTGCTGTTATTGGTGCTTAGAGGCAAGGTTTTGAATCGAGGACATCTATCAGACTTCTGATTTCTTGATAGAGTTTAACAGGTCAACAAAAACAGCAACAGCAGCAACACAACCAGCAAGAAAAACCTAGTCTGCCAAGACTGGGCTTTGTCCTCTATTTGCTATGCTGCTGAGTTTGTTTTCCTGTTGCCTTTACAGATCTTGGAGCGTCATTGTTTGGGTGTGCCTCTCCTGCCTACTTCTGGGTATCACACTATTTCTAGGAATTCGCACAATAAGCAGGTTTTGGAAGAACACCAGCTTGTTCCCAGACATCCCTTTCTCTGCTTGTTTTTCAGAATTCAGGTCAGTTGCTATCTGCAGGTCTTCCTATCACCTGTTACTGGCTTTCAGCTTTGGTTTTCTCCACGGGACACAGCACAGACATTGTAACTGGGCCACCCTGTGACTTAAGCCGCTTCTTGTCTCATTGTGGAAGGTGACCAGCTTGACTTTCACAGCAAAAGGGATTGGTGTCGAGTCAGGAAACCTGCGCCAAGTTCCCGAGGATCTAATCTTTGGGAAGAGGTTAAGTCTTTAACAGAGAAAACAAAGACACAACTCAATGGCAGGCAATAAAACAGTGTTTATGTTAGAAACAGATGCCAATATAAAACAAATCTGTTGGCACCATGGTATTCACCATGGTGAATGATCCTGTGGTCTAGGTGGCAAAGAGAAGCCTCTCAGATTCAGAACTCAGATGGGATGGAAGACAAGGTGTGGAAGAAATGAGTGGAGGCGTCTAGATACTTAAAAAGTGACCTTGTTTCCAAGCTTTTTGATAATGGTGTTCTGGTTTCACAATCTCCCATCTCACTGCTCCAACCCCACCACTTCTGCCCGGAGGCTGCATGCGTTGGCACGAAGTGATTCCCACTGGCTTCTGGAGCCCAGTTACTCAATCGAAAATATTTACTGAGTACTTTGTACATGCCAGGTACTACATGTACCTAGTTGCTGTAGAGACAAAAACAACCGTGGAGCTTATGACTCCTTCCAATAATAAACAAATGAGCAAATGCGTAAATGAAGGAATGCAAATGGTAGCTGGTAATTAAAAGAAAATACACAGGAGGATGGTAGAGACGGTGGCCCTTTGGGGGTGGTCTCATTCAGATGAGGACCAGGGAAGGCCTCCGTAAAAGGATGGCATGTCAGGCAAGATGGGAATGATGACAAGCCAGCCATGGGAGGGCTTGCTGATTGAGGATTCCTGGCAAGAGCAGGTGGAAATTTCTTGAGATGGGAAAGAACTGCGTGGAGAACAGTGGGCAAGAGGATATGGAGAACAGAAGGGAGGAGCCCAGAGAGAAGCAGGAAGGCCACCAGGAGAGCAGTTTTTCCCCGGACACAAGTAGGGCCCTACATTTCCTGTAACTCAGGTCAGCTTACAGAATTTCTGCTGCAAGGGTGATTCCTGCCATATCAGAGGACATGACGAGCCAGGGAGGCCTCAGTGAAGGATGAAGATCAAAACAAAATAAAGTCCAAGGATTTCTAAGTGTCTTTTTGTGGCCCATGGAAAATAAAAATTATTTGAACCCCTTAGGGCTGTCTGGGTGGCTCAGTCGGTTAAGTGTCGACTTCAGCTCAGGTCATGATCTCACAGTTCATGAGTTTGAGCCGCACATCAGGCTCTGTGCTGACAGCTTAGAGCCTGGATCCTGTTTCAGATTCTGTGTCTCCCTTTCTCTCTGCCCCTCCCCTTGCTCATGCTTTCTCTCTCTCTTTCTTTCTCTCTCTCTCAAAAATAAATAAACATTAAACATTTTTCTAATTGTTTGAACCGCAAATAGCAATACTTCTCCTTAAATATGATGAATCATCAAATTCTGGAGAGTTCCTACGTCTGGATCTCTTACTAAAGCTAGTGGAATATAAAGCTGGGTCTGGAATAAAAGAATTTATATATTTTTTGTGCTCCTTTAAAGTGGCAGGATAATGTCATAGGAAAAGCATGAACTTGGCCATGCTGGGCTCTTTAACTGCTGTGTGACTTTGTACAAATTACTTAACCTCTCTGAGCTTGGTTCCTCTCCCTTTCTATAGAATCTTCACACCGTATGGTGAGGATTACATGAGATAATAGTGGAGGCTCAGTTGGCGTTAGTTTTGGCTCCTCCCACCTCCCTCCCCCACCATATAGACAATAGGAGAACAAGCTCAAGAGAAGACAGATGCTATTTAGTAAGCAGAAGAAAAGGTGAAAATAAGGGCAAGGAAAACCTGGAAGATGGTTGATTTAGTCAATAGCAGGGCTCGATCCTTCCCACCTCTGTCCTTCTCTGAGCTGTAGAGCAAGGCAGGTGAGTGAGTAACCTCCCTTGTCCAGCCTCAGCCCAAGCAGGCTGCACCTCCGGGATGACACTGGTTGTGCTGTGGACACACGATCACGTTCTTAGGTCTGTTGTTCAGAGCTACGACTGCTAAAATCCTCTTTACTTCCCTAGTGCTTAGCATACTTCTGGACCCAGAGCAGGTACTCAAAAAAAAATGCTTATTGCTCTTCCTTGCCTAAGACAAAAAGGAATTAAAGCTGATTTTTTTTTTTTTTTTTTTTTTAATGAACACCGGTGGAACATAGGGTGGAAGGCGCTGTGGCCTTCAGCGATTAAACCATTTCTGCAGTCCCCTGGACCTTG
Source organism: Cryptoprocta ferox (assembly GCA_028646485.1). Taxonomy (NCBI): domain Eukaryota; kingdom Metazoa; phylum Chordata; class Mammalia; order Carnivora; family Eupleridae; genus Cryptoprocta; species Cryptoprocta ferox. The sequence continues at coordinate 121,739,117 of CM053560.1, read as the reverse complement.
TTCGCAGTTTTGCAACCCTCTCTCGGAATTCTCTTCAGAGCCAGATTATAATCTGCACAGGAGAACGAACCGTGATGACTTTCCGCAGAAGCTGCTTTCTGACCCCCACAGCGTTACTCAGTTTGAGGACCCGATTCGGCTCCGCACAGGGATGGGCAGTTTCTAAAAGCTCAAGTTTAAGAATTTGCGGGGGTGTGAGTTACGTGGCTGCAGGGCTTTTTGGGAATTCTCTAAATGCTCTGAGCGCTGGCCGCAGGGCTGGAGCACTGGGGACCTTCCCATCCCATCTTCGGGGAAAGAGACCAGTTCCAAGGGCCTGGAGCCCCGTGGGGAGGACTGGTGATCACCTTTGGGCTGTGACACACACACCATTTGCTGCAACTTCAAAGCCAATTTCTGCCGGCCCCCAAATAACCCACCACTGATTTCCACTAGCCTATTCATTCTGGGAAGTAGAAGGGAATTTAATGGGCAATCGCTCTGTCTTTGTTGGACTAAATAAGACAGCACAATTACACCCAGCCCAGGGCCACACTGGGAAAAGCAGACACACACACAGACTGGTTGCTCTTAATGAAACCTCAAGGGAGGTGTCTGGGAAACTCCCTAGAAAGGAGTGCGCCAGCAGGAAGTAGCTTCTTAGTATTTTGTTAGGGCAGAAAATGCCTCTCTAATTTAAAGCTTCCTTACTCTTGATATAAACAGTCTTTAAATGAAATCATAAGAGAGGGAGAAATGTAAGTACCAGCTACTCTAAATGACATGCTTGGGTTAAGGACTAAGTTCTTTCTTTCTCAATGAAGTCTCCAATGGAGGAAAGCCACAAATGGCATTTGCCAGACTGAGTCCAACTCATCTCTTTGTTTAAAAAAAAATCTCATAGTGGTCACGGACCACAGGCACATCATGCACACATTTAGCACCATTGTGTACAAGCATGTTTGCATGGCTGGGCCCCGTTCCAAAGGGTCATTCGTGTCTGAGGCTGTGGACTTAAAAATCCACACTGAGTCCAGTCCCCCACCTGAATGGAGGAGAAAAGAGCAGCACTTTCTTTTGACTTTTTCTTGGAATACCCAGTATGAGCACAAAGAAAGTCTTGAAACAAATGATCCAAACCAATAATATATTGATTTATTCCAACCAACTCTCCTATTACCTGGCGTAAGAATATCCATTATTTCTAGAACTCCACAAAGTTCCATTAAGAGGCTTTACTTCTGCTGAAAATACCCATCACTCCTGCTTTCCTGCCTGCTCCTCCTCTCACAGCTAATGATCTTTTACTCAAAGACGAAAGAAGCTTCCAGATGAGACAGCCACACACACCTCCGTATGTGAGGGCCACTTAGGAGGATTAACCTCATGCCCAGTCCTCTCTGACCTGTGACAATCTTCACCTCTTTCCTACAACAAAGGAGCCAATGAAAATGAAAACGATTCTCTTGTTTTGCTAAAGGGCTAGTCATGAGGAAGTACCAACTCCCATCGTTTGTGCTCAAGGAGTTGGGTTGGGTTGGGTTGCCAACAATATTTTTATTGTTTATTGGATGTGTGCATGTGTGTGTGTGTGTGTGTGTGTGCACATGTGTGCATGTATATTTATGTATGAGAGCCATGAGGGGACGGGCATGACTTCCTTATGACTTTCCAAGGCATCCTTTGGGCCGATAATAGTGGGGCCTTGCTGTCCACATGGAAAAACTATCCAATGTCCTCTTCCTAATGAGGTCTGCACACCCAGCAGTCCCTGGGTGCACCACCATCCCTCAGTTTCTATCAGCCAGAAAGTACAAGACGGAAGGAGAAAGGGGCAGAGAGGAGTAATCAGAGGGACAAAGGATCCCTATTGCAGTTTCCCTCACTCAGGCACAGTCTCTGAACGACTTCCACTGCTGCCCACACTCGAAGTCTGCTCACCATGGCCCAGTGGAAGCTCCGAAAGGCTCTATGTTTTCTGCACTGGGCGTGTGCAGCAGTCAGTCACATCAAGTGTCCCCTGATGGCCAGAAGGCACCAGGATACCGCAGAGCACATGAGTAGAGCAACAGAGAACCTGTCAATGACCAGACAGCTAGAGGAAACAAAGACCAAGTATTTAGCTCACACTCTCAAAAGACCAGAAAGTTAACTCTCCTTTAGCCATGCTCAGCACAGGTGTGGGGTTCCAGAGGGAAATGAAACCTAGACCCCAGGTCCTGTCCCACTTGACTTCATCATGAGGTCAAGGGCTGTGCACGTTGTTGGGAGAGATTTGTTGACGAGGATGTAATCAGAAGATATGACCAGAGCCATGGGAGTCAGAAACCAGTTCAGTTCACCAAGCCTTTACTGAATGTCTGCTAAGTATCAGGTCCTGTGTTGGGTGCTGGGTATGCAGAATTCATTAAGACAAGGGGCCTGCCCAAGAGGATTTCACAGTTTCATCCAGAGGACGGGCATGAGCACATAATCTGGAGATCAGTGCTAACATAGAACAATACTGGATCACTGGTGTTTAATGAAAGCTTTCTGCAGGGTGTCACACCTGAGTTCATACCTGAATGACGAGTCAGGCCTGGCCTGGTGATGACCAGTGAGAGGAGCATTCTGGGAAGAGGCAGGGTTGTAAATAAAGGTTTGAAAATTTTGGAGAACTGCAGGTAGCTTGGTGTTACAGAGGCATAGCAAACACATGGGGTAAAGAAATGCGGAGCTGGTGCGGTGGACAGACAGGTCAGAGCAGAGGTAGGCGTGGTTGGATTTGCAATTTAGGGTGTTGTTGACACTGAATTGTAGGAGGTAGGTTTAAACGAGGCAAAGAGGAAAGAAGGCCAATCAGGGCACTATGGGAATATTCTAGGTGATAAATGTAGCAAATCTACTAAAGTCTATTTGGATATAAGGCAACGGGGCTTTGAACTGCAGGAATTCACACATAAATTTGGATGTGTTCTAGATTAAGGAATCAAAGTAGTGAGGGTACCCACAGCCTTGGGGGAAGAAACTACCCAGGCAGCATGATGCATGGCACCCAGTAACCTATAATTGTACAGAATCTAGCCACGTCCATTACTCACCCACAAAGGTTGATTCAACTAGTATGTAGGAGAGAATGATCTTCTCCCAAGGCCTATTGCTAATGAGCCAACAAAGGCATCAACCACATCCAAGGTAAGTTGGAGGAAAGTCTATTTTAAACCCAAGGTAAAAGCTAACATAGGGAGAGGGTTCATTGGGTTTCACAAACCTAACAATATTTCCATAAAATGAGAAGGTGTCAAAGAACTCTCTGATTGGGTGATTTTCTGTTACCAGAAGCATCCTTTTGGAAAAATTATTCTAGAAATTTTTCTCCTTTCTTTCTCCATCTGCCCACCCACCTCTCATTTTTAGAGGCCCAGTAGTGGCCCTGATGCTCAACGAGTGATAAGTAACAAGGTGTCTCAGAGTGAACGTGGTACCATTACTCTGAGCCGTTCTTTTCACCTGGCTTTTCTTTATTTTAGGCTCCAGAAACAACTCTGAAACACTGTATTGGAAAAACACTCGCTATGTGTTTCTCTTTTACTCACAGTACTACCGCACTTAGAACACTTCACTTCTGACACTTCTTGTCACCAAATGAGTAAGGGCTTTCCTACATGTGGAGCAATTCTCTGTGACACCAGCTGCATCCTATAATTCAGTTGAGTTCTGACACTGGAGTTAGCATCACATCCCATGAGTTAAGGGTTCGTTGAGCCCATTAAGATGTCCCTCCCTTCAGGGCACCTAGGTGGCTCCATCGTCTAAGGGTCTGGCTCTTGGATTTCCGCTCAGGTCATGATTTCTCTGTTCATGAGATCGAGACCCCCACATCAGGCTCTGCACTAACAGTGTGGAGCCTGTTTGGGATTCTCTCTCTCCCTCTTCCTTTGCCCTCCCTTGATCGTGCTTTCTCTCTCAAAATAAATTTAAAAAAAAAGATAAAATACACATTTAAAAAAAGATGTCCCTCCCTTCAGACACAATCGCAGCCCTAGGTTGTCAGCTTCTGACCAACTAGCTATAAATCAGGGGTCCCAGCCCCCTTTCTCTGAGTTCAGTAATTTGCTGGAATGGCTCACAGAACTCAGGGAGATACTTATGTTTACCAGTTGATTATAACGCATATAATAAAGGGTACAGATGAACAACTAGATAAAGAAATTCATAGGGGAAGCTCCAGAAGGATTCTGAGTGCAGAAGCTTCTGTTCCCATGCAGTTGGGGTAAATGGCACTCCCAGCACATGGATGTATTCATCAAACCAGATGCTCTCCGAATCCCCTACTTTGGGTATTTTTATGGAGGCTTCATCATGTAGGCATGATTGATCATTAACCCAAGCTCCAGTCCCCCTCCTCTTCCCAGAGGATAGCCGGTGGGGCTGACAATTCCAAGCTAAGCTTCTAATCATGGCTTGGTGTTTCTGGTGACCTCATCCTGAAGCTATCCAGGAGCCCACCAAGAGTCACCTCATTAAAACAAAACACACTCCAATTATCCAGAAAATGCCAAGGGATTTAGGAGCTCTGTGCCAAGAACCAGGGGCAGAGGCCAATATACATATATATTTTTTTCTAATATCTCACAAACTGCCTATAGCATCTTTTAATCTCTATTTTTACCAAAGAAAGCCAATTTTCCCCCCAAAACCTGATTTTTTTTTGGTGTAAAGCAAACATGTAACCAGGAATAAGTGTTAATAGTCTTATCACCCAGATCAATAGGACACAGAACAACTCCATCGTTTGGTCAACTTGATAAAGAAATTGGCCAATACAACAAGGAATCTAAGGCACTTTATCTAAAGAAATCCTCTTTTGTTCAGGGAAAACAATGAGAACAACCACCATGGTAGTTGTCTACCTGAACCAAAAAGTTACCTGACTTATTAGTTTAGCTCCATCAAGAGATGCCCTATACACATGGCCCACGCCCTCCTGCTTAGCAGGAATGTTCCCTTGGTCACAATTCTTTAGTAAGCTCCCACAGAAGATCAACGAGCCTTGACTATGCCATACAACCAGCACTGTAGAGAGGAGAGCAGTCCCAGGGATTACAATCATGACAGAGTGGGGAGGGACCAGGTTAGTCACCAACCATGCTGCCATTTTGAATTCTGAAGAAATCCTCCTGTCATTGTGCAAAGTCACCGCTTCCTGCTGGTCAGCCACATCCCTGCTCTCAGCTTTGCCATTCATCATTTGGGTGTTGGTGTCAGAGTAAGGAAGTGACAGGAATGATGTCAGACTTATAAGGAATTTTCAAAGCTGAAATCTCCAATTTAGGGCCTTGACTAACTTAAAAAATCAGTATAGAATTTGCAAACCCAATCACTCTACTGTACACCTGAAACGAATACTACACTCTATGTTAACTAACTGGAATTTAAGTAAAATCTTCTTCGAAAGAAGCAAAACTTAAAAAAAAAAAGAATTTGAAAGCCCCATCAAATTTTCTCTTTTTTGAGCATCTAATATCTTCTCACTGCTGTGTGGAGGGTTAAAGGAAGCAGAGCATAAGAGGTACCATGAAATACCATGTCATAGTAATGATAGCTAACATTCTGTGGGATTTCACATGGGCCACCCATCATGTCAGGGGTTATATCTATTAACTCATGTAACTCTCATGACAGCTCTACAACAAAGATACTATCATTTTGCCCATTTTATGGAGATGGAAACTGAGTGATAGAAAAGTTAAGGCACTTGGTTTGTCTGCTGTCCCTGCCATTCACCAGGTATCACCCAAGGAAAGTGCCCCATTATCTGAAGCCTCTATTTTCTTAGAGGGGATAACTGGATAATTCCATTTACCTCATTGGTCTCTTGTCAGGACTAGAGGTTCATGCATGTAAGGGGAACAGCATGGGGACTGGGACCCCAATGGTGAGCCCTCAGTGTATTAGCTAATGCTACTACCATTTCCAGCTAGGCTGCCCAGTATGCCCAGTTTAATCATTAAGTAGCTAAATTCCAGCTGTCACATAGCTGGGCCTCCAACCCATGCCTGCTCCCCATGGGGTCTGTCCCCTGTGACTTCCTAGACAAGCTTGTGTGTGAAATCACTGCCTGTTTCCTCTGCCCTGCCCGTGGCCAGCATGGCTCAGCTCAGCCATCACAAAGGCATCTGGAGGTGCCTTAGCATCAGCTCACATGGCGGGGATGGGCCTCTTAAAAAAACCTAAAACAAATTCCAAAAGCTATATTTTAAGCTGTATTGTCTCCAAACTCAAGCTGTAAATTTGATAACCCTCTTCAGCAGCTGAAGCTGCTCCAAAATGACTCCTGTGCTCCCCAAGTATAATTTCCTGCCCCCAGAGAGTCTATATATTAAGTACATGTATGCCCCAAATATTCCCCAAATTTCCTAAGACTACGTCCAGCCATTTTCATATGATAATAATAGATTTCATTTGTTTCAGTATATTAGATATATAAATATATGATAAGATTAGTAAAGATAGAGACTCTACTGACAGAAGTTACTGATGTTTATAGATCAAGAGGCATATGCAGGACAAATTAAGTGATTACTTTCTTTTTTTTTTTTTTATTTTTTAATGTTTATTTTTGATAGACGGAACACAAAGGAGGGAGGAGAAGAGAGAGAGGGAGACAGAATCTGAAGCAAGCTCCAGGCTCTGAGCTGTCAGCACAGAGCATGACTCGGGGCTGGAACTCACAGACCATTAGATCATGACCTGAACTGAATGAAATCAGTCGCCCAACTGACTAAGCTGCCCAGGCGCCCCATTAAGTGATGATTTTCAACCATACCATTTTGATGAGACCCGGTAGACTTGACCTGAGGTCAGGCACTTGACCAACCTGATTCTCAGGTTCCTCCTCTGTCCAGTGGGAATAACAACTATAATTGTGCAGACTTACTGAAGCCCTAGTATATGTACTGCTCTGTAGTACTATTCCATAGGCTTTGTGCATATTAAATTATTTAATCCTTTCAATATCTCTATCTTATAGCCACAACTATTGTTTCCCATTTTATAGACAGGGATACTGAAAGCTAGGTTTTAGAGTTCTGTTAGTGGGGCAGCTCATTTTTGCACCCAGGAGGTCTATACACTTGGCCGCCACATTTTTTTGCGTCATATTTAATACCTACCTTGTTGAGGGGCTCAAATGGACCTTTGCATATATTTAAAATATATCACGTTTAAAATTAAGGCATTGCACTAACAATTTGAAGGCATGGGATAATGCTAATTAAGACCCCCAAACTGGAAAATTTTATAATACTTTAAAAATCAAGAAGTTATGTTTGAGACACAATTTCTAGTCTCTTTGAGTACCCTGTAACTTTTTTCAGTAGGGTTAATAGAGAAGAACAGAGAGCCGGTGACAGAATTCTGCTTAAGAATTCCACAGTGAAGTTTACAAAGACCCTACACTAATTTTTCCAGATACAATTACTTTAAAATCTTTTTTCCCCATAGGCATACTTTTCTTCAAATTTTATTTCACTGTCATTATCTGTATGCCATTCTCTTTAAAAGTAGCACTCCCCTTATTGTTTGAGTCCAACGCACTTTGAGAAAAATCAGAAATGAGTATTTTTTCAAGCAATGAATTTTTCAAAAAAATAAATAAGTAAGGGATCAAGTACCTTTAATATAAAAATTAAAAAGTAAATTGAACCCATAGAAAAGTAGCTCTTTGGCTTGTCTGCCTGAGAGGGAGCCAATCTCGTTTTGGATTACATTACTTGATTTTCTTCAATACTTTAAAATAAAAAATGTAAATAGAGGCAAATTCAAAGACTATATATATATACATATGTATATATATATAATACCACTATATATTTCTAATACCTTTATTCTGTCCCTTGAATCATAGCTATCATTCATCTCACTTAAATATAAGCGCCCGACTTTGGCTCAGGTCATGATCTTGCAGTTCATGGGTTCAGGCCTGGTGTCGGGCTCTGCGCCGATGACTCAGAGCCTAGAGTCTGTTTCGGATTCTGTGTCTCCCTCTCTCTCTCTCTGCCCCTCCTCCACTTGCGCTCTGTCTCGCTCAATCAAAAATAAATAAACATCAAAAAAAATTTTTTAAATGCATGGACACTTTGTCCTGGAAATTCCATTGTAGGTTTTTTTTTTATATATATAGTTAAGCTCTACACATTTAAAATGATGTCTATCAGGGATATTTGTGGCAGGATTCTTTGTAATAACAAATTTTGGAGGACCCTAAAGATGGTCTATCAGTAAGAGGCAAGTGTTATGAATTTATGCAGCAGCTATGCAAGTTATTGCATATTATGCAGCAAGCTATGTAGGTATTAAAAAGAACAAGGAGACTCTTAAATCTCTAATATATATTGTTAGTTCAAAAACCAAGACATGAAGGGTGCCTTCGTGGCTCTGTTGGTTAAGCATCTCAGCCGACTCTTGATTTTAGCTCAGATCATGATCTCATGGTTCATGAGACTGAGCCCCATATCAGGCTCTACACTGAGTGCGAAGCCTGCTTGGGATACTCCCTCTCTCTCTTTGTCCCTCCCCTCCCTCAAAATAAATAAATAAACATTAAAAAAAACCACAAGATATGAGACAGTTATATCATGTGCCATCATTTGTTATGGGAGCAACATAGGAGTAAAAATGAACTCCCAGCCATGTTGGAAAATGTGAGGTATGTGCCAGCAGTGAGGTATTCTGGAAATATAAAGCACAAAGGGGAGGATTGGATACAATGCACAGAAAAGCTGAGGATACATCCCTAGAAATTCAGAGAGAAGCCCTCCAGCAGACCCTCACGCTAATTCCAACCTCAGAATTCAGGAGGCCATGAGAAGGACGACGTCCTACATAAGTAATAGGTAATTAACTGAACAGTTATAGAAGAGCTGTTCCAACCTCTCAGTTTTAGAAAGGCCAATAGAGGTGCCTGCTTAACAATAAGCCACTGTTAGGACTTCCTTATCTAGGAGTGTTTATAGGAATTGAATAGAACTTTCTTAACTGGATGAAGGTTATTAATCAGCAAGCTACTGCAAATATCCTATGCACTGATAAGATAACAGAAGCCTACTTACTAATGTGAGAAATGTCACAAATCCCATTATCTGCTCTGCTGTGGAACATTGTACTAAGCCGTGGCCAATATAATAAGTCAAGTTCTAAACAGATAACTCTTAGATACTTAAGATAGATAAAACCATCCTTAATTACAGATTAGTTATGACTTCTTAAAGAACATTTTTTTTTGTATTTAGCTAAATTAAGGAATTCTCTTGTTAGAAAGTCCTAACAGATTTTCCATTGAAAGTCCTCCGCCGTTTCTAAGAAAAGTATTACACGTGGTGTTGGAGCAAATTAGAAAATATAGTTAGACATCAATTATTCAATTCACATCTCTTTCTCCTCTTTTTCATATACACAAACACAAGCACAAACATATTGATGGGTTTAAGATCAGATTATCAAAGTCAAGACTATAAAATTATTGGAATAGAATTTGGAAGAATACTTTTACAAGCATCAACTATCTCATTTTTTACCAGAAAAAAAAAGTGGAAGATTGACAATAAAAGTACTGAAAAGTTCTGTACTCTCAAAAATCTAATGAATAAAGTAGTTGGCAGTGCTCTGGAGACAGGTTAGGGTTACTGGTTGGTTGCAACCAATTAATATCCACATGAGATAAATGGTGATTACAAATCAATAAAATGGTAAACAATCCAGTCGACAGTGGGCAAAGTATATGAGCAGGTGGCTCAGAAAAAAAGACAAATATTAAACCATGATATTTTGCTCAGCATCACTGGTAATCCAGAAAATATAAAAGAAAGCAATAAGGCACTAGTATTTTTACTAAATTTTACAGGTTAAATACATCTGCCATCAGTAAGGGTGTAGGTAATTGGCTCTTTTATAAATTATAGATAGCAGTATAAAGTAATAGGAGTTCCTTTGGAAAGAAATTTGAAATATTTAAGTGTGTTCAAGTACATATACTGTTTGACCAAGTAATTCTACTTCTAGAAAGCTAACCTATATAAACATTCATGTATGTGTTGTGAAATATACACAATATATTTATTATTCGAATAAGAAAAATGGAAACAACTTAAATGCCCATTAAGAGAATGATTATATAAATTGTATTTCATGCATGCCATGGACAAATCCAAAGTTGATGGTATTTTTTAAGATTTTTTAAAAAATCCTTATTTATTTTTGAGAGAGAGACAGCAAGTACACAGTAGGGGAGGGGCAGAGAAAGAGAGGGGGACAGAGGATCTGAATTGGGCATTGAGCTGACAGCAGAGAGCCCGATGCGGGGCTCGAACTCAACGAACTGTGAGATCATGACCTGAGCCGAAGTCAGAGGCTCAACTGACTGAGCCACCCAGGTGCTCCAAAGTTCATGTTCTTGAACACTACATATACTGCCTCTCATTCTATACTGTTATATCCCCAATAATGTATCTTCTGAAAGAGTTCTTAACTGACTTATCAATTAATTCATCCATTCGTTCATCATCTCTTGCCTTATTTTTGTGATCACTCATTTGGACCAATGAAGAATCATGCATTCTGCTATGCTCTAAAGTATATAAATATATAACTTTATATATATATAGCCCTTGTCTTCAAAAGAACTTCAGGTGCATGCATGTTATAAGAACTTAATATCACACTGCTTATCATGTGGAAGTTGTTCCTATTCCAAAATACTAGTTATAAAAAATTTCCACTGGAAATGTCTTTCCTAGACAGTTTCTGCAGGGCAGCTGAATTTAAACTCTACTTTTTGCCCTAATTAGCCATGTAAACTTGCACAGGCTGCTAAAACTCACTGAGTCTTGAGTTCTTCATCTGTGAAATGGAGTGATAATACTAACTTCACAATATTTGGGGAAGGATAAGAGAGCAGTGAACATGGCATGTAAAAGAAATTAAATAAATGTTTGCTACTGTCAAGGAATTTGTATTTCAAATAAGTAAGAAGCCAGGTAAAGAAGCAACTTCAGAAATGTTAAACAATTACCATGAAAGAGATAAACACAGGTGGAAGTGACATAAAACATGTTTAGCGCGTGGTTGGCTTGGGCAACAACCAACCCAGGTAGGTCCATCAGCGACCAGCAATGTTGGTCCAGGGCTCTCGAAGCCCCACAATGGTTCAGACATCAACCTTTTAGTAGCGGAATCAAGGCAGGCAAGATGGAGGATGACAGGGGGAGAGATCAGGACAGTCATGGCTATGGGAAGGATCCTGGTGCTCTCTTGAGGGGGTTTAGCACAGTGGCTATTTCTAGCAGATACAGAAGTATTCTAATAATTTAACCATTAGAGTAAAACATTACTAGCTAATACCAGCTCTGTGGGGAAAACAGGAGGGATATTGACCCTGGGTGGAATCAGAGAACATTTTCTGGAGGAGGAAATCCACCATAAAATAAAACTTGTGGGTGTAGTGAATGAATTGAAACTGCATCACCAAATTTTTCTCCCCCAAGTCTAACAAGAGGAACAAAAAATCAGAAGAAAAATCATGACGTTTTAACCAACAGTAATCAACTGAACAAAAGACTTGAACTACAATGTCCAAGTCCAAAGCCTGATGGCCAAGGAGGTAAATGGAAATCGTCAGAGACCTCTGGGGGGAGGGGGGGGAGGCTGTTCCTAATAACCTCTCCAGCCCTAGCAACCCATGGTGATGAAATGGCTGTGCCCTCAAAATTCTCACTGTGTACCCAGATCTTCAAAGAAGAGGATCTCTAAATTTCCTTCATCTGAGAAAGAAGTAGAAATGGCTGCTGGAGAAAAAGGGGAGGAAACAAAAAGCATGAGCAACAGGGAGGCTCTGTTTGGCCAAAAAGTGGCATGGCAGCTTCATAAGGAATTGGAGTTATTTCCAATGGGAATGAGACCATGCTTATTCCCACCCTGCCCAACTATTCTTGAGTTCTGGGCAAGAATATTCCACAGATATTTGGAGGAAGAACAGAGTGCAGGTATTCTTTTTAAAAAGAAGAAGAAAAGGAAAAAGCAGAAAGTATCCATGGAGCCTTCCTTGCTCTCTGACATTTTCTCAGGTTGAAGAAACTGGTGGGTGGAACAGGAGATACCCATTCATGTGTAAATCATAGCTCAGTGGGATGACAGCAACCCACGCATTATCAGAGCAAATAAATGCCTGATCAGAACTGGACAAACACGAGCCAGATGGAAAACACATTATGGCAACCAAATCAATCTGCTTGAGGTCTTTCAGGTGAAGAAGTACTTTGTGTGGGGGTGGGGGCAGGCGTGTGCAAAAAAAGCAAAAAACCTAGAAAAACAAAGCCATGATATGAAAAAATAAGAGGATGCCAAACTAGAAGAAGGTATGGAATGGAAGACAATTTTTAACAATCGCCTTATGCTACCCAGAGCCATTTAGTAAGAATAAAAATTCAAATTTGCTCCATATAAAACGATAAAACAGTTAAATAAAAAAGATCTTAAAACAAATTCCAGATCTAAGGACATAAGGCAAAACAGTTATTACTGAACTCAAATATAAATTCGATTTTCAAAATGAAAAGACAAGCTCCAGCCTCGGAGAAAATACTTGCACATCACATGTCTGATAAAGGACTTCTACCCAGAATATTTAAAGAATACTCAAAACTCAATAGTAAGAAAACAACCAGCTCACTTTTAAATGGGCTATAAGTTTACCTAAATAAAATGAAAACCTATGTTCACACAAAATCTACACATGAATGTTTACAGCGCCTTTATTTGTAATTGTCCCAAACTGGAAAAACCCAGATGACCCTCAACTGGAAAGTAGATAAATAAACTAGCACAGCCATAAAATGCAACAATACTCATTAATAAAAAGGAACAAGTGACAGATACGTGCAAAACACGCGTGAATCTCACCTGTATTATGCTAAGTCAAAGAGGACAGTCTATATATATATATATATATATATATATATATATATATATGCTATCTGGAATATAACACTCTGGAAAAAGCAAAACTATGGAGAGGATGAGCCAATTAGTGGTTTCCAGGGCCTGTAGATGAGGGTGAAGCTAACTATCAAGAAACATGGACACATTTGGGGGATTATAAAACGTTGTATGACTTGATGGTGGTGTTAGTTACAGTACTGTTTGTCGACATGCAGAATGCTACCTTAAAAAAAGGTAAATTTATACCTTAATAAGAACATGGAAAGACATTTAAAAAGTGAGTAAACTGGGAACACCAAAGAACAGTGAAGAGTATGAAAATCAAATTATCGATGTGGCGAAAAGACCTAACATAATCATGGAGAATGCAGATCATTAAGGCAAAGAGAGTAAAATATTGGGAGAGACTTTCAGTTTCTGATTCTGCATGTGAGGAACTTGGAAGTTGCCACTCTATCTTACTAACAAGTAAAAAACTAAAAAAACTGAAAAATTGACAATTCTTAGATGTGTAAGAGAAGTGAGGCCACAGGGCAAACCGCTGCCCCCCAAAATGAAGAGACTGACAGCCAAAGACAGACAATCCCAGCTTCAGAGCAGAAATGAATGAGCAGAAACCTTGGCAGGAGCCAGGGCTTGGCAGGAAACCTGAACTGTCATTGATGAATTGCTGGAGCTCAACATGGACAAGTCTGACAGTATAAAATCCCAGGGGAACCCAGTCACAGGGTGGTCTTTATGTCTGTGAGTTTCACCTCCAGGAGCTTGCCCAGGTTCTCACAAAGAAGCATACCCCCATGCTTCCGGCAGGGAGTGGGAAAGGAACCATTCAAAATATGCCAGATCATTCTGTTCTTAACAAGGACTTCCCTCAGGAGGAACTAGTCAACCAGAGCCAAACATGCTGGGATTTTATCAAAGCTTTCCTGACCTGAAGGAGGTAGAATACCCAACTCTGGACCACTATTGTCATCTTGTGCCACCAAAGGTGGTGGTGGGGGGGAACCGAGAAATATTTGTGAAGTCCACAGTCCAGGCCAGAGGCACAGGCTCACTAAAACACTGAGACCTAATCAGAGGACTTATAGAGCACTTCCCTTCCCCCTACACCTCATCACCATATTGCTAAAGGCCTGTTGACAGCAGTTCCTTTTACCTGGTACATCATATCTGGCTATCAGTAAACAATTACAGGGGCGCCTGGGTGGCTCAGTTGGTTAAACGTCCAACTCTTGGTTTTGGCTCAGGTCATGATCTTATGGTTTGTGAATTCAAGCCCTGCCCTGGACTCTGCGCTGACAGTGCAGAGCCTGCTTGGGTTTCTCTCTCTCCCTCTTTCTCTCGCCCCTCCCCTGCTTACACACACACACACACTCAAAATAAATAAACCTAAAAAAAAGAGAAACAATTACAAGGCATACTAGAAGGCAAAATGTACAAACACAATTTGAAAAGACAGAGCGAGCATCAGAACCACACATGGCAGTGATGTTGGAATTATTAGACTGAGAATTTAAAACAAGCATAATTACTATGTTAAAGGATTTAATGGATAAAGTAGACAGCATACCAGAACAGATGGGCATTGAACACAGAGAGATGAAAATCCAAAGGGAGCCAAAAAGAAATGCTAGAGATAAAAAAAAAAACAAAACAAAACACACACACACACACTGTGACAGGGGCACCTGGATGGCTTGATCAGTTGAGCTGCTGACTCTTGATTTTGGCTCAGGTCATGATCTCAGAGTTTGTGGGATCAAGCCCTATGTTGACCTCTGTGCTGACAGTGTGGAGTCTGCTTGGGATTCTCTCTCTCTCTCTCTCTCTCTCTCTCTCTCTCTCTTTCTCTCTGCCCCTATCGCTCTGTCTCAAAATAAATAAATAAACTTTTTTTTTTTAAAGAAGAGGGGAAAAAGCACTGTAACAGATATTAAGAGTGCCTTTAGTTGAGTTTATTTACAGTCTGGATGTGGCGGAAGAAAGAATCTCTGAGCTTGGGGATATATCAGTAGAAACCTCCAAAACTAAAAAACAAGCAAACAAACAAAAAAACAAAGACAGAAAAAAAACCTGTATAACAGAATATGCAAGATGTATGGGACAACGGCGAAAGATGTAACATAAATGTAATGAGAAAATCAGAAGGATAAGAAAGAAAGAAGTAGGATAAATATTTGATTAAACAAAGACTGAGAAATTCCCCCAAATTAATATGACATGCCAAACTACAGATCCAGGAAGCTCAGAGAACACCAAGAAGAATAAATGCCAGGAAACCCAAACAAACAAACAAACAAACAAAACAAACCATACCAAAGCATATCATATTCAAACTACAGAAAATCAAACATAAAGAAAAAATTTCAGAAAAAGCAAACCCAAAGGGAAAATAGAACTTACTTACAGAGGAACAAAAGGAACAATCACGTCTGACCTCTCAGTGCAAGTGAGTAAGAAATGAAGAATTTAATGTGTGAAGAGGAAAAAACCCCACCAACTCACAATTTTTTGCCCTGCAAAATTCTCTTTCAAAGGTCGAGAAATAAAGACTTCCTCAGACAAAAATTGAGGGAATTATAGTCAGTAAACCTGTTTTGCAAGAAATGTTAAGGAAGTTCTTTAGAGAAAAGAAATGTAATACAGGTCAGGCCTCAGGCAGTAGCCTCCAGGAAAGGGGCAGCATGCACCATGTCCAGTGGTGAAGGTAACACGAAGCCCCCTCAGCAGCCCAAGAAGCAGGCCAAGGAGATGATGGACGAGGAAGATAAAGCATTCAAATAGAAACAGAAAGTGGGGGCTGCCTGGTGGCTCAGTTGGTTAAGGGTCTGACTCTTGATTTCGGCTCAGGTCATGATCTTGCAATCCATGAGATCGAGCCTCTCGTGCTGACAGCACAGAGCCTGCTTGGGATTCTCTCTCTCCCTCTCTCTCTCTCTCTCTCTCTCTCTCTCTGCCCTTCTCCAGTTCATGCTCTCTTTCTGTCTCAAAAATAAATAAATAGATAAACTTTAAGGTGCACCTGGGTGGCTCAGTTGGTTGAGTGCCTGACTTTTAATTTCAGCTTAGGTCATGACCCCCAGAGTCATGGGATCGAGCCCCTGCACTGGGCTCTGTGCTGAGCATGGAGCCTGCTTATGATTCTCCCTCCCTTCCTCCCTCTCTCTCTCTCTCTCTCTGCTCCTCTCTCCTACCCATGCTGGCACACTCTCTCTGATAATAAACAAACAAACAAACAAACAAATAAATAAATAAATAAATAAATAATAGAAACCGTAAGAGGAGCAGAAGAAACTCGAGGACCTAAAAGAGGCCACAGGGAAGGGCCCCCTGGCCACAGTAGAATTTAAAAATCTGGCAAAAAGTCAGTGATTCCTTATGCCTGAGGCAATGGTGATCCATAGTTCCATTCCTGTTCAAACATGTGGATTCCCTGTCATAGCATCCGTTGCTGTTCAAGCGTGGTCTTAGATCCTCTTATACCTTTAAGAACAGACGTTTGAAAAAAAAAATCAATCTGTCAGTCTCACACAAAAAAGTAATATAGGACAGAAACTCAGACCAACATAAAGAAAAGCATCAGTGACGGAATAAATGAAGGTAAAATTGAAAAAACTATGCTTACGCATGCTTATATTTAAAAAAAAAATTTTTAATGTTTATTTATTTATTTATTTTTTTTGAGAAAGAGAGACAGAGAGTGACCAGGGGAGGGGCAGAGAGAGGGAGACACAGAATCGGAAGCAGGCTCCAGGTTCTGAGCTGTCAGCCCAGTGCCTTATGTGGGGCTTGAACCTGCAAACTGTGAGATCATGACCTAAACCAAAGTCGAACACTTAACCAACTGAGCCACCCAGGCACCCCTATGCATTTTTTAATTTTGAAAGGTATTGCCAGAACATCTCCCATTCATGTCATACTAATATATAATACCTGCCCATGACCTCTCATTTTCTTTTTTGGGTTGTTCATCTTTATCTTACTGTTGTTTTTTTTAACCTCCATATGTTTTGCAAACTAGCTATTTGTCAGTCATTGAATTATATAAATTTCCCTCTGTATTTTTAAAGGGGTTGACTATTTTTAGCTATGAGGAATTCTATTTGTGTGAGGTTGAAACTATCAACATTTTCATTTGGGGGTTCTTATTTTTGTGCCGTACTCCAAAAAGCTTTCTCTACCCCAAGTTTAGATTGAAAATTTCTTTCCTCACTTCTCTTAATACTGTTATAATTTTACTCTTTAGCATTTCATTTTAATACATCTGGAATTTATTCTAATGCAAAGTGCAAAGCATGAATCCAGCATTTTTTTTTTTTAATTCTCAGAGGGATACCTACTTATCTCAATACATTTATTTTATAAGCTTCTAAGCTGTCCCTGCCCCTACATCATCCTGGAGACTAGGTTCTCCCCATTTAGACAACCACGCATGCTCTTTCTTATTAAATGCACAGCCTGCTAGTTAGCTCAATGTGTCATGGCCTAGGGTATCACTCTTGTGTCAGCAATGGGCACTTCCCTCCAGGATGGAACCTACTGGCATTAAACACATGCTAATGTTGCCTCTTAGAAAGAGTCAACCTAAAGGAACTCTCCCCTCTCCTACCCCACCCAAATACTTCACCTGTACAAACATGACTCCTTCGAAGACTTGGCTGTACTCCCTGTCTTCAATTCCTCCCTTCACACTACTCTCTCCCCAGCCACTCCATCCACGTCACCAGTCACCACCATGAGCTAACAGTCTCCAATGGCCAGGTCTCAGTCTCCAGGTTATGTCATCTATCCTTCAGTAGCACACATTTTTCTTTTGTGAAAGATTGTCTTTACCTGCTTCCAGAACATGGTTGCCTCTTAGCCCTCCTTCTCTCACCTGGGGCTCCTTCTCTATCTCCTCTCCCAGTTTCTTCTTATTTCCCATGTGAATTACCTACATTCTTAGGCTGAGTCCTCAGCCCTCTTCCCCCTTCTGTTCCCATTCAATCCCTTGGTGATCTTGGCTAGTCTCAGGGTCTTAAACAGCATTTAATTGCTAATGACTCCCAAGGTTCTATCACTATCCCAGACCTCAACACTCAAGACCACACTCACATCTCCACTTTACTGTCCAGTGAACATCTCAAATTAACATGTCCAAGTACAAATACCTCCCTCCAGCTACCAAACCTGCTTCCTTTCATCTTTCCCCACCTAAAGAAATGCCAGCTTCACGGTTACAGTTGTTCAGGAGAAAGCCTTGGAGTCATTCTTGATTTTTGTCTTTGTTTCATATCTCATGGCCAATAGACCAGCAAACCTGCTGTCTCTCCCCTTAAAATATTTTCATAACCTGACCACTTCTCACCCCTCCACGGCTGCCACCCCAGTCTTAGCCATTAACCTCTTTCACCTTCATTATTGCAGTAGCCTCCAAACTGGTCCCTTGGCCTCTGCCCTATCCCTGTAACCAGAGTGTGATCCTTTGAAAAGACAAGTCACATCATGTCATTTATCTGGGAATAGCTCCTTAAGATTCCTAGTCAGAGCAGGAGCCAAAGTCCTTGCTATTGTCTCTAAGGCTCTGTGAGACCTGATCTCCCACTTCTCTGATTTCATCTCCTTCCTTCCTCTTCCTGCTCTCTCTGCTTCAGCCACACTGGCTTTCTCTGTGTTCCTTGAACATGTCAAACACATCCTCAGAGCAGTGCATTTGGACGTGCTATCCTGTGTCCTGGAACACTCTCCCCAGTATCCCCATGACCTCCTCCCCTCCCTTCCCCTGATCTCTGCTCAACATCTCCTGATCCCTGACCAGCCACACTAGGAAGGAGCAGCCTCCTATCCCCAACACTTCCCAACCCCTCCCTGCTATACTCTTTATAGCATCTAGTTTCCTCTGCATAATTGCTTTGATGTAAGCCCCACAAGAGCAAGACGTTCACAGCTGAATTCCTAATACCTAGAAGAGTGCATGGCCCAGAGGCAGTGCTCATAACATGTGTCAAATAAGTGAAGGAAGGAATTTGGAAGACAGTTTCTCTTCTGCCCAGGATGCATCTGAAACATGTCTTGTCTTCTACAGAACAGGGAGTAGATTTAGAGTCCGAAGGATGTAATTTTCATAGTTCAGTTAAAGAAGCTCTGGGCCAGAGACAATAAAACTCAGTTCTGATTCCATAGTTGGTACTAAGCAGGTAGAGACCCTGGACGAGTCCAATTATCTTGAGTGTCTAAGATTCATTGCCAAAAGATAGATTTCATCCTACCATCCTATCTAGCTCAGCAGAATTTTGTTAAAAAGTGTGAGAGAATATCTATTATAAAAGTATTCCTACCAATTCTCCCTGACCCTAGGCCCTTTGCATGTTTCACTGCCTTATGAATGGTGCCTTCACCTACCCAGGCTTGAAAGCCAACCACCTCGACACCCTGCTAGACAACTCCCCAATATCCAACAAATCTCCTAACTGTATAGAAGCTGCTTCTTCAGCTTATCTCAATTCCATTCACCTGTTCTTTTTCCTGAGCCCTTTGTCTTAGAGCAGCCTCATTCCTGCAGACTGCCCAGGTAGATTCTTAACTGATCTCTCAGTCTCCAGTGTTGTTTCCTTCCCATGGATTTTTTGCCCTGCAATGCAAATATATTCAAGTCCTCCCCCACCCCCACCCACACACTCTTGCTAAGAATCCATCAAATGTATTCCTTGCCTTCAGGTCAGGTTCAGTCTCCCTGAATGAACACACAAGACCCTCCATATGGCCATACCTTTCACTATGCTCATGCCCTGCTCTTAATAACATGTTCCTCAAAACCCATGGTGTAATTTCATGCCTTGGCACCTCCTCACATGCAATTGCCTCTTCCTAAAGCAGCCCAGCACTCACCCACCTCTCTCTGATGTTCTTCTCTGTTTTCCCACAGCTCCTGTGTTTCTTTCTCTCGAGGCACTTTCCATGCTGTTATGTCGGTTTAAGTATCTGCCTCCCTAAACCAGACTCTGAGCTTTCTATGCGAGGAGAAATGGTTCCTTCTGCTCACGGCCTTAGGACCAACCATGATGGGCACCAGATCGGTGTAAAATGGGCCAGTGACCACAGAGAAGCACTTTGAAATGTTGATAAAACACAAAACGGGTATGATTAAGGTATTGTTCATGCAGCATGAGGAAACTGTCCAGAGGAAAGACGGCTGGAAAAGGCTGGGCTTGTTTACTGCCATACTTGGCCTGGTGGGCTTCCAGTCAAAGTCACATTACACATTAAGACGGATCACCGTGTTCATTTCACGACTGCCACTTTACCAAAATATCCCCAGGATGCTGTCTGAATACCAGAAGAGTGGTTATTCAGCTTATTTAGGGGAAGCCAAATAGATACCTGTTTCAATTTCACTGTTGGAATAAATACCCTACCTACGGAGCCTTGATTCCAGCTGGAAATGGACCAGGTAGCTATATATTCTCTAGTGTTTGCAAATGAGGACATTCTTGGCTTTGCCACTTATGCCTTTTGGTTGGCCAGGTGCCAGGAAGTCAAAGTACCAGGGCAAAAGCACAGTGAGTGCATATCTGGAAAGGGCAAAAACCAAGAGACAGATGCTGAGACCATAAGAGCAATCTGCAGCACAGAGCCCTGAAAAGTGCCTCCCAATTTGGTTTTCTTCCAACAGAGCAACACATTGTCGGGCTCTTAATCCAAAGAAAGGTTTTTAGACTTATTTCATTGGCAGATGGAAATTAAGTTACAGAAACTAAAAAAGTACGAGTGTGTTTAATTTCATTTATTTTTAATTATACAAGAAATACATGAATATAGTGTCACTATAAAAATGGAAACAACACAGATAAAGTTGAAGTCCCTCTTGACCGCTCACCATTATATTCATTCAGTTTGAAGTGTGTCATCAGACAGGCGCACACACACACACACACACACACACACACAGATATTAATGTGAAGCTATTTAACCTTGGCTTTGGCTGAGGCCCCAGGATAATAGACGGTATTCCAAAGTGAGATACAAGATCATTATGGAGGATATCAATGGTGGTCATCCATGAACCGCACCTAGGGCATAAAAGGATTTTGAGAAGGCAATTAGGTGGTGAGAGAAGGCTTTGGATGAAAGCTGTTGGCTCCCATGTCCATGAGAGTAGGGAGAGGTGATGTCTATGCTCACCTCAAACAAAGGAAAAGGCTTTAATGGGACCATTTTGTGGGTTTGATATGTGCCCCTGACAAGATTATTCATGGCCATCGTTTCGTTTTGCTTTTGCATTTTGTCTCTTATATAATCTCTTTCCTTCTTCTCAAGGTTAGAAATATTATTTCTTTTCTTCTAATGCTTCTGTGATATTTTCATTGCTTAGGCATTTGATTTGTCTAGAATTTTGTTTTCATG
Source organism: Cryptoprocta ferox (assembly GCA_028646485.1). Classification (NCBI taxonomy): domain Eukaryota; kingdom Metazoa; phylum Chordata; class Mammalia; order Carnivora; family Eupleridae; genus Cryptoprocta; species Cryptoprocta ferox. The sequence goes on along the minus strand of CM053560.1, from coordinate 121,717,780 downwards.
GTGTGAAACAGTGACCTAACTACTTTTCCCCAACTGCATTTGATTAGCTTGGTTTGGATAACAAAGTATTTCAACACGACTCATCATGTAATCTTTCATTACCCTCTGATTTGAAAGGCCACATGTTCTGTATACAAAGTTGCAAATACTCACTGGTTCTTTTCTGGTCTGTGTTCTACATCACTGATCTATTTGTCTGTTCTTAATGAGCATACTTACTAGGATCCAAATGTGCTTCTTCTCCATGGAGTGGACAACATCACACACAGAATGTTATACCTGTTGTTATGTGGGATTTTTTTCATTCTGTTCCAGGCAAGGGTAAAATTAGGGCCATGATGACGGTAGCATCAGGTATCTGATTCAGCCCCCACCCACTAAGGTAGGCCCTGAACTTGCCCTTTCCCTGACCTCGCTGTTCAGAACCCTCATCATCTCTGGAAAGCACCTCCCCTGTGCTCCAGAGAGACTCCCTTGGCTAAAAAAGACATTTTCCACTTTCCACTCCTGCCTAGCATCCCTTGGGGATGCCTGATGGTGTTTCTATGAAGCCAATACAATGCACCCCTCCCCCTCCAACCCCCAGCCCCAGCCCTGGGTGCCACATAGTTCCCTCTTTAGAGAATGTTTCCTTATTCAAGGAAGGTCTTCTCGAGGGCTCGATGACTTAGTTCTTCCTGGGCTTTTTTCCTCACTCCTTTCAACAGAATCATCCTTCTTAGAATCAGACATAAGGTGATAGGCTGCTAATGCAAGCCTTGAAGGGATAGACTCAATGAGACACTCCTGCCACCTCTTGCCCACTGTCCAACAGAGACTCCCCACACCCCCACATCATCCACATGCACCTAGGACTCTAGTAGATGCACCGCTCCAGTCCTCATAGATGAGACGCCTGCTTTATGGCGCAGAATGTGCAGGGACAAAGGCATCAACTGTATGCATCTCCACAATGGAGGTGGCGCTATGTCCTTTACAGGGCTTTTGTGAGAAGTAATGAGAGCTCATTGTAAGAGCTACATAGCTGCCTCCTGTCCTTTCTTCCTCACCAAATTAGGTCCACACCTAGAGGAAGCACCACCCCTTCTCTGAAGCCTTGGCCACTGTAGTCACCATGATCATCCGCAGTGGTCTCTTCACAATGACTTTTATTGGCTTCGCCCATCGATTTATTTATTTATTCATTCATTTATTTATGGAGAAAGACACTTATACTCAGATCATAGATATATAAGTCACAGTGTCCTGGACTCTGGCTTAGTTAGCTAGATCCGTCATCTCTGGAGTGTCTGTGGAAACTGAATCAGGAACACTCCAGAGAGTTCGCCCTGGATGTTCTTAACAGCTTCCTTTAATTATCACCATCAAACTTAATGAGGTTCGTAAACTGTTTCGTGACACAGCAATGGGCGGTGTTATTGGAGGTGAACCTCATTATATCCACGTCATAAACTGGCATGTCAGAAGAGGCACAACGAAATAAGGCCTTTCCTCTTATGAAGGAAAAAGACAAGGAAACATAGACTTTGGTAAAATCTTCAGACTTGGTAAAATTAACTTTCAGTCAAAAAAGCAATGGAGTTATTCCCTTTATTTTTCTGATAAAATTTGTATTTCAGGTTGGATAAGCAATTTTGTTTGCCATTAAGTATGAGACTATTCAAAGTAAGTCATGTAGACCACAGGGCATGATATAAAAAGGAAAACAGAAAGAAAGCTCAGAAAGAAAATACAAAAATGATTAGTGTGTCGGAAACCTGGTAAACTGGTGTATTTGGATTCTTTCCAGAGAAAGAGAACCAATAGGATAGATGGGTAAAATAGATATAGATAGATGATAGATAGGTGATAGATAGATAGATGATAGGGAGAGAGAGAGAGATGATAGATGACAGATTATAGATAGATAGATGATAGATAATAGGTAGATAGATGATAAATGATAGATAGATGATAGATGATTGATAGATAGACAAATAGATAATAAGTAGATAGATGATAGATAATAGATGGATACATAGACAGATGATAGGTAACAAGTAGATAGATGATAAATGATAGATATAGATTATTGATAGGTAGATACATAGATAATAGAGAAATAGATAATAGATAACAGGTAGATAGATGATAAATGATATATATAGATGATTGATAGGTAGATACATAGATAGATAGAGATATGAACTATGAAGAGATTTAATATAAGAAATTGGCTCATGCAGTTACGGAGGCGGAAAGTCCCAGGATCTGTAGTGAGTCAGTAAGATGGAGACCTAAGAGAGTAGATGCAGTAGTTCTAGTCTGAAGGCACGCTGAGGTTTCTATCCCAGCCTGCATGCAGTCAGGCAGAGGAAAATTTCTCTTATTCTAGAGAGAATCAGCCCTTTTGATATATATATATAGACTTCCAACTAATTGGATAAGGCCCACCCACACTAGGAAGGAAATATGCTTTACTTAATCTACTGATTTTAATTTTAGTCTCATCCACAACACTCTCAGAGATAGATGATAGATGATGTACCCAGGGTAACGTTTGATCAAGTATCTGGACATGGTGCGGTCCATGTCAGGCTGATACATAAAAGTAACCACTACACCTGGCCAATATATGTTCAAAGGAATCTCTGCATCTATACCTATTTGTGTATATTTACAGTATTTAAGAAGTGGATTCTTCTGACCTGTTCTTGGACTCTTGAAAGACCATCATAGATATTTTTTTAATTGAGTTCAAATTCACATAATATAAAATTAACCATTTTAAAATAAAAAATTCAGGGGCGCCAGAGTGGCTCAGTCGGTTAAGTAGCCGACTTTGGCTCAGGACACGATCTCACTGTTCGTGAGTTCAAGCTCCGCGTCGGGCTCTGTGCTGACAGCTCAAAGTCTGGAGCCTGCTTTGTATTCTGTGTCTCCCTCTCTCTCTGCTCCTCCCCTGCTCACACTCTGTCTCTGTCTCTCAAAAATAAATAAACATTAAAAAAATTAGAATAAAAAATTGGGTGGCAGCGTTGAGTGTTGTATGTGATGAATCACCTACTTCTCCTCCTGAAACTAATATTGCCCTGTATGTTAACTAAAATTTCAATGTAAACAAACTGAAAAATAAAATAAAATAAAATAAGTAAAATAAAATAAAATAATAAAATAAAATTCAGTGGCATTTAGTCTCACAATGTTGTGCAACAATCACTTCTATTTAGTTCCAAAACATTTTCATCACCTCAAAAGGAAACCCCTCTACCGATTAAGCAGTCATTCCCGGTTTCTCCCTCCACCTAGCCCCTGGCAGCCATTAATGCAATTTCTGTCTTTACAGATTTTCTTATTCTGGATAATTCATATAAGTGCAATCATACAATATATGACATTTTTAAAAGTTTTTTATTTGACAGAGAGAGTGCGCACACGAGTGAGAGAGAATCAGAGGCAGAGAGGGAAAGAAAGAGAATCCCAAGCAGGCTCAGCACTGTCAGTGTGGAGCCTGACGCGGTGCTCGAACTCACGAACCGTGAGATCATGACCTGAGCCACAGTCAGAAGCTTAACGGACTGAGCCACCCAGGTGCTCCAATATATGACCTTTTATGTCTGATAGCCTTCTCTTAGCATGTTTTCAGGTTTATCCACACAGTAGCATGTATTTTATGGCTAAGTAATATTCCATTATATGTATATACCACATTTTGTGTGTCCATTTACCCACTGACGGATGCACGGGTTGTCGATGGGCATTTGCGTTGTTTCTACAATTGGCTATTGTGAATGATACTGCTGTCAACATGGGATACAAATATCTGTTTGAGACCCTGATTTCAATTTTGCTGAGCATTACCAAAGAGAAGAGGTACTGAATCACATGGAAATTCTATATTTAACTTTTGGAGGAACTGTTCTCCCCATCATAAATGTTTAGCAAGAAATTATTCATGAAGCTAAAGCATGGGAAATCAGATCAGCATTCAGAACACACACACACACACACACACACGCACGCACGCACGCATACACTGCCATCTGCCATTCTAAATGCCTGCAATAGTGGAAGGGCCACCTGATACTGTAAGTGCTGCAGAGGTCTTCTCAAAAGCTAAAATAATAGGATGCTGTATTCGTCTCCCCCAAGCACAGCTGATATATTTATATATTTATATAAACTCAAGCTTTTGATGCACTGACTCTTCCCGTGACCTCAGGTTCAGCCGGGAGCTGACTCCAACGCTTTTCATTGCTTCATAATACGTAATGAATAGTAGACTGATACTGTCACCAGAGTCACACTGAGTGGTTAGCTTTCTAGCTCTGCAGAAACTCAGTAACCCGCCCACAGAGGGGGTGGGGGGGTGGGGAAGCAGAGGCTACTGAGGTCAAGGGTTCCGGACTGGCATGTGACCTACTCCCAGAGCTGACCTCTCTGTACATAGGACACTCCAGGTCTGGGGTCAGAGAGAGGTAGCAGTGAAGGAGCAGGAAGTGGGTTGGGAAGTCCCTGGGAGCCTGCTAAAGCCTCTGATCAGGCCCCAAACTTGGCTGACCCCGGGGGCATTGCCATTATTACAAGCAACTGTTTCAGTTAAGGTGTTTAAGGGCTTTTGTTTCTGCAGATCTATTAGGGACAAAATGATAATCACAAAGTCTTGGGAGAAGGGAATTGGTCATACACAAAATTTTCATCCTCATTCTTCAGCGGCTGGGCCACAGTTGCTTCAAGTTTTGGATTCAGACTCTTCCATGGGCCAGCAGGGTACAACAGTTGGGTCCGCCCAGTACCCAGAAATCACTAAGACATCCCTTCTCCTTCCTATTTCCTCATTTCCTGCACAGCTAGCTTTCTACTCCATGGGCATCTTAAGAAAACTAGATCCTCCCTTGAAAAAGATTGGTGATCTCCCATTAAGAAAGACTAAAGAGAAGGCGCCTGGGTGGCCCAGTTGGTTAAGCAGCTGACTTTGGCTCCGGTCATGATCTCATAGTTCATGAGTTCGAGCCCTGCATCAGGCTCTATGCTGCCAGTTCAGAGCCTGGAGCCTCTCTCTCTCCCCAACTCGTGCTCTGTCTCTCTGTCTTTCACAAAAATAGATAAGTGTTAAAATATTTTATTAAAAAAAGACTAAAGAAAGTTCAGTCATCTTAGATAATCTTGCTAAATATAATAAAGAACCTGCCCTTAGTTCCCCCAACTTTTGTGTATCAGAAGATAAATTTTGAAATATAAATACAAATGGAGAAGAAAGATACCATTCACTCTTTTTTACATAAATGGAAGCACTTACTTTTCTCAAAGAAGAAAGTACATACACCGTGGGTTTCTGGATCTCAGAAATTTACCACCAGAGAAGAATAATTAGAATAAAAGTTTGATGGATTAGTTATTAAAATCAAGTTCCCTTCCTCTGACTACGAGGCACCGCACAGACTCACAGTGGAGAAACTGGCCCTACAATGATGACATCCCGCCCACCCGCTGCAAAGAGCCCAGCCTCGTTTTACAGCGAAGGATGCAGGTAAATATCAGTGTTGAGGAGCCAAGAACTCATTGTTCTCTTCTGTGGGGAAAACCCAGCAGCACAGTCTAATGATGTGCAAAGTGAAATTTCTTTCTGACTGAGTCATCTTTCGCTGGGTCCCGGAAATCAAAGAGAGCAGGAACCGGAAATGTGTAGCACATAGTGATTACATCATCCAGCAGGAGGCTGTGAATCTGTTGACAATGTGAAGACAGGACAAAGTACGAGAAAACACAATGCAGAGGCCTGAGGCTGTTTGGGACATCCAGGTAAGCTTGTGAGGACACAGCAATAGACCTTAGAGTCCTCACAGATTTCCCCCTCACCCAGGAGAGCCAGGGAGAGACAATCCCGCCAGCATGAAAGACCTGTCTTCAGCCCAGTCTCCCATAGTGCAATCGCAATCCAGACTTTACTACTTTCACCACCTGCAGTTTTTCATGAGAAGGTGACTGCTTTTATTCTACTCAAATCTTGGGAAGTTGACGGAAACAAGTACATTCCTGCTTGCATTATTCCCCTCCTCCCAACAACCCAGAGGAATTGACTCACCGGTTGCCAATGCAAAACTCCAATATCTCTGGTGTAGATAACAACACCCCTAAGAAGTGGTGTTGATTAGAGAAAAGAGAATTGATCACAGTAGCCTCCACCTAGCAAGCACTGACGATGTGGCTGGCTAACTGCTTCCCATGCATTCTGCACCAGAAGGCAGATATAAAGGGCGCCCAATGGAAACCAAATGCTGTCATTAAATTCTGCATATAAACCACATTCTGAAAACCACCAGCACACCCCACATAGAGAAACAGTGCTGTAGTTGAAGCCTCGCCTTCACAGATTGTTCTTTATTTGCCAGAGATGTTTAAGCAAACCTGGAAGTTCATT
>CM053560.1:121595873-121711280 GCA_028646485.1 Cryptoprocta ferox | reverse complement strand
GCGGTCTTAGAAAAGATTCAGAAAGTCAGTTTCCGCAGGTCTGATAGAGTCTTCATCTGGCTGGGGATCCCGGCGAGCCTCTCTCCCGCGCACGGATCTGTCAGATAGCATTTAAGTTTCTTTTTTTTTTTTTTTTTGGTCTTTATTTTATTTTAAGAGACAGAGACAGAGAGTGAGTGGGGGAGGGGCAGAGAGAGAGGGAGACACAGAATCTGAAGCAGGCTCCAGGCTCTGAGCTGTCAGCACAGAGCCTGACACGGGGCTCAAACCCACGGACTGTGAGCTCATGACCTGAGCCAAAGTCGGACGTTTAACCGACTGAGCCACCCAGGCGCCCCTGCATTTAAGTTTCTAAACACATTATTTTTCAATGCAGCATCGGAGGCTCGGGTAGATTATGTGACTCAACTCAGATCTCACCAATAATAAATGGCAGTCAGTCTTTAAGCCCACACGTCTGGGGGCTCTCTTTCCTGCAAGGCTGTCTGAGCAGCCTTTCTCAGAAAGGATAAATCTAGCACTCACTGCCCACCACCCCAGGCTAAATCCCAAAGCCACCTTTTCACTACCAACTGCAAATAGCATCAAGAGGTTGGCAGAAACCTTGATTTGGGGATTTTCTGGGATCTGGTCTCCCAAGGGCAGCCCGTGGTTCTCCCTGGCTAAAAAGTCTCTGACTTCCCAAGACCATGAATTTGAGCTGCATTGCAAAGACCAGGTAGGATTGAAACAAGCAAATTCATGCTCCACAATCAAATACCATCAGATGATCCTGAAGACTTTAGAAAAAAGGGAGGAGCCGCACTTACTGGATAACAATTGGCAACGAACATTGAGCAGGCTTTGACCTGCATTTCCTAATATCTCTGGGCAGAACTTAGTGACTTGTGACACATGGAAAGAATCATCCTCTGAAGGGCATTTCAGATTTTTCTGGAAGCAATCTAACTAACTCGTCATTTTTTAAAAATATGCTCTAAAGCACGTAGCTCAATTTTTTTTAATGTTTATTTTTGAGAGAGAGAATGAGACAGAGTGCAAGCAGGGGAGAGGTAGAGACAGAGGGAGACACATAATCTGAACCAGACTCTAGGCCATCAGCTGTTAGCACAGAGCCCAACACGGGGCTTGAACCCACAAACCAGGAGATCATGACCTGAGCCAAAGTCGGAAACTTAACCTACTGAGCCACCCAGGTGCCCCTCGTAGCTCAGATTTTTTAATGTTGAGATCAGCCTTCCTTCAGATCTGTGGGAGATACTCCATATAGCATAGAACACTAAAACAGTACTTTCTCGGGGCGCCTTGGTGGCTCGTGGGTTGAGCACCCGACTTTTGATTTTGGCTCAGGTCATGATCTCACTGTTGTGAGTTTGACACCTGCATTGCGCTCGGTGTTGGACGCGGAACCTGCTTAAGGTTCTCAAGAATGGTACTTTATTCTCTGGTCATGGAACACATGTTTTGTCAGCTTCTGGATAGTGCACATGACAGAAAGGTGGCCGTCGACTTTCCAGTGCTCCATAATGGTCATGAGAGAGCTGCCTCTTTGTTTCGATTGTTGAAAAATCTATTGTGAAACATGTGACCTACAAAACTATGAAGAAAATAATATAATAAATGCAAGGGTGTCCATCTCCCAGCTCCCAAACTAGAACTGTGCAAACACACTTGAAGCTATCTGTTTTCCCCATCTCACCCCGCTTCGGGATGTCCATCACACCTACCCATGTCCTTATACTTTCATCTCATTAGTCTGTGTAGCTCAGCAATATTGAGTATCATATTTGCACACCTACGCATTACATAAAAAGTGGATCACTGACTTCGTTCGCAATGTATTCTCCTGAAACTCTTTTCATTCTATATGCTTATAAGAATTATCCATGTTGATGCAGAGAGTTCCTGTTCATTTATTGTCACGAGTGTATAGTATCCCACTACACAAATATGCTTTGGTTTAATTCACAATCCTCTTGTTAATACTTAAGTTGTTTCTAGTTTTTTACTATTACAAATGAAGCTGGTGTGCCATTATGCAGAACATTCTTCTGTCATTCTATCTGTCTCCTTAGGCACATATGTGAGATTTTCTCTAGCTTAAATCCCTAGAAATGGAACTGCCGGGCCACAAAGTATGCTCGTTTTCATCTTTATTAAAAGATGCTTAGGGGTACCTGGGTGGCTCAGTGAGCTGAGCATTCAACTCTTGATTTCAGCTCAAGTCGTGATCCCAAAGTTGTAGGATCAAGCCCTGCATTGGGCTCTGTGCTGAGCATGGAGCCTGCTTAAGATTCTTTATCTCCATCTGCCTCTCTCCCAAACTCATGTGTGTGTGCTCTCTCTCTTTAAAATAAAAAATAAAATAAAATAAACAAAACAAAATAAAATAAAAATGGCTAAATTGCTATGCAAAGTGGTGGTAAAGATTTTCTTTCTACCTGAAAAATATGACTTCCTGTTTCTTCATACTCTCACCAACACTTAATATTTTCAACGTTTTCAATTTTTCCCAGTCTAAAGAGTGTGAAGTGGTCTTTAATTGTCTTTTAATTTTGAATTTCCTGATTAGAATGTGGTTGAGTGTTTTTATGTCTTTGTGGGCCATTGGGGTATTTTCTTCCCTGTTTATAGCTGTATTTCAGGTATATTCCCTGTTTATATCATTTTCCTCTTTCCTTAATGGGATTTTTTTGTCCTCTTATCATCAATTTTAAATGTTCTTTGTGGGGTGCCTGGGTGGCTCAGTCGGTTAAGCGTCTGACTTCAGCTCAGGTCATGATCTCAGGGTCTGTGAGTTGGAGCCCTGCATCAGGCTCTGTGCTGACAGCTCAGAGCCTGGAGCCTGCTTTAGGTTCTGTGTCTCCCCCTCTCTCTATGCCCCTTCCCAGCTCATGCTCTGTCTTTCATGCTCTCAAAACTAAATAAAACATTAAAAAATTTTTTTCAATAAAAATAAATGTTCTTTGTATATTGTGTGTATACATATTGCAAATGTCTTTATGTCTTATTCTTATTGTTTACTCCCCACCCCTTTTTTCTATACTGTGTTTGAAACACAGACTTTTAAAAATTTCAATTAAAAGTTGAATTTATCAATCAATCTATCTGTTCTCTTTATATCTCTGAAAGAAAAATTCCTGCCCTACCACGAATCACAAAGAACTTTTCTTACATTTTTTATAAAAGAATAAAAGTTTTAATTTTCAGATCTTATGTCTTTATTTTCCTTAGAGTCCATTTTTGTATATGGTGTGAGATAAAGATAAATTTTTAATTTTTTTTCCTTAATAAATTACCAAAGCCACTTATTAAGGAACCTATTCCTTTGACAGTGATCTGCAATTCAACCCTCCTGTATATCAAGTTTCTGAGTGAACATTAATTGTTTCTGGGGTAATTTCATTGTTTCATTGGGTCTGTGTATCTGGCCTGTGCCAATATCACACTGGCGAAATTACTGCAGTTTCAACATAAATCTTGATTTCTGGTCAAACATGACCTCTCTGCCCTAGTTCTCTTCAAAATTGCCTTCAAAGGAGCTATTATTTGTTGGCCTTTTTCTTTCCTGTGTTTTAGAACCAGCTTATCAATTTTCATATAATCTGATCCTTTGATAATAATGATATTATTATAGCATAAGTAGTAATATCTTTGGGTTTTTTCTTTCAAACTCATACAATGTATTTCTTATACTCAGCAATGATCTAGAGAATTATTTTGCTTAAAAAGAGTGATTCTGTATCTATATCTATAGGTTTCATTATTAAAATATTCACTCTAGGTTTTTGCATGTTCCTTTTATCAAACTTATTAAATCCTTTTAAAAACCATGAATAAGTTAAACTTTATCACATGTTTTTGCTGAATCTATTAAGATGGTTATTTTTATAGCTTTTCTCTTGCAGTTAGTGTCATGAATTACATCAAGAGATTTTCTTGTTTAACCATCCTCATATATCTAGGATGTATGCAGCTTGGTCACGTGGTCAAGAGTTTAAAACCTATCTCTGTTGGCTGTATGCATGGGAACTCTTGGTTGTGTACCAGATGGCCATCCCCATCCCACCTCTAGAACCCTAGTACTGTCCACTGGACGGCCGTGAACTTCAGGAGAACTTAAGTCAAGTACCGCATTTCCATTCCCTTACCACAGGAGGAGAAATCTGCTTAAGCAGAAGAGGAAGAGATTTCTGGAGAAATTTCCATGGAAATACAAGAAAGAGAGTCTCCCTTCTAACCTTTGGACACTGATACACATGGATGTGATATGTGGAGCTGCTACAAACTTCTTCTTGCCATACATAGCTCTCTTGCTACTTTTTCACAAAAATCAACAGGCAGTGGATGGCAGAGAAGGAAGACAGAGCAAACCTGGCTCCTTAAGAACACTGCTGAGGTACTGAATGACCCCACCCCCAGAACTGCTCCACTTCTTTTTTTTTTTTTTTTTTTTGGTCAATAATAGATATCATGATTATTTAAGCCATTTAGAATGGTATCTTCAGTAACCTGAAGCCAAAATTTTTCTTCCAAACATCCTGGCCTCCAATGCCTCTAGAATGTGTTCCACTGATTCACTTAAGCCTTTGACAAATATGGATGGAGGGCTGAACACATGCCAGACACTGGCTAAGGGGTAAAGAGAGAAGAGATTGAGCTCTGCCTTCTAGGAACTCACAGCTTGGGAACGGAAACAGACTTATGAGCAAATAATCAAAATCCCATGTACACATTCAAGGGGCAAGGGAGCTCCACAATGCTGTGAGAGTACGAGGGGTGTGGGGTTTTAATTTTATCCTTTAATTTATATAATTAATCATGGAGACAGAATAAAGGAATCTGGGGGCCCCTGGGTGGCTCAGTCAGTTAAGTGCCCAGTTCCTGATCTTGCCTCGGGTCATGATCTCACTGTTCATGGGATCGAGACCCGTGTCAGGCTCTGTGCTGACAGCAGGGAGCCTTCTTGCGATTCTCTCTCCGTCTCTCTCTGCCCCTGCACCCCCTGCGCTCTGTCTCTCTCTTTCTCTCTCTCAAAATAAATAAATAAAACAGTAAAATAAAGAAGAAAGGAATCTAAAGAACAGCAGCTAAGGGTGCATGACCTTAAAACAACGGGAATGGAAGCAGCAGGTTCAGCTGCAGATGGCCTTGCAGAAACGAGATGCAGGTTTTAAGGGCAATGAACTTTCAACTTCCCTTTTAGACAACAGGCCTAGGATGAAGAGCAGCCAGAGGGTGTTACGACACAGTGTTCTGTGCTGGCCAGGTTCCCAGGGGCTAGGAAAGTCCCTTGCTGCCCAGATCAATGGGGAACTGAAGTTAGGCCTCCCTGGTAATGTTGAGCTTGAAAAATAGGAGATAATAGTGGACATCCCGGGCAAAGGATGTGCAACAAAAATGGTCAGGTGTGGCTGGTGGGGTGTCCAAGTGGCAGAGGGGAGATTTCCTCAGGCACTGGTGGTAAAGACAAGGAATCTTGCCTTTCTCCTCTTTCTCCTCACCCACTCCATATCGGCATGAACCAGAGAGAACTCTCACCAGCTATTGAGAGTCAACTGTGCAACCCTTCCCAATTCCTCATTGGTGACATCATGTCAGTTGCTTGAAATTAGCCATGTTGGGGCGCCTGGGTGGCTCAGTCGGTTAAGCTGCTGACTTCGGCTCAGGTCATGATCTCACAGCTCAAGAGTTCGACTCCTGCATCAGGCTCTGTGCTGACTGCTTCCGATTCTGTCTTTCTCTCTGCCCCTCCCCTGCTTATGCTCTGTCTCTCTCTCTCTCTCAAATATAAAATAAAAACACACACACAAAAAAAAAGAAATTAGCCATGTTGAGAGTATTCACACCATGGAAATGAGCATATGCTTCAAGTCAGTAGTTTTATTTTGGAGCCAATGTTAAATATTTACCAGCATGATATTGCATAGTCTAGTAGGGGGCACAAATTCTCCCCAGAAAAGTCTGACCCCCCCCCACTCACTGATCTGCTATACCCCTTGCTCCCAGAATGCTGGGTGTGTTCTTGCAGATGCATGAAAACGGAGTTGGAAACCAACCATCTCTTCCCAGGCACAGTAGCATCGTGTGTGAGTATCTGCTGCAAAGACGTGATGACACCACTGAAAATTCAGGAGTTAGCAAATTACAGAGCTCGCTTCTGCCCTGCCTCTGAAAATGGTTCATGTGTAACACCTGCAGAAGTGTCTATGGTGATTAGAAATCAAAGTCCTCCTGTAACCAATGTCACAAAGGTAGCAAAGCGACCCCCTCCTTTTCTACCCCACCTGCCCCCAACACCCACCACTGGTCCCAAGATGCATCAACTCAGGAGCATGAAGTCATCCTTTGGTGTTTATAAGGGGAGCCTCTTGGGCATCCTTTTGCCCCATGGAGTGAAAAGGTAATAGACCCCCGGGAAGCCTAGTATCCAGTTTCTTTATCTCTCATTTCCAATTTCATCATTTTTTTTTCTTATTTCAGCTTTTACCTCTAGGATTCTCAAGCCACCCTGTTAAGAGTCTTGCCCTTCTAGATGACATGACTTTTGAACTTACACAGAGCTGTTATCAGTTCATGTCCTTAGAGAGAAGGGGGGCTCTCTCTGGTCTCATTTCTTAAATCCTCTCAAGTCCTCTTTACCTCTAACCCTATGAGAAGGGATGGGACTGGCCATCCTCTGGGGATCACCAGAGCAAGAAACCCCAACCCACACATGATTGAAGACAGCTTCCCCATTGCAAACGTGTGGAAAAACATGAGCAGGAGCAAAAATAAAACTCCCTCTTATGCATGAGAACAAATGCTTTACCACCGAGTTGTTCGTCATAGTCATAAAATTAAAGCAATTAAGAAGAAAACAACCAAGTGTTTAATAAGAAGGATTGGTCCAACAAGTCCTGATACATAATTACATCGGGATGTCATACAGCCATTCAAAACCATGACAAAAGAATGTTTCGGGGCACAAAAGAATGTCCACAATGCATTGCTACATAGATAAAAAGAAAGTTATAATACGCATTCTACCCTCACCGCCTCGTGCACACACAAAGTACAGATACTGTACAGATAAAGAAGGAAAAAAAAAAAAAAGACCAGTAAAGACCACACATCAAAATGTCAAGTATTGATCATTACGTATGAACTTTGGTAACTTTATTTTACTTTGCCCTTTCATATCGCATGCCACTTTCCTTTTAATTGCAGAGATGTTTATCTCCCCACTTGCTTGTCTCTCTGGAAAATCCCTTCTGCCTAGACAGACTTGCACTAAATGACCTGTCGCCCACCCCCCCCCACCCCCCGCCGGCGATTGCTCAAGAAGGACAGCAAACGCATTATCTCTCAACAGCAATCAAGCCACAGTCTTCCTGTGGACGTGTTCTGAGTTTGGAAACTTGCATGTGGGCCACCCCATGCAGACAGAGTCTATACAGCCTACATGTTCAGCCAAGAACAAGCCGGCTTTCTTTATTTAGCCATTGTAGATAATAGCGAGGTGCTTTCAAAGCGTGCTTTCCAGACACCTTGCAAGACAGCATGGAAGCAATTCAATTCGGCTCACGCCAGAGCTGAATGCTAGGCAGACGTGGGCAGGTGGCGCCGCCAGGGAGAACCATTAGCCCAAACCACATTGTTTACCTTGGAATTACAGTGGAAATGAGCCTTGTGATCTTGTGATCTTGTGAGAATGAGGAGTTCCTTTACTAGAATTCTCTGGCTGGAACGTCTCTTCTATCTTTAACCTCAGTTTTAATTTCAAATTGTAAAACATTGTGAGGGAAGTCTTTCTAGAATCATTTCATACTTTTCTGCCCTGGTAAGCAGAGTAAACAAAATCTTGTGAATGTCTTTTGATGAATGCTAATTCTAATTATTTTTTGCTCTGCTGTAAGTGATGCTAATGTGGCAGAGAGCCTTACATCCTGTAGCCCCAGATGCTGTCTTTCACTTTTTTCCTCTCTTCATCTCCCCGCTGTTAAGAAGGCACTTCACACTCCCTACAGAGAGAGGGTGTTAATTTCTTGTCTCCTTTACAATTCCCCACCTCTGATGCTGTCTTGATTCTGACAAAAAGGATCAACTTATTAATATTATTTTAAAAGTATGAGTAAATAAACTCTGAGTAAAGCCTTGATTTTTGTGGGTTTACTCCTATGGGTTTTCGTCTATACAATATTTTCAGCCTGATATGGTCAGAATATTTTTTTTCTTTTTAATTTCCTAGGAAATTAAATTTGGTTTTGGTTATGCTCTGACTAGACAAAATATTGGAGAAATGACCTCCAAACATGAGATATCGACCTATCTTTTTATTTTTTAATGTTTATTCATTTTTGAGGGAGAGAGACAGAGCATGAGCATGGGAGGGGCAGAGAGAGAGAGGGAGGCACAGACTCTGAAGCAGGCTCCAGGCTCCCAGCTGTCAGTACAGAGTCCGATGCGGGGCTCGAACCACGAACCGTGAGATTATGACCTGAGCTGAAGTCAGATACCTAACTGACTGAGCCACCCAGGTGCCCATCAACCTATCTTTTAAATATAGTTTTTACTGACACTTTGCTCTTATCACCTTTACTTGCAAATAAAATGTATGTTCTTCAGTGGGAAAAAATATGTGCTATATTTTTGTACATTTTACTGTTTTAAACATAGAGCAGATGCTTGGTAAACAATGGTTAACTGACGATTTACAGATTTCTATGCCTCTTAATAACTGTGGAGGCCAGAGATAAAGTCATAAAATGATAAATCAAAGCCACAAAGTACATAACACTAGGATGAAAAATCCAATTACTGGAAGAAACAATAATTACTAAAACAATGGTTTTTAAATCTTTTTGTTTGGAAACGCTCTACAAAGAACTCTGAAAAACTACATATTCAATGTCACCTTTATAATTTGACTTCTATAATGTGTCATTGTAAGTCCAAAGAGTTACAAAGAATATATATTTCACTATATTGTAAATACCGACTTTAATATCTTCATATTAAGTATATCCAATGAAATTTAAGTATCATGGGGATTAGATACTTTAATACTCATTTTCAAAATACAAACAAATTTCTCTTTAACAGATCAAAATTTTATATCCCTTTTTCTCCTTGACTCATATCTGTATTCCACTAACCTGACAAGATTTTATTTCTTCTGGGTTGGCTTATCATTACAGTTATTGAGAGTACATAACTGATAGATAAATATTCCTCATAAAATTTTACTGGAGATGTATATTTAATGAAATACACGAGGTTTTTTTTCAATTTGTTCATGTATTTATGGGTGATCATCACATATTCCTAGGATAAGATAGGATTTGATATCAGTCATATTTTTATTTTTTATTTTGAAAAATACATATACTGAATACATGTCATTTACATGAATGGACAGAAATGGCAAGGTAGCTTATTTTTAAGAATGCCACCTAAGATAGGGGCACCTGGGTGGCTCAGTCAGTTAAGCTTCAGGCTCTTGATTTCAGTTCAGGTCACAATCTCACGGTTGAGTTCCAGCTGTTTATCAAGCTCTGTGCTGAGCGTGGAGTCTGCTCAAGAGTCTCTCTCTCCCCTCCCTTGCTCGCACTCTCTCTCAAACAGAAAAATAAATAAACCTTAAAATGAAGGAATGCCATCTGAGATAGATGCCAAAAAATCTCATCGTAATCCGTCTTCAGGAAATTTTAATCATCTACCGGCTCTCTTCCCAGTGAGATCTTCTTCAATATGGCTGAAAGCAAGGGCGTGTTACTTCGGTGACACATGCTCCGTGCCTTGGAGCACCTCTGTGTACATCCTGAATCCGTGCAGACTGGAGGATTCGGGATGGCTGTGGGGTGGGCCTTCTCTTGTGAAGTGGAAGAAGGTGACTGTGGAGGGGGGAAAGGAGAAGCAGCAAGAGAGAGATGCACTCACAGGCAGATCACTTTGAAGAAAGTACACTATCTTCAAGGTTGGGAAGGTTGATGCTTTAGAAAACAATCCCCAACCCCTTGGAAAGTCCATGTTGAGAGAATCCATGAACTGGAAGAAGTGGAGAAAGCTTCAGGGAGGAGTTTTGACCAGAGCCTGGAGGGTGCATGAAGTTTAGATTAAGCACAGAAGACTTGGAGGTTATCCAACCTACCTGACAGGCACAGGTGAACCAACAGCCCTGGCAGAGATGTCTGGATGGAAAACACTGGAAGAACAGAGGGCAGGAAATAGCCAAGGCTAAACCCTTTGGCTATCTCATTCTCATTCTGGATTCCACAGTGATAAGCAGTAGGAGCATTTAGGGTACAACACTCTAGATCAGAGATTTAATACTTAATTGCCTATAGAAACTAGGCAGGTGACATAAAATAGTCACTTCTATGACATAAGCTTCTGACATAAGCTGTATGTCACTGTGCATGGCCGGGTGGGGGGACTAGCAGGCATGCAAAGTGGTCAGCAAGAGTGGAATAATGGACCTGCGTTGCAGATCTTCCAATGTCTCAAATGAAATGAAAATTCCAGATGTGAAGGCAAAACTTCTCAATGGGCAAGACAAAACATGTTTGAGGGCTATCTCTGTTCTGAGGGCCACCGATTTGCAAACACCGAGCAAACACCGATTTGCTCTCTCTGCTGCAAAGACTAAATTTTAACTAGAGACTGAACCCGAATGCCGGAAAGCATCAAAAGCTGAATTATTCTTCCCCAGGAGGGCAAATGCCTGGAATGAAGTTAGATGGTCCATCAAGGGTTATCAGCTGAGCGGGGAAATAAGTGGTTCCTTGGCCGGAAGTGCACCTTTACAAGGCCCCCCTTTACTTCCTTCCAGTAGAGAGGGACTGGAGATTCTCTAAACAGTGGAGTCTAAAGGGCAAGGGAGAGAGCTCTGTGAGGCCTTGGCACCAACTCTCTATTTCCAGCACCGGATTCTGTTTTCCTGTTTGTTTCGGCCAGTAGAGAGAATAGCAGCAATTCTGCCCGCTTCTGTCGGAGATTGCTGTATGCATTTCCTGTACGAACATTTCTAAAGATCCAGTTGTTTCTATCATGTGCCCCCGCCTTGGATTGCCCCGTGTGTTTATTTTATCCTGATGTACTCTGTGTATTTTGAAAACCTCCTTGAAGGCTTTGTGGAACGAGGTAGGGTGTAAATAAACAAAAGTACTATCCCTTCCCCTACCTGAGTTTACACTCTGTCGATGCTTCAGGCCCCAGGCCTATGGGGATGCCACTTGGTAAATTACTACCTCCATGTATCCTGAAGGTAATGGGGCTTCCAAAGGTGCAGAACAAACCACCAGAGAGTTGTTTAAGCGCTAGGAAAATCTGGCCCAATACATTATTCCAAATCTATATTTATGTTCATGCCTTATGAAGCACCTCTGGCCCCTTTGGGATAAGAGAAGCTGCATGAATCTAAGAAAATATTATTAAATAGATTTATTGTGGGTTGCTAAAGAGTGTGAGGCCCTCTGGAGAACCACTGGAGGAGAATGAATTATTTTCTGCAATTCCCACCACTTAGCTTTTTGAGAGTCTCTCATTTAACCCCTGGTGCTGCCCTACTAGTTCCAGCTAATCATGTTGCTATAGTTACAACAATTAATTATATGCTTAACTAGCCTTACTAGTACACTGCAGCAATTCAATTAAAATCTGATTTCACTCTTCCTATGTGTGTTCTTTTTTCCCCGGTCTCCAGCTCTGAAAGCTGTCCATAATATGGATTGAAATGGTCCCAGAAGCTGTTCAGTCCATTCCCTCGTGGAGACTTTGGCTTGGACTTGATAGGACAGGGCACGGTTGCCCTGTAATAGACCTTGATACAAGAGCCAAAACATTTGGGAGATTTGAACCCAACAGCTGAGCAAATCAGAAAATGACTACCCAATGGGTGTGAAGGCAGCAAGGAAGAGATGAGGGGTTTCTTTTCCCTCCTTAATTTTAATAATGTATTTAAATTGGAATGAGGATACACAGGGTTCTTAAATTAGTGGCTGTGCCCAACCACTGGTATGCCACCCAAGCAGCCCTGCTGAGACGCACTGTGGGAAGCGCCTCTCCCGGGGCCATCCCTGCAGACCAGCAGGACTGAAGAGGCTGTAGGATCATCTGAAGCTCCCAAGTGCACTGAGACTGTCAGTCCCCAGGTACCCAGTGGAAATGTGTTGGTTGGGAATTCTGGTTAAATTCTCTCTTCTGCTGATTACCGGTGTCGGAGAAACAACCCAACACTTCTTCCATCATTACCAGGAGGGAAACAGGTGTAGAGAGGTCTTGTTCAAGTTCGTATCACTTTCCAGGACAGAGCTGTAGGTAAAATCCCATTCCTGTGAAAACTCTAAAGGCTACCACTTTTTTTTCTTTTCTCTTTTAAGTCACAAAAGACATTCTGTCAATGTAACTGATGCTACGCTTTCCTGATCTATCTGTCTCCATATTTTTCCTCTTCCCTCTTTGGCCCCCTAATAATGACAGCTACCACTGCTGTATTTCTATGCACTCTGCACTATATTAAGCGATTTTCCTGAATTACATGATTTTGCAGATATGGAAATGAGGCTCTCAGTGCTCACGGACTTACCCCAGGACACTGAGCTAATGGCAGAGCCACAGTCACACCCAGATCTGCCAGGCTCCCAGGTGCGTTCTTAGATTTTATACCCTGAGCTCCTCCAAAAACACCTTTTCTGCTCTGACCCTTTTTCTTTAATGACCTCCCCTTCAACTTACTCACCCACTCCAGCCCCCACCTCCCTGAAAGTCTCCAATCCAAACCCAGTCCTGACCCTCCTTCACCTGCCTGCTACCTGTCCCTTTCATGTCTTCCTATGGCCACTGCAAACTTGGTGTGTTCACAATGGAATCGGCATCCCCTCTCTCACCTGCGTTTGTCCATCCTCCTGACCTCTATACGTCTGTGAAGGCCGTGCAGTCCTGAAACTCAGAACAGTCTCTGATTTTTGACTCCCCGTCTCCCCCAACTCCTTACAAATAACCAGTCCCTTGGCTGGATTCCTCACCCTCATGGGCCATTTCCTCCAAGGGGTCCAATCAGCCCGTTCCTGGAGCCAACACTGAGTCCAAGGGAGGAGCCAGCCCTTTGCCATGAGCCAGAGTGTGGATTTCACAACACATTAGAATGCACATGGAGTCTGTCTCCAGCTTTCCACACTCAGTGGTTTTATGGTAACTTTGTCTCCCACCATCACCCCCTGGGGTGCTCAGGGTTTCTGCACCATCCTCAGTAGGTCGGGTGTTTGAACGGGCCCCTCCTCCAGACTTATCAGATACTGGCTTGCTTCGATGGACCATTACTGCCCCCCATCCCCACAATCAAACATAGCTTTTTTGTGGCCCACACCTGTACAAGATGTCTGCCAACACCCTATTTGGCATACCGCATTCTTAGTACAAAGTTGGCCCACGTTAGGCTTTTAATCAAACTGAATTTCTAAATTTGAGTTTGCTTCTTTACAATTTTTTCTGGAGACATTACCCCATTTCAAAGGAATGTTTCCAAAATGTGTGTGTGTGTGTGTGTGTGTGTGTGTGTATAGATAGATGGGAAGGGGGAAATACACACACACACACACAGACACATACACAAACACACACACACTCACAGAAAGGGTACTGTGTTTTAGGGTACTGTATTTGGATTTTTCTCTAACACAATATAATTTAAGAAATACTTATTGAGTGGGGCTCCTGGATGACTCAGTCAGTTGAGCGTCCGACTTTAGCTCTGGTCATGATCTCTCCATTAGTGAGTTCGAGCCCCGCATCAGGCTCGCTGCTGTCAGCATGGAGCCTGCTTTGGATCCTCTGTCTCCCTCTCTCTGTCCTTTCTATTCCTTCCCTGCTCACACTCTCGCTCTCTCTCAAAATTAAATAAACATTAAAAAAAAGAAATGCTTATTGAGTTTCTTGTATCTGCAAGGTACTGCACTAGGTGCAAGTATTATCTATCCCCTAAATAAATATTCATGAAGTGATTAAATGAATGAGTGGAGGAAGGAATGAAGGAATGAACTTATTTTGTCATTTATTTCTCCAACTTGGGGACATGGTGGGCTTTGAGAACAAAACAATATTTTTGTTATTCATCTACTCCACAATACTTAATCAATGCCTCTACATGCCAGGCACCATGCTGGACCCCAAGAACACAGAGGTGAGCAGGAGTGGACACAAAATCCCTACTGGCCAAGCTCAGGTTCAGTGATGGAGGCAGGTGGATGATGCAGGTACAGGTCAATAGGCCTTACAGCAGTTGCTGGGCTGTGACCTTCTATGACTGTTGTTGTCGCCCAAAGCAGACAAACCCTGAGCACTGGAAGTGGGGGACACTTCCCTCCCGGTCCTCCCTGAGCCTGCTGACTCCCACTGTGGCCCTCCATTCAACTCCTCTATGAAAGTAGGACTTTCATTTCATTTCATGTTAATGCTTATTATTTCAAGAAAGAGAGAGTGCAAGTGCGAGTGTGAGCAGGGGAGGGTCAGAGAGAGAGGGAGAGAGAATCCCAAGCAGGCTCCACACAGTCAGCACAGAGCCCAATGCAGGCTTGAACTCATGAACCATGAGACCATGACTTGAGCCAAAATCAAGGCCACCCAGGTGCCCCTTTTCTGATTTTATTTTTAAACAGTCCCCTCCCCTCTAGTTCAGCAGCAAGAAGACACCTGTCTAGGAGCCAATGGCATCTCTGAATCTATCCAGCATAATCCGTGAAGGCGACAAGAACAGTCAGTCCATCACCATCCCGGCCTCCCTGGGGGCCTGGCCAGCAGTCCCCAGGAAAGGGGGAGAAAGCATTTACTTACATACACTCGATTATGCCAATCACTCTCACGGTGTTGTTCCCCCCACCACGACTGCAACCATCACAGAGGAGCTCCGGAATCCCACATTTACTTTCCACTAATTGATCCCCTTATGTGAGCAGGCATAATCTCACTAACTCCACCAAAAGAAAATAAAGAGAGGGAAATGTTCCAGAAAGAGCTAGTCTTTATATAATCGCCATGGCAACGCTGTTATCACAAGGGCTATCTATCTAGGCCAGAGGAGTACAGAAAAGAAAACGGCTGTGGCGTGCTCAGGCCCCCACAGCACCCTGGGGACATAAATGGGGTCACAGGCAGATGAGAGAGCTTTCCAGGCTCTGCCCCAGCTCCTAACGCAGTACTTGCAGGGCCTGCTCATTCCTCCCCGGTTGGTCTCAGCGTGCAGAGGAGGCACCTCAGCCCACGTGCACTAGGCCCCTGAATGTCCTCAGGCTCCTTGCTGGGGAAGGTTCTGCGCTGGCACGTCCTGAGGGCACCAGGCCAGACAGGAGGGTGTCTCCCCAGCAGCAGCCCCAGCCGGTTTGTCCTGTGGCTAACACTGAGTGCAGGCTAGGATCTTGTCCCTTGCCATACCTGTCCTCCTCTCTGTGATGTGTACCACAAGCTAAGCCCGCCTTTGCCCCCTGGAGTGTTAGAAACTGGGTAAATCCCCTCCTTCGGGTATCTCTCTCTCTTTGTGCAGGCCCCCCCAAAATGCTGAGGGATGCTCCCCATCCAGAATCCCCTTCTCCCTGCCCACCTGCCAGAACTGTGTTCTCGAGTCAGTCAGCCTTAGGCGTCTGCACTTTTGCTTTCCATATTGTGGGTTCTTGCCCAGGAAGTTCCCCAGCTCTTCACATGATTAAATCCTCAAGGGCCATCTCTCTTCTTCCCTCGGGAACTGTCAGATCCCTAGGTGAACATATTCATGTTATTTATGACTTAGAAACAATGAATGTGGGGCGCCTGAGTGGCTCAGTTGCTTAAGCATTCGACTCTTGATATCTGGCCGATGTCATGATCTTATGGTTCATGAGTTCAAGGCCTACAGAGGGCTCCACACTGACAGTGTGGAGCTTGCTTGGGATTCTCTGTCTCTCCCCCTCTTGCTGCCTTTTCCACGCTCTCTCTCTCTCTCTCTCTCCTGGCTTGTGGAGATCCATTAATGTTAAATAAACTAAAAAAAAAAAAAAAACACAACTAACGTAAGTAAAACCATGAGATTGGATTTGAGGGAACTTCCGTTTGCTTACTGGAAAGTAAGCTTTTTATAGGGAGAGCTACTGGAGTAAAGAAGTAATTAAGGTTAGGGCCGCCTGGATGGCTCAGTCGGTCAAGGGTCCCCCTTCATCTCAGGTCATGATTTCATGGTTCATGAGTTCAAGCCCTACATTGTGCTCTCTGCTGTCAGTGCAGACCCTGCTCCTCTGGATCCTCTGTCTCCCTCTCTGTCTGCCCCTCCCCCACTCTCTCTCTCTCTCTCTCTCTCTCTCTCTCTCTCTCAAAAATAAATAAATAAATACTAAGAAAAACATTTATACAAAAAAGAAATAATTAAGGTTAAATGAGGTCATATGGGTGGAGTCCTAATCCAGTAAGAGTAATGTCCTTATAAGAGGAGTCCAGAGAGTGTTCTCTCTTTCTCTCTCTGCCATATGAAGACATGTTGAGTAGGTAGTCATCCACAAGCCAGGAAAAGAGCTCTTACTAGGAACCAAATGGATTTCTCAGCCTCCAGAGCTGTGAGAAGTAAGTATTTGGTGTTTACCTCAGTGTGTGGCATCTCCTACTACAGTGATGAAAAGATATTTTGCTGAGTACCACAAAGAGAAATAACAGGATGGTTTGGATAGAATAGCCGAGAAATATATTTAGACTGAAACATCATATTCATAGGATCTACAAATTAAATGGGAGATAATTGACATATTTACAATACTGAGTGTTCTAATATACAAATATGGATGTATCCGTTTGCTAAGGCTACCATACATAACATAGTAGCACAGAGCGGGAGGCTTAAACAACAAGAAATTAATTTTCTCACAGTCTGGAGGCTAAAAGTTCAAGGTCAAGGATTTAGTAGGGATGGCTTATTCTCAGACATCTTTTCTGGGTTGTAGATAGTAGTGTTCCCCCTGTGTCTTCACATCATCTTTCATCTGTACCCACTTGTGTCCAAATTTACTCTTCTTAAAAGGACATCAGACATATTAGATTAGGGCACACCCAAATGATCTCATTTTAACTGAAACACCTCTTTAAAATCTGTATATCTACAGGGGCACCTGGGTGGCTCAGTCAGTTAAGCATAAGACTCTTGATTTCTGCTCAGGTCATGATCTCATGTTTTCCTGAGTTTGGGCCCAGCATGGGGCTCTGCACACTGACCACCTGGAGCCTGCTTGGGATTCTCCCTCCCTCCCTCTCTCTCTGCCTCCTTCTCCGCCCCCCACATTGAGGCTCTCTCTGTTTCTCTCAAAATAAAAAAATAAACTTAAAAAAAAAATCCCTATCTCCAAACAGAGTCACATTCTGAGGTAGTGGGGGTTAGGACTTCAATATATGAATTTTGGAAAAGAACGCAATTCAGCCTGTTAACAATGAAATATCCCTCTATTTATTCATGTCTTCTTTCTGTCAATAAAGTTTATAGTGTTGAATGTTGAGGTCATGCCCATCTTTTGTTAGATTTATTCTGAAATATTTGATGTTTTGGCTCTTATAATTGGTATTTCTTAAATACCATTATTTATTTATTTGTTTTTGATATATTGAAATGTTATTGATTGTTATACGTCAGCCATTAATCCAGTGACCGTGTTAAATTTTATTAAGTGCAATAGTTTCTCTGTAAATTCTTTTAGATTTTTCTACTTCACAATCAATGTGATCTCAAAGTTGTTATTTTATTTGTTCCTTTGTTAGTCTCTGTACTTTTATTTATTTTTCTTCCCTCATTGCAATGGCAAGGACAACCAATAGAACAAGGAAAAGAAACGATAATAACAAATCTCGTCTTATTTCTAATCTCTGGGGAGATGCTTTCTATCTTATATCATCAAGTAAAGGATAGTTTTTGCTATGGACTTTTTGCTCATTATAAGCTCAGGGAAGTTTGGGGTTGTTTTTTGTTTTTCTTTTTTGTTTTTGTTTTTTTGCTACTTCTTGTTTGCTGAGCCCAACCAGAAACGGAATGGATTTTATCACTATTGATTCTGCCCTTCTTGAAAATACATCATTTTCCCCCTTTATTCTGTCAATGCAGTAAAATACAAAGATTGATATGTTAAGGTTAAATATTATATTTCTGGAATGGACCCAAATTCAAAATAACATATTGTCTTTTTAGATATTGCTGAATTCATTTTTGCTAAGATTTATTTATAATTTTTGTATTTAAATATTTTTCATTTATTTTTGAGAGAGAGAGAGAGAGAGAGAGAGCAAGAGCACACAATGGGGGAGGGGCAGAGAGAGAGAGAGGGGGCCAGAGGATCCAAAGGGGGCTCTGCACTAACTGCAGAGAGCTCAGTGCTTGGCTCAAACTCACAAACCATGAGATCATGACCTGAGCTGAAGTCAGATGCTTAACCAACTGAGCCGCCCGGGTGACCTGGCTTTATATCCTTGAAAATGACCTATAATTTTCCTTTCTCATAAATGTCCATATCATGATCTAGTTTCAAGGTAATACTGGCCTCATAAAACAAGACGACACACGTTCTCTGTTTTGTTCTATATTATTTTTTGGAGAAGTTTGTACACATTTAGTGTTATTTGTTCTTTAAATGTCTGGAAGAAATTACCAGCATGCCTAGAGATTTCTTTGTGGGAATTTTTGTCATTCCAAAAACTATTTAATCTATGGAGAACTACTTAGATTTTAGAAATTTTCTCCCTGATTGCTTCTCAGCCTTTTGGCTAAGATCAAGTGTAGAAATTTTCTCCTTGTTTCCATTTTGGTAGGTTGTATTTTTCTAGAAAATTTCTCAGCTTACCTACATTTTGAAATTTAGTGAAACAAAGTTGTTCACAATATCCATTCACTATTTTTTGTAAGTGTCTGTAGGATATGTGGTAATTACTCTTTTGTATTCCTGATATTGGCAGTATGCGTCTTCTTTCTTAATCATACTTGGTAAGAGTTTAGTTTCTCAAAGAACCAACTTACAGCTTTGTAATTTTTTCTGTTGTACATTTGTTCCATCTTTGACTAATATAATATTGTAATTATTATTATCTCCTTTCTTCTTTCTTTTTAACGTAATATTTTTAAACTTCCTATTATAGGTTCTATCAAGAAGATCAATAGCTGACTAATTTTCAGTTTATTTTTTTTTCTGACATATAAACTTCTTCTCTTAAGCATAGTTTTAACTACCTCCTGCATACTTTGGTGTGCCACATTTTCATTTTCATTTAATAAAATAATTTTAAATTTCCATTGTGATTTAATTTTGCCCGTGAGTTATTAGGACATATATTGTTTAAATCCCAAACATTTGGGATCTTTATAATAAACTTTATCATTGATCTCTAGATTTATTTCACTGTATAATTTTACTAAATGGAATTCTGTTAAGATTTGATTTATGGTTCAGCATATGATCAGTTTTGATATTGATATTCCATGTATTCCTAAAAATAATGTGAATTCTGAAGTTGTTTGTACAGGTGGTAAATCATGTTCAAATTTTATATACCTTTAATGATTTGTTTTTGTTTGCTTGTTGTTGAGAACATGTTAAAATCAGCAAATATGGTTGTGAATTTCTTACCTTAAATCTGCAATATTTGCATTAGCTATTTTGATGCTGTATTATTGGGTGCGTACAAATTCAAAAGTATTCAATCTTTCTGGCTGATTGATCTTTTATTATTATGAAGTGTCCGTCTTTATCTCCAAGAATGCCTTTTGCCTTAAAGTCTATTTTATCTTATATAATTATACATGTTATTTTTTATTAGTTTAGACTTTTAGTTCATTTGTGTTTTCATACATAAGGTGTTTATTTGTTCAGCTTGAGAGGTCTTGTTTTATAATTGAAGTATTTAGTCTATTTATACTTAATATAATTCCTAGTACATCTTGGGTTTTTATTATCAATTACTTGTCATATGTGTTATACATCCTATGTATGCCTTTCTTGCAACATTTTGAACTAATAAAGTATTTTTAAGATTATTTTCCAGTTCCTTCTGGAAATTACAACCTTGGTAGTTATGTATTTTATTTTCCTTTAATAATTACATAGTGATTACAACAAACATCTTTGATTTATTAGAGCATCATAGAGATAGGTACTTGGATCACTTCCCAGGTAATGCTAGAACTTTAACAACTCCAATTTATTACCTCATTCCCATCTTTTGTGTGTTGTTTTCTGTATTTGTTCTCATGAATTTTAAATCATTATCAGTCTGTGTAGTAAATATTCATTTAGACTTACCCATATATCTTCCATTTCTCTTAATATCTTCTCCCATTTCCATGTTGCCATTTGAGGCAACTCTCCTTCTCTCTTAGGAAATGCTTTAGTACTTTTTTAGTGTATGCATGAAGACAACAAATTGTTTAGTTTTGACTTTTCTAAAATTGTTTTCATTTTTCCTTCATTTAATTTTTTTTTCTGGATAGAATTCTAGTCTAGTAGTTATATTCAGAAAATCTATTCAGCAACATTTATTTATGACCTAAAATTTATCCAAAGCTTGCTTTGGCCAAGTAATTGCCCTTTTAGGAAATCAGTGGAAATAAGTTAAAGTGAAAATAAAGCAAAATGTGTAAAGATATAAACTGCATCATTATTTATAAAAGTGAAAAATTGGAAACAAGTGTAAAATCCAACATTAAGGCAATAGTTCAATAAATTATGGCAAATTCATACAATATTGTGAAATGTTAAAATGATGTCTATGCAGTACTTTTGTGAGAAAAAAAGTTATGTAATTATCAATGTGAGGAAACTAAGATGCAAATTTCAAGATATTTTGTGATTTTATTTAAATAACAAATCTATGTGCATAGTAAAAGCCTAAAAGGAAATACACAACTCAGTTAACCCTCCTATCTATGAGTAAAAGGGTTATGGGTGGCTATATTTCTGTAATTGAAATAAATTATTTCCATATGTAACTACAGTAGCCACAATTCTTCTCTTCTTTTTTCATTTAAATTTATAAATAAAACAAATGAAAAAAATTATAGCTATGTTAGAAGACATTTAATCTAAGCCATTAAAGTTATTATAACTGTCTTCCACACACAGAATTTCCCATGAAAAGAAAACATGGAAATATACCAAAGAGACCCCTTTACATTGTCATAAATTGTTCCAAGTCTCAAATCACTGAGAAAAACCCACCTCACACAAGTTGCCGTGAACACCTGATCCTCAAGCATAAATCTTTGTGTTGAAAATGGCATCCCCCACACATTTCATTTGGGGTTAAAAGAATAGTATCTACCTTCCTTCATATACAGTATGAGTCACTTCCTAAACCTCATTAGGGATGGTAATAACACTTCCCCAATAGGAATTAATTCCATGCTAATCATATATGTCAGTGACTTTCACAGCTGCTTCACAGAAGCAAGAGTTTTGCAAATTAGTTGCTTTCTTATTTGGGGAAGGTGTGGGATGGGCCAGAAGCAAAGGCATCCTTGGAACTCATATAATGTTTTCAGACTTGTTAATTAGCCTAGCAGTCTCATTTTATCATTTCATCAGAAGATGGTTTGGGGCAGAAGCAGTCCGGAGGTCATCATTCTGACTTGGTTGATTAGCACTAGGCTTGTCAAATAATTGGAAAGGTCACAAAACAGTGTCTAGTCTTTCTCCTCGAGCTAAAATTATTGTCAGAAAAACTTCTAAAAGGTATTCTAGGATTATCTCTCTGGTATTAAGCAGATCTGAATTTGAATACTTGGTGCCTGCTCCTTTGCTGTATGGCCTTAGGGAAAGTGATTATCTTTGTGAACCTAAGTTTCCTTCTCTGTAAAGATGGAAAACATGGGAATGGACAAGACAACACACATAAAATATAATGTCCAACACACAGCAAGGGTACAGTAAATTTTCATTTACCTAAATCTTCCTTCAACACTTCCTGAAAAACTTTGCCTATTGAGAGGACCAAGATTCAATTTGTAAACTAAGTGGACATTTTCCACTCCCACTCCCCCAGCTAATACTAGTTAAGCTGATTTCAGGCTAAATGCAGAATGTGATATAGACATGGGGCATCAGGTATGTGTGGGAGTAGTAGAGGGAGTGAGGCCAATTCAATGGAGATTCAGGCAAAACACAAAAACCTGAAAAGAAAGTCCAATGAAGAGACAGCACGAGTTAGTTTTACTCATTCACATTATTAACATTTATTGAGCACCTACTACTATATTGTAGGCACAGACTTTGAGGCATAAGATACAATGGGGAATAAGATAAGCCTCCCCCTTTCTTTTTTTTAAATTTATATATTTAAAAGAGCAAGTGAGGGAGGAACAGAGAGAGGGGGACAATGGATCCAAAGCAGTCTCTGAGCTGACAGCAGTGAGCCTGATGTGGGGCTTGAACTCATGAGCCACGAGATCATGACCTGAGCTGAAGTAGGATGCTCATGACCTGAGCTTGAATTCGGGTGCTCAACCAACTGAGCCACCCCGCTGCCCCAAGCTTCCCCCTTTCTTCAGAAAGTTTACACTGTACTGGGGGGCGACGGATGTGAAGACAGTATGGAAAGGGCTATGGTGTGGGATGATCTGTTGTCTGTGTTGACACGGGGAGGTCTCCCATGTTCCCCACTCTAGGATAGCTCTGAATCAGCCCACCTGCTTTCCAACAGCAGTGATTCTGCTTGCATGATGTAGAGCCACGTTGGAACAGGGAAAAGGCTAGCTGGGCTAGGAGGCGGCAGAATGGCACTGAACAGGGCAAACATACTGTATATTTTATTCAGTCTTAATTCATTTTTGGAGAGGGAGCACTCTTCCTACAAGACATGTGAAATCATCACAGCTGTAATGAATCAATCCATACTAATTGGTGTAGAGTCACTGAGATGAGTAGCTGCTTTTGGGGAAGACCCTCCGCTCAGGGAAAGCTAGTTTGCCCATATGTCAGACAGTTCTTCCCTGAGCACATCTTGTCTGAGCTCATCTCCCTGAGCACATGCCTCTTTCTCAAGCTCTACTATGGCCATGTCAGGGTTTCATTTCCCTGTGTGCCTCCTGGCTGGTTAGGATTATCTGAAGATGTGAAGTGTGCAAAGGAAGCAACATTGACTTTTTTCTGGGATAGCAGGTCACCCAGAGCAGCAAGGTGATTTAGCCTGGATTTTGAACAGTGTTGAAGACCTCGCTAGTTTGAGAGTTGAACGTTGAGTAATCCTCCTCATTTCACTCTTTCATTTACTCCACAAATATGTGGTGACCGCCTACTATGTGCCAGGCACAGCACTAGATGCTGGAGATACAGTGGGGAGTCAAAACAGACCCAGTCCCCAAACCCATTGATTTTACAGACCAGTGAGGAAGGAAGACCTTAAGCAAATCAAACCAGAAATTAAATGTGACAAACAAGACTGGTCCTATGTAGGACAGACATAGGATGCCGTGGGAGGATGATTTTACTTACAGAGGTCATCCTTAAGGAAGTGATCTAAAGGAAGAGTAAGAGTTGAACAATGAAGAGGGGGGGAAGGCAACCAGAACAAAGACCCTTAGCAGAAGACAGTAAGGTATGTGCCAGAGATAGAAAGAGCCCAGGGCAGCTGCAGTGGAGATAAAGGCAGGGGAGAGGGAGAATGGGTGCCAAGTGAGGCTTCACAGGTGAGGCCATCTATGGTGGGATCTTCAGGGATCTTTATGCCAAGCCACACACAACTTCGGAACTCACTGGCTCTGTAAACACTGATTGTTTTGCCTCATATTCTTTTTAAAATTTTAATTAAGCTTTTTTAAGTCTTGAGATAATTGTTGATTCACATATGCTTGTAAAATAATAATACAAAGGAACCCCTTGCATCATTTACCCAATTGCCCCCAGTGGTCACCTCTTGCAAAACTATAGCCCTAAACCAGTATATTGACGTTCAGACACAGAACAGCTCCATTGCCCCAAGGATCCCACATGCTGTCCTTTTATAACCACACCCACTTCCCTCCAGCTCCCAACTCCTCCTTTAACTCACTATTCTCCATTTCTATAATTTTGTTATGTAAAAATGTTATGTAAATGGAATCACAGAGTATACGTTATCTTATGTATCAATAATTTGTTCATTTTTATTGCTTTTTTCTAAATTCTTGAGGTGGGACTTTATCAATTTGAATCTTTTCCTTTTTTCTAATGTATGTACAAAATGCTATAAGCTTTCCTTTCAGCAATGCTATTATCTGTATCCTACAAAATTTTGTTGTGTTTTCATCTTCCTTCTATTTGATGTACTTTTTTATTTCCCTTGAGACTTCCTCTTTATCCCATGAGATTTTTAGAAGTGCATTCTTGGGGCGTCTGGGTGACTCAGTCAGTTAAGCACCCAACTTCAGCTCAGGTCATGATCTCACAGTTCATGAGTTCTAGCCCCACATTGGGCTCTCTGCTGTTAGCACAGAGCCTGCTTCAACCCTGTCTGTATCTCCCCTCTCTCTGCCCCTCCCCTTTTCTCTCTCTCTCTCTCTCTCTCTCTCAAAATAAATAAATAAACTTTAAAAAACTAAGTGCATTCTTCAGTATCCAATCGTTTGATATTTTCCTGTTTCATTTCTATTATTGAGTTCTATTTTGATTCCATTGTGCTCAGAGAAAACACTCTGTATGATTTCAATTCTTTTACATTTGTTGAAGCTTGTTTTGTGGCCCAAGATATGGTCAATCTTGGAACATGTTTTGAGGGCTCCTGACTATAATGTGCTGGTTTCTTGGTCAGCTTTTGTTTACATATGTTGCAGCTCTGTTGTCTGGTACATACACAAACACATTTAAGACTGCTATGTCTTCTTTGTGGATTGACCCCATCTCTCATCCTACAATGTCCTCCATTTCTGGTAATTTTCTTTTCTTTGGGGTCAACTTTATCTGATAGCCAGTTCTTCATTTTGGGGATTAATGTTTGCATGATATATCTTTTTTTCATCCTTTTACTTTCATCCTACCTATGTCATCATATTTGAAGTGAATTTTTTATAAACACCATACAGTTAGGCCATCTTTTCTAATTCATTCTGCCAGTCTCTTTTAGTTGATGTATTTACAGCACTTATAGTTAGTGTAATTACTGATGAAATCTACCAGTTAATTTTTTGTTTTCTGCGTGTTCTCTCAGGTTTTGTTTTGTTTTCTTTTTTCTGAATTGCTGTGAGTTACTTGAACCAACTTTTTTTAGAACTCAACTTTACTGTATCTGTACTGTTTTCTTTACTGTGTTTCTTTATATAGTTGTTTAAGTGTTTGGATTATATACATATGGCTTATTACAGTCATTTTATCAGTTTCAGAGAAGCATAGAAACATACATCCCTTTATGTCTTTTTAATCTCCTCCATATATAACATTATCACCTTAAGTATTTTTTTCTACAAGAATTTAGAATAATAATTTCAAACAATGTATAATTTTTGTTTCAACTATCAAACTTAATTTAGAATACACAAGAGAAGAAGGAAAGTTTGTAGTATTTACTATATTTTTGTTTATTGTGTTCTTTATTAATCCTTGATGTTCCAAGTTCCTTCTTTTATCATTTCCATCTGTGTAAAGAACTTCTTTTAGTCTTTCCTTTAGAGTAGATCTGCTGGTGAAAGACTGTGTTAGGGGCACCTGTGTGGCTTAGTCAGCTAAGCATCCAAACTTGGCTGAGGTCATGATCTCACGGTTTGTGAGTTCAAGCCCCATGTTGGGCTCTGTGCTGACAGCTCAGAGCCTGGAGTCGGCTTCAGATTCTGTGTCTCCCTCTCTCTCTGCCCTTCCCCTGCTTATGCACTCTCTCTCTCTCTCTGTCTCAAAATGAAATAAACATAAAAAAAGAAAGATTATTTTAGTTTACTTCTAATTTTTCTTTTCATTCCTGAAGGATATTTCATCCAGCTATATGATTATGGGCTGATAACTCTTCTCTTTCAGCCTTATATTGTCCCACTTCTTTCTGGCCTCCATGGTTTTTGTGAGAAATCCACTGTCATTCTACTTGTTTTTCCCTTATAGACAACGTGTTATTTTTCTTTGGCTGCTTTCAAGATTGTTCTTTGCCTTTAGCTTTCACATGTTTAATTATGTGTCTTAGTGTAGATTTACTTGGGTTTGTCCTATTCTGGGCTTTTTAAAAAATTTTTTCTCCAGCTTCTTGGATCTGTAGTTTCCAGGCAACATTTCTTACAGTACTTTTTCAGCCCTACCTTTTTTTCTTCTCTTTCTTGGATTTCCATTAACACATAACAGAAATGTTTGATTTTTTGTTATAATCCCACAGATCCCAGAGGCTCTGGTTTTTTTTTTTTCAGCTGTTTAAGGTTTATTTTTTATCATTTTTTATTTTTATGCTCAGATTGCATAATTTCTATTTTACTATCTTACAGTTCACTTATGCCTCTGTCCCCTCTGTTCTGCTTTTGAATCAATCCAATGAGATTTTTGTTTCAATTATTGTATTGTTCAGCCTTACAATTTCCATTTGGTTCTTCTTTATATCTTCAATTTCTCAGTTGAGAGTTTCTGTTTCTTTGCTGAGGCTTTCTATGATTTTTTTAAATTTCAAGTAGGTTCATAATTGCTCATTAAAATTATGACCCCTTAAAAATTTTTGGCAAATAATTCCAATATCTCTGTCATCTTGTCATTGGCATCAACACAAAATCACTTGTGTGATTTTTCTTTTGAGTCCTGGGCATTCTGTATTAGTCCTGAGACTCTGGGTTTTATTTAAACCTTCCACCGTGGCTGGTTTTCTCTGATACCAGTTTGGCAAGAGAAAGATTGGTTTGTCTTATTACTACCAGGCAAGAGTATAAGTCCAAGTTCTTCACTTGGTCTGCACTGACACACAAGATGGGGAAGGTTCATCACAACTGCTAAGTGGGAAGTGGGAATTCTATCTCCCTACAGGGTGTCCACTGACACTGTGGTGGGGTGAGAGTTCATTACCACAGGGGATGAAAGTCCTGGCTCTCTACTTGGGCCTTTTCTGACACCACCATGGGGGCTACTGGGGTACCTCATTAGACCCTTGCAAGGGGGAAAGCCTTCTCCCCATCTAGTCTTTGCTGGTGTAGCTAAGGGTGGAATTGTAGTTTTTCCCATGATGTTTGGGTGGAGTAGAGTGGTTATTGTCTGAAAATCTTTTGTCTTACTAGGCTGCTTATTTCCTGGTCCTTAGGCTTTTCTTGAAGGTTTTTTTTTATTCCCTTTGCATTTCCAGGTCACTGGCTTCTTCAGCTCCAACTATGGAATGTTTGAGACAAAAAGAAAACCCAGGGAGCTCACCAACAAGTCATTCCTTAGGTTTCAAAGTCCTTAGCTGAAATGCCCTTTTCTCCATGTTCTAGGGTCATCTTATGTTTGTTTCATATATAGTATCCAAAGTATTTAGTGTACTTAGTGGAGGAATAGAAACAGTACATTTACTCCATCTTCCCCTGTATCATGTTCTTTTGACTGAAAGATAATTGAAAATGAAATCCAAAGGGCTTGTGGCTATCTATATAAACTCACTTTATTTCACCTATGAAAAAATGGGCTAGAGATGCTGAAGGCTTCTCCCAGCTATACAGCTGGTCAGAGCTGGAGTCACAGCTAGAAGTCAGTTGACCTGATGTCCAGCTAGACTTCTGTCACCTTTAAACCACATCCTGAAGCCTCCTTTTATCACTACAAAGGTCTGGTCTGTGAGATTACCAAAATCTCTGTGCTGATCTCAGAAATTCCTACAAAGCCAGACCAAGACGGGCTGACCTCCCTGGGACAAGGGCCAAGCAACCCAGCCAAGCAGCTTCCTGATGACCACTGAGACTTGCGCGTTACTAGGAGGGTCTTGGAATAAATTTCGGGGGGAGAAAAGGAAACAACAGTTTGTTTCTTTACAAGAGAAAATTAGCTTCAACTTGCCATGTGTCTCCTCACCAAGGCTAAGGGTTTGGCAGTTGGCAATTGCTTTAGTGATCATGGGTGGCAAAGCAGGAAATGAGAGAGCCCCTCCTGCCCCTGCCCAGAGATTAGAGATCTTCTCATTCAATTTCTGTTCATTCTGCTGTGGTCAGAGTTTTCAATATTCTAGTGAAATCCTCTTGGCTATTTTTAGGCTAACCAAAGCAGATGATGTATGTCTCAATAGCCCTTTCCTAAGATTACCATGACATTTTGTTGGAACGTATATTTAAAACCCTTCCTGTGTTCATCCATACCAAATGGCAGTGCCAAAACTTTTGAAGATGCTAAGTAGAGGTGTCAGAGGGCCCAAGTAGGGATTGGTTCTTCCTTCTTTACAGACTCAGGGAATCACAGAGTTAAAAGGCAGGGGGGAAAAACAAGGGCCAGCTGTTTAAAAATATGTTTTGTGAGTCTTTAAATTTGGGAGTTGATAAAAACATTCTTACCATGTTCAATCATGTTCAATAACCATGTTATTATTTTAATGCATGATTGAATACAAATGACTATTATTTTAAAAAAGAAAGAAAAAAAGGGTCAGGGGGCATCTTTTAACTACCTGTCCAAGGGTGGCCAAGGAGGAAGGGCAGTACACTTACTATCTGCGTACGGACTCTCCACACATATGAAGGTGAATCAGGTTATGGTGGAGTGTTCATTACGGTGCGGTGTTAATTTCTTCTTGCCTTTCGCATCCCTCTGGTGATCCAGCAGATCAACCAGCCTATGATCACAGTGTCCAGGGAGGAACTGGACAGGGTAAAGGCAGACTTTCCCTGTGAGGCTTCCAGGCATTTGTCCCCCCAAAGGATCCCAGGGAGAGATTCGGAAATAGCAGCATCTCGATCAGACACATTAAAGCATAAAAGGAGGATTTCCTTGTGGAAACTGGTGGTGGTGGGGAGACAGTATGCATGTGGAAGGGGAGTGGGATGGAAGAGCTCCTTTCATTCTGTCAACCAGCACAAGCAAGAGAAAGAGCAACTGACGTTCATCTGGGCACACAATGCTCTGGCATCTTGGGAAAGTTCCAGTGTTCCAAGGATGGCTTGGAACGGCAGAGGCTCTGGGTCAGAAGGCATTCTCAGACTCTGGTGGCAGACAGTTCCGTGTTATCCACGGATTCCAGAGTCTTGGTGTGACTTGGGAAGGGAGAGCCTTGCTAGAGATGCTGGGATGAGGGATTAGCATAGAATCTGATGTTTTAGAAAATGCAGTGGCATTTACTGCTTCTCCCCTGGGCTTGTGGTCCACCGGGGTCCACTAGGGACCTCAACAGTGTACTCCCATTGATCCTGACAGCATCCTGTGATGAGGTCACATGGCCAGGACGCAGAAGAGTAGGCTCTGGCATCATATTGGACTCCACACTCACATATTTCACTTCACAGTGGATGCCCCTGATTTTCTACCAAGAAAATAATAAAACGCTTTGCATCAACACTTTAATAAAGCACTTCTTGGAAAGCTCCATGGAAACTGAGACATGTTCAAAGGATGTGAGTGTAGAAACTCACTACATATGTACCTCTGCTCCTTCAAGGAGTCACTGCTTCTCTCCAGCCCTTTGATCTTTTGTACTGGAAGAGAAGGAGGCCTGTGTTTCTTTAACAGTCTGTTCATTGCCTCTGCTCATTTCAACTTACATGCATTTGCATGTGAAAATTACCTTCCTCAGCTCCCAAATTGATGTTTGCATTTGCAAGGAGAGAGGCCTCTCTCTTTGAAGCTCGAGAAGACATTGCTGTAAAAAATAATTATTATTTCCATTCTGATGCTCACCCTGTGGCCTGCCGTACCTCACACATCAGAGTGTGCCGACAAGAAACCACACACGCCAGCAAGTACTCATTTTATTTTGAGCATGAGCCCTAAGAGAGAAGCAGGTATTGCTTACCTCTAATTTAGTCTGACAAAATCTATACCTTGCAACTTAATTTCTCATATTTCCTGTTCCATGTCACTTTCTGCTATCAACTGTGATTTGATTTCATAGATTATAGAACCATTTTTTTCAGGCACTGGGATCCCTCATTTTCTCTGTAGATTGAAGTATACAGGCACAAGGTACAAGAGCAACTTTGCTGACGTTAACAACACCGTGGTTTGTTGATTTACTCAGGTGCAGGAGTCCCTGAACAGTCATTCTGGAGGAGCCCCTCTGGACCCCACAGATTCCTCAGAAGTCTCGCCCCTCCGCACCCCACACAGCAGATGCTGGGCCCTGTCCTTTGCCTGAACAGCATTGCAACTTCTTGTTTTTCTGCCTGGTAATTAGTCAGCTGTCAGCAGCTTCCTTTCCAAGGACTGCTTCTCAGAACTTGATTCTCTTGACCCATAAGTAGGTCTGGATTTCACCCAGCCAGACAGAAAGGTGGGACCAATTTCCTTGCTCCTCTTCCTTGTGACCTTGATGAAGACAACACTGCAGGATGTTAACCAGGCTGTTACTTTGAAGTTTACAAAAACGGCCTTCAACTTCATCCACATATATTTTAAGATTTAATTCTAACAACAAGCACACTGGGTAGATATGGCTGCCCAAATCGGAAACCGGGGAAACCAGGGATCAAGTAATGTTCTCAAGATTCACGGCTAGGAAGGTGTGAAGACGCATTCTTAGCAAACTCTTCCCAGGATGATGTGGTCCAGGGGGAAGTGAAGTGTGTACATGCATTCACTCCACACAGCTTGCCTTCCCAAGGTGGGCCCTGTGGGCCCTGACTGCCCTACCCCATCTCCTTCTCTGCCCCTCTCCAAAAATCACAGGTGCCTAAGAACGGAGAATGAGCCCCTGAAGACACACAGACAACACCAAGGCTAAACAAAGGGGAGTGTCTTAAGGCATTGCATGTGGAGTCATCATTTTTCCTTTGACTCAAGTGATCCATCCTTTCTTCTTTGACTCAAAAAGGAGAGTCTGGGAGCCATGACCCAGCTCAGTTGGTTCTTCTTACCTTGGACGAGGTTCTCTGCCTCCAGGCCAGTCAGCCAATAATCTTTCGGCCACCAAGGGGAATTAGGAAAGGACCGGCCTCCACAAGGCAGAGGCATTCTCTTTAACCATCATGCAACAGTGACGGAACACCTGTCAGGCCGAAGGCCCCTGACCTGTGTGGGATTCTGGAAATTGCATACCACACAGAACACAAGTGATGCTGTACAGTCTCCTATAAAGCACTTCCAGGGACAGAGCTTTGTTTGATTCTGATGTCACCTTCGAAAAGTTGGTTGAGCAGAAATGATGATCCCCAATGCAGACCTGAGAAAATTGAGGCCCATACCGTATATGTAAATAGGGATACAGTTATCATCCATTCAGGGGCAGGTCTTATGCTACGTCCACTTTCATGGATACTTTTCTGACCTTCACAATGACCTATGATGTCCACCCTAAAGAGGAAAAACCCTAAAGAGGAAAAATATGGAGGCCTGGAAAGGTCATGGGACATGCCCAAGGTCATTAAGCCAGGAGGTGGCAAGATTAGGTCCCACACTTCCGACTTCTGGCATCAAGTTCGGAATTGTGTCTACCACTCACAGAAGCCCAGAATCTCTCCCCCCAGTCTCCTGGGGGAACCCCTGATGGACACTGACACAGACCCCAAAATAGACCAGGTGACACAATTTAGTAGTTCAAGGGAGGAATGTGGATATTATCCCCAGTAAATGTGTTTCGGTCCTGGACAGCAAGGAGTGTCCAGATTGGACCATATGTGGGAAGACGTAGATATGACAAAATCTGCAGAGGTGGGGTATTAGACTTCCCATCATGCTGCATGTTTTCTTGGACTTTATTGTCAGATTTATGCTAAGCTCGGTTTTACAGATGAGGCCATCTGAAGTTGATTTTATGTTTCTAATGTTTATTCATGTATTTTGAGAGCGCGAGTGGGTGGGGCAGAGAGAGAGGGAGAGAGAGGATCCCAAGCAGGTTCCTCACTATCAGCAGAGAGCCCAGCACGGGGCTCGATCCCACAAACTGCAAGATCACGGGCAGAGCCAAAATCAAGAGTTGGACAGTTAGCCACTGAGTCACCCAGGCACCGCCTGAAGAGGATTTTAATCTTTCAAAATAACCCGCAGGTAGAGCATGTGGCAGCCACCTTCTAAACTGCAGAACACAAGTGCAAAATGATAACTATAACACCACCTTTTCATTTGGCATAATTGGAAGTAAAGTGAAATGGGTGACTGGGGCCGATATAGCAGAGGAAGTACCAAGCATTACTCACAGGCTTCAAATGATCAAAATTACACAGGTCTCCCATGTCCAGGGGCCAAATAATCCATGAAGGAAAAGCTGTGGAATGTGAAGCTGGGTGGCTCTCAGGAGGGAAACAGGAAAGCATTGCACTCCACATCTTTTCCAAGATTGTTTAAATGTTTTTTATTTATATTTGAGAGAGAGAGAGAGAGAGAGAGAGACGGTGTATGAGCTGGGGAGGGGCAGAGAGAGCCAGAGACAGAATCCGAAGACAGGCTCCAGGCTCTGAGCTGTCAGCACAGAGCCCGATGCCGGGCTTGAACTCACGAGCTATCAGATCATGACCTGAGCTGAAGTCAGATGCTTAACGACTGAGCCACCCAGGCATTGGGTGCCATTGTAAACAGCAAAATCAAAAAAGCACAAAAGGGGTGCCTGGGTGGCTCAGTCGGTTAAGTGTCCAACTCTTGATCTTGGCTCAGGTCATGATCTCACAGTGAGTTCGAGCCCCCCTGGGGGGTGCTCTGTGCTGACAGAGTGGATCCGACTTAGAATTCTCTCTCTCCCTCTCTCTGCCACTTCCCCACTTGTTCGCTCTCTCTCTCTTAAAATAAATAAACTTGTTTTAAAGCACAAAGATGTGGAAAACATGACCAAATAGACTTCAAAAGGAACGGGCGCTGAAACAAGAAGACAGAGCTATGTTCAACCATACCTGGGGACATGTGCATTGGGCAGCTCAAATGTTTTGCCACCCTGTGCATCTCCACTAGTGCCCATGGCAATGCTAAAAGTGCCGATCTGAGGTTACAAATAAATTTCAGCAAGTCAGTGAATTCGTAAATAACAAGAATAAACAGAACTACTTTTATAATCATAATAAGAATGACTGAACTTAAAAAATACTAGCAAAGCCAAGATGAGGCAAAAAGGGTAATGATTTTCTATATCTCACATGTACAGAGCATACTATGTTCCAGGCATTGACATCAAAACTTCTGAATTAGGCATTATTGCTCCATTTCACTGATTGTAGATAATGAACATAATCGGGTTTTTCCTTCTGAGTCTACTCGCGCCTGTAGACTCTGTGCCATCTCCTGTTTACTGTAAATTTCTGAATACAAGGGGACCACACCCCATTTCCTGATGTGAAGATTTTAATGTGTCATTAACTCATGCAATAAACTTGTAATGTTTTCAATTACAATTTAGCTGTGCATAGACAATTTAAATCTCACATATCACAGAATCAGATATTATTTTTAAAAGATTGTTTTTTTCCCTCTTTAAATATGTCATAATATAATTTTATTCAAACTGCCCACATACTGCACCATCCGTTTCTCTAGCATCCCTGGAACCTGTTTTTGAGCCATCACATGCCATTTTCCAGAGAGGTCACCTCCCTTTAATCTAAGTTGTTGAAGATATGAACTCTTCTACACCTTGAATGATACAAACACTCTGATTTTTATCTCAAGCTACAAGTAACCAGTAGCACAACATCAGGGCACTGATGTCCCCCCAGCTCTCCTGTGGTGATCTGACAATATTTTCTTAAATTTTTTTTAACGTTTATTCATTTTTGAGAGGCGGAGACAGAACGTAAGCGAGGTAGGGGCAGAGAGAGAGGGAGACACAGAATCCAAAGCAGGCTCCAGGCTCTGACCTGTCAGCACAGAGCCCGACACAGGGCTCGAACCCACAAACCATAAGATCATGACCTGAGCCGAAGTCGGACACTTGACTGAGCCACCCAGGCGCCCCCAGAATATTTCTTTTTAAAGCCTCTTTTAAAAGCTAGTTTACAATTAATGGCACTTGAAAAAGTGAAAATTTTTCCCTAAGGATAATTACTATGCCTGTATTAATATTCTCTCCCCTCCCTCTCCCTCTCAACTAAGTCTTTCAGGTGACCTCTACAGGCATCCCAACTTGAACTGATTGAGATCAATTAAAGCTAATGTGTCTTGGGGCGCCTGGGTGGGTCAGTCAGTTAGGCGTCTGACTTTGGCTCAGGTCATGATCTCACGGTTCATGGGTTCAAGCCCCGCATCGGGCTCTGTGCTGACAGCTCACTCAGAGTCTGGAGCCTGTCTTCAGATTCTGTGTCTCCCTCTCTCTCTGACCTTCCCCTGCTCACGCTCTCTCTCTCTCTCTCTCTCTCTCTCTCTCAAAAATAAATAAAAACATTAAAAAAACATAAAAAAAAGCTAATGTGTCTTTCCCACACAATAGTTATTGTTTAAACTAATTAAGAAGCTGCCCAGTAATAGAAAAGGCTTTGTAAGGATTTGAATAGAGGGTAACTCCCTCCTTTCCATAGGATGATTTGAGGGGGAGGAGGAGGGATCTTCTCCTTACATTTGAGTATATATTGTAATTTAATCCCAAGAAACTTGGGCAAAGCCTCTCTACAGGCCATAGACCCATTCTGGAAAATGTAACCTTCGGTTTCACACAGCTTGATGTCTTTACCGTATCAGGTGCCGAGTTAAAGCTGGCAGGGAATTAGCAACCAGGACAATGCGACTGGCTCTTTGCCATGTGTCAGGGGCACATGGCTCACCTCATCAACCAGCAAGGCACATGCTGATTACAGGCCATGCTGACTGGGCTCAGAGCTTTTGGAAACCTTCTTCAGAGTCTGAGTCTCATGTAGAAGAAAATCCGGCACACCCAGGGGAGGCAAAAAAAAAAAAATTGGGGTCACAAGATTTGATGAAAAACAACCTGTAGCCAACTCTAAGGAGGTGAGGCTTATTTTCCATAAACTGACTCTAAGAAGGATGGCCACATCCATTTACCGAAGTTCTCCACTCTTTGAAAGATGCCCCCCGTCCCCGCCCGGCTCCGCTGCCTCCCTCGGTCCTCCCCACAGCACCAGAGCCCGCAATGCTCCCAACATGAGGCCTCTGCTGGTCCAGGAGGCCTCTCCATGCTGATGCTTGTAACTCCGGGGTTTGCCTGCCTTGGGCTGCAGTCCGCACTCATCACCTCCGGTTGCTCCTAGAGGGCAGGCCTTGCTGGCTCCCGCTCCTCCTGCAGTGACTTCCTCAGTGCCTGTTGCTTCGCTGAGACCGAGGCAAGAGTTATCAAAACTTTTTCAGTCAAAGCACACCCAGTGCTGCTCCTTCTCCAAGCACCAAAGTCTCCAAATGTGTGGAACTGCAACCCTTGTGGGCCGGCTGGATGCCACTCAACCCAGTTTTCTCCCATTCAGGGAAGAGCAGGCCTCAGAGTACATTATTCTATATATGATCTTGAATCTCCTCGAGTGCTGAAACCCTAAATCATCCACGATTAACAGGGTTTGCAGGTTCTCTTACACTGATAACACATTACTTGTGAAACATGTCCAGTACGTGGAGATGCGATGTGCCCAGATCACTCTACTTCTCTTTAGTGATCATTTAGGGATCATCATCTTCACACGCTGAAATTTTAAAACAGACACTTTCTGCAAGATACAAAACCCTATAAATGAAGTCACTAGAGAAATAACTAGTAATGTGTTTTTTTCAACTCATGAAGCAAAGTGCCAATTTCCTCAATCTGTAAACAAGTCTAAATCAGTAAGAAAAAGAGTGAAAATGGACAAGAGCTGGAAATAGCTCACAAAGCAAGAACTACAATGGATAGTAGTGATCTCATTAATAATAAGAGAAATGAAATTAAAAACGATAAGGTTGGGAAAAGTTAAAAGAAAATTAAACCTATGTTAGAAAGGAGGTGGAGACAGAGAAAGACAAATATCTTATGACTTCACTCATATGAGGACTTTAAGATACAAAACAGATGAGCATAAGGGAGGGGAAGCAAAAATAATATAAAAACGGGGAGGGGAACAAAACACAAGAGACTCAAATATGGAGAACAAACAGAGGGTTACTGGAGGGGTGATGGGGGGAGGGATGGGCTAAATGGGTGAAGGGCATTAAGGAATCTACTCCTGAAATTACTGTTGCACTGTATGCTAACTAACTTGAATGTAAATTTAAAAAAATAAAAAAATAAAACCGTTAAGATCATCACAAACAGGGGCATCTGGGTGGCTCAGTCGGTTGAGCGTCCGACTTCGGCTGGGGTCATGATCTCACAGTCCATGGGTTCGAGCCCCGCGTCAGGCTCTGTGCCGACAGTTCAGAGCCTGGAGCCTGCTTCAGATTCTGTGTCTCCCTTTCGCTCTGCCCTTCCTCGGCTTGCTCTCTGTCTCTCAAAATAAAATAAAGACATAAAAAAATCATCAAAAAACAAAAAACAGGAGTGCCTGGCTGGCTCAGTCAGTTACGCACTATCTAAGCTCAGGTCGTGGTCTCCAGGTCCGTGAGTTTGAGCCCCACATTGGGCTCTGTATTGCCAGCTCGGAGCCTGGAGCCTGCTTTGGATTCTGTGTCTCCCTCTCTCTCTGCCCCTCCCCTGCTCACTCTCTATCTCTCTCTCAAAAATTAATAAAGATTTTAAATTTTTTTAAAAAAAGAAAGGATGTGGAGAAACAGGCATTCTCCTGTATCACTAGCAGGAGTTTATATTGGTTCAATCATCACAACAGAAATGACACAGTAACTTCCAAATTAAAAATGCATACACCCTAATAATTTGCTACAGCCAACGACAGCTATTACTAAATTAACATATTCACTGCTGCGTTGTTTATAATAGCAAACGATTATAAACCAATAGGGGGTAAATTATACGGATGATGGCATACATGCGCACGTGCACTGGAAAACTCTTAAGCCATTGCAAAGAATGAGCCATTTCCGCGGGCAATGATACGGCTCTATTGCTAGGATGAACTGGTCAGTGGAAAGAACCAGCTGCAAAACAGTGTGGATCACAGACCACCATGTACTGAGGCAAAAGAAGACTCCAGAAGACTCCAGGTACACATTTTTTAATTGTCAAAGATACTTTATAGAGAATACAGTCTCCCCTTCCCTCTCTCCAAAAATACCTGGTCATAGCAATGGTTTCTGGGAAGAGGGAGTGGATTGCTAGTATTCATGGGAATGACGTATTCTTCACTATATATTCTCTCAAACCTTTAGAACTATGCACGTATTTTACTAGTTGTAAACAATAAAATTAAAATACCTAAAGATAGGTAAGACAAGGCATGGGCGGGGAGAAAACATTTGCAAAACACGTATCTGATGAAGACTCGCATCCAAGATACATAAAGACCTCTCAAAACTCCATTATAGGAAAATAAAGGAAAAACAAGCCTTTTTTAAAAACTGGTTTTTAAAATTTTTATTAATTTTTGAGAGAGAGTGGCACAGAGTGTGTGCAGGGGAGAGGTAGAGAGAGAGGGAAACACAGAATCCAAAGCAGTCTCCAGGCTCTGAGGGGTCAGCACAGAGCCCAACATGGGGCTCGAACTCACAAACCGCAAGATCATGACCTGAGACGAAGCCGGACACTCAAAAACACACCTTGTTTTTTATTTTGAGAGACAGAATGCACGTGAGTGGGGAAGGGAAAGAAAGAAGGGGAGAGAGAGAATCCCAAGCAGGTTCTGTGCAGCCGGCGCAGAGTCAGACATGGGGCTCCGTCCCACGAACCCCCAGATCATGACCTGAACTGAAATCAAGAGTCAGAGGGTTAATTGACTGAGCCACCCAGGTGCCCTGAAAAACAAGTTTTAAATGACAATAAAAATGTGCAAACTGCCACTCCAAAGAAGAGATCTATTTGGCAAATAAGCATATAAAAAGATGCTCAATATCATTAAGGAAATGCAAATCAAAACCACAGTGACATAATACTACAAACATATTAGAATGGCTATTATTTTTTTATGACGACACCTAGAGTTGGTGAATATATGGAGAAACTGGAACGCTCCTGATATTGACAGGAATGCAAAATGGTTCAGCTACTTTGGAAAACATATTTCCATGTTTTCTTGTAAAGGTAAATATACACCTACCCATGTGTCCTAGCAATCTCACTCCTGGGAATTTACTATAGAGAAATGAAAACATATATCCA
Organism: Cryptoprocta ferox; assembly: GCA_028646485.1. NCBI lineage: Eukaryota > Metazoa > Chordata > Mammalia > Carnivora > Eupleridae > Cryptoprocta > Cryptoprocta ferox. Next base: position 121,673,114 of record CM053560.1, on the reverse strand, counting down.
CACAAAGAGCTGTATATGGTATAGTCATTCAATAAAATACTGCCAAAAACAAACAAGAAAGAAAGAAAGGAAGGAAGGAAGGAAGGAAGGAAGGAAGGAAGGAAGGAAGGAAGGAAGGAAAAAAAAAGATAAGAAAGAAAGAAAGAAAGAAAGAAAGAAAGAAAAGAACCAATGCTCTGAAACAACACGGATGAAGCCCAATGGCATTATGCTAAGTAAAGGCAGCCATATACAAAAGGCAACACGCTGTGTGATGCCATTTATGTGGCTTTCTGGAAAAGTCGAAACCAGAGGGACCAAAAACAGGTCAGTGGTTAGGGGCCCAGGGAGAAAAGAAAGGGAATGACTACAAAGGGGCAAGAGAGACCGTTAGAGAGTAAGGGGGTAATCGTTACACAACTGTATACATTTGTCAAAATGCACAGAGCTGAACCCCAAAACAGATCAAATTTTACAATATGTAAATTGCTCCTCGATAAACCTGATATCTCAAGTTCACTGTGGGAGCAAGGCTGCTTTCTGAACAGAGAAACGGTCATGAAAACCTCACATAGCTCTGCCACTGACCCCCTGGGAACATGCCTGGCTGTCTCTCTTCCAAAGATGCTAAAGTCTCTACAGAGTCAGACGAGGCCCCGATTCAAACACATTGCCTGTGGGGAAAAGCATTTAATATTATCCACCCCAAACACTGAGTGACAATATTATCTTTCCCCACTGGGCAGAGAGATTTCAAGTATGGATGTGATCTTAATTAGATGCTCGTCTCTTCAACTGGGTTAGGAAGATGCTTGCACTGAGGTCGGGAGGAGATGGGAGAATTTGATTAAAGCCAGTCACTGGGAAAATAGCATTAGCGTAGCCGCAGAACTTAAAAGAAGCCTATCACAGGAACACTTTTTATAACCTCGTCCACTGCGTCGACAATTATGCTCTCCGTGGGCATTTCTGTTTTGACTTTCCGGTATACTCATAATGTACTACAAAAACAATCACTTTAAACAGTTTGTTTAAATGATGTTCAATTTTAAAATAGGAGCTCAAAAAAAAAAAAAAAAAAGCACCTAAACCTATTCAGAGGCCCCACTAAGTTGCTTCAATAACCGTGAATTACTGGCACCTCGTGGCTACTGGTTTCGTTACTCTGACAGCCGAAATAATGTGCTCATGGCTTGCATCCTTCTTGCCTGTTTGGGGTCAGGAAAATAATGATATTATGCATGATATTTTCTAAATTAACTCGAGCTCTGCATTTGTCTGTAGCCCTAAAAGGTTCAATCACATGCATGGTACGAGGAAGTGGCAGACACAAGGAGGTTCCACTTGACTGGGTGCCATTGTCACGAGGAACCAGCTGTCACCCCTTGCAATGTAAAGGAATAAAATAATGTAATCTTTTAAGACGGACTCGATGAATCCATTCTACCCTGAAAAAGATAAATTGGAACATAAAGTGCAAACAGTAATCCCTTTGATATGCATGTTATACCTGCCTCATCCCTGGGAAACCAGAAAGCAAATTTAACATTGATTATTAACATCTTTTATTAAAATTTTTTTAACCTTTATTTATTTTTGAGAGTGAGAGAGACACAGACTGTGAGCGGGGGAGGGTCAGAGGGAGAAGGAGACACAGAATCAGAAGCGGGCTCCAGGCTCTGAGCTGTCAGCACAGAGCCTGACGCGGGGCTCGAACCCACGAAGCGTGAGATCATGACCTGAGCTAAAGTCGGCCGCTTAACCGACTGAGCCACCCAGGCGTCACTGATTATTAACATCTTAGGGTTTAAAGCTATAGAAGAAGGAGAAGGAGAAGAGGAAGAAGTTGTTGCTGATGTTCAAAAACCATGATGTCATGGCTATTCAGCGATGCTTCTGCGGAACCCAGCCTTGTTCATGGGAAAGGCGCAGGGACGGACTGAGCCTGCCCCAGTAGACACAGTAAGGCACCAAAGAGCCTTTGGTTTACTCCCTCCTAAACCTCCACAACAGAACAGAACCAAGCTCCCGGATGATTTAGGGAGCTGGAATTCCTGTCCTCTGTTCCATCTATAAAATGAAAGTCAAATTCCAATAAAAACAAAGTTAGTTCGTGGGATTGGTGAATTTCACTCAGAGGACTGATTTCCCCAAATGCCATTGACATGGCAGAAAAGGCATTGTTAAGGAGGTAAATGACAAGGACAAGGAGAAGGCGCAACAGTGGAGAAGGTTATCGCCCTCTCTTGGAAGTGGACGGTTGGATGGGTCAGAGCAAGCTTGTCCGGCAAAGGCCTGGGACCTTGGACACAAGTGTAGGAACCCAAGTTGGGGGAGTGGGGAGGCAGAAGTGCCACAGTTCTCTGACCCTGAAATGGTGGGGCTCTGGACCCCAGGACCCCATCCAACCCCATCCAGTGACTACCACCCTCCAACTCCTACAAGGCCTTAGAGATCATTCTGGAAAAACAAAGAAGTCCTGGGATCACGGGAATTGGTCACAGTCATGGGAAGATGAGGACTGGAAATAGGGGTTCGGGAAAAGTCCACATCTGGGTGTAGGGAGGGGGAGACCCCCTTCCTCCTCTTGCAAGTTGATGTTCCCCACCTATAATACACCATTTCGTGTATGCAGGCAGGTGAGAGAAAAGATGGACACATAGCATGCCCCCGTCCAGAAGCTGTTCTCAGTATTTAACTTTTTTCTTCTCATTTGATTAGTATTTATGAAAAGTGTCATTATGTATCAAGAGCGAGGGGCATAGAAGACAGGGCCGTTTAGAGTATGTAATAATCGATAGGGTATCCACAGATACAACGTATACCAGATTCATGAAATATGAAGCAGATTCGTGAAATGAGTACCCCTGATTCCAACTTCAGAAAATACTGTGACCAATAGAGGTGGAATCCTGACATGTCCCCCAACCCCACTGCTCTGCCTCTGCCCCAGGGGGAGCCGCTACTCCCAAGTTTGTGATTATCCTTCTTTTGCTTTTTTTTTTTAAATAATTTTACCCAGGTATGTATGTATTCCTAAAACAGTATAGTGCTTAGCTTGGTTTTGAGCTTGATAAAAGTGGTATCATCTTATGTTATTAACTCTGAGGTTCTGGGAATTTCATTTCCATTGATCATTACATGTTGGTTGGCAGCATTGGGTAGTTCATTTTCATGGATGTATAATTTTCCAGGAAGTGACTATACTCCACTTTTATCTGCACATTTTTCTATGATGGACATGAAGTTTGCTTCTGCTTTGGCTACCACAAAAGCTATTAAAAACGTTTTTGTGGGGCACCTGGGTGGCTCAGCTAGTTTAGCCACCGACTTTGGCTCAGGTCGTGATCTCATGGTTCATGGTGTCAGACTCTGACTCAGCTCAGAGCCTGGAGCCTGTTTTGGGTTCTGTGTCTCCCTCTCTCTCTGACCCTCCCGAACTCGTGCTCTGTCTCTCTTTCAAAAATAAATAAACATTAAAATTTTTTATTAAAAAAAACATCCTTGTAATATGCATTTTTAGTGCCCCAAGACAGAAGTTCCTCTAAGATACATAGACAACTTGATGGGTCATAGTATTAACTCACTTTCAAGCTTATAAGTTAATATTTTTCAGGTATTTATATCAATTTACACTCAGCCCAGTATATGCGTCCCTGTCCTTTATATTTCAAAACTTTGATCTTAGCAAATTTCTTAATTTTTATAAATCAATGGGCATAAAAAATTATCCCATGGTGACCTTAATTTTCATTTTCTTGACTACCCATAAGATTAAACTTATCCTCATAGATTTGCTGACTATGCATGTGTCCACCTATGTGAAATGCTTATTTATATCCATTTTTTTTTCCATTGGATTGTTTTTGTGTATTTATAGTAGTCCTTTATGTACACTAAATACTAATTGTTTTTGAGTAGTGTATTTTACATTAACATCTATGAGTCTGAATTCATCTTTTCTTCCTTTTTAAAATAGTGTTTTCTGGGGCACCTGGGTGGCTCAGCTGGTTAACTGTCTGACTCAGCTCAGGTCACGATCTCGTGGTTTGTGAGTTGGAGCCCTGCATCTTGCTCTACTCTCAGTGCAGAGCCCGCTTCAGATCCTTTGTCCTTCTCTCTGTCTCTCTCTCAAAAATAAATAAACATTAAAAATGACTAGTGGGACCTTATCACAATAAAAAGCTTTTGCACTACAAAGGAAACAATCAACAAAACTAAAAGGCAACTGATGAAATGGGAAAAGATAGTTGCAAATGACATATCGGATAAAGGGCTAGTATCTAAAATCTATTTAAAAAAACTCACCAAACTCCACAGCCGAAAAACGAATAATACAGTGAAGAAATGGGTGGAAGACATGAATAGACACTTCTCCGAAGAAGACATCCAGATGGCCGACACATGAAACGATGCTCAACATCACTCGACATCAGGGAAATACAAATGAAAACCACACTGAGATACCACTTTACGCCGGTCAGAGTGGCTAAAATTAACAACTCAAGAAACAACAGATGCTGGCAAGGTTGTGGAGAAAGAAGAACCCTCTTGCACTGTTGAGGGGGGAATGCAAACTGGTGCAGCCACTCTGGAAAACAGTGTGGAGGTTCCTCAAAAAATTAACAATAGAACTCCCCTATGACCCAGCAATAGCACTGCTAGGGATTTACCCAAGGGATACAGGAGCACTGATGCATAGGGGCACATGTGTGGGCATATACACCAATGTTTATAGCCGCACTTTCAACAATAGCCAAATTTTGGAAAGAGCCTAAATGTCCATCAATTGACGAATGGATAAGGAAGATGTTGTTTATATATAAATGGAATACTACTTGGCAATGAGAAAGAATGAAATCTTATCATTTGCAATAAAGTGGATGAAACCAGAGTGTATTATGCTAAGTGAAATAAGTCAGTCAGAGAAAGACAGATACCATATGTTTTCACTCATATGTGGATCTTGAGAAACTTAACAGAAGACCATGGGGGGAAGGGAAAGGGAAAAAAGTTACATAGAGGGAGGGAGGCAAATCATAAGAGACTCTTAAATACTGAGAACAAACTGAGGGTTGATGGGGGGTGGGGGAGAAGAGAAAGTGGGTGATGGGCATTGAGGAGGGCACTTGTTGGGATGAGCACTGGATGTTGTATATAAGCCAATTTGACAATAAATTATATTAAAAAATAAAATAAACATTTAAATAAACAAATAAATAAGTAAAATGGTGTCTTCTAACAAATATCTAAATTACTGAAGAAATAATCCATATTCAAGAATGGGGAGTTTCAATATCATAAAAATATCAGTTCTACCCAAAAGAGTCTATAGATTCATCTAACTTCCAGTGAAAATCCCAATTGGCTTTTTGAGGAACTTGACAAAGTCAGTTATCTTAAAACTTACTTTCCTATTTGAATCAATGACTATTTTGTGCAAAATGCATATGTAATGGAATCAGCATTCTTTGCCGTACCTGCTATATAGAAGCTATCGGCTGGGGAGTCACATGGACACAGTTCGAGTCCTGGCTCTTTGCTCACCAGCTGTACACTTGAGCAAATTACTTCTTTTAATGTCCATTGTCTTCTTTGTATTGGGGATTGAATACCTAGTGGGTATGCAACTGGAGATGAAAATACCTAATGACACTAGTCCCCCTTTATTCGCAGATGATACACTCTGAGACTCCAGCAGACAGTAGCAAACCCTACATATACCATGTTTTTTCCTATACGTACGTACCTATGATAAAGTTTAGTTCATAAATTAGGCACAGTAAGGGATTAACCACAACATTAATAAAATAGAACAGTTATAACAATATTGTAATAAAAGATATGTGAATGTGGTCTCTCTCTCTCTCTCTCTCTCTCTCTCTCTCAATATCTTACGGTGTTGTACTCACCCTTCTTGTGATAATGTGTGAGGATAAAATGCCTACATGATAACATGAAGAGAGGTGAAGGATGTAGGCATTGTGACATAGCGTTAGGCTACTACTGACCTTCTGACGATACATCAGAAGGAGGATCATCTGCTTCCCAACCAAGGTTGACCACACGAAACAGAAATCATGGAAAGTGAAACCACAGATATGGGGGGACCACTGTATAACAGGATAACATATAAATCCCCTACAGAGTCCCTGCTTGGCACATAGCAAACACTCAGTAAATGTAGGCTGCCTTCCTCTTTTCCCTCCCTGCCATCTCTAGAAGTACAGGGCTATAGGAACCTCCTGAGCCCACCGGCGCAGCCCCTGTTAGAAGAGAGAGGCCTCGAAAGACATAAATAGACACTTTTCCAAAGAAGACATCCAGATGGCTAACAGATGCATGAAAAGATGCTCAACATCACTCATCATCAGAGAATACAAATCAAAACCACAATGAGATACCACCTCACACCTGTCAGAATAGATAATATTAACAACTCCGGCAACAACAATTGTTGACGAGGATGTGGAGAAAGGGGAACACTTTTGCATTACTGGTGGGAATGCAAACTGGTGCAGCCACTCTGGACAACAGTATGGAGGTTCCTCAAAAAATTAAAAATAGAATTACCCTACAACTCAGCAATTGCACTACTAGGTATTTATCCAAAGGATACATACATGCTGATTTGAAGGGGCACATGCACCCCAATGTTTATAGCAGCACTATCGACAATAGCCAAAGTATGGAAAGAGCCCAAATGTCCATCAACTGATGAATGGATAAAGAAGATGTGGCATACACACACACACACACACACACACACACACACACACACACAATGGACTATTACTCATCAGTCAAAAAGAGTGAAATCTTACCGTTCACAACAACGTGGATGGAACTGGAGGTATTATGGCAAGAGAAATAAGTCAGTCGGAGAAAGACAAATATCATATGATTTCACTCATATGTGGAATTTAAGAAACAAAACAGATGAACATAAGGGAAGGGAATCAAAAACAAGATAAAAACAGAGAGGGAGACAAACCCTAAGAGGCTTAAACACAGAGAACAAGCTGACAGTTGCTGGCAGGGTGTTGGGTGGGACGATGGGCTAAATAGGCAAGGGGCATTGAGGAGGGCACTTGTTGGGATAAACACTGGGTGTTACATGTAAGTGATGAATCACTAAATTCTATTCCTGAAATCATGATTACTTTATATGTTAACCAACTTGGATTTAAATTTAAAAAAAAATTTAAGTTAGAGAAAGTTAAAAAATAATATTGAAGAAAAAAAGAAGAGAGAGGCCTCGCCCTTGGCTACAAGACCTGCGGGTCTCCTGGGGTGAGGGGGCTGCACACACGTGCAGAGCATGGGCACCTAGACATGGAGGATATTAACAGGCAGGCAGGGCTAACAGTCCCATGCCATCCCACTCTAACCCACAACCATGGCCACCTATTTCATAATATGACACAAATAGTAATAAATAAATAATAAATCAGCTACCCATTAGGCTGAAGTAGCCCCTGGCTATGATTAGAATTACCTTCTATTGTCATTTTTACCTGCCATCTGCTTTATGGAAAATAGTTCATTTAATCCTCAGAACCATCCTATGAGCTCAGTCCCCCCAATTTTTTCCATTTGAGATCCAAAGAAGCAGAGGCTTAGAGAGGCCAAGGTCAGCCTCCATCCGAGCCTGCGTCCTCCCCCTTTGCTCCACCTCCATGTTGCCCCTTTGCTGGACCACTCCTGTCATCATGCCAGCCTCATTGACAGTAGCTATCTTTTGTCCCATGTTACGGACAGTGCTGTCCCCTGGCCTCCACTCTGAATAATCCCTCCACCCTGGGGTGGGAGCGCCTCTGCCCTACAGGGTTTTATGGACATGAGTCTGAACTTCCTATTCAGACATGAGCCTTTCCCTTCAGAGTGGACATACTCCAGATTCTGAACTTAGATCTCCCATCAGAAACCAGAGAAAAATAGACCCCCTTTCCCACTCCTGGCTGGGGAGCCCTATGACTATACTGTCAGGTCAGTCTTCTGATCCACAGTCCTTACCCAGGGCTCATCCTGCTATCCTCAGCCTAGTTTGAGCAGAACAGACCACTGGCTTCTCATCCACTGGTACAAGCATGGCCAACAGCGGCTCTTCCTAAGCAGTATAGTACTGTGGTCTGTGTCCCACAGGCTAGAGAAAGCAGCAATTGGTACTTGAGATCGGGATTTACAGAGTATTCTCCACAACACTTCATAATAAACTTTCAACCAATGTTAGCTAAATGCCTCTGGGGTTTCTAGACACCTGAACCTCTACGAGTTCTGTGCCTTGATTCACGATGACTTGTGATGTGGTTTTAATTGCCACACTTCATATAAAAAGTCTATTGGACAGAAGAGTCTTGGCTGTTGGCCTCATCTCTGTCACTCATTGTCACCTTCAGCCAATCATTCCTTGTCCCCTGGACCTTGGTTTTTGTATCTGTGAAATGAGTGGTCAGCAATTGCCAAGGGCCCCTCCAGATCAAATATCTCTCTTTCCTTTAGCTTTCAAAGTATTCATCCAGTGTAATCAATTAACAAATATTGATTAAATGATTTTCCAGGGCCTTCCAAAAGGAGGGATGGTTTTCGTCTCTGGGCTAGAACATGATTTAATTTATTTTTCCTCATATGAACTGGAAAATACAGGGGATTAAGACAGAGAGCAGCTCAAAGACCTTGATGGTCTTTCTTCCCTTTGAACTCCATGAAAAGCAACACCTGCCCTCCCTGAGCCCAGAGATGGAGCTACAAGAGGCTGATGACATTGAAGCTTCATGGCATCCCCTTTGCACCTGCCCCTTCCAAGGCTCTGGCAGGGTTTACACATGGCCATATGTTTTTGTCAAATTTTCAAAAGTAAGATATTTGAGCTGCAAGCCAGTTAAGGCTGGGGGTGTTTCTACTGATGTCCCATTTATCATGTGCTGGAGTCACGCTCCAGCAGGTCCAGGGTTCCCTGAAGAATGGACGGTGTTGGCGAGAGACAGAGAGAGAGCCTCAAGTTTCTTTCTGATCACCAGGAAGGCATCTCTGCACTGACTGAGACTCAGCTTTATTTATGGTTAAGTGTATGGGGAACAGCACAGAAGTGGAATTTGCCTTAGACAATGATTTCTGATGATAAATTTCTTTGATATATGAAAATTTCCCAGAACATAGATTTGTAAAAGACTCATGCATAATCTTTATCAATAGTGATTGATGTAGGTGAATTTAGATGCTTATCATATGGGGAAGGAAGGTATCTTTAGCATTCAAATACAAGACAATATTTTTAGCATAGCAAAGGCAAAAGTTAGTTCTTTGTGAGCAGGGGTCAAAAGCCTGTTTGCTTAAGGGGAAGTATAAGAAAAACAGGATTCTTAGGAAAGCAATGTTTGCTCCCATAATCACAAAAGAAGAAGTTCCTACAATAAGTTCCTTCACAAGGTGCAATCAGCATTTTAGGGCCAGAATAAGGGGACAAGTCACTCCAGATACCAATCAACAAGGTGCCTTGGAGGTCGGTGCTCAAGCAAAAACAATTGAGTGGGGGTAGATATCAGTCATCATCTGACAGCAGGAGGCCTTGCAAACCTGCCTTAACCTCACAAGGAGTTTTCTCAATTAATGAGTTCAGAATGGCTCCCAACAATCATGCTTCCCATCATGTTAAGTGGCAGGGGAGTGGCCATGAGTACTTTTAGGGTCCAGCTCAAAGGAAGTGGAGTTAGAGATACACTTCTGTAAGGCTGTAGTGGCATCTCTGCAAGTGGTTTGCAATCACTTCCTTGCAGAGTTGAGTTAATGATGACTGTCCTGGTGTAAGACTGGCTTTCAGGGATATTTCTACCTTGCAACACGTGGGTTCACCCAATGTCCTGACACCCAGATACAGGACCAGAGGACCTAATATGTCCTGTTTGCTACTGTGCCCAACAGAATCATGTGATTAGTGGTGGAGGAAAAAAAAATACAGAGCTAATCTGTGGAATATTCTTCCAAATCTCAGAGCTCATGTAGGATACATGAAAGAAACCTGATAAAGAAACTCTAAAATTTGACAACAATCTTAAACATTTATATGTATTACCAGTGATTTAAAAAAAAATACTTATTTTTGAGAAAAACAGAGGCAGCCCAAGTTGGGGAGGGGCAGAGAAAGAGGAGAGAGAGGAAATCCCAAGCAGGTTCCACACTGCCAGAGCAGAGCCCAACACAGGGCTTGAACCCACAAAGTGGCAAGATCATGACCTGAGCCGAAACCAAGAGTCAGACGCTTAACCAACTAAGATGCCCAGGCACCCCACCAGTGATTTTTGTCTGTGTTTCCTAGGATAGTAAGTTAGGAAGCTAAAAGAGACTTCTCAAACTATCAATAATACCAAAAAAATGTTTAACCACGCCAGAAAAAAGGCTGAATTATCTTGCTATCCTATTAAAAATATCACAAAATTTCCATTAAACAAGGATCCTGCCTAAAGATTTAGGGAAAAAATTACTAAGTATTCCAGGCAGATAATTAAAAACAAACTATATTATTTTTGTAATGTTTGTGGTATTTTCCAACTTTCCAATTTTGTAGCTTGGGATTTATTTTCTGCTTACATGCTCTCTCTCATACCTAATTCTATTCATTCATATTTTCTATTCTTATTCCCCAAGAGGATCCCCCAACTGCGTAAGATTCAGGCCCCATAAAACAGAGATCTGCCCCCTGCCTTACCCGAAGGCGAGAAGCTTCAGTTTGCTGAATGGCCTTGGGCCCCAGAGTGGACATGACTCCCAGGGCAGTGGAGGGGACAGACCGCAGAAGGGTAGCCACCATGCGGTCAATCATAGGACACAAGAGCAAGCTGGCATTGGGTGGGGTTGGCCAACCTAATCTGACCCCTTTGATTGCTTTCATGATGGTAGATACAGCGGACCCAGGAGACACTTGGTCACAGCTCCCTCGCCTCTTTGGTGGGGCAAGGAATGGACAAAACACCACACTCACAAATCTACAGTGTCCATCAAAAAGGCAGGAGATCTACAGATGGCCCGCTCCTCTGCAGCTTTAGCTGGACCCCTGAGAGGGCTCCAGAGGTCATGGTCCTTAAGAACAGCCAAGGAGAGTCTAGGAATTCCACTGCTTCCAGTGAGAAAAGAGTCAAAGAAAATAGGTAGAACACTCCCCACCCCACCTCCCACCCCAGAATTAGGAGGAAGAAGTGAGATAGGAAATAGGAGGGCAGGGTATTTATCATGCTGTCAGTAAATGCTTGTGGAGTCCGAACAAAGGATGTGATCAAGGTGCTGGCCCTGCTGATGAGTTTGCTTGACAAGGATAGTTTTCATCCTTCAGTCTGAAAAAGCCCTCTCTCTGGGGAGTAGCCACCACTCTCTATCCCTGACTCAGGGCCATGTGGCCCTGATTCAAATTTATTGAATTTGAAATTGCAAATGGACCACTTGAGTCATCAAGGAAACAATGTGACCCTGTCCTTACAGCTGAGCCTTCCCCGCCCTCCCTCAGGCTCTCAGACCATTTGCTTCTGCCATGCTGGCCCCCTGGAAGTTGTATGTGAGGCTCTAGGGAACCGCTGGGCAAGGGGCTGGCCCTGGCATGCCTCCAAACAGTGCCCATCGGTCTGGCTCAGATTTATGCCTAGGTTACGCCTAGGTCAGAGCGCACTAGACTCAGAGCCCTGATACACAGGAGGCGGAAGGGGGGAGGAGGGCCGGGGGAGTGGGGCTTTGGTTCAGGAAGCGACTCCCAGCAGGACCCCTGCCTGAGCGCAGGGAGAAGCAACTTGGTTACAAAAGTCTGTCCACCCATTCCAGCTTTCCAGCACCACAACCATCAAGGGCACGCTTCTGATAAAATATCAATTTCTGAGCATTACTATTACATGGACTCGAATCTCCCCTCTCCCAACCCCATCCATCGATGTTCCTTATGGAAGTGACTACAGATAAACAGACAGTGGAAATTAGAACCGCCCTGAGCATCTCTGACTCCTCGGTGCCGTCTCCATTGGAACCTCGCAGGGCCTGTGTCTGCAGGCAGCTCCCAGGTAGTAACAGAACCGGGCCTGCCTCCATTGTTGGCTAAATCCTTCCACATGCGGGCCTTTATATAAAAAAATAAAATAAAATAAAGTTCAGGATCATAAATATCAGCCTGTCTATGGCTGGCAGGCAAGGCCCGCCTCTGACACCACGAACAAAGACGAATAGTAATCTCAGGTCCTGGTTCATGTCATCTTTCCTGATTTTTAGAAAAATTAGAAAAAATAAAAGCAGAGGTAGACAAGGAGTTGTTTTGTGGCTTCAGCTGAAAACACATAAGTTATACACATATGAATTTTTTAAAAACCTTTTTCATACCTACATTGAGCACCTAGTATGTTCCAAGCACTTGGCACACATCAGTGTCTTTAAACCTTGTGATAACTCTTGAAATTAGGGAGCCCCAAAGAGGCCGAATAAAGCCAGAGACCCGGCTTTCCCAGATGCCAATTCTGTGATGTGTCTTGGTGTTTAAGTTTAAGGATTGTGGGCGCCTCCCCCATAAGAGCTTCCCAGGGGTTTCAGACCTGAGAGACAGGCCCTGGAAGGGACCAGGTAGAAACAGCCTGCCATCAGCTACAGGGAGAGGTGGGCTGGGCCACGTAGCAGTATCCCTCACCTCTGGGCCGGGAGAGTAAGAAAAGAAAACTGGAAATACAGGCCTATAGCCCTAGGTTAAGAAAAGAGAAGAAAACTCAAAGTATATTAATATTAATCAGAAGATATACAAATACATCCCTAAATCTGAGATGCTTAGCTTACACTTGCCCTTCCAAAATCTCACCAAGTTGAAGTTGTATCTCTGGAGAAAAGGGTCTTTTATTGTTTAAAACTGTGACAGACAGACAGACACACACACACACACTAATATAACAAGCACACATGACACATGTAGTCTCCATTCATCAGTGAGTGAGTATTGTTTCCTCCTCTAAAAATAACAGGTTTGCTAAAAACTCTCCTAAATAATGGGAGAAAGGGGCCTTTTAAGAAATGTTTTCCATGGCGCCACCTGGTGGATTCATCCTAAAAATGCTGTCTGTTCTTGCTCACAATTAAATGGACTTGAAAGGACAAATTCTAATGCTTAATGAGACATCCGGTCCCCTAATTTGTCCCCGTGGCTTCTCTCTATTTCCTCTCTAGGCTCCCTCAGCCTCCTTTCCATTTCACTACAATCGACTGATTCTTGAAGTTTCCCATTTCATTTCATAGCCTTTCTGCTGCATTAGAGTCCTTTCATGGCAAGATTTACAGCAATGTCAGAAATAAAGAAAAGTGTTGTAAAATAACCACGGACAACATTATAAACTGGCAGTAAAATTGGCTGTAATGTACAGCTGGTATTTATGTAGACCACCTGTTCCATTTTTAGCCACTTCTGATCCACTGCTTTCAGCCCATTTGTTGTGCTTTGAAAGACCTTTCACTCACCTCCTTCCCCACCGAAAGCCTTCAGAACTGACGATAATTTCCAAAATACACTGAGGCCTTATGTCAGGCTAACCTTGCTTGTCCATGTAGCCACAACCAAGCCTAGAGGCCCACTGTGGTTTGTGCGTCTTCAAGCTCTGCCAAAACTCAGATATCAGACAGAAGAAAAGTTTCCCCCCACGCCCTCATGCTGGACAAGATACACTTGAATCCAAACACACATAGTCATTTAAAAAAATTAAATGAGGGGCGCCTGCGTGGCTCAGTCGGTTAAGAGTCCAACTCTTGATTTCAACTCAGGTCATGATCTCATAGTTCATGAGTCTGAGCCCCGCATGGGGCTCTGTGGGACAGCATGGAACCTGCCTGGGATTCTCTCTCTCCCTCTCTTTCTCTCTCTCTCTCTCAAAATAAATAAATAAATAAATAAATAAATAAATAAATAAACATTTTACAAAATTAAATATTCAAGAAGCTATATACTTTTCACCAACTATGGAGAAGGTACTATAGCCATAATTTGTAGGAATGGCTCCCATTGAATAAGCATCTACTCAGTATAAGGTGAACATTTTACATACATGATCTCTAATCCTTGCAACAATTCTGCAAAGTTGGTTGAATCAATCACTCATTACCTCTGTGACTTCAATAAATATTCCTATCGACCTCACTTTAGAAGTTGGCCTATCCAAGTACAGGAATATAGTGAGAACTCAAAGCAACACTAGTAATAGCGAAGATAAAATCTTTATTTTGGGCTAAGCATTCTTATGAGCACTCTCCATATATTAACTCATTTTATAGAGGCATAGACCACCTACTAAGTGAGTGCTATTAATATGCCCGGTTCAGAAAAGAACACTGAGACCCAAAGAACTGAAATAACTTGCCAAGAGCCACAAGTTAATAAATGGCACAGCTAGGGGTGCCTGGGTGGCTCAATTGGTTGGGCATCTGACTTCAGCTCAAGTCATGATCTCACAGTTCATGAGTTCTGGCCCCACATCAGGCTCTGTGCTGACAGCTCAGAGCCTGGAGCGCTTCGGATTATGTGTCTCCCTTTCCCTCTGCCCCTACCCCGCTCGCACTCTGTTTCTCTCTATCAAAAATAAACATTAAAATAAATAAATAAAATAAATGGCAAAGCCATGATGTGAACCCCAAAATTCACACTCCAGGGCACAATGTTCTTTGACAACCAATTGTGACAACTGTTTTAATCATTAATTTTTTTTAAAAATCGGTGAGTGTCATCAGTATAAATGTTGAGATAGACTTCCAGAGAGTCTCTTCTCTTATGGAAGTAATAAAAAAAACTGACAAAAATTGCCAGGATCAACTTTTTGCAGAATTTAACCAAAGGCTTGCAGCACCTGAAAACCATGTATTTAAAAAACAGCTGAATCTTGCTAACAACAGTGAACTTTGTGGTTTTTAACTTGTCTTAGTCCCATCCCTCACTCTCCAGCTCTGCAGTAGCTTTAAAAGGTGCAGCTGTGGAACCACCAGAGGGAGCAGAATGGATCTAGCGCTCATTCAAAGCCTTATTCCCAGAGGTCTGTCATCCTCTGACCTGTATGGTCCCACCTGTCCCGTGGTTCCCTAGAACGCCACTTGCAAGGCCGGCTGTGTCTGACCTGATTTCGAGATTTACTGGTTCTGGGCATTTGCAGAAATCTCTGTCCGATCACTAGCTGACCACAAAGCAAAGCACGTAGAGACTCCAGCAGCCACAAATGATAATGGATACAGACTTTATAAAACTAGTTCAGGGGCGCCTGGGTGGCTCAAGCATCTGACTTAGGCTTAGGTCATGATCTCATGGTCGGTGAGTTCGAGCTCTGTGTAGGGCTCTGTGTTGACAGCTCAGAGCCTGGAGCCTGCTTGAGATTCTGTGTCTCCCTCTCTCTCTGTTCCTCCCCTGCTTGCTCGCTCTCTGTCTCTCAAAAATAAATAAAGACTTAAAATTTTTTTTTAAAAAGCTAGTTCAGAAGAGTTACTAAATAAACAAAAAACTAAAAGCAGCAACAGCATTATACTCTGGGGAGGGGAGAGAATCTGATTTCCAGAGATGCTACATTATATTACTTGAAGCGGCCAGTTTTCAACAAAAATTACAATGTATGTAAAGAAACAGTAAAGTGTGGCTCTTTAAATTAAAGTGATCAACAGAAATTGTCCCCGAAGAACCACAGATATGAACTTCCTAGAAAAAAAACTTTAAATCAGCCATTTTAAATAGGCTTCAAAAGCTAGAGGAAATCACACCGAAAGAACTAAAGGAACATATTAAAACAATGTCTCACCAAATACAGAATATCTCTAAAGGGACAGGAATAATATACTTAAAAAATGGAAATTCTAAGAGTTTAAAAACACCATGACTATAATTGAAATTCACCATAGAAAATAGTATCAAATTTGAACGAGGATGAGAAAGTATCACAAATTTGAAGATAGGCCAATTAATATTACCTAGTCTATAGAAAACAAAGTAGAACAGAGCAAATGAACACAGCCTCAGAGGCCTGTGGGACACCATGAAGCAAGCCAACATATGCAACATATCCCAGGAGAGGGGAGAGAGAAAGGGACAGAAAGAATACTTGAAGAAAGGTGGCTAAAAGCTTCCCAAATTTGATAGGAAGAAGTTCAACAAAGTCCAAGTGGAATGGATAAACTCAGAGAGATATGCAGCCAGACATATCATAATCAAACTGTTGAAAGACAAAGGTGAAGAGAGACATTTAAAAGCCCAAGAGAGAGGAGAATAATCATGTACAGGGGTCTTCAGTAAGAATTAAAGGTGATTTCTCATTAGAAACCATGGAGGCCAGAAGACACTGGATGACATATTTGAAATGCTAACAGAAAACAAACAAAACAACCTGCTGATAAAGAATTCTAGGGGGGCCTGGGTGGTTTAGTCGGTTGAGCGTCTGACTCTTGATTTTGGCTCAGGTCATGATCTCATGGTTGGTGGGTTCTGGCCCTGCGTCAGGCTCTTGCTGCCAGCACAGAGCCTGCTTGGGATTCTCTCTCTCCCTCTCTCTCTGCCCCTCCCCCACTCATGCCTTCTCTCGCGCGCTCTCTCTCAAAATAAATAAATGAACTTATCCAGCAAAATTATCCTTCAAAAGTGAAGAAGAAATTATGACATTCTTAGACAGAAAAAAACCTGAAAGAATGTATTCATTAACATGCCATGTGAGGAGTTCTTCAGAGTGAAGTAAAAGGGCATCAGAAAATAACTTAAATCCAGACAAAGAAGTAAAGAGCATCAGGAAAGGTAGCTACATAAGTAAACATGAAATTCAGTATAAATGTATTTTCATTTATGACTCTTTCTTTTCTCCAATCTGATTTAAAAGAAAACTGCATAGCCATAATTATAAATCTGTGTTGATAATGTATTCATAGTATGTATACATATATGCATACAATGTGTAAAGATGTATTTCTATGGTAATAACAGCACAAAGGAGGAGAGAGGGAGCACAGGTATTTGGAGTAAATATATATATATAATTTAATATATTATATATATGAGCAAAGTGTTTATATACTATAGTAATTAAGTTGGTATTAATATGAACTAAATCCTGGAGTGCCTGGGTGGCTCAGTCAGTTAAGTGTCTGACTTCAGCTCAGGTCATGATCTTGTAGTCTGCGAGTCTGAGCTCCACATTGGGCTCTGTGCTGACAGCTCAGAGCCTGGAGCCTGCTCTGATTCTGTGTCCCCCCCTCTCTCAGCTCCTCCCCCACTCGTGTGCTCTCTCTCTCTCTCTCTCTCAAAACTAAATGAACATTAAATATAAACTAGATTCTGATAAGTTAAGATACAAACTGTAATCCCGAGAGCAACCACAAACAAAATAAATTTAAAATATATAGTAAAAGATGGGGTGCCTGGGTGGCTCAGTCAGTTAAGCATCCAACTTCGGCTCAGGTCATGATCTCACAGTTCGTGGGTTCGAGCCCCACGTCGGCCTCTGTGCTGATAGCGCAGAGCCTTGAGCCTGGTTCAGGTCCTGTGTCTCCCTCTCTCTCTCTGCCCCTCCCCTGCTCACGCCTTGTCTGTCTCTCAAAAATAAATAAACATTAAAAAAATTTTTTAATAAAAAATACAAAATAAAATATATAGTAAAAGAAACATCAATGAAATTAAAACACTAGGAAACATCCACATACATAAAAAGAATCAGTAATGGGAACAAAAAAGACATAGGACAGACATAACACAAACAGCAAAATGGCAGATATAAATTCTACATATCAAACAGGCAAAAATAAAAAACTCTCCAATTAAAATGCAGAGCTTGGCAGAATGGGTTTTTAAAAATACACCATTTAACTCAATAATCCAAACTTCTATTTTAAGAAACGAGAAAACAAAGAGCAAACTAAACCCAAGTAAGTAGAGGGAAGAAGTAAGATAAATTAGGCAGAAAAAAAATAGAGAATGGACAACAAATTAAGATAAATCAACAAAACCAAAACTCATTTATTCGAAAAGATACACAAAATTGACAAAACTTTAGTTAGACTGACCAAGGGAAAACAAAGAGTAGATTTAAATTACTAAAATGGGGACAGAGAGGATATTGCTACCAACATCTAGAAATAAAACCAATAATAGGGAATATTATAAACAATTGTATATCAACAGATCAGACAACTTATACGAAATAGATAAGTTCATAGAAATGCAAAAAAAATCACCTTCACTTACTCAAGAAGAAATAAAAATATGAATAGACTTATGGCATGTAAAGACATTAAATTACTAATAAAAAAAAGTTGCCCACAAAGACTTTAAAGCACAGCATCAGATGACTTTACTGGTGAATTCTACCAAATATTTAAGGAAGAATTAATACCAATGTTTAAAAAACTTCCAAAAAAAAAAAAAGAGAGAGAGAGAGAGAAAGGAACATTTCCCAATTCATTATTTGAGGCCAGTTTTACTCTGATACCAAAACCAGACAAAAACATCACAGAAAATACAACTACAGACCAATATCTCTTAGGAGTATGGATGCAAAAATGCTCAACAGCTGAAAACAGCTTCAATAAAGAACCCTGACTAACCCAGGCTTAGATGCCGTGTGGGCCCCACCTCTGCACTCCTCACAGAATCCGCACAGATTTCTCCTCTGAGAAGACGGGTATAAGGAGCTGCTCCTGGCCTCTGCCCCATTCTTCTCCCTGCCCGCCATCTTGTTCCCTCACATTGCTTCCCTTCTGCGGAGCAGCATAGACCACACACATGCTCCCAAATCCACACACTCCGACACAACGATCCACCTCGTCCTCCTCACATGGACATCTTTTCTTATGCACCTTATCACCTCATTACCACCTCTTACCTCATCCATCCACCAGCCTCTCTTTGGCCCCATCAGCCCTAACCCTCATGAACACAGTGTTCTAACAGCTCCGACACGCGGACATAGCCACTTCATGCTCCCAGTGTGTGATACCCCCACCCCTAAAGCCCCCTACCTTTATCTCCCATCTCCCCCCACATAGGCACAGATGGAGCCCCACGAAGATGTTTCCCCATGAGGTCCTGTCACTCAACATTGGGCCAGCTAAGCCAGTTACACCATTCCCAGATTCAAAGTACTTATGGGTCTGCATCTGGGTTTATCTGTAGCTCAGGTTTTTAACCAGCCGTGGACAGCTTTACCCACGTGCCCTGGCTCCTACTGAATTTGATGGGGACCCAACATCTATCTTTAACTACTATAAAAGATCAAGCCAATTCCTTTCCCCTGACATAATTTAGAAGAATCAGCCACAAAAAAAATGAAAATTAAGAAAGCTGTGTCCAAGTAGACTCTCCATAGGGTATGTCCCCAGCTCCCAGGGCTCCCTGAAAGATGCTGTGAGAAGAGCAAAGCCAGGTTCTTGTCATCTCCATGTTCACTAAGAATTTTTTTCCAAGTTAGGACATTTCTGTAAGGATCTATGCAGGGGAGTCACAGAAGGCAGGAGGGAAGAGTACAGCATCTATAGGACACCTTACTGTAGCAACAGCAGCTAAATGGGTGAGGCCTTCAGCCTTCTGGAGAAATCCCCT
The DNA here is from genome assembly GCA_028646485.1 of Cryptoprocta ferox. Classification (NCBI taxonomy): domain Eukaryota; kingdom Metazoa; phylum Chordata; class Mammalia; order Carnivora; family Eupleridae; genus Cryptoprocta; species Cryptoprocta ferox. The sequence continues at coordinate 121,653,580 of CM053560.1, read as the reverse complement.
AACCTTTGACCTGGGCCCTTTTCCCGGTTTTTATCAGCAGCAAATCTGGTGGAAATGGGTCATCCTGCTGGCATGGACCTCCCACACCTGGCCCCTGGTCTCCCTGGTCTGAGCTTAGTTCTCCAAATGTCTTGTTAGGACAACTTCAAGGCATCACCTGTGCCTCTGCACCTTACAACAACCCCGAAGTCCCAGGTTTCCCTGGGAAATGCTTGAGGCCAAATAGTGTATTTGGACTTAGTTCACATGAGGGCACATTCCTGGAGAAAAACCGCCATGTCTTTTAAAACTCTTAGTACAAGAAAAAAGAACTGAGGAATCATGGAAAAGAATGTCTCCCAAAGGGCAGAGTCTCTATAGAAAATAAGATGTCCTCAGGTAACAAAGATGTGACATTAAAAAGAAATTAAGGGCGCCTAGGTGTCTCAGTCAGTTAAGTGTCCAATTTCAGCACAGGTCACGATCTCGCAGTTCATGACTTCGAGCCCCGCATCGGGCTCTGTGCTGACAGCTTGGAGCCTGGAACCTGCTTCCGATTCTGTCTCCCTCTCTCTCTGCCCCTCCCCCACTCAACGCTCTGTCTCTGTCTCTCAAAAAATGAATAAACATTAAAAAAATGGTTTTAATAAAACTTTAAAATATTTTTTAAAAATTAAAAAGGAAATTAAATTACACAGTGAGAAAATTTTTGACCCTTCTCCTTATTAGAGCAAGAAGAATGTTGCGGTTTGGTGATGCTATTTCTGTAACACTCCTGCCCAAACACTAATCATCCTCTTTAACAAATAGGACCAGGACCTCAGGCATGAGCCTTGGGAAGGTAACTCTATCTGGCCAGAATTTAATAATAAATTGTTTTTATTGTAGCTTTTTTAAAAAAATATTTATCTCTCTCCATGGCAAGTAACGTTAGTTTTCCAATTATGGGAATGGCATAAAGTTTCCTTTCAAAATAAATAGAAGCTCAGAGAGCATTAACTGGGTGAACACTTGCTGAGCAAATCGCCTGGGTGGTCTTCAGACACTGGCACTCACAAGAGGTAGGTGTATGTGGACTGTGAACATGGCCACCCCATGGAGATATTATATGAATGAAGTGTTGGAAACACTGGTGAAGTAAAAACCCCTAGTTTCAGAGATAAGGAAAATGAATCAGAGGCTGGGTGCTTTGTTCCATGGGGGTGAAATGGTCCCATAAGGCCCCAAGAATACAATTTAAGTTTTAACTTTTATTAACAAGACATAATCTTGAGGAGACGCTGCTAGTTTCCCCACAAGGCCCATCTCCCCTTTTCCCATGTCTACTAGACCTTAATGTCTAGCTGGACATAACACTTACAGAAAACACCCCACTCTCCAGTCACCCTTGCCACTGGGAACAGTGGGTGATTAAGTTGTAATCAATAAGATAAAAATGGAGGTTGTCTGTGCAACTTCTAGGAAGTCTTCCATTATCTTGCTTTCTGGTATTGGGGTGTGGCTGGAGCCATGGGAGCCGTTTGGGGCCGTAAAGATGAGGCCATGGGTAGCAAAGCTGGAAACAGCCTAGGAGGCTGTTGACTTCATGGCCCGGCGCACCTGCCCAGGAGTGCCTATCTCTGCCCTCTGGTAGAGGGAGAAGCATTTGTATTGCGTTTAAGCCCATTTGATTTGGGGGTTTTATTCTCCCTGTGCCACCAAACCCAGTTTCAACTGATACATTAGTTCTGCCTCCTACTGTAGAATCATTTATCACGTACAAAAGCCCGACAAACATCCACTGTCTTGTTTGAGCGTCACAGAAACTTTGAGAGACACACATGCCAAATCCTTTTCTTCTCTTTTTTAAAACACATTACAGGAGAAACCTAACAGAGGACCATGGAGAGGGGAAGGAGGAAAAAGAGTTAGGGAGAGGGAGGGAGACAAAACATGAGAGACTCTTGAATACTGAAAACAAACTGAGGGCGGAAGGGGAAGGGGGAAAGGTAAAGGGGGGTGATGATCATGGTGGAGGTCACTTGTGGGGAAGAGCACTGGGTGTTATATGGAAACCAACCTGACAATAAACTATAAAGTTAAAAAAAAAACACACACAGACAAAAAGATGGCAAGCCCTACAGCGGGCTTGAGGTCAGAGGTGTTAGTGAGGACTAGGACTTCCAGCCCCAAGTCCAAATTCAATCTCTGTGTCCAACAGCCCCAAGTCGTCAAGGCTCATCCTTCACCTCCCTGTTCCCTTGCCCTGAGATAAACCAACTCCGGAAAGCCACACTTCAACCAGTGTCTGCATTCTCCAAACAGCATCTTTGGTTGACTTCGCAGAGAACTCTGTACACTATTAGAGGAAGCAACTCCCTCTGTCTGCCCCACAGACTTCCCTTAGTCACAGTTTAAAGCTATGCTTTCTGCTTTCATTTAATGTTAGAATAAGAAAATGCCGAGTGCAGCCTTTCATCATTTGTGTTTTTTTTACAAGTCCACAGCAGCGCATCCCATCCCAGCCACCAAGGTCATGGAGACTGCTGGGCTCTGCTGCCTGGACTGGTGAAATATCATTTCTACAGCAGCACTTAAGGCTGCCTGCTGCAGGAGCCCCAGGTCAGCCCAAGGGCTCGCAGCCTGGACAGAGCGAGACACTCCTAGCATCCTCTGTGCTCAGTCTTCAGGCCACTATACCAGGCACGGAGCACCTTTGAGTATGTTCGCTGCTGAGCTTGATGAAGCCATGGGGAGTTTGCAAATTGTTAGGTGAGACTAAGTTCCTGCAAATCTTTTTATTTTTTTTAATGTTTTATTTATTTTTGAGAGAGAGAAAGAGAGACAGCGTGAGCAGGGGAGGGTCAGAGAGAGAGGGAGACACAGAATCCAAAGACAGGCTCCAGACTCTGAGCTAACTGTCAGCACACAGCCCGACACAGTGCTCAAACCCACAAACCGTGAGATCATGACCTAAGCTGAAGTCGGATGCTTAACTGACTGAGCCCCCCAAGCAAATCTTTAAAATAAAAGAGCTTCACCAAAAGCAAATGAATACAATGGAAGGGAGCCAGATCTGGAGCAAAAGCCAAACTGAGGAATTTTGAGCTGTGGAAAGGTGTGCCCGTCAGCAGCACAGCAGTGAGAGCATGGCGGGTCACCCAGGACCCCCATCTGAATGCGAGGGTGCCTCCTGGATGGGACTTTACAAGCTGGGATGAATTAGCCGCATATGCAGGGGCCAGAATTAATCCTAATGGACTCCACATTGCTCCCTTCCTCATTAGCGTTCTTTAGCCAGTTTGTGGCCTCTGCATTTTAAGAGAGATGACAAGACCTGGAGATGGTCCAGGGAAAAGCAATAAAAATGATTAAAGGGCAGGGAAATGGGTCTCAGGAAAGGTGAGCGGAGGATTATACACTGGAGAAGGCAAGGCCACAGGTGACTTGAAGCACGGCCTTTGTCTGAACCGAAGGTCGGAAGCATCCAAAGCCCAGAAAACTCACTCTACACCTGGGCTGAATCCAATGGAACCAAATGTCTAGGTATTTTGAAATAGCCTCTTTTAAAGCTTTTTCTTTTTTTCTTTTTCATCCAGCTGGGGTTGTGTTAGTCCAGCCTGAGTCTAAATCAAGCACAGACATTGCTTCCTAAAAGTTATCTCTACCACGTGTTGGCTCCCGGTTTTGGATTTCATCAATTAAAATGAACACAGGGATTTGTTGAGTCTAAAGTTTTCAATAAAAGGATGGTGAAAATGAATCAGAATTCCCAGACTGGTGAGAGAGCAGGTTTCGAAGAGCACACAAGAGAAAAAAGGGGGAAGAAAATTTTATGGGTAAACTATGGTCAACGACCTTAGGAGGACATGATCACGATGAACGCTAAACCATGGTGCCTGCCTTCAGAATGCTCCAGTGAGGGGGGCGTTTGTTTGAGTGGCTCAGTCAGTTGAGTGTCCAACTTCAGCCCAAGTCATGAACTCATGACTCTGGGTTCGAGCCCTGCATTAGGCTCACTGCTGTTAGTGCGGAGCCTGCTTCAGATCCTCTGTGCCCCTCTTTTTCCGTACCTCCCCATGCTCACGCTCTCTCTCTCTCTCAAAAACAAAAACAAAAACAAAAACAAAAACAAAAAAACTCCAGCGAGCCCAACACTGTGGCGTGAGAAGTGTCCAGATGGGGTGCCATGCTATAAGCACAGACGAGGAGCACTAAACTCCTCTGGGCAAGGGTTCCTTCATTTAATCTGAGGGGTATTTGCCTCCTGACCCTGAGTTTTTTGAAGTTAGTTTCTTGCCCATGGTTGTACCATCAGTGAGTAAGGAGTGAAATGCGAGCTTCAGGACCAAGTGCCATAGCAACACAGCCAGGATGAAGCTGAGAAAGGAGTTCTAAAAAGACCCTATTTTATCCATTTAAAGGATCATTTCCAATTAGTTACCTAAAGAGAAGCCGAGAGTAATCAGCCAACATGTATTTCCTGAAGCCCAAGTGCATGTGTGATTTTGCAGATGCTCGTGGGGAAGCCAAGATATCAACCCCAAGTGATTACGAACCTCTTGAGGAGAATCAAATATGGATAGTCACATGCTCAAGGTTCCAAGAAATCACAGACTCCACATCACCCACCTCCTGACCTCCACCGTGTTTGGCAGGGGGCCCAGAGAAGTGACATGACCTGGTCCATAGCAGATGATCCATGGTAGAGCCTGGGTCTCACTGTAGTCTTTTGACTCCAAGTCCATGTCTCTCAGAGCAGCCAGCAAGGAGGATACAAATGGTAGAAACCCAATAAGGGCATCCTGCACCTGCTGCGCTCTTATAAGGTCCTTTGTGCTGGGGAGATGGCCTTTACTGTAGTCATTAATGTTCCCATCAGATAATTGTCTCGAGTCTGGAAAAGGGCAAGGCATCCTGAGGAGCTGCCATCAGCCTCCCGATAATCCATTTATCACTTCTTCTCATTGTATGGATTGGGCAAAGTCTTTGTAGTCTGTCCCTCTGTCCTGACTTATGCAGCTCCATACCCTATTAACCACCGCCTCAGCTCTGTGCATGTTTAGCCATCCCTGACTGCCACTCCCATCTTGGCTTGTCATTAAAACAGTTGAGGACATCTTGTTCTGATGGTTAAGCACCACTGCCTGGCCCATGGCTGTCAGGAAGCCCATTTCTGGAACAGCATCTACCATATCAGCCATGGCGTATGAATGACAGCTACCACGAGCCTTCTCAACCATGCTGCCACCCTCTCCCAGGATACTCTTTAGCCCTTTGGTAGGTGGAGTGTCCTCCAGGCTCTTCTTTGGCACACGAGTCAGATGGCGGGCTTTCTGGTCTCCATTCTACATACATAGTATGCCCATTGGTATGTCTATGTCTCTGAGCCTTTTGATCCCTTCTGTCTTCACTGAAACAGTTGTTCTAAAATCTCTACTTCCCTTAGTGTACACCTTTGCTTTCCCCAAGCTTCCAAGAACTAGCCCTATGTTAGAATCACCTCCCCAGTTTCCAGCAAGAAAGCTAATCCTGTATCATGGGAGGGCGCTCCCTGTCAATAAATGTCTCTTTAGCCAATGTTATGTTTTCACCTCGGTCCAGCACCCGAGGACCATGTTCTGTCCAAACTCTCCTGAGTCCTGCTAATCGATGATGAATTCCAACGGCTCCTTCACGGTACAGTCTCTGTCCTCCTCCTGCAAGTCCAGCCTGCAGCCAGCTAGCTCACGTTGTAGCTGAACCTTGGTTACTGATCTGGAGGCCAGGACAGAAGGTGGAGGTGGATCCTGAGTGGGGGAGGGGCATTTTATCTTCAAGGCAAAGGCCTCTGCGTCATCTTTAGTCAAGGAAAGAGTGCTAGATTTTAACAGGGAAGGATGGGCCCATTGTGCAAGCCCAAAGTGTTCATGGGAATCTGGAAATTTAGGATTTTTCTGTACATCAACTCAGATGTCCCCTTCCTGAGTGTCAGGGTCTCACCTTTAATCTGAGAGAATTGAGAATTCCATCTTCTAGAAGGTTCCCCTACATATATTAAGTTCCAAGGCAAATCTTGGGCTTTTCCTGCCCTTTGGCAGGAGGAAAGAAGTGTCTTTAAAAGCTGCCAAGAAGGCCTTCTTACTCTCACACTCAGTCTTACTTTGGTCATTGTTGGCTTTCATTGTTTTTCTTCGATGTGTCAATAGCCCCATAAAGAGCCTTATAATTTCTAACTTTTAAAGTTTTACCTTGGGGCACTCAGGTGGCTCATTTTGTTAAGCATCCAACTTTGGCTCAGGTCATGATCTCACAGTTTGTGAGTTCAAGCCCCGCATCGGGCTCTGTGCTGTCAGCTTGGAGCCTGGAGCCTGCTTCAGATTCTGTGTGTCTCTCTCTGCCCCTTACCTGCTCGTTCTCTCTCTCTCTGTCTCTCTCAAAAATAAATAAACATTAAAGAAAATTTAATAAAATTTTACCAAACTTCTAAATGCCCTAGATATTATGCCTACCATGCCCACCTTCCTCTGGCATCCCAGCCCAGCTCTCTACCTGTGAAAGTTCTACCAGTATAACACTGCCCATGCCAGGGACAGTCCATACTCCACCTACCAGGGAGGTGGGGATTTTACTGCCAACTGGCTAGTAGTGACCCGGCTCCAAAATCCTGTTTTTGAATCTGCTACCTCGGATCACTGCTGACACCAATTATTGTTGGTCAGCTTCCCCAGGAAACAGACTTTAATGGCTATAAAGCTAAGTTGTTCTCAACCGAGGCAAGGTTGCCAGGCCTTGAAAGCCCTCCATCAACCAGTCCTTGGGTGTAAACTGCCCCAGGGCAGGAGTACAGCCTGGGTGAGGCAGTTCCCTGAGCCCCGGACAGGGCAATTCTTGGAGAGGAACATGGCTGTGAGTACTCGGCAGACAGCACTGGCAGGAGGAGGAATGAAGGCCCTGGTCTTAAAGGGAGATTGGGGCACCATGCCTTGGCATCCACTGTAGGTCTTAGTCTAAAAGAATTCCATGAGACCTGAGGGGCTCAATCAGTTAAGCATTCCCCTCTTGATTTCAGCTCAGCTCATGATCTCAAGATTCATGAGTTCAAGCCCCACATAAGGTTCTGCGCTGACAGTGTGGAGCCTGCTTGGGATCCTCTCTCCATTTCTCTCTGCCATTCCCCTCCTTGCGTGTTCTCTCTCTCTCTCTCTCTCTCTCTCTCTCAAAATAAATAAACGTTAAAAAAATAAAAGAATTCCACAAAGCCTACAAAAACCCATATCACAAGATGAACAAAAGCAAAGAGACAGAACAGAGCTACTAGAGATGAGAAAAGAATAAAATAAAGCTGCATTTAGCCCACAAAAGTTGTCCCAAACATGTCCCACCACTATTAAACATGAGCCACAAATGGGATTGTACATTTCCAGGTGGTTGGTACTAGGGAGGAACATTTTATTTCTCTACCGTTTTTGATTCTTTGGCTGGTTTAATAATCAAATCAACATAGGATAGATTAACAGGAGAAAAACAAATTTAATTATGTACATATGGGGGGGAGGGGGACAAGAATATGAGACCCAAAGACAAGTCTGGCAATTGAGGCTTATGTGCTCTCTTAAGCTAAAGAATGGGATAGGAGCCTGGAGCTTCAAAGCAGAGGAGGGTAACTCCCAGGATGATAAGAAGAGCAGATGTTCAGTAATTTCATGTTTGCCCTGAGTTCATTCACTTAAAAGTGCTCTCTGGTAGTAGCTCTCTCTGAGCCAACCCTCCCCATCTAAATTTCTTTTATTTATTATTATTATTTTTAATCTACTCAGTCTTGACTGTCTTCAGCTCAAAACAGTTCACTTGCCAAAAGGGAACATTTTGGGGAGCCTTGTTCTCAACATCTTCACCAGTAACAAGAGGAAAGGTGACCATCTCCAAGATGCACAGAATCCACAAGATAAAAACATGACTCCCAAGAGCATGACTGCTGTGTTTTTTTGTTTGTTTTTCATGTTTTTGTTGTTTGTTTTGTTTGTTTTTTGTTTGTTTTGGTGGCAAAGTCTAAAAGGCTTTTCTCCTCTGGGTCCAGCCTCGTGAAATGGACCCGAACTCTAGCATTATCCCTCTGGTCAGTATGAGTATTTCACAGCGGCTTCTCAGAGCCCACCTAGAGGTGTTTCTCAGGCACAGGACAGAAGAGCAGTTGGATAAGCAAGTTCAAAGTCTGTACTTTTCAAGTTCTACCTTCACACAGGAAAATGTATGAAAACATTCTCAGAACTCCTGTCTGTTGGTAATTTTTTTTAAAAAAACTCGTACAATAATCGCAATAATCCATTGCATTTTTAAAACATTTGCTCAGCAAACAGTCTTTTAAAAAGGAGATCATTTTCGTTTGGTTGAAAGGCTGGTAATAAATTAAGCCTTTCAGGCCCATAGAAAAAAAAATGTTTTCTTTTTGTTTTATTTCCAAATCTCCCATGTGGACATTGAGAGAGACATATTTATGAGAAGGCAAAACAGATGATCTGGCTGTACCGCTGAAGGAAGACCACATCTGTCTCCAAGTACCGCGAGCCACTTATCCTGGATAAATCTTCCTGTCCCAGAAATGTTATAAAGCACCGGCTTTCTGGGCCTCCTCCCCCTCCCTAATGGCCTATTTCCAGCCTCCTTCCTCCCGCATCCCCCACAGAGAAACTCAGCGTGGTCCCAGTCACCTCCCTAGCACCCAGCATCTTGGGACACCCCCCCCCTCTTTTCCTTGGAGAATCAGTCCCATTTACTCTTCCCTGGGGCTCACTGACAAACCATCATCCTTTCCAGTTTGGGGAAGTCAAGCATTATTCTCTCAATAGCTTGCTGCATTCCAAGTTTCTTTTATTTTCCCTTTTGAAGGACTCTGACCTCTCCCACGAGTCGAAGCATACATGGTACATGGTGAAATCGAAAACGTTGACTTCTCATCTGCCTCCCGATCTCAAAGTGGTGCCACTTAACAGGACTCCAGAGACACATGGGGGGCTCACCATTCCCACTGTGCTGTCTCTGGGAGCCAAGGCCAAGGCGTCCCTGTTCCATTTAAGCTGACACAAGAGCACTCCCCCAAGCTAACAGCATGTTGTGGCCAGTCACAAGTTACGAATCCAAGTGGAGTGGGAAGTGTTGCTGACTGAGGCAGCCACAGGCCATCTGCACGGCTTTGGGAACCGGACAAAACTGAAAGCAATGTCTCCTTCAGCTGTATCCTTCCGGGCTTCATGTTGCTAACCTGCTAATGAAGACAGGAAAGCCGACCCTCCGGATCTGTTGGGAGGGAGGAGGGACAGCCCGGCTCTGTGGCTGGGTTCTCATGGGTCAGCAGACCAGAAGACAGATTCAAGGGCACTCAGTTTACCTGGAGATAAAGCTGTCTTTGTTCTCTAGGGCTGCCCCCCAACAAATTCCCACACACCAGGTGGTTTGTGCACAGAAATGTACTGTCACACAGCGCTGGAGACCAGAAGTCCAACATCAAGGTGTTAGAGCAGGTTCCCTCTGACAACCATGAGAGAAGATGTAGTTCAGGGCTCTCTCCTTGGCATGTACATGTACAGGGCTTCTCCCGGTCTTCACACTTCCTTCTGTTTATGTCCCTGTCCCAATTTCCTCTTTTTCTCTTTCTCTTTTTTTTAAGTTGTATTTATTGATTTTGAGGGGGAGAGAGAGAGAGCATGAACAGGGTAAGGGCAGAGAGAGAGAGAAAAGGAGAGAGAGAATCCCAAGCAGGCTCCACACTGTCAGCACAGAGCTGGACATAGGGCTCGAACTCACAAACCGGGAGATCATGACCTGAGCAGAAATCAAGAGTGGGACACTTAGCCGCCTGAGCCACCCAGGCGGCCTCCTAATCTCCACCTCTTCTAAGGACATAAGTCACACTGTATAAGGGGCCACACTTATGACCTCATTTTAATTTATGGAGAGGAGCAGAATATGCCACCCAAAATGTGCCTCTTCGGCATAAGGATTTGTTTGAGCTGATTATTCTTTTCTGTTGTTTTTTTTAAATTTTATTATCATGTTTTTCATTGAAGTATGGTTGACACACAATGTTCCACTAGCTTCAGATGCACAACATAGTGATTTCACAAGTCTATACGTTACGCTGTGTTCATGGGGAGCGAAGCTACCATTTCTCACCACACAAGGCTATTACAATACCTTTGACTATGTTTTGAGCCCATTATTTTGAGAAACTACAGGAGGAGAAGCCCTGAAACCAGGCAAGTTACCCTTTTGTAAGGGAAATCTACGTGCAGAAAGGAAATTTGCATTAGAAAGGGGGCCTCTACCGGGATGAGAGCTGCAACCCAGAGAGAACTTTATCACCTGAGACCTGCAGCTGCCAGGCAGGGTCAACTTTGTCTACCAAAAGCTTGTCTTTCTCACCCTCCTGCAAATTGCCTTCCCCACCTTTAATGCCCCAGACCCTCGTTCTTTCCCTTAGCTCAAGGTGGTATAGAAGCTTCAGACATCTGTCCACCTTTTGCACGTCCCATCTTTGTGGGCTTCTGTACGTGTCATTATCTTTTTTTCCTCCGGTTACTCTGTCTTTTATTATAGGGGGGTCTTAGCCAAGCAGAAAGGGAGAGGAAAATTATGTTCCCTTCCCTACAGTTTATTACCTCTTTAAAGACCTGATCTCCAAACTGGGGGGTTAGTACTTCAACATGTGATTTCTGGGGAGGATACAATTCAGCCCCTAAGAGCCCCTCAGTATGCCTCCCTCTGAAAATATAAAAAGAACCATCACAGGGAGTGTTGAAATTGGGACAGGGAAGCCAGCAAAAAGGCCGTTCTGTCAAGTCCGTCACAGCTCTTGGCAACTGGAACTTCATCCCACTGGGAGTTCTAAGGGACAGCAAGTCCCTGACAAGCCCGAGAATGACCCTAACTAAGGGCAGGGAACACTCGCTTATTTATGCACCTGTTCGCTATTCATCATTGGTTGAAGGTAATGTTTCCGTGTGGGGATACATTATTAGAATTTTACAGATCCTAAACCCAAAATGGAAAAAAGAAATCATGTGAGGATTCAGGAAAATGAGAAAAAGCATTACAAAAATTTTTTAGTGTTTATTTTTGAGAGAGAGAGATAAAGCATGAGTGGGGGAGGGGCAGAGAGAGAGGGAGACACAGAATGTGAAGGAGGCTCCAGGCTCCGAGCCGTCAGCACAGCGCCCTTTGCAAACTCAAGAACCTCAAGATTATCCTGATCTGAAGTCGGACGCTTAACCGACTGAGGTGCCCCCAAAGCATTACAAATTTTAACAAATCACAACGTAGAGGCATCACTGGTTGGAGCAAACCCACTGACTCAGATCGGAAGCAGACGCAGGAAAGGCTGTCAGGTGGAGGAAGGTTAAGGTCAACGTTTCCAGGAACCAGGCAGGAGCACGTGGCCCGGGAGCTCCACAATGTAACCTACCTTGCTGGCCCTGTGACAAGGGCGCGTTCCTGGTCCCGTCTGCTGCTGATGTCATTCTTGCAGATACAACGAATGTTAATAAGTTTGTACGCATAGTGTACCTTATACAAATCCTGTGAGTGATGCTGATGTGCCAAGAAATAACAAGGTGACGAAGCAATTAAATATGTCCTTCCATCGGCCATGGTGGCTCTGTGTAGTGCTAGTAAGCCTGCTAAGATACTGAATGTTACATTATTCAAACACTATCCCTTAATGTTCACCAGTGTTTTCCACAGTATTTGCTTGAGGCTACCACCCTTTGCAAATACCACTAAAATACTTTCTTAAACACTGCAAAAATACCCACTAGGACTTTCCCTTTGCAAATACAATGGTAATACAGAATAATTTATGATTTTAGGAATTCCCAAGCGTTCTCAGGAATTCTGATTGCGCATCCCCAAATCCCAAAGATAAATATCTGTCAGGAATTTTTAATTTTTAATTTTGGTTGAGGGGTGCCCCAGGGCCATTCGCCCACTGGCACACAGCCCCCCTGGTCGGGCAGGTCCACACGCGCTTCAGGAGACGGAGCAAATCGGCTGACAGGGCTCGTCACAGGGAGCAGTGAGGGTGGGAAGTGGGGACCTCGGAAGCGATGTGATAGGGCACTAGTTGCCATGCCAGGGGCACCTGGCACACTAGACAGGCTCTGTCACAGCTGGGTGTCACCACCACGGTCACTGTCACATCCTTCCCCTGAGGGGTGTCACCATGTCATTCCGAGGCCTGGCCCTATGTGGGTGAGCTCTCACCGCCCATGTCAGAACAGCTCTGCCAAACTGCTTGAGCCCAATAATTCTGCTGGTTACACGTGCTTTAGCCGAAGGTGCCTGGCATTGGCCTGCTCCAGGGCAGTCCTGCAGGCCAGGCCAGATATGACCATTGTCTCCTCCTTTTTCTTCCTTCCCAATTAAATCCGTCTTCATTCAGTTCCTAAATAGTGTTCACAGAGGCTCTGTAAGGCCTGGCATTGGCCCCCGCTCTGTGAAGGCACATTCCCCGGGGCCCAAGTCTGCCTCGGGGCCCCCCTGCCATCTGGGCGCCTGCCCCCGTGGACGGACCTGTATGTGGCAAAGGCACTCCCCCGTAGCACGAGGTCCCACGCTCTTCCGGTGCCGGCAGATCCCCTTGGGAGGGGTTGTAAATGGAGAGTCCTGGGGCTCGCTCTCAGCGATGCCGGTGCCCAGGCAGGTGGCCAGGAAGCCGCGTTCGGAGAAATGCCCTTCCCATGGCCCACCCTTGGCAGTGGTTTTGTTTGCTCTTGGGGAAAACTGGGCCGCACCCCCCCTCCCTCGCACAGCCCCCCCCCCCCCCGCCAGACGAGTAAGGGCAGCTAAAGATACTCTCTAAGAGAATTCCCCTTACCCAGGACAGGCCTCTCCCCATCACTTGGATAATTGCGCTACCAACTTCTATGTCAGAGACTTATCCTGAGTACCTCCTAACTGTGCGACTCAATGCATCAACCTGGGCCCAACTGGGAGACAGAAAGCTGATGGGGTGGCAAGATGACAAAGCGATCGCCTGCCCCAGTAGATGTGGGGTTTTTTGTTTAAGTGTATTTATTTATTTTGAGAGAAAAGAGAGTACAAGGAGGGGAGGGGGGAGGTGGCAGAGAGAGAGGGGGAGACAGAGAGAACACCAAGCAGGCTCTGTACTGTCAGCGCAGAGCCTGATGCGGGGCTCGAACCCACGAACCGCGAGATCATGACTTGAGCTGAAGTCAGTCGCTTAACTGACTGAGCCACCCAGGCGCCCCAAGGATGAGATGTTTAATGAAGAGTTGTTATGCTATGCCCTGAGGGTCGCTACAAATGTGTCAGGAGAACTCTAAGGGGATCCCAACGGAACCCAAGAAGGAAACACCTCCCCAAAGCTAGGATTCCAGCCTCCCTGGAGAAGGTACGGTTGCAGACACTGGATGACTGAGAAGTTCCCCACAGACAAAGAGCAAACGGGGAGCAGCCTTCCAGGGCGCAAACTGATGGCAGCACAGAGGGGTCACGGGAGTCAAAGGCAAGCTGAGGGCAAAGCGCAAGCTAATGAAGGGCGCCCCCTGCTGGAAGCCATTTCTGAACTCACTAAGTTGAGAAAAACTCCTTGTGAGGTAAGGTGGGTTTGGCCTCCCGCTGTCAGATGGCAACGGATGTCTACCCCCCACTCAATTATTTTTGCTTGAGCGCGGACCCCCAAGGCACCTTGTTGGCTGGTATTGGGAGTGACTTGTCGCCTTATCCTAAAATATGCTGATTGCACCTTGTGAAGGAACTTATTGAAGGAATTTCTGCTTTTGTGATTATAGGAGCAAATATTACAATTCTGAGAAATCTGTTTTTCTTCCCCTCAGGAAAACAGGCTCTTGACCCCTGCTCACAAAGAGCTAACCTTTGCTTTTGCTATGCTAAAAACATTGCCTTGGATTTGACTGCTGAGGATACCTTCCTTCCCCATATGATAAGCATCTAAGTCACCTACAGTCAATCACTATTGATAAAGATTATGCTTGAGTCTCTTACCAATCTATGTTCTGGGAAATTTTTACATACCAAAGAATTTGTCGTCAGAAATCATTGTCTAAGGCAATTGCCACTTCTGTTTTGTACCCCATACATTTTTTTCAATAAATAAAGCTGACTCTCCAGTCAGCGCAGAGATGCCAGCCTGGTGATCAGAAAGAAACTCGAGGCTCTCTCACTCTCCCTTTTGCCGACAAGGTCCAACCTTCAGGGAGCCCTGGACCTGCTTGAGCTGGACTCCGGCAGTCCCCTCCCCCCAAGGTGGGACATGTGTGACGTTCCTTAGGCACTCCCGGGTGCCCAAGAACAAAAGGGTGGGGGGGAAGGTTAACTGATGGAGATCACAGCCATGCAGGACACAAGGGTCCCTGAGTTTGCAACTCTCTTAATGGTTTACAAGAAGAAAGGCAATCTCCAGAAACCTATAGGCTCAGTTTCCTGGAGGCTTCACATCACCCTCCCCACCACAGGCTGAAAATCTTATATACTAAGTCACTCTCAGCACTCCTCACACGTCCCCACGGGTCCTGTCCCCGTGCTTTCAGAAGATCACCTTTTTGCACCAAAGACGTCTCAAGAATTCTTTCCTGGCCATCGGCTCCAGACCCCCGCCGCCACCCAACACCACATCAGTGGTGCCCCGGGGGACCGCTCACAGGCAAAATCATGCCAGGCTCGGGTGTGTGTCTGCAGGGAAAGGGCTCCAGGAAGGTGGCCGTTGGCTCGAGCCCGGCAGTGACCTTGCCGGGGTGTGTGTGCTCTGGGTTACAGCCCCGGCACAGAGAACCACCAGAGGTCCCCCCAACAGCCACATGCCCGATTCCCATATTCCGTGCAGTGACTGGAACCCGAAAGAGCAGCAGGGAATGAAGAGTGACTTCGGAGCTGAGAAGAAATAAGTTGATAACTGGCACAGTCCAGAAAACAATGGGGGCATCCACGCACGCCCTGGCTTGGAGAAAGCCAACCAGCCCTAAAATGAGGAATTTTCTGATGTGAGGAACAAAGGCAGAGCGAAAATGCAGATAAAATTAAATGTCCTTATAACTTGCAGCCCATTGACAAATACTTGAGGCAGGCAGGATCCAACCTTCCTCCAGGAAGTCCCAACTGTTTTAATGTTAATGATTCGCCAGAGGGAAAATACAACTTCAGCTTGACAATAGCTAGGCCTCCAGGATCCTGTGAGTTTTCCTTAGCACAGAAAGTTCTTTTGGAAACTTCTCTTGTCTTTACCTCCCCTTCCCAACTTGAAGGTAGTAATCAGTCACCCTTCACCACCCCGGTGCAGCTCTTTCTGCCCACGGGTCCTGTCCCTGTGCTTTAATTAAACCACGTTTTTGCATCAGAGACGCCTCAAGAATTCCTTCTTGGCCATCGGCTCTGAACCCCAACATGTTCTCCATCCCTCTGCATCATTAGAAGCCCACAGCACAAATTGATTATATTAGGAACAGAGAGGATAGAAGTGGTTACCTCTTCAAAGCAGACACTTGGTTTTAAAATGGGCTCTCCAGGAGCTGTGACAAATTGAGGAGACTATGCTCTGTGCTTAGGGTTGTGAAGAAAAAAGTAGGAGAACACATTCTCTCTCGGGCGGAGAATATCATATCTCCCACTTCTCTCTGTCTCTGTCTCTGTCTCTGTCTCTCTCTCTCTCTCTCTCACACACACACACACACACACACACCACTGGTAGGCCAGAAAAGAAAGCCTGAGCTTAGAATTAGGAAATCCGCTACCCTCTCAGGGGAATGAGCAGCACATCCGGGAGGCTCCAACTCACATTCGTCTTCTATTTGAAAAGTAGGCCGGGTTTCCAACGCTGAGCGGCCGAACTCTGTGGGCAAACATCCATGTAAGTCAGCCTTCGGTTTCAAGTGGCAAAACACTTGAATGCCTTGAAAACCAGAAGTCTGAAGGCAGGCTGTCACAGAACTGATTCTGTGACTCAGAAATGGCAGGGTGCTAGGTCAACATCCCTCGATAGTTTCGTGCCTTTCTCCTCCTGGTCACAAAATGGCTGCGGCAACTCAAACCCTCAGATCCTCGCACGATAGCCTTCCTACCTGACAGGATAGGGGGGTGCCTGGGCGGCTCAGGTGGTGAAGCGTCCAACTTCGGTTCAGGTCATTATCTCACTCACAGTTCGTGGGTTCAAGTCCCATGTCAGGCTCTGTGCTGACAACTCAGAGAGAGCCTGGAGCCTGCTTCAGATTCTATATCTCCCTCTCTCTCTCTCTCTCTGCCTTTCCCCGGTTCATGCTCTCTCTCTCTCTCTCAAAAAATAAATAAATGTTAAACAAAAAATTTTTAATTAACATAAATTTTTAAAAACCTGACAGGTTAGGAACAAAGAGTGCCTTCTATTTCATGCTGCCCTCTTTCTTTGTCAGGGAGGATTTTACCTAGAAAGACCCAGATGATATCCCATGACTTCTCATTAGCAAGGACTGGAAGGTCACACGCTCACTTACCTTTCTGCCAGTCACTGACCAACGGCTGGCATTGTCTTGACTGGCTGACATTAATCAGAATTCACACCTGGGATACGGGCACATTTACTCCAAATGGAAACAGAGGAGAACAGGAATCAGAAAAGGATCGGGTGACAATGTTCAGTATCTTATTCCCCTCTCCTCTCGAGACGTTGCAAATGTGTTAAAAAAGCAATCATGCATGCAAAGTAAACACTGTATTTTAAAAGCAGAGTTTTTAAATGGAGGAAAATACTACTGTCCAAAATGAGAAAAGCAGCTTCAGTTTGGAATCCAGATAGGAACCCCTAACAAGTTGTCAAGAGTTGCTCATGGAACGGCTTTGAATTGGATGTTTTGGTCCATTCAGAAAATAATAATAATTCTCGGGCCACCTGGGCGGCTCAATCGGTTAAGCGTCCGACTCTTGATTTTGGCTCAGATCATGATCTCACCGTTTGTAATATCAAAGCCTGCATTGCGCTCCATGCTGGGCATGGAGCCTGCTTAAGATTCTCTCTCTCAAAAATAAATAAGTAAATTAGTTGATTTGAAAACTTAAATAAAAAAGAATCCTCAATTCTCCAACAGATTGCAAGAATTGTTCCCAGAGCAAAAACAAAAGGCAGGAGAGACAGCAATAAGCGGGGCTCATGAGATGTTTCCTTGCCTCCGTCTACACTGTCCTTCTATGGGGTCCCTGAAATCCTCCGAGATCAGAGTCCCTGCCATCTGCCTCTCTGGCTGGTGCAGAAAAGGCTCCAGACAACTAGGTCTTTGCTGTCCCGGGTTTGAACACGGGCTTACAGAATGTCTTCATCCTTCCTGGAGACTGCAGTGAAGGCTCCACCCCGCGCCTCTCCCCCAGGGTTTATCCCTCTACTTTCTTCCTTTGAAGAACTCGCTCTGTCCCCCTTCTTGTTTGCTCTTTCTCATTAGCATCCGTCATTAGCATTTTCCAGTCAGTCCAGAAACGCCGCCCCCCCCACCAGCCCCAGGCCCCCTGCAGAGTGAGCAATGACACCAGTGTCCCTTCTACTCAGCAGGATGTTGACACTGGCCCTTCTCATTGTCCCGCCCTGACACATGGCAGGGTGTCATCTCATGACCTCTTGTGCCTATCTATCCATTTACATGGTGACCCAGGGCCCCACTCATAATGAGGAACCCTGTGGCCATCACACGCAGGAGGCTGGCAGAGACAAAGCAATTTTAGGAGAAAAGCAATGATTTTGAAGTCCAGCGAAATCTGGGCTCCGAGACTCAGTTCTTCCTCTTACTAAATAGGGGTGTGGCAGATGGAAGCTTCTTGAAATTCTTTGCTACTCCTCCCACTGAGAGATGGAATCCAGTTCCCCTCCCCTTACATTCATGCCGGCTTCAGTGATTTGCGCATCAACAGAGTGTGTCCCACATGTGACAATCTGGGGCTTCTGAGGCCAGACCTTCAGAAGTCTTGAAGGCCCTTGTAACCTCTGTCCTGGGGGAGGCCAGGTGCCATGCAAGGAGTCTGACTAGCCTGGGGCCACCACGCTGTGAGGTGGCCCAAGCTTGCAACATGGAGAAGGAGGCTGTAAGGAAAGCGGGAGGTCAGGCCAGCCTGGGTGCTTAGGCGTGAAAGAAGTTAGTTGGTCTTTCTGGCCTCAGCAAATGTGATATGAAGAACCAGGCACTCAACAGCCACCAGACGAGTCATTTCAGCCACCAACAGTCATTGGAGCCAAACTAGCTGGGGACGCACCAGTGTGGAGCAGAGAGTAACCGCCCCGATGTGCTCTCTCTGAACTCCTCATCCACAAACTCCACACATACCAGAAAGGCTGTTGTTTTGTGGAGATAAGTCTTGAGCATAGATTTTGCTACAATAGGTTATGCTAGAACAAGAGACAATGGGCAAATCCTCAACCTTTTTTTAAATTTTTAAAAAATGTTTATTTTTGACAGAGAGAGAGAGAGAGAGAGAGAGAGAGAGAGAGAAAGTACCAGCAAGGGAACAGGATCCAAAGCAGGCTCTGTGCTGACAGCAGAAAGCCCGATGTGGGGCTTGAACTCATGAACCACGAGATCATGACCTGAGCCGAAGTAGGACGCTTAACCGACTGAGCCACCCAGGCGTCCCAGATCATCAGCCTTTCCTCATCTGTAAAATGGGGCCAAGGATAGCATCTAGTTTACCTGTATCACCTATTTCACATGAATTAAATGATGGTCCTCAAAACGCAGCCTCATGCTTAGAACAGAGTAGTCAATGATTTAACATCGGTTCCCTTGGTATAAAATAAAAATGTATTTGGGGCATGGGGGGTGGGGGCGCTCAGTCAGCTGAGCATCAGACTTTGGCTCAGGTCATGATCTCACAGTTCGTGAGTTCAAGCCCCGCGTCGGGCTCTGTGCTGACAGCTCAGAGTGTCTCCCTCTCTCTCTGCCCCTCCTCTGCTCACGCTCTGCCTCTCTCTCAAAAATAAAAAACATTAAAAAAAATTTTTTTTAAAAGATAAAAATGTATTTTAGGAAGCCACATGTTAAGCTCCCAATTAAGAGACTGTTAATCATGGTTGATAATGCCTCTTTTATCACTGGGAGTCGAGTTGAGATCAAGAGAATTATTCATGAAAGTCTCTCAGATGCCAAGTAAAGCCCACAGAACCAGCCCAGCGGATGCCTCCTGGAAAGATAGCTCAGCTTATACGAAGCCTTCTAAGCCAAACTAGAAAATGAGGGCAAGTCCTTGTGGTTTATGGCCATGGAAACAATTCTGCAGATACAAGAGGTCTGGAGAATGAAAACATGTAGGAAGTGGCATCGTCTATGACTTCAAACCCCAACATACTGGTTATTGTGATGGTTCATTTTATGTATCAACGTGGCTGAGGCATGGTGCCCAGATATTTGGTCAAACGTGATTCTGGATGTTTCTGTGAAGGTGTTTGTTGGATGAGATCAATATTGACATAAGTGGACTTTGAGTAAATTAGATTGTACTTCCTAATGTGAGGGGGCCTCATCCAATCAGTTGAAGGCCTGAACAGAACAAAGACTGATTTCTCCTGAGCAAGAAGGAATTCTGCTGGCAGATTGCCTTTGGACTTGAAACTGCAATGTTGGCCTTTCCCTGGGGCTCCAGCCTGCTGGCCCACCGTGCAGATTTTGGACTTATCAGCCTCCATAACCACGTGATCGTTAAAATATTTCTCTCTCTCAGGCACCTGGATGGCTCAGTCGGTTAAGCGTCCAACTTTGGCTCAGGTCATGATCTCACAGTTCGTGGGTTTGAGCCCCACGTCGGGCTCTGTGCTGACAGCTCAGCCTGGAGCCTGCTTCAGATTCTGTGTCTCTCTCTCTCTCTGCAGCTCCCCTGCCTGTACTCTGTCTCTCTCTGTCTCTCAAAAAGTGAATAAGCTTAAAAAAATTTTTTTAATCTCTATCTATTTCTCTTTCTGCCTATCTCTCTCTGTCTCTCAATCTAGATATATAGATAGTCAGTTATGTGTAATTTATATTACATATTATATGCATACATATTATATGCATACATCCAACTAGTTCTGTTCCTCTGGGGGATGCTGACTAATACAGTGACCAATCCTAGACATCCATCTGCAAAGTAAGGTTTGTCTTATCGTAGGTGATTGGTATGAACTCACGCAGATTGCCTTGATTACCAAACTACAGAACCCAGGAGGCTCTTGGAGATTCTTGAGCCTGATCTTGCCATTTTCTTATTATTTGGTAAAAAAAATTATGGATAACCATCATTTCTTTTTGATAGGACTAGAAGCTCCTTGCATCACAGATTGAGCAAGATTCGTTGTGGGAGGAGGAAAGGACTTTAATTCACTCTGTTCATTTTACAAAGATTGGAAGTACCTACTCTGTGGCACACAGTAGGTGACACACTGGAAATATGGAAGGAATGAAGCAAGCATTCCCACCCTCTCGGAACTTAACACTGGAGAAACTGTGCCAGATGCCACGGAAAATCGGTGGGTTAATGACCAGATGAGCCCCTATTCCCAGCCAGCAATGATGAAGTCCATACCATGTCAGGGGGGCTTTCTAAAGCAGGCCAGGTGGGGCTTCAGGCTGTTTTTATTTTTACTCTTATTTATATTACTTCATTTATTATTATTGTTATTATTACTATTTGCTTGGGACATACGCTTTTCCGACATTTGGATGAATGAAGCTAGAAGGAACTGGAGGGGCAGGTAATTGTAGAGAACCACTGACAGATCCCCTGAGGCACTGATAGACTACAGCAAGGGAGCATGGCTCTTCCAGATGAAAGTTACAGAAGATAATTCCTGCACCGAAGAAACCCCACCCCAGGAAAATAATCGAAGAAGTTCTAAAGGGAGACGGATGGCTTAATAACAGCCTGTGCACAATAATTCATAGAATAGTCAAAAACAAGCTTCATAGTGGAATGTGGTCACCAAAAATTACCATTATGTTGGGGTTCACCAATAGAGGTATATTCTCACTGGAGACCTGAGTTCTGTAGGATTTGCTGCATTTCCTCTTACCTCCCTGATAGTAAGGGGAGAAGTCTTTTGTCTTTGCCCTTGTGGCTGTTTCCCAAAGTTCTGGGCCAGGTCTGAGATCCTGTCTCCTTGCTCACCCAGCATGGCTTCTGCGACTGCCCAGCTGGGGAAGGTCCCCCCACACACCCCCGGTGCCCCCATCCCTGGGTTCCAGCTGTTTAATGCACTTGGCTGCGCCATGGGCAGATCCACATCAACAACTCAACCAGCTGACAAGTACTGAATACAGGAAGTCGCTGAGGCAGATTTCAGGTGCTCTCACCTCACAGAATGGCAACTATGTGAGGAAATGGGTATGTAGGTGAATTTGACCACAATGATCATTTCACCACGTATGTGGATACCAAAGCATCTTGTTGTACATCTTAAATATGCACAATTTTTATTTAAAAAAATTTTTTTTAAACCAAATCGACAAGTTCAACACTGAAGTTCTGGTGTTTAGGCTGAAAGTTGTTCGGGTTTCTCGCCTATCGTTCTCATTTCAGTACCATTACCAGGTCCAGCCCAGACAGCTGGTATTTGTCCTTTTCATCCCCTTTTCCCTCCCTCCCCCCCCCCGCCCCCACAGCCAATCAGTTATTCACTGGGCGATCCTTCTTCCCCTGCAGCCCAGTCCCTCCTGGCCTGGTTAAGCCTCTCACCATCTGCCACCACGATCATGGCAACACAACCCAAACTGGTCCACAGCCCTCTAACCCAACCTCCCTTTTTCCAGAAGAGATGTTTAAACATAAGTCTGACCATCTCTGTCTCTTGTCAAAATCCTTCGTGCACAGTTCATGATAAATCCCATATGAGGCCTAGCTGACCAGGGGCTCTGTGATTTAGTCCCTACAGCCTTTTCCAATTTTATCTCCTCCCCAATCCATTCATATCCTTCCTTCTGGTCCAGCCAACCTATTACAGTGTACCTGATTCTGGCAGCCTTTGGGGCAAAGTCTATGCCTTGGATAGCTATATATTCACCATACTTCTCTCT
Source organism: Cryptoprocta ferox (assembly GCA_028646485.1). NCBI lineage: Eukaryota > Metazoa > Chordata > Mammalia > Carnivora > Eupleridae > Cryptoprocta > Cryptoprocta ferox. The sequence goes on along the minus strand of CM053560.1, from coordinate 121,631,618 downwards.
GCACCTGATACCTCATTGGTGTGCAATACATTGGAGAAGAGATGAATGGATGAATGGATGAATGAATGAGTACCTGAATGAATGAATGAATGAATGAATGAATAATATACTGAGAATGCAAAGGCAGAGTAGTCAATGCAATCTGGGGAAGTCCATAAAACCTTTGCTAAGTCCATGCTGTTTTAATGAGTCTGGTAGCATAGGTGGAAACATCTCTTCAGCAGCAAGAATAGCACATGGAAAGGTTTGGAGACCTGAGAAGTATACTGATTCTCAGAATCAATAAGTATAGCATATTCTAGAAGTTTCTGTGGTATAATATGCAGGAGGGAAAGACAATGCAGGAAAAGTGTTCAGAAGGCAGATACCATGAGCCCTTTTAGGGAAGGCAGGGATCGTAGCCTCAAATGCTAGTAGGGGTTGTGCAAGCAACAGAAACACATGCAGAAGACAGGACTGTAGCCAACTTAGACTTCCTGTCCCAATGAAGAGATTTCCAAAATTAATATTATATGAATAATGACATGTTGAAATAAAAGACACCTACATGTCTGATTCTATCTGTAAGCCAGCAGTTCCGGTGATGAGAAGTGCTGGAAGAATGTTACAAAATGGATTATATGATCAACTGGTGTTTAGGAAAGACCACCCTAGCAGAAGTTTGGTATTTTTTTTTGAGAGACACATAGACAGTGTCAGTGGGGAAGGGGCAGAGAGAGAGGGAGAGAGAGAATCCCAAACAGGCTCCACACTGTCAGCACAGAGTCCAATGTAGGGCTCGAACTCACGAAACCATGAGATCATGACTTGAGCCAAAACCAAGAGTTGGAGGCTTAACAGACTGAGCCACCCAGGGTCCCCTACCTTGGCAAAAGTTCCTAGGAAGGAGGCAGAATAGGGTGGGGTCAAACATAAGAATAAACCAATGAAGAAGGGGGCGTTTGAGACATCCAGGTAAGAGGTGATGAGGTTTGAAGTGAGGCAGTGGTGATGGGCATGGAAAGAAGGGACAGATTCCACAGCTACACAGAACTTAGAATCAATGACAGAGGAAGGGGAAATGAGGTCACAGAGCAAAGACATCAATCATGACCTAATTTGTGGTGTACTCGTTCAAGGAGTCATGGTCTGTATATGTGCCCAAAGCATGAGAAATTTAGCCATTTCTGCAGATCAGCCTGAATAAAAATGTGGCCTTTAAAGGACCAATCTTAAATTAAAAAAAAAAATCCTGCTTTTTGATGAATTAAATCAGATGATAATGTGGCCAGCTCTCTTCTCTAGCTTTCCTAAACGAATCACCATTTTGTCTGGTAAGACATCTCTACTAAGCTACTCATTTTTGATGGTGGAGATGCAGGAGTCACCCCATAAGCAAGGCTGCATGATGAGTGTACTGACAGATTGCAGAAAGGGGTTCCATCAGCTGGGTCAACTCGTCAGCATCCATCCCAGCCAACAACACCATGTTCCTCACCTCCTGTTGATTAACAGTTTATTCTAAGCCCATCAGCCTGTATACATCACTGTTTGGTAGCTTTCAATGAAACATGCTTAGCTGATTGTTATCATTCCACCAAAGTTCTGCCAAGTAGCAATAACATCTTTTTGCTGACACGGCCCCCAGGTTTCTCTACATCAGTGAGCACAGGCAGACCCATGAGACTAGAGTTCTAGGCCCAGTGCTGATCTGGGCAGGACAGAGGCCAGGCTTATCTCCAGGACACCCAACCTGTCCTAAAAAGTCCCAAATGGAGGCTATACTCATCTGTCACCCAGGTGACCTTATTGTTCTGAGATGTAGGCTCACTACCAAACTTCCTCCATTATCTGCTCTTAGAATTAGAAATCAAGGGAGCTGTAGCATAGAATTTTGGTGTCCATCCACATGTCTTTGAAACTCACCATCTACTGTATATCCAGGGATTCTTCTGTGAGCACCTTCAATCATCTGCTTTGGCCTTTCTCTATCCACAGGAGCTTACCATCTGATTGCTTTCAGTATTCTTCTTACTAACAGAGCCTCCTTTGGTGGCGGGAACTGTGTCCAGATCTAGGGAAGAATGAAAATGCCAAGAAGTTAACGTCTGTCCCTGTGAGAAGCATTCAACAATGATGGATGGGAGTTGGAGGATAAATATCCCAGCTCTCACCCCGTGGGTGGGACAGCTCCGGGGCATGTTACACAATCTGCCAGGGAACCACAGTTCCCTACAGTCGTGGATGAAACCCCATTGCCTAAGGGGGTAATTTTCTTATGAAGCTATCCTGTATTGGCTTCTTTCTCTTCCTTGCCTTACTCAATGGCCGTGGCGGACTCAGAGATCTTGCCCCGGGGAAATACCTTGTTCCTCCATAGATTGCTTCTTAAATCAACAATTTATTATATTCAAATCTTTATTTCAAGGTCTTCATCTAACGGAGCCCAAACTAGGGCTGTGAAGAATTTCTCATTGACTTTAGATCATTCCCTGCCCTAAAATGTTTGCTTCCTAAATAGCTGACAAGTATGTCCCGTTCTCTACCAATACACTGTTTCTGAGTTCGAAGTCCCATCCCTTCCCAGTATGACACAGAAGTAGCTCTTTAACTCAATGTCCTCTCCTTTTCTATGACCCCTTCCCATTTATCTACTCTGCTGTTGCAGAGTCATCTCTGTAAACTTCATATCTTGTCATTTCACTGGTTTAATCCTTCAAATTTTTTCCCATTGACTACAGGAAGACTTTCAGACTGCATAAGCTAACCTATCAGACTCTCCTTGATTTGGCCATATTCTCCCTATTCAGCCCATCCTATTCCCATGCACAGAGTTTGGGATTCAGAGTGAGTTTGCTGAATGCTTTGTTTTTTCCTATATTGGTACTTTTTGAGATCCCACTGGTCTTTATCCATTAAGAGCCAGTTGGGAACATGCTGTTCTCCTACATTGTTTTAAAAAGCTTTGTCTTCTCCTCCTTGTCATGTAGGTTTTATGGAATGTTGAGCATTTGTTTGATCTTTTAGTGCTAAACCTAGGGGAAGATTGAGCTCCAACATGTCCAGCTGAATGATGCAAGACACTGAGAGTTCCCAGGGAGAGCATCAGAAAGGACATCCCAAGATAAGCATTTCTCAACAGGGGACAAAGTTCAGAGCAGCAGGCTGTCAAGACTCACCCCTGATAATGTCTAAAGAGGTCACGGGAGTAGAAGAAATCTGACCTTGGGAGAGAGTTGTAAAACACTTCAATGGGTGAGGGTTTTTTTCCTATGATTTCTTTAAAAACATGGTAGGAAGGATCTATCCTTTGCTCCCAGAATGAGGTAGATTTCATACTATCAACAAAAATACTCTAAGACTTTGTAATCAGTCAAGTCCTCCTTCTTTTTGTTACCTCAGGATCCAAAGAACTACGGTTTCTGAAAAGCATCCAGACAGTCCCACCTGCACACCTATTTCTTTTTATTGAATCATCTCAGTAACTCATTGAGGTGTTTACTTCAGTTTCCTTGCCTATAAAATGGGGAAAATAAAAATAACTAATCTCATTAGGGCATTTGGAGGATAAAAGGAGTTCATACATGCAAAAACACTTAAAACAGTACTAGGCACGTAAGGGCTCTAGCTTGCCTTTTTTTTTTTTTTTTATCATTAACGTTACCATCATTGTCAATATCCCAGGTTTAAAAGAAAACTGATAGAGAATTAATAATTTTCCGAAGATCACAAAGCGGTAAGTTTAATAAACAGGAATCAATACCCGTGCTTGCACCTGTCTGCTGCATCGTCCCTCCAACCATAACTGAACTTGAAGCTCTGGAAAGTGCAATGGCCAGACCTCTGCACTTTTGCACATACTAGTTCCTCTGTCTGGCAAACTTGACTGATCCTTTAAGACTCTGCCTTTCTGTGTTCCTGAAAAGTTTTGGTATCTGATTGATAAATAGATGATGAACTCTTTCAGAGCCTTTCTTGAATCTTCTTTTCTTTTTCTTTTTTTCCTAAAGGGGAACCCCCCCTTTTTGCTTAAGTTTATTTATTTTTGAGAGACAGAGCACGAGTGGGGGAGGGACAGAGAGAGAGGGAGACACAGAATCTGAAGCAGGTTCGAGGCTCTGAGCTGTCAGCACAGAGCCCAACACAGGGCTGGAACTTGTGAACCACGAGATCATGACCTGAGCCAAGTCTGATGCTTAACAGACTGAGCCACCCAGGTGCCCCTTCTTGCGTCTTCTTTATCATTTCAGTCCCAGCACATAGAAGAGTACTTGGAATATGGTTAATCTCTAAATACACATTGAATAAATGTGTATACAAATATATAAGTATATGAAGATGTTGGCATCATCTAAGAAAATGAAACAAAAATTTCCTCCATTTATAAACCTTGAGCTTCAGGATTAAATTAATCCTACTCCCACTTTACCTCATGCCTGAGTTATAAAGTGTTCAAAGGCAGGAGTAGGGGGTTGTTGATAAATGGAAAAAGGGGTCTAGAGCCAGTCCTTCTGGAAGGCCCTATAATACATGTTTTCTACAGAAGAAGAGCAATTATATTTTATTCATGCCTCCAAGCATCCATTCATTCACTCATTCACATGTCCATTCAATAATCTCCTTTATTTAGTAAATATTCAATATAAATTTATATACTTAAGTCCTCCTTGAATACCTCTGCCTTCTCTAGCTGTAGGAAAGTCTGAATGGAGAAATGAAAGAGATGGACAGAGGGTTCAAGTCACCGGATCAAGTCCAGCCCGTGGGTGGGTCATTGAACCTCTCTAAGCCTGAGCTTCTGAAGAACAACGCCACCTACTGGGGGCCAAAAGTGCACCAGAAATGGTGTCCTCGTCTTTGCCCAACATCTTTTCAATCTTTACAAGCCTTCAGGCTTTCTCACCTCTCAGAGGATGTATGAGGATTCGAGATAGTGAGTGGGGGACATTTAGAACCAAACCTGGCTGGTGGTAGACACTAACTAGTCCTCTCCAGTTCAGAAGGGACTTCCGTCAGTGAACAAACCATGTCACAGGCCCATCACCAGTTGCCCCCCACCCCCCAAGCTGATCAAAGCCCCCCAAGCCTTAGAACCAAACTCCCCTCGGAGAGCTGTAAATGGAATCAAACGTGCCCATACATCTGCTCTGCAGAGCCATCCATCATTGGCCGTTTTCTCCCAGGCTGCACTTCTTCAGCACTTTGACACATTTTGTTAAAACCTGCATTTCTCCTCAAGTCAGGTGGACAAAGAGAAGGCTCTTGATGTTTCAAGCACTCAGGGTTGCTTGCGGTCAGAGTTTACAATAAAGACAGCCAGTGTGTGATACAGGGTAGCGGTAATTCTCACAAACCCAAAGCAGGCAACCCCGTGGTGTTCATGGTCCTGAGCAAAGAGGGGCTCTGGGCAGAGTCTGCAGATATGGGATCCAGGACCCACCCCTGCCCCTTGCCCACAGGGCCAAGCCACTCAGAGAGGGGTGTCCAGTGAACCACAAGGAAAGGCAACTAGGCTTTGAGCATTATATGCCAGGTACTAGGCAAGAAGAAATGAACACATCATATCTCATTCTCTGTAACACCTGAGCCTGATGTTGTCATTATATAGGAGAGGACCCTGAAGTTCAGAAAAGTGAAGAACTTGCCTAAGTCACGCAGCTAGAATGATAAACAATAATGCCAGAAGTCGAACCCAGGCCTGCGTAACTCCACAGCACATGCTCTCACCACTCCACCCCGTCATGCTTCCAGACGACTCCATCAGCACAGGACTCCATTCCAAATAGAAGAGCATTTACTGACTGTTGACTAGAACGTGGCGGACCTTTAAGAAATGGCATCTGCCATTGTGACTGCTATTGTTTTGATATAATAATAATTCTGATGATTATGATTTTATTACCCGTCACAGTAAGTAATGCAAAGCATTCAAGCATCCACTTGTACCAGAGCCTAATTAAAACTTGTTTCCCACTCATGAAGACTAAGATAAGAGGAAAGATGATCTCCACCCAAACAGCAGCCTGAGGGCTGAGCCCTGTTGGAACATCTCCTCTCAGGCTAAGATACACAAGATTATTTTTTTTACAAGCAAAACAGCAAGCCATTAGCCTGCAGTTACAGGACCGTATGTGTGAGTGAACTGTCTTGTAGATCTTAGCTTTCATTAAGAATCTACAGATCATACAGCATTATAGGCCCTTGGATACTGCCGTTTCCAGCCCCTCCTTGACTGCAAACAGGCTCACGCCACAGGCTCACTGGAGGAAGATGATTTATCTGACAGCATCTAGAGGCAGCCCTGCATTGCCTTGAGGTTGGGGTAGAGCTAGCATAAGCCAATGGTGTCTTGTCAGACTTTTCTGGGGAACATTCACATCTATGAGAATATGAAGTCCAAGCCAACTTCACCATCTAATTTTCTTCTCTACTCCTAGAGTGGAGGCTAGCCCATGGTGGAAACTCAATGAATATTGGTGGAATAAGTAAATAAATGACTGCAGCCATTACTGAGGGCCCCAACATACTGAAGCACCATTACTGAGATGAAAGACAGGTCTGGCCCTACTCTCTTGGAGCTCCTGGGGCAAGAGAGGGAGGCAGACAATTCTACTGCAGTCCTGTCAGTCCTAGGAGGAGAAGGAATCCCAGAGGAGGGAATCCACAGGCCCAGGAGGTCAAAGAAGCTTCCTGGAGAAGATGAGGCCCCACCTAGGAAGGTACGTATGTATGAGTTAGGCTAAGAAGGAGAAGACCTTCCAAGCAGAAGCTAAAGGAACAGAATGGTCACAGGGCACAGAAATATGTGAGTACCCCAACGGGCCGGAGCATAGTGTGGGAGACAGAGAGGCCATGGGTGAGGCTGAAAACATAGAAGGCAGGTCATGAGTCCTACAGTGGAAGTCTTTTTTTTACCTAAAGCAGCACTTTCCAGTGTGTTCTCCAGAAGAACAGTTTTTTGAGATGCTTGGTGAGGAAAGGCTCTGTGTTCAAATAGATTCTGGAAACACTTCTCTAACACCCTCCCACAATGCGTATGATACACAGAGGCCCTGAGGAGGCCTGTGCTGAAGAACCCTGCATAATGGTGTTCACACCAGCTTACCTCAAACTCTCAGGAAGAAGCCATCAGACCACGGAAACCTTCTATGTTCCTTGTAACCCTTCTAGAGGGGCCCAGAACACACGTTGAAGAATGTTCCCCAAAAGTATTCAAAGGCAACTGCCATGTTTTAATCAAAGAAATGAGATGATTATTGATATTTTAGAAATGATCATTGACAATCATAAAGAATGGATTGGAAGCACTCTCTTTTGGACAATGGCTACGTAAACCAGGTCAACCCTCTCTCTGAGGATAAATAGAAAAAGCTGGACAAAATAAAAGAAAACAAGAGCAACAAAATATCTTCTTGAAGACATCAGAGAACTAATAAGTAAAGAGTTAGGGGCCAAGAGGAAAGCTCAGAGAGGTGGTGGGGTCAGCATGGAGGACCAGCTTTCCTCTGGCGCTGAGGGGGATGGACAAGGAGAGATCTACTGATTTCAACAGGGCTAAGAAGCTCACAATTGGCTATTCATTTTACATATACTGATGTATCTAAATATTCTTTTAATTTTTTTTCTCAGCAACACTACACATTTTAAATTTTCTACTTGTGGGGCACCTGAGTGGCTCAGTCAGTTAAGCATCAGACTTTGGCTCAGGTCATCTTCTCACGGGTCGTGGGTTCGAGCCCCGCTACGGGCTTGGTGCTGACAGCTCAGAGCCTGGAGCCTATCTTTGGATTCTGTGTCTCCCTCTCTCTCTGACCCTCCCCTGTTCACACTGTCTCTCTCTCTCAAAAATAAATAAAACATTTAAAAAATCTTTAAATTTTCTACTTGTTAAATAAGTCTTCTCCACCCTTACTTAGTTACTCGTTTCCTCAGTCTGTTGTGGGCTGATAAAGGGGAACTAGTCTCCTGTTGTCTTAATGTTTCCCTTATTCCTCACAACTTTGGCGAATTTCGCTTTGTCACTTTGTATCCATTCGAGGCTGTAATACAATGTGGACTATTTTTTATTTAAAAAAAGAGATTGGCTCTTTATGTGGGGAAAAAACAAAAACACATATTTGACCTCTACTTTACAGCATACACAAAAATTCCAAGTGAATTCTAGCTCTAAATGTGAAAAGCAACATGTAATTAATCTTAATGACTTCGGGGTTGAGGAATGTTGTCTTTAAAAGACATAAAAGGCACTAGCCATTAAGAAGAGGTTTAACTTCTGTGCATCAAGAGACACCATTAAGAGTGAAAAGGGAAGGGGCGCCTGGGTAGTTCAGTCGGTTAAGCGTCTGACTTCGGCTCAGGTCATGATCTCAGGGTTCGTGGGTTCGAGCCCCGCGTCAGGCTCTGTGCTGACAGCTCGGAGCCTGGAGCCTGCTTCAGAATCTGTGTCTCCCTCTCTCTCTGCCCCTCCCCTGTTCATGCTGTCTCTCTCTGTCTCTCAAAAATAAATAAGAAACATTAAAAAAAATAAAAAGAGTGAAAAGGGAAGACAGTGGAAAGGTATCTGCAGCACAAAGAGCTGGCAAAGGGCTTATATCCTGACTTGGGAAAGAATTTATGCAAATCAATCTCCCCCCAAAAGAGAGTCAAACAAAGAGAAAAAAAATGTAATGAGAACACCAAAGGAAAGGATTTCCAAATGGACAGCAAGTAAAATGAAAATGTGATCAATCTCATTAGTAATCAGAACTGTCAATTAAAAGCTGGGTGGCTCAGTTAAGCCTCCAACTTTGGCTCAGGTCATGACCTCACCGTTCATGAGTTCAACCCCTGAAACCTGCGTTGACCTCTGAGTTGACAGCTTGGATCTTGGAGCCTGCTTTGGATTCTCTGTCTCCCTCTCACTCTGAACCTCTCCCCAGCTTGCACTCATGTTCTCTCTCTCTCTCTCTCTTTGTCAAAAATAAATAAAACATTAAAAAAATTTTTAATGACAATAAAATATCTCATCACTAGAATGACTAAAACGGAAAAGGCTGACAATACCAAGTGCTGACAAGGATATGAAATAATGAGAGCACTCCTGGGCTACGGGTGGGATTTTTTTTTTAAGTTTATTTATTTATTTAGAGAGAGAGAAAGACAGCACGAGGGACAGAGAGAGAGAGACAGAGGGAGAATCCCAGGCAGGCTCTGCACCATCAGCACATAGCCCGTCACAGGGCTCAATCTCCTGAAACCGTGAGATCATGACCTAAGCCAAAGCCGAGAGAGTCAGAGTTGGACACTTAACTGACTAAGTCACCCAGGTACCCCAGGATTTTAAATTGAGATAAGAGATTTAGAAAACAGGAATAAGCTACTAGGGCTGAAGAGGTGCACACCTTCCCCAAATCATAAATTCCAATCTGAGAAACAGACCCAACATAAATATGTGCAAATGCACACCAAAAGATTTGTACAACAACCTTTACACCTGTATTACTCAGAATGGCCCCAAGCCAGAAACAACGTACACGACCACCCATGGAAGAAAGGGTACATGAAATTGTGGTATCTTTGTGCAAAGGAATACTAGACCACTATGTGTGCAAAGCATGGATGGACCTCATGGACATGACCTTGAGCAAAAGAAGACGAACACAAAATACATACCATATAATTCCATTTATAGGATGGTAAATAGAAAGGCAAAACCCAACCACAGTGTCAAAATTCAAAATATGGGGAGTGAATGGAAGGCCATATGCAGAAGGGGTTTCTGGGGTGCTAGCACATTCTATTTGTTCAACTGAGTGTTGATAACCGCTAGAGTTGTACATTATGCTTTGAGCCCTTTTTTGTACACATTCAATATCAAAACAAAAAAGTTTAGAAAAAGGAGGAGGGGGGAGACTGGAATCAGAAAGAAGCTGCCATTACCTAGAACACACACACACATACACACACACACACACACACACACACACACACACACAAAGATAAAGCAGAAAGAGTGAAAAAGTAGAGGAGGGGCTTGATAACAGGAACTCCTGACTTTGGAAGTTCAGTTTTGAGAAAATTGGCATAATATCAAAAGATTTAACCCATCCAAGTACCTTTAAATCCGTGAGCTCATCATGACCTTAAGGGAAAAATAAATCACCTCCAGAGGCTGAAATCCATTACCTTGCACTGTTTACATAAAAGGAAAGATTCAAGCATTTATCCTGCCTTTTTGGCATGACCTGGACAACTGAGAAACCAAAGGATAGGTGAGAAGAACATCTCTTTGTAAAAGAAGGCCAACGAAGAAATGGCAAATCAATTATAAAATCAGAATACCGCTCTTTTGCAGCCTCCTATTAAGTAATGGACAGAGGCTCTGGATATCAATAGCTCATCACATCATAAAAAAGAGACAACCAGAAGTCACGGGCCTCCATCGAAGGCTTAGGACACCACGCATTCATCTGACCTAAGGGGTCTGACCCAACTCTGAGCAAGCTTCTTGATCTGGCCGGCAGTATGCAGGAAATGTAGGGGACAAAGGAACATGTTGAATAGCACCATGCACGTGCAATCAGTAAAATTCCTACTGTGGGAAACAGCAGGACAAGTAAGCCTGGTTCTTTGCCAAATGAACTGCAAGGGAGGGGGAAAAAGGTATATTAAAAGAGCCTTAAAAGATAATATCATAGGGGCACCTGGGGGGCTCAGTCAGTTAAGCATCTGACTCTTTATTTTAGCTCAGCTCATGATCTCATGGTTTGTAAGTGTGAGCCCTGAGTCAGGCTCTGTGATGATAGCTCCACAACCTGCTTGGATCCTCTCTCTCTCTGCCCCTTTCTCACTCTCCCTCTCTCTCTCAAAAATAAATATGTAAACATTTTTAAAAGAAAGACAATAACATCATAACTTTTTTTAAGCCAAGACTGTATCAGAATGTTTGGGGATGCACATCTGGGTAATAGAATAAAAGGAAACAAAAGGAAATAATTTTTAGACAAGTCAGAGTAGTGGGCAGACAAGGGTCCATGATAGAGATGGGACACATGGACGGGAGGGGGCTTTCTAGGTGGCCAGGTTCTAGGTCTTGCCTGGGGTAGTTGTTATGGATGTTCACCTTAGTGATAACTTACTAAATGTACATCACTGTTACATGGTTTTGTGTCCATGTTTTCTTTTCAGTAAAAATATTTTGTATTCTAGCAGGAACTTGTCATATGGTATCATCATCTACTTAAAAAGAACCTTAAAATTCTTTGGAATTCCGGAAGGAATAATACTAAACACACAGCATTTATTTAGCACTTTGTAATGTTAAAGATACGTTCACCTACATTGTTTCATGTAATGATTATACCAATCCTTGGTGGTAAGTATTCTTATACCCATTCCACAAATGAGGAATGTGCTAGTCATGTTCTGGCCATTTTTTTAATGTTTATTTTTGAGAGACAGAGACAGAGACAGACAGAGCATGAGTGGGGGAGGGGCAGGGAGAGAGGGAGACACAGAATCTGAAATAGGCTCCAGGAACTCCTAGTTATCATCACAGAGCCCAATGCAGAGCTTGAATCTACAAACCATGAAATCATGACCAAAGCGGAAATCAAATGCTTAACCAACTGAGCCAACCCTTGACCGTGTTTCTTTAACCTGTGTTTTTTCCAACTCCAAATCCTACACCTTTTCTTAGAACAGTTATCCAAGCATTTTTTGACCATGGTTTCTGTGGGCCATTTCCACCATTACCAACAGAATTCCAGTGGAGAAAAAAACCCACATCAATTATAATAATAGAAAAATTATCTAATGAGAAGAAATACTTAGAGAAGAAAATACATTTCAAAACCCAATAATCAGCTCACAGGATTACACCTCAATTGCTGTTACTCGTACGCAAACATTAAAATATATGGAACCGCGCATAATTCCACGGTAGGAACTTAAGAAAGAATGTGCCATTTTGGATCTGTTTCTAACGTGCCAGGAGCATTTTTCATAATAACGAAACAACCTAAATGGTAGCAGAATAATGGATACACAGTTTTATATATTTATAGTGTAATATTATTAAAAGTATAAATTAACCGCAGATACATATTGCGAAGAAAAGCCTACCCCTCTGTAACACATCTCACCCTCTTGTTCCTTCTGCTTTCTAGATATGTCTCCATGCACCTGCTTTCTGCATGCCCACAACTCTGGCCGGCCATCATCAGTTCTCAGAAGACTGGTGTGCAAGCCCTTAACTGTCCCCCCTGCTTTCAGCTCTGCCCTGCTCTTCTGCAGAGCAGCCTTTTTAAAGAAGACTGTAGAGGCACCTGGGTGGCTGAGTGAGTTAAGCGTCTAACTCTTGGTTTTAGCTCAGGTCATGATCTCACAGTTCATGGGATCCTGCCCTGTGTCAGGCTCTGTGCTGATAGCATGGAGCTTGCTTGCGATTCTCTTTCTCCCTCTCTCTCTGCCCCTCTCCTGCTCATAAACTAATTAAAAAGAAGAAGATTGTAATTCAAGGGGACATACAGAGAAGGGCTTTAACTATCAGGATTCCATGACGCACAGATCTGCAACCAAGTCCTCTCCATCATCTAGTAGTCATGTGAACATGGGTGAATCACATGCAACCATTTTGTTCATCTGTAAGATGGACAGTATCACTATTCCTTTGTAGGGGAACCAGACAATTCATCTTCCGAACCAGGGTCACTGCTCAATCACACGGTATTTGAGGACACATAGAGTAACAATAATAAAAGTGTCTTGTAAAGACCGTGGCAGGTGGCAAGCACTCAACATAGGCTAACTACGGATAAAGTGTCACTTCCCTGCCTGGCAGGCTCCGGCATGGCCTGGGAGGCCCTTCATGAACCAGGTCCTGCTTAGCTCCCCACACCATCTCCTGCCACTCCCCCTCTTGCGTCTGTGCTACAGCCACACTTATTTTCATTCCCTGAATGTCCCTCTCCTCTGTGCCTTTGCACAAGTTCTTCACTGTGCCTAGAACATCTCCTACCTCCTTTCCTTGGGCAACTTTCCATCCTCCGGGCCTCAGGTTACCGGTGATCTTCTCTTGCTTTGTTTACCCCAGACTGTGACGCTTCTCCTGTCATTTTGTAATGGCTGCCCCCATAGTGGTTGATCAGTACCCACCTTTCCCTCCAGACATGCAACTATCTTGTTAATCATCATATTCCCAGCACCAAGCACAACAGCATGGTAGGTCTTCAGGAATCTTTGTTGAATGAATGAATGAATGAATGAATGAATTCAAAAAAAGTATCTGTGGACAAAAATTGCCTCCCCACCCTACCTTCACTTCCATCCTAAACAACAGACATCCTCTCATAAACACCCTTGGCTTCTTGGGAGGAGGTGGAGTAAGGCAGGGCTCTCTCTCTCTCCTAAGTCTTGAAGAATTTCATTATTGGCTTGTCCCAGGCTCATTCCATTGTCTGTTTATTCTTGAAACTTCTCTCTTCCACTCGTTTCTCATTCTTAACTTTGGAAATCATTGTAAACAATATTGATCTTCCTTTATGTCCCACCCCCAAAGGTGTTTACAATCTCTTTTAAAAGTCCTTACCCTTTGATATAGATATAAGAACTCCATCCTCCTCTCCCAAGATCCTCACATGCCCTTAATATCCTACCCATTAAGGAACTTACATTTTCACTGATATTATTAACTTATAATTCAGAACATATTTTTCTAAACTGTTCATGTGTGCCTCCCCACTTTGTTTTGATATGCCCCTTGCTGAGAAAGCATGAACCATCTCTAACCTCCCCACTGCCATCTTGGAGAACCTCTGCTCTAACCTCCCATCTTGTGGCCATTTTGAGCAACCACCCATGTAGGTCACCCTAACAAGACTGAAAGGGAATTCAGGCAGCAGTGGCCAAGAAAGATTTGACATCCACCCAAATGGGTTGATTTTATACCTCCTCTTGAAGACATGGACTCCTCTCAGCCACCCTATCTGTATCTCCACCCAAAGCAAGATGGCTGCCTCTATGATCTGGCCAAGTTAAGCATCTGTGCTAGTGAGGAGAACATGTGTCTATCATTTCCAAATTCATAAATTCTTCTGCAGGTTTGAGATGGTTGCTGTAGATTCAATGCCCCTGACAATTACGAGGGAATTTTAAGCAGAGATTTGGCCATACTTCTAAAATCAGATTAGCTTCCTGGTTTGATATGGCAATGATTACTTCAAAGGCAGCTGTGGTTTCATCAAATAAAGGCTCCCTGCTGCAGACATTTCTTATGGGTATACGCCAAGTTGCTCAGGAATGCACCCCTGGGGGACAGCAGGCAGGATGGATAGCTTCCACCAGGTCAGGGAGTCAATGTCACAGTTGGAATCTGCACCTGGGGCAGGACATCCAGAACCAGTCCCAGGAGAATGGGAGGTAGGATGTCAATGTGAGAAGGTACAGGATTTTCGCCTTGGAGAGTTATCACTCATTTTTCTTATAAAAAGAATGGCTCTGTTTTTGCCTGTCCAGCCTTTTCTTCCTGGAGTGAGGACTGAGCCAGCCACTGACCAGACCCCCACCCACCTTCCTCTCTCACTTTTGGTCCCTGGAGGTTAGGAGCAGGGCTTCCTGCCTTTGCCACAAGGGGCTGCCAGTTCCATGCCAGTAGTTCCAAAAGGAAAAATTTTTAAATAGCCAGAGGAAAGGTACTATTTCCTTTGTGAAGGGGAGATACTGAAGGAGGTAGAGGCCCCAGGAAGGGGCACATGTGTATAGGACCTCACTTTTCTGGGCCCCTCAATACAGTTCATACAACCCTCCTTACTAGTGTGTGTCTCTCTCTCCCTGATCCTTTCCCGCACAGGAATCGGGTCTTCTGCTGAGCTGGGGTTCTCCCAAAAGCAGACCCTGAGACAAGAATTTGGGCACATGTTTATGTGGAAGGTGATCCCAGGAAGTATTGTGAGGGTGTTGGGGAGTGAGACAGAGAAGGGAGCAGAGTGGATCGCCACCACAGGCAACTGGGGCTCAACCCCCTCTTGATCACAGGGAGCTGGTGTAGACCCTGCATTATCTCACGGGGGGCTAAGAAAGCTGGAGTGCTATTTGCCAATTTCATCCCCCACCCATTGAGGGTGGCTCCTGGGGCATTGGTTGCCTGGCACTGTCCTCTGTTCTCCACCAAACCCAGAGAAAGCTCTCAGGTAAAGAGATGCAGAAAGCTACAGTACAAGAAGTCCCTACAGTGGTCAGGGGTGCTTCAAGGGCATGCAAAGGACAGGAAGTCCAGGTGTTGGTTCCATTACCTGTGCCTTTGTAGTGTCCTGCTTTGTTGGGAGCCTGGCACAGAGGAGTGACCAATGTGTTTAGGTTGAGATGAAATGGGGCCAGATATGCCACCATGTTTAATCAAAGGAGGTGATACAGTGACATGATGCACAAATCCAGGAACCGGGTGGGAGACAGGCAGTAAGGCTGCTAGCTCAAGTGGGGTGTTGTGGGCTCTTTCGGATGACAGGGGAAACCACAAAGGACAAAGCAACATAAAGAGACAGAGGAAGTGGATGGAGGGGAAAGAGAAAGGAAAGGATCTGGAGGCAAAAGAGAAGAAAGGGGATGAGAGATCAATGAGGGGAAATAGCAACAGGAAATGAGTAATCAACCTGTGAGGAAATTTGTGAGCCCTCACAGCATGTTGTCTGGCTTCTTCTAGCTCAACTGGATGGGAAAGAGCTGGGGTGAGAGACGAGTCAGCACTCCACCACCACCCCACTCCCTCGGAAGATGTCTGCCTCCTAATTGCAGAGCCTGTCAATATGGC
Source organism: Cryptoprocta ferox (assembly GCA_028646485.1). Classification (NCBI taxonomy): domain Eukaryota; kingdom Metazoa; phylum Chordata; class Mammalia; order Carnivora; family Eupleridae; genus Cryptoprocta; species Cryptoprocta ferox. Next base: position 121,615,855 of record CM053560.1, on the reverse strand, counting down.
GCCTTACATGGCAAAGGGGCTTTGTGGATGTGATTACAGGTAAGGACCGGTGAGATGGGGAGATTATCTGGAATTATCCTGGTGGGTCTTATCCACTCACACAAAACCTTAAGTTGGAGAGTCTTTCTCTACACTACGGTCCAAGAGAGATGGCAGCATGAGAAGGCTTCAGCGCCCCCTTCCTGGTTCTGAAATGTGGGTTTATGTGCAAGGACCAGAGAAAGGCTTCCGAAAGTTGGGAAATGCAAGGAAACGGATTCCCCCCCTGGAGCCTCCAGAAGGGAACACAGCTCTACTGATGCCTTCATTTTAACACAGGGAGACACGTGCGGCGCTTCTGGCCTCCAGAACTCTAAGATAATACATTCATGTTTTAAGGCACAAAGTTTGTGGTAATTTGTTACAGCAGCAGTAGAAATGAATACACCTAAGGGACATCAAAAATGGAAAATTATCAAAAATCACTCTCCGACTCTCTGGTATTCTGCCTGTAATCGGTTTCCCGTTTAGGCTGGAATTGTTTTTCCTCTCTGCAGCACAGAGAATGGCTGCTCACAGACTCATTAAGATGCAGAAAGGGTGGCATAATTAGTTGCCACAGGTAACCCCTCTCTGGCTGTGTGAACTGAGCTAATGTGCAAATGCGTGTGGCACGGTGCGCAGGGCCGCGTGAGTAAAAGTCCCCATTTCATAAAAGGAAATATTTGAATAATATGGAAATGCATTGGATGCTATTAGCAGGGTGTCAGATTTGACAGTCCGTGTTATTGTGAAAATAAATGAGTTTTGACACAAATAACTTAGGTATGCATTGATTTTTTTTAAAGCAAATCTTGGAACACGATGTTGTGTATTGTGCTGTAGGTTTACAAAGATTTTGATGGCTATTAGGAGAAAATCGTGGCGAAGGATCGTTTATTAATGTGTTCATTAAGCTGCTCTAAGGTGTAACAATCATTACTTTCCTCCAAAATGTGTACTGTTCCTCTGGCATATTTAATTGACTCTGGCAGCTCATAGTTAAGAGAATGAGGGGAGCTGTCAGCGGCGTGAGCACAAAAAGAAAGAAAAATCAAATTGCCATCATGGGTATCAGAGGTGTTGTGCTGTGTTTCTTAATTTTTGGGAATATTTTCTCTGAATTGTCTTTATCTTTAAGCAATCTACCTAATGAAATTTCTCTGACCCATTTCATTTTCTTTCTTGCCAGTGTTTCCCCTTTTGTGTATGTGTGGGTTTTTGTTGTTGTTGTTGTTTTTTCCAGAGGCTCTGCTTGACAGACAGGACCCAGTACCCAGGTCAACACTTCCCAGCACTGGTCAGGGCCCCGGAACTCTCCACCCGGACTCTTTGGGTATCTGTTCTTGAGAGTCAAAGGAGAGAGGAGTTCAGGAATCATCTCTACCCAAGGCCAAATGTCTGCTGGAGAAGCTGCTGTGCCAAGTTAACCAGCTCAAGGTGAGGGCTGCCAGGCGGCCCCATCCATCCATCACGTCTGGGGGCCTCGGGGTGCTTGCCTGGCTGAGCTGGTGGCCAACTTCCAGGTGTTCCCTGTGCAAGGGGGGCAAAGACCCTATGAGGCCAAGGTCTGGGACAGTCCCATCCCCACAGGGGTAAAGCTTTGTTTGCAGTCAGGTAGCTAGAGGTTTACAGATGTGGGGCAGACCTTTGGGAGTAGGAGGCAGATACCAAACATCCTGAGGCCCGGATGCAATGGGTTTATGGATATTAGGCACCCACAGAGCCTATTCTGCATAAAGGATTTGGATTCCCAGGTGCGCCCCATCCTCTGAGGAAAATGAGAGGAAGCCCCTGGGGTCCAAATGAAAACAGCTTGATCTGGAACAGAGATGAGCTGCTCTTGACCAGCAGAGTTCAGACCATTCAACTGTTCTCACCCAGGGCCTAGGGAGAATGAAACCACGCAACTCGGAAGCCCCTGGAAAAGTCTGGAGATGCCCCTGGAAAAGAGATCCATCTCACATGTGATGATGAATGGCTACAGAACACCACCAGAGTTGGGTGAATTCCCCCCACTCTCTGGACTAGGAATATAGAATTAAACACAACGCTTGCCCTGAGTGAACTACTGAGCTAATAGAGGAGCTAGATAGATATAAAAGAAGATAACTAAAGACAATGTGCAAAAGCTAGCTATAACACATAGGACTTTCAGAGCACACATACACACTCAAAAATGGGCCACTGTGGGTCATCTGACAGCTCGCCAAAGATTTCTAGTTATCACTTTTCAAGGAACATGGCAGTAGTCTGTTTCCTTGTCTCTTGAAATTGTGCTGGTTTTACGAGCTGCTTTTCAATGAAATATAAGCAGAAGTTTCATCTGTTACTCGCAGAAGATGCCATGAGAGCATGCCTGCCTCAGTGATCCTGAAGGCACAGACACAGGGTTCCTGCCATCTAGTCTGAGTGAGGACAACCTCAAGCAGCACCTCCAGCCCACCAGCAATGGATGTATACCATAAGCTTCAGCAGAAATTAAGTCTTGTTCTTTGAAGCCATTGAGATGTTGGGAATGTATGTTATCGCAGCACGACCTGGCCTACACTGACTGATACAGGCACTAACTCCAGCCAACAGACCAAGTTGTGAGGCAGCAGTGAGTGCAGGCTTTCTAGAGAAGGAGCTCCTGAGCTGAATCTCAGAGGAGGAGGTAACAGTGATGGTGACTGGTCCAGTGAGAGCCTGCAAGGTCAGTGTGCAGACAGGAGAGTCAGAGAAATTCACTCTGCATGTGGTGTTTCTTCCTCTAGAATTATGATCTCTGGATCACTTAGGTGGGTGTTCCAGACTCCGTCCTGCCAGAATCTGGTGGGCCCAGGATGAGTGGTAGGGAAGACAGAAGTTCAAGTGTGAACCACCCCTCCCCCCAGTGAAATTTTCTCTGACTTCCCTTCCCTGTCCTTTCTTAATGTTCTCAGACCCTCAGCATATGCCTCTGTTGAAGCAGTTAGGAAACACTAATGTAGTCTAGGGAAGTTGGGAAACCTTCCCCGAATGAGGAAATATTGGAGCCTGGAAAAAATGTGTAGTCCAACAAGGGCATGAGGTTCCTGGAAGGCATATAAAATTCCTCTCCTTCTCTTATCTCATTTCATAATCATGCATGGTTATTACTGCCCCATTCTGCCGCAAGAAAAGTGAATAGGAAGTAGCCAGAGTAACTTTTTCACTATCACACCAATCGTGTAAGAGAATCAAACCTTGAATGCAAGACTTAAATTTCTAGCCTAGTATTCCTTATACTATGCCATAATGTTTTCTATAAAAAAAAGTCATAAGACGTTTTAAATGATGGTGTAGACAGAAAAAGATGTCACTGAGTCTTCAATAGAAGTGTTTGGTTTCTTATATATGATATCCCTATTTATACAAATTAGAGATTACTTAGGCTAAGCTTATAGGGCTGTCATGAAGATTAAGTGACAAAACATGACATCTGAGCTCAGTATGACATCACGTGACTCATTTCTAAGTGCCACTGTTAGCATGTGAAGCCCTCATGTCAACCTTGGGCTTTCTCTTTAGCTGATCAGACTCTGAACACACTTCCTGCATTTGGCACATCTCCTTCCTTGTCAGGTAGAGCCCATGCCCCACCACAGAAACTCAGAGTGGCCAACACTGACTTTCCTAGCCTCTCTTGCTTGAAGGTACAGGCCCAGGACCTTCTGTAAGTCACATGCCCTTCCCCAGACTTTGCTCAGGAAGGGACAGCCACAGCGGGGGAGACTTGCTCCAACCAAGCTGTTGAGGTGGCCACAGTGGTGGTAGCTACATTCAGTTTCTGGAATCAGCAGCACCCATGGTTTCAATGTAGACACGTGAGCAGGGCCGGTGGTGGTATCTGAGTCAGGACCTGGAGAGCCAACTTTGCTGCTGCTTGGGGGCACAGTTTCTGTGCGGAGCCTGCATGATGGCAGAGGAAGAAAGCCAAGCAGACCCGGAAGAAAGTGGTTTTGTTGAAGGCCAAGATCAAGGTAGGATTCTTCAAAAACTGCGTAAGAAAGAGGGGGAGTTAGGATCAGAGAGGTGTGTTAGACAATTGGCAAGCTGTGTTGTTTCTTTGAAGATAGTCTGTGAATAAGACAGTGATGAGAGATAATATCCAAAGAGTGAGCTGGTGCTGAATCTTAGGGAACCCCACATGCTTACTTGCTTTCACAGTTGAACACTGAATAAGGCTGAGGCAAGAAACAGCACTTTCTCGAAAACAGTGGACTGGATTTAGTAAGAACGCTCTGGCAGTTCCTGTGGTCATCTTCCTTCAGCTTGGTTAATCCTGCAGGGGGTAGAATCTGATCATCTCTTAAATCTAATCATCTCTTACTCACCCACGGAAGTCATATCACGTACCTTTCCACAGGAAGAAAAATGAAACAGCCGGCACACACTGACCTTTCTCTCCTAGCTAGGAGTCTTTGGAGAAAGTAAGGTGGGTGTACCAGATGGCTTTTTAATTTCTCTTCCAACCAGGAAGGCTAAATACCCTGTAATGAGTCAGCTCGGCACTTTCTTATTAGAATATAAGTTAGGAATTAGAGAACTTGAGGATGAAGTTCATCCTTCTGAAGGGGACATAGGGAAAACTTCAGGGAGAAATTTACAAAGGTCTAACAGGGAGTCCTAATGACAAGGCCAAAATCAATTAGGATGGAATAAGGGGTGGGGTATGCACCCACCATACTTTCCCCAAAGACTCTTAGCTAGGAGTGAAAGGTCCGAACCCATGCACTGGATTATCTCTCCCTCTCTCTCATATACACACACTTAGTGTGTGGGGCCTCGGGCTGCTGGCCACATGTAGTCTGAGCCATCCTCCGCATGGTCTCCCAAGCAGGCTCCCTGATTCATCCAGAGCAACAAGGGCACCTATTTTTCAATGCTCCTCTTCCATCCACTTGCTAGTTTGACTAATTTCTCTCATCAGAGAACCTCAAATACTTCCAGGAATAGGGTTGCAAAAGCTTAAAAATCCAACTGCTATTCTAAAATCTCAATGGCTTTCCATTTGAGAATATGGCACCCCAAATGCATTCAGACAAGGTTGCCTGCTCTTTCCTTCTTACCCAAATGCATGAACATGTGTGAAATCACTGTTGTGGCAGCCCCTGTAACTGTGGTATGGCCCTGCCGGAAACGATGGCCAAGACTTAACCTTGAGAGGCATCTTCACCCTAGTGATCCATGTGTTATCCACTGAGGCCACATGGGTGCTGTTTCTGGTACAACATGAGCACAATTCTCATGGCTTCTCAGTTTGCAAACATTGTTTTCTTTTTTAAAAAAAAAAATTAAAATTTATTTATTTTTGAGAGACAAAACATGAGCAGGAGAGGGGCAGAGAGAGAGAGAGGAAGACACAGAATCAGAAGCAGGGTCCAGGCTCTGAGCTGTCAGCGCAAAGTCTGTTGCAGGGCTCGAATTCATGAATCGTGAGATCATGACCTGGGCCAGAGTCAGGTGCTTAACCAACTGATCCACCCAGGATGCTTGCAAACATTCCTTTCTACTTTGAAAGCACTGGCATTAAAAACAAAGCAAATGGCTAAGTGTGAGATGGACACTGGGGTCCTGGAGTTCTCATTTCTGATCTAATAACGAAGTTCTGTGCTTTTTCATGAGAATGTTTGCTAACTTATTTGGTAAAAACCACATGGTCGTTAATCAACATGAGAATTCATTCCCTAGCAGTCTGCCCATTGGCACGTATCAACCAGCTTCTTAGTTGCAAACCAGACAAACCAATTCCATCTCATTGAAACAAAAACTAAATAAATATATCAGGAGATTTTTGAGTGGCCCAGGGAGTCGTTGTAAGAGGCTACGTAGCCAGGAGAAATGTCCAAACTCTACTCACAGAACATGTCTCATGGAGAATGGCACCTCACCACCTGCACTGACACACTTCAGGAGTGAGCTCAGGGTCCCACTGATGAAATGGCTATGGCTACTCCTCCCAGATTTGACTAGATACTACAGCAGCCACCATTCTCACCAAAGCAAATTTCAAGAAGTCTCTGCTTCCTGAGTCAATGTCCGGTGTGGGAGTGTCTGATTGGCAGAGCCAAGATCACATATCAGCGTACTATGCCACCCTGCCCCCCTCCCCCCTGAGAAAGAAGGACTGAAAAACAACTCTGGTATTCTAGTGTTTCAGTTTTTATAGCTGAGGTAGGTTGCTTCCTCCTATCTTGTCTTATAGAGACTCTCCCGGACATAGGAAGGATATGAGATGTTGGGTAAACAAATGTCCCCTGCCATCCAATTATCTGGCTCCCCTCCATCAATATATACTCCTCTTACCAAACTTAAAATTTCCAAAACACTTCCTGCTGAGCCTAGTGTAACTCTCCAACATACAACCTGAATCACACCCCAAAAGTTAGAAAACCCAAAAGACGATCAGTCACGGCGTCCATCTCCAAGGCCAGCATCTCTGGATAATGACTATTCATCCCCCTAGCTCCTTGGTGGTCAGTCTCAATCTTCGATAATTATAATGATGCACCCTATATAAATTGTGAAAGAAGTGGAGAAAAAAAGAATAAGGAAACAAATAAAATAGGCAATACACTAGAGAGAAAACCTGAGCAACTCCTATAATCCTTGTTTCTACAACTGATCATGTGGCCTTCGTTGACATAGTGACTTCATTCCTACTCTATCCACTTAAGTTTTTACCTGGTGGGAAAACTCCTTAGAAATTTGATCCTTTCATAGTACTGTCTATTTGTAATTGTTATAGTCTCTTCTAATTTTTTGCCACTGGATAATGGTATAATAAAAAATAAATATAACTTCTTTATCCCCAGTTTCTGGCACAGAGCTCCTAAAACCCTTGAAATCTCCTGAATGATAAAAGTGTCTGCTGTATGCTAAAGTGATGACTCCTTCCTGGGGGGACGTAGGGAAGAGAAATGCTAGAAATAGCTTCAGCACAGGGGCTGGTCACCAGAAAGACCAAGCCATGATTAGAGGGCTGGAATTTTCAGTCCCACTCCCAGACCTCCAGGGAGGAGAGAGGGGCTAGACACTGAGTTCAGTCACAAACACCCAATGATTTAATCAGTTATGTTGGTGAACTCATTGAAATCCTAGGAGGAAAGGCACTTGGAGAGGGTGTGGAAGCCATTTTTCACCACCCAAAAACCTTGCCCAATGTATCTCTTCCATTTGGCTGTTCCCAAATTGCAACCTTTATAATAATAAACCAGTAAACATTAGTAAAATGTGTTCTTGAGTTCTTTGAGTCATTCTAGCAAATTCTAGAACCTGAGAGAAAGCTTGTGGGAAATCCTGAATTTATAGCTACTTGGTCAGAGGTACAGGTGGTCATGTGACTTGCAACTGGTGTCTGAAGTGGGGGCAGTCTTGCAGGACTGAATTCTTAACCTGCAGGGTCTGCACTAACCTCAGAGAGTATCAGAATTGAACAGAATTGCTAGACACCCAGTTTATGTCAGAGAATTATAAAATTAATGTGTAAAAACCACATACATTTGGTGTCAGAAGTAGTGTCCGAAGAAAGATACCAGGCCAACAATTAGAGGCACCCAGGTTATTAGTTGCCTCAATAAACACCCTAACTCCCTCTTTGGCCTGTTTCTCCAGTGACAAGAGAAGCTTGAAATAGTCAGCTTCCAGTTAAATAGAACCATGATTACACTTTCAAGTAGAAGCATTTCTCCCTTGGGGGCCAAGGCCTTGAAGCCAGCAGGGCCCTGAGGCTAGAGAGCAGGGAGCAACAATTTTACAAGCAAGTTTCCTACTGAGACATGCCACTTCATTTTCAATCCTTGATTCCTAGGTATAAAGTGGATCTGATGCAGTCAGCCTCTCACCAGGGAGCTGACCAGTCCCTCCACAATATGGCACCATTTTAGATTAATTGTTGCTGCTTGCCAGTTGGGCACACAGCAATGATGACACTAACCCAAGTTACCCTTCAGGAAGGTAAAGCCATGTTGTTGGACCAGGCTTAGCCTCTATCCTCTTGAACTCCACTGACTTCAAGAGATCACTGAGCAAACACTAGATGGTTGGGGAGAGGCTGACTGACACCTACAAGGGGGGTTTCCCTCATTAGTGAAGGACTTCTTTGCAGTGAAAGCCTTTTGGTGAATTCATGTGGGAGGCAAATATTTATTTTTCTAAGAGGAACACCCCTATCCCTCTCCTTCAAATTTCCATATCACCAACTGTAATCATGGTCTTTCTCAGACCTTGAGCACCCAGCCAAACCATTAGCCATTGCCCATGATGAAGATATTTTTTTTGACATGTAGTGGGGACGAAGACCAAGAGAGAGAGACGGGGCGGGGGGAGGGGGGGAGAATCTTAAGCAGGCTCCATGCTCAGTGAGGAACCTGACACAAGGCTTGATCCCACAACCCTGGGATCATGACCTGAGCCAAAAATTGAGTTGGATGCTCAATGGACTGAGCCATCCAGGTGCCCCAAAGGTGAAGATGTTTAATCCAAGCTCTCTCTCCTTCCAGGCAAGTACAAACTGAGACACCACTCACAGTTCTGCCCACTGGAAAATGTAAGTCCTATCTCCCTGTCTTTCAGGGCTCTCTTTATGTAGTAGCCTCCAACTTGTATGGGGTCAGCATATCGAGCTGGGACATCAGTAATTTAGGAACGAGGTCTTTTTCCTTCCCTCAACATGAAAATCATGAGGCCATCCGTTGGCTTGGGGGGAAGATGGCAGTGCCGACCATAGCACACAGGGAAGCTGACCTATCTCTTTATGCAGCTTTACATGACACCTTCAGGCAGTGACTGAGCCCTTTTGGAGTTTCTTTATCCACTCCAAGATGGGGTACTTCTAGGAATTACTGGTGCGCAGACACTGCACACTGGGTCCTGCTGTTAGACTCACACTACCAGCCTTGAAAGCTGTACATAACTACAGCCCTGCCAGTATGAATTCTAGGAAGTCACTATTATAACATCAGCTCCTACCCAAGTCTGACATGAGTGTGTCTGACTGGTGGGCCAAGGCCACATGCCTGCACTCCAGTTGCAAATGATGCTGGGGAAGTGAGTGGCTGGGATTTTTAGTTTTTACCATGAGATGTGGACCCTGACTCTCAAGATGGTGGGAAATTCCCCTCACAGAAACAGGGTCCAGATGTTAGACAGCCAATAAGATAGATGTGCCCACCCTGATGATTAAGAATACAGGCTCCAGGGGCACCTGGGTGGCTCAGTTAGTTAAGTATCTGACTTCAGCTTAGGTCATGATCTCATAGTTCATGGCTTCAAATGCCACATCAGGTTCTGTGCTGACAGCTCAGAGCCTTGATCCTGCTTCAGATTCTGTGTCTCCCTCTCACTCTCTATGCCCCCCTGTTTGTGCTCTCCATCTTTCTCTAAAATAAATAAATAAACATTAAAAAACAAAAGAACACAGTCTCCAGAATCAGCCTGCATTAGATCCTGATTCTACCATGTCTAGCCTTGGACCACTAACTGACTCTCTCTTTACTTCATTCCCTCAACCATAACAGAATTATAACACCTCAGAGTTGTTTGTAAGGAATAAGTGAGTTAGTGAATGTAAAGCACTTAAAATACCACCTAGTACACATCAAATGTTGGATATAGTAATATTAATTAATATTGCTACATGCAACATTCATCCTAAAAGAGGGAGAAAGAATGTAACTGTCATAAAGCATTGATCAATGACTCTGAATTGGGCTAAGAATGCTATATTCAACAAATTCATTCATTTATCCATCACTTATTTTTTTAATGTTTTTTCTAAATTTTATTTTTGAGAGAGAAACAGAGTGTGATCAGGGGAGGGGCAGAGAGAGAGGGAGACACAGAATTCGAAGCAGGCTCCAGACTCTGAGCTGTCGGCACAGAGTCTGACGCAGGGCTCAAACTCACGAATTGTAAGATCATGACCTGAGCTGAAGTCGGATGCTTAACTGACTGAGCCACCCAGGCGCCCCCCCATCACTTCTTTTTTTATTGAAGTATAATTAACATACAATGTTATATTAGTTTCAGGTGCACAACATATTGATCAACATTTCTATACATTAGTCAATGCTCACTGCGCTAAGTGTTGTCACCGTCTGTCACTATATAACATTATTACAACCTTATTGACTATATTCTCTATGCTGTGCTTTTCATCTTGGAGAATTATTTATTTCGTATCTGGAAGTTTGTACCTTTTAATTTGCTTTATCTATTTCACCCAATTCTCTCTCCCACCTCCCCTTTGGCAACCACCAGTTTGCCCTCTGTATTTAAGAGTCTGGCTTTTGTTTGTTTCTTTGTTCATTTATTTTGTTTCTTAGATTCCACATGTATGTGATCTCATATGGTATCATTTCGTAAGCATTCCTCAGCCATCCCGAGCCATGTGTCAGGCCCTGTTCTATGACTGGGTACGGGACAGTGACAAAACAGAGGAAAGCCCCTGATTTCGTAATGAGACTCAGGGACATGAAGTTACTTCCTTTCAGGCATGTGCTCATAAAGGGCACAATATGAACCTGATCTCAGGTCTGTATTTCTCCAAAACCTTGCTCTGCCCACACCCCACCCACCAACAACTTTTAGAAGAGCAATGTGATTTGGAGACCATATAGATTACAGAGATTCCCCCAAATGAATACACAAACTCAATTCAAGGTTTCGTGTTTTCTGAGCAGGAAGTGATCTTCAGAAGGCAGACTAACAACTATCTTATTTGAATACTTTTCTTTATATTAACCAGCTTCTGCTGGATGGTGATCTTTAACAAGCAGGGTCTTGGAACAAGCGATTTGGAAAGCAGCAGGTGGGTGGAGCCAACCGTCTTCCACGCTAGGGCCTGTGGTCCACTCCAGTGAGGGAGCCAAAGCTCATAAAATAGCTTCAAACACCCTTTCAAAGAGGACCTTTCTCTATCCATTAAGTACCATGAAAATTCAAAGGTTTAAATCTCCAATCCACACTGCATCCTTGGATTTCTTGTACCAAGAAATAATAATAAAATAAATAGATTCCGTTTATTTTTTCTTTCTTATGAGTTCAGCCTGTGCCTCTAAGGGAGAAGGCTTGTGGCTAGTACATTATAAAAGTAGCAGAGATATATTTTAAGGAAGGAAATAATGGACAATCAGACACCCATCATCAGCTGCTGGCGACAGTAACAAATGAAAGAGGTCAGAGAGCATGGGTTGGAACTCTTTCTACAAATAAGGAGAAATCAAATGATGCAGAGCTAAATTTTCATTAACCTTTTCCTTTTTTTTTTTTTTTTTTTTTTTTTTTTTTGCTGCTGAAGAGAGACTCAGAGGTTTTCTATTTTCAGGCCTAAAACGTAATGGAAAGTCTTCCACCGACAAGTTTAGATAAGGCATTTGTAATGTACGTCTAAAAAAGACACGTGGTGATAGGCCAAAAACTATGGAAATCTTCAACTCACCTTTCTGGAGCAGTCAGTACACTCAGTGGTCAACAGTTGATTTTATATTTAAGCAAACACAGATACATTATGGAGTGCAATGCAAAATATGCCAAACTTTCTACTACCAGTGAGTGGCACTTTGAACCATATGCCAAAGCCCCATGAGTTGTGATTTCATGTTTCTCTCCCTGAGGAATGATTCAGGGGAAAAGCTGGTTTTTGGCTAACATGGATGCTTCTACCTTAGGCAGTCCTCTAAACATCAGGCCACCAACCCATCAAAAGCCAGCCTGGCTGGGAGTTCCTTTTGGAAAAACAAAACAAAATCAAAAACAAAAACTGAGGCCACCGGCTCAATATAGACTGGCTTCAAACATGGTCAGGTTGAAGGTGTGAAACTCAATCGGTTGGCTGTTTTCCATTTTAGTCCATCGCATGGCAAATACATTTTGACAGAGTTGTGTTGAATTGTTTGAATGAACTGGCCATGGCCAACTGGGGAATATGGTCCAAGGAACTAACTACACCGATCTTCCTTCTCGGTTTCGGATTGTGACCCTTCACAATGCATTTAGAGGGAAGGAATTTCAAATGAACATTAAAAATTTACGATATTAGGAGGGCAAGGGAGCAGATTAAGCAAATATATCTTAAATTTTCTCCTTCTCAATACTCCATTAAAATATTTTTAAAACACTTAATCCTGTGCAATAAGAGTAGCCTCCAAATCTTGCAATAAAAAGCCATGGATGAGTGACAACAGGTATAGCAAACTTGAAAAAGCCAAGCACCAAGGCACTAGTGGGGGAAACGAAGGTCTACCCAGCTACCAGGCCGTATAAAGTGCAGAATCAGTCAGGAAAAAAAAATGCTCATGGATGTGTGCACCATGCACCTTTGCAATTGCAGAAGAAGAGGGACAGGGGCTTCCATCCTAGCTGAGAGCTATGGATGTATTTTCTGAGAGTGTAATTCAGAGGATCTGGTTCAAGGAGGCCATGCCTAACGGGGGTTAAGTGATTGCATGCATTCCGAATGACGAATGCAGAAACTCTCCAGTCCTCTTCCACCACAACCTCCTAGAGGGTTTGCCACCAGAGCCTTAACTCCCAGGCAGGCAACTGAAAGGGTCTTCCCTGGAAAACAAGGCTCTCCCTAGGAGGATCTAGGTGTGCTGAAATCAAAGATTCCCTGTCAGTCAGCTCACTGAAATGGAGCTCAAAGACAAGAAGCCCCACCACCCACATGAACAGAGTTTCTAAGTGGCTTTTTACTCCTCACCTCTTAATCCTGAGCACATGGCCATGCATTACTGATAACTAAATACAACCTCCTCTGCTGAAGATAGAGACCAAAGCAAACAGAAAACACGTCTTTTTATTAGGAAAAAACTGCTGGTGAGCCTGGCTGGCTCTGTTGGTGGATCATGTGACTCGGGGTCATGAGTTCAAGCCCCATGCTGGGTGTAGAGATGACTTAAAAATAAAATCTTAAAAAAAAAAAACAACAACACTGCATTCATAGCCCAATATATAGAATTCTTGCACTGTGCTTTTCAAAATATTAACTGGTTTTTTCATCATTATTTTTGAATTTTGATTTTAAATGACAAAACAGGAGAGGACAGAAGCTGTTATTTTGGTCACTTCTCAAAAACCATATGGCGGGCCCATGTCACAAATGCTATAAATGGCCTCAGTTCACAGACTAGATGCTCACCCTGAGATGAATTACCATGTTTGTGTACCAACAGGAATAATAATTAAAATGAATTCAAACACTTCAAATATGTTTAAATTCATGAGTTTATAACGATACCAAGTTTAAAAAACACTCATTGTCACCTTTTGAGAATGGCGGGGAGCTAACTCATTATTCTGAAAACAGGCACCTAAAAAGAAAGAATCTTGTCCTTCCTGTAAAACTGTACCACAGACTTTTAAACCAGTGACTAAGAAGGGGAAATTTCTCCTTCCAGGAGCATCCTGGCTAATAAATGAAGAAAAATGACAGAATGAAAATATCAGCATTTTACAACCCCAAGAGAGAAAGGACCAAAGCAGTGACTGGTCCCAAGGCTGCTGACGTTATAGGAAGAGCCGCCAGACACACGAGGTCTCCTGCCAGAGGCGCCAGCGTGAACTATGAATTAGTCTTGCAAAATCTAAAAAGAAAAGAAAAATCAAAACCCAACCTTAACAATTCTTTAGATCTAACTATGAGTTTACAGGAAATAAAGCCAGAGCCACACATAAAGAGTACTTTGAGATGCAATCAGAAAAATCCAGACAGTGCGAAATTCTACAGGACAAACAAGATGGTGTCTTCATTAAATAAGCACAAGGAATTGGCCAGGGTGGGGGCGGGGGGCCAGGGGTGGCGATTGCAATGAGACTATAACTCAGTCCTAATTCAAACAAAGACACTTTAAAAAATTTATGAGGCCTTCTAGAACATCTGAACATGGACTGGATATTTAATAATATTGCTCAGTTGTAGGTGAGATAATGGTGTGGTACTTGTGTATACACAAAAGCTTCACCTTTTAGAGATATCTGCTCAAACACTACAGGTGAATGAGCTGATGTTGAAGATGTACCTCAAAACAACTCAGGGAGGGGTTCCTGGGTGGCTCAGCAGGTTGAGCCTCAGTTGATTTCAGCTCAGGTCACAGTCCCAGAGTTGTGGGATCCAGCCCTGCATCCGGCACTGTGCTGAGCATAGAGCCTGTTTAAGATTCTCTGTGTCTCTCCCTCTGCCCCTCCCCACTGCTCGCACATGTTCTCTTTCTAAGATAAAATTTGAAATGGAAGTCTTTAATAAATAATAATAATAATAATAATAACTCAGAGAGGTGGAAGGAAGCAAATATGATTACAAGATGGAGCAAGAACGTTATCAGTCAACAAGTGGGGAAGCTGGTGATGGTTGCATAGGATTCTCTTTTCTCTTTTGTGAAGTTTTTATAAGAGAAACAGACAATTTTGCCTCACATAAAATGAGAGGTTATATGTGTGATATATACAATAGGCAAAGGGGTTCTGACATTAATACGAAAAATAGTTCTTACCTATAAATGAGAAAAAGAGCAACCCTAATACAAAAACACAAAGAATAAGCACATGCTCCACAAAAAGAAAATTACAATTGGCCAATGAATATACGAAAAGAAATGTTTGAACTTCTTTTTTTTTAAATTATTTTTTAACATTTATTTGTTTTTGAGAGACAGACACAGAGCATGAGCTGGGGAGGGGTGGAGAGAGAGGGAGACACAGAATCCAAAACAGGCTCAAGGCTCTGAGCTGTCAGCACAGAGTCTGACACAGGGCTTGAGCCCATGAACCATGAGATCATGACCTGAGCTAAAGTCTGATGCTTAACTGACTGAGCCACCCAGGCGCCCCTAAATTTCTTGACAGTAAAAGAAATGTAAGGACTGAGCATAATTCTGGAGGAACATAAAGGAGAAAAACGAGATTTCTCAGAGATCGCGTAGAGAAGAAGAGTCAGTATCCAAATGAGCATCTTGAGATACACTGTACACTAAACTTTGTATTTTGAGATAACTGCATGTATGTGTATAATATTTATGAACAAAGCCAAGAAGATAAGTTCAAACAGAAGTATTCACGTGTACACATTCTTACTTCATTAACCAGATAACTATGTCATAAAACTAGGCCAATAATTTTAATCTAAAAAAAGAAAGCTCTTCACAATTATTTTAAGGCTACAGTGATACAACGGACTGGCATTCTGCCTAGGATTCTCGTTCTGTATCTGAAGGTAAAAATATTCTCAAAAAACATTCTTAAAGCCAACCTAAAGGGTGCTGGCCATGCCAAGGACAGTTTCTCAACAAGTGGAAGGTCACTGAATAGTCTTAAAGATGTTTGAGGCTCTCTCTTTGGGAGACAGACAATAACGAAAAGAAAGCAAAATAAATAAGATGACTTTAGATTGTGTTAAGTGCTGTAGAAACAACAAAAGTGTCAGGTAGTACAAGTGACTAGGAGAAGGTCTATTTAGGTAAGAGTTTCCAGGACAAACTTTGCCAGGAGGTGACATTTGAGCTCCTTGCCAAGGAGCCAGGCTTACAAATGATTTGGTGGTAAAATATTACAGGTAGAGGGAACTGCAAATACAAAGGTGGGAACACCCAGGGTGGAGGTAAGGAACTACAGAAGATACAGTGGGCCATGTGGCTATAGCATTATACAAATGAAGAGGGGTCCAAGATGAAATCAGGCGTGAGGGCAAGGGTCACTTAGGGGGGCCCAATGAGTAAGTCAGAGGGAGGCATTTAGATATTATGAGTTTGTGGGAGCCCCCCAGGTGTTTTAAGCAGGGGGTGGCATGATCTGGTTTGTGTACGCAAAGCTCCCCAAAGGTACTACATGGAGAGGAGGCTGTAGGAGGGGAGGATGAATAAGCATGGAATGAGAAAACCCATCTCGGAGGCGGCTGCAGAGAGAGCAGGGAGAGAGGTGGCCAGCTGCACCAGGATGGCAGCAGAAAGACAAAGAAGCCAAATCACATGCTTTGCCAGCGAAGGAGACAGAACACGCTGATGGGCTACTTGTAAGCAAGTGAGGTCATTAGAGAAATAAAATGATGACACTTGAGCTTTTAAGCGAATAAAAGGATGAATGCAATGGTCATTTACTGGGCTAGCATGACAGAGGAGAAACAGGAGGAGCAGCAGAGAAAAGAATTGTGTGTGACAGCCAAGGTACGGAAACAATCTCAGCATCTGTCAGCAGGTGAATGAACCAGGAAGAGGTGTTGTGTGTGACAGCCAAGGTACGGAAACAATCTCAGCATCTGTCAGCAGGTGAATGAACCAGGAAGAGGTGGTGTATATACACGATGGAATGTTACGCAGCATTAAAAAGGAGGAAATCCCACCATTTGCAACCACATGAATGAAACTGGATGTCATTAATGAAAAGTGAAATAAGCCAGAAGGAGAAAGACAAATACTGTGTGGTATCATTTATATGTGGAATCTTTAAAAAAAGAAAAAGAAAGAAAGAAAAAGAAAAGAGAAAGTCTAACAAAGGAACAGAATACAAAAAAAAAGGCAAATGGCTGCTGGGGGCTGGAGGGTGGGAGAAATAGGGAATGATTTATAAAAGGGTACAAATGAGTAAGTTCTGAGGATCTAATGTATTAACGTGGAGACAACCGTTGATAACATTGTGTAGTAGAATTGAAATTTGCTAAGAGAATAGAATTTGAATGTTCTCACCAAAATAGAAAGGCAGAGGGCTGGTAAATATATGAGGTGGTGGATATGTTAATTACCTAGATGGGAGGAATCCTTTCACAATGTATTTATACCAAAATCATTACACTGTACACTCTAAATATTTTATACTTTTATTTACCAATCATACCTCAATAAAGTTGAAAAAAGTTCTCCCTCGGCCACTTTGTCCCAGATGACTATCAACGTAGACCCCATGGAGATAGCAAGTGGACAGTTTGATGAGAGTGTGGAGCTCCCAGGAGAAGGCAGACCTGGAGACTTAAATGTAGGAGACACCAGCACAGGCATGATAATTAAACAATTGGATTGAGTAAGAGCCTATAGGGAAAGACAGTAGATAAAAAAGGAGCCAGTGTTGAGAATCAAGCGGTAGGTGCTCCAGTCTTTAGAGAATTGAATAAAGTCAAAAATAGAATTTAAAGTAATAGAAGTGACTTTAATGTTGATTCTTTTCTCTCTAAAAAGTGATTTGTTAATAATTTTAAAATAAATTAATCTAAGCAAATATCCCTGCACTGTGTTCTACCAACCTGGCAGCCCTCAACCATCCCCCTGATTCTAGAAGATGAGCATCGCCTTTTCCTTCATGCCTTCCCATGCATCTCCACCATCTCTGATGAGCCCCTGAGTCATTTAGTTGTCCGATATTTTCTGCTTCCAAAATTTGAGGCCAAACTTAACGTTGAATATACAAGAACTCGTTGACAGGACTATGGGTCCATTAGGAATGCTGCTCATGTGTATTATCTGTTCTAATTTAATTTCTCTGGTGTAAACAAAGACCATGTGAACAGTATGAATTAAAATCTGGGCAAAGTGTGATTAGGCAGATGCCAGCAGTTAATGACAGATGTATTTCTCTGTGACTGGGCTCCGAACTGAAGGAAGAGAGGAGAAAAGGGCTACAGCCCTTCCATGGACAACTCTAATCCAGTTTAACATCCCCTTCCCCTTAGCCCGTCTTTTCCTTCTGTTTTTCCCTCTGCCAAAAGGGGAGAAAATTAGTTGGGTACAAACGGCACTGCTGAAGTTCTTTGTAGACCAATCTGGGAATTGGCACATGGTAGTTAATCTCATCTGTCCATTTGGCTACTCTATGGCCCAGTAGTTTGGGCAAATACCAGTTTAGTTGTTCCTGTAAAGGCATTTTTAAAATGTGATTAACATTTAACTCAGCAGATTTTGAGTAAAGCAGATTACCCTCCATAATGTGAGTGGGCTTCATCCAATCAGGTGAAGGACTTAAGAGCAAAGACTGGTTTCCAAAACCAAGGAAGCAATTCTGCCTCAAGACTACAACACAGGAACCCTGCCTGAGTTTCCAACCTTCATGTTTCAATGTCAAGACTGCAACATCAACTCTTCCAGATAGATAGACGGATGGACAGAGGGATAGAAATAGATAGTTGGTAGTTAGATGATAGATACATAGATAGATAGATGATGATCGATAGATGGATAGATGGCCTAATTTTTCTGTTTCTCTAGTGAAATATGACTAATAAACTTCTCTTCTGTCTCTAGCTTTTTTTTTTTTAAACCACATCTGCTCAGGTGAATATACAATGACTTAATACGCAGCCCTGGGAGAAAGTTTTATACTGAAGACTGAGAAATAGAGGATCTGACACTGGGATTTTAGTATCTGAGTTCCTATTCTGACTCCAAAACTTCAGAATCAGGTGAACAAGTGACATCAACCCCAAGCCTCAGGGAAGGGACACAGAGCTGCATGTCCCTCCTAAGCCTGATATGGTATTCAAATTAGTATGAAACACTTTCACAAGAATCCAAGAGCTTTGTCTCTAGTGTTATCTGGAATGGTAAAGTAAGTAGAGTTTAGGAAATTATACTAAGGAAACAGCTAGGAGAGAATGAGAACATGTTCCCTCAATTCTGGTGCAGTATTTCCTTGACTGAGTTTTTTTCCATCATTCAATTTCTGATACAAGAAACCCAATGGCACCTAAAATTTTTACATAAAGTTTGTACACATACACACACACATGCCCACTCAGTTGAGGATTTTGAACTCTATCAGTATAAACAATAGGTTATAGTTGCATGACCTATTTTTGGTTAAAAAGAAAAAGAAAAAGTAAACATTCGCACACCCATAATTAGATGGCCAAGGCAATCTTAAACCTTCAGTTCAGGTTCAGTGTTCAAAGAGAACCACACCCCATTCAAAGTACATATTCAGGCTTCAGTGAGTTTTTTACTTTGGGCCAGATTTGGAGCTAGCTGGTCCCAGTTTTATGGAAATCTTAGGTGCCTTGGTAGGAATTGGGGAAGTAGAAAAAGTCTGATAGTTTAGATAGCAAGACATGGGATTTAATGGAAAGGCCACTGAATTTGGAGTCAAGAACTCAAGGCTGCCTCTTCCACCCTAAAATTACACAGCTTCAAGAAAGGCAATTACACCTAGTGAAACTCAATCTCCCTGTCTCTAAAATGGGATAACCATCTTTATGTAACTTTCATAGTTCTGTTGTGAGAATCAAGTAGAATAAGAGTATCCAAGTACTTTATACCACACCTTACCCATATGAGCTATTATATCATGACCCAGTACAGAAGGGTTGGTGGTTTAGTTTTAGTGAAAATTCCAGAAAGGGATCCTTGCTCCTTACTAATTCCACGATGTAAACTCCACGAAAAGGCCAGCCCCCTTCTGGTTGTGCCCTACTTGGTGACTTAGACTGGCTCTTTCATCTCTGTACCTAGGAGATGCCAAAGAGTATTATATAGTCTCAGTGACCTCATCAAGCTGAAGCATTGGGCCTTTTCCCATGTGGTCCAAGGTGGTGTGCCTGGATGATAGTGGGGCTCGGGACTGACTCATTGTCTGAGAGGTAGAAGGTTTGCTTTCAGAACCAAGTTTTAGGGTTACCTCTCTCTTCTCCCATTGGTTGGGATATTTTAGAAGTTTCCAATGCCTGGTTTAATACAATATTCCTATAGTTTCTTCAGTTGATACCATTTTCCTTAGGAACTGACTTATATTATCCCAGTGACATAGGCACTAACTTGCTTTCCTAGAAGGACCAGAAGCCATAAAAAGGTTGAAACCATGGGCATGTGATATGGGTTCCCTTTAAAGAAACAGCAGAAACATTTTAGGTCGAGGAGGACAAGATGGCGGAAGAGCAGGGAGCTCTGTAATCCGCGCACGCCCGTATGGATTGAACTGAGAAGGACTGAAGGGATAAAACTTGGATTTGCAAGTGGGGGAAAGAAGAAACAGACGCCAGAAAGAAGACA
>CM053560.1:121558241-121595373 GCA_028646485.1 Cryptoprocta ferox | reverse complement strand
GAAAAGGTAAAGCGGGGTGATGGTCTTGGTGGAGGTCACTTGTGGGGAAGAGCACTGGGTGTTATATGGAAACCAACCTGACAATAAGCTATAAAGTTTATAAAAAAAAAAAAAAAAGAAAAGAAACAGCAGCCATCTGTTAGAGGCTACCCAATGGACCAGGACTGAAGCCAGTGCCCAGGACAGGGGGTTCAGTGAGCAGGAACGGTCAGAAAATATAGCTTAAAACCCAAGAATAAGTAACCGCTAACCTCTGTCAAATACTTCACTGTACTAAGTTCCCTGACAAGCATTGTACATGCTTTCTTTCATTTAATCCTCATTTAAGTAGTGTAAAATAGGTACTCCCGTTCTCCCCAATTTATAGATAAGGAAACTGAGGCTGAAGGTGGATGTGTCTAATCCAAGGTAGCAGTCATGGCAAAAAAGGATCCCGAAGTCAGGCTGCTTGACCCTCTGCAGTCTGCTGGCTCCCCAGGATATTAACAACCTCCATCTTAAGAGGTCTGTTTATTGTGACCATCTGAAGAGTTTTCTCAAATCACCCACTCAGTGATCCAAATAAAATACATCCAACCTAAAGTTGTTGGGGGGGGGTGTTATTTATTTACTTAGTTTTCAGGTAATCTCTGCACTCAACCTGGGGCTCAAACTCATGAACCTGAGATCGTATAGTCAGCTCTCCTGACTGAACCAGCCAGGTACCACCCCCCCAACTTAAAACTGTTGATCAAGAATCAGTAAGCAAGAAAGGTAATGTAACAAATCAGCTGGTGGAAGGGAACCATTCACTTGTACCAAATGGCATTGGTTTGGTCCGGGGTTTATTTTAGCCAAGTCTCTCTCTTCAAAGCTGCAAACACTTGATGGGTAGTAACCAGTGGGCTATGTCCACCAGTCCCCCATGATATACAAGGTCTTAATAGGCTCCTTTCTGCTAAGATGTACCGAGATGTACATAGAGTAGCATCCTTACATCTGATGTAAAGAAAATGTCAAGATAATACAAGCAAAGCATAGGCTCTTCCATCAAACGGATGAGGAATAATAAAAGCTTTCATCCCGAAGATAATGACAGTTGCCGGCTGGGTAGCTAATGTCTCCAGATTGGATCGGTAAATGTGCCACTCTCTGAAGTGAGTTAACTAAGTATTTCACTGATGGTTTTCAGGTGGGCCTTGGGCTATCCGGTCTATCAGAGGAGGTTCCAGGAATCCAAGGCAAATGAAAACCTTAGGATTTACCCCCACTGAATGCATGGAGGGAACAAAGGAAAATAAGGGGGGTGTTGGCCACCCCACGTCCTCTGGTGTGTTGAGACTGTTTGACACCATGAGAAAAACGATTTTGTTAACATCCTATGGCTCTGCAACATATCTTCACCCCGTCCTGTTCCAAAAGGCACCCCTAGTTCTCCTCTTCCTTCCACCCCTGCTCAGCCTTAGTCCCCCCACAAGCTTGCGGGGGTCAGAGCACATCGCATTATGACAGGGACTTCCACCAGAACCAGGCAGTGGTGGCCGAAGCACAAAGCCATGTGAACCGCAGTGACAGGCTCATTTAGAAACAAATCAGGGGTTAAGTAAAAAGTGCATGACGAAGGCAAAACCGAGTTTCCCTTTCCCCCTTCCTGTCGGTTAGAATTAGAAAGTGTCTATGAGCAGCGTGTGTCAAGAATATGAACGTGAGATGTCATTTCGGCTGCCTCTAATTGAAGCCAGGATAAATGGAGTGGAAAGGCAGCGTCTAATCCAATCAAAACATGAAAAAGGTATTTTGACATGTAAATTACAAACTTCCTGTGTATTTTGTCTCCCCAATTACACCCTCCCCTGTCATGTTTTTTTAAATTATATCTTAATCTCCCAGTCTCCTAATAATTATGTCATCATTCTTGGGCCCTGAACACTGTGTAATGGTATTTTATGGGATATGCCATTCATTATTAACTAAACTCACTCTCTGTCCCCAGTGATACCATATCTCATGGCGTTCAAATATGCCTGGTGTCAGCTCCTGCTTTGTAAATGCTACAGCAGCCCCACTCTCTGCTTCATGATTATATGGAAGTGAGTTTGTGAAGCACTCTTGGACAGTTAATCCGACTCATCAGTATTTTATGTGGGGATATCCAACACCTTTTTTTTTAATGGGATGGGCGATTGGTTTAAAATATAAATCTCTCATCATCGGAGCTCATTAAAATAGTGCCACGCACAGAGATTTTACTGCTGCTCTTAACGAAATAGCCAATACTGAGATCACAACAAAAAGTCAGATAGCAAAGAAAAATGGCAGTTTGATATGCAGAGAGTGGTGATACTGTACGGGGAAGGCACTGGGAAATGCGACTGAAAATCGTCTCTGAGCAGTAGAAAACCTTAAAGCTCATCTGGGCCAGGCCCCTGGATTTACAGGTGATAAAGATGACAGCAATCAGGTAAGGGAATTTCTCTGTCCCTCTGTTCACTGGAGACAGAGACAGAAAGAGAACCCCAGAGCACCCACTGGTCCACACCAGGGTCCTGTCAGCCCCTGCCCTGGAGCCCCAGGGGCTACATTTGAGAGCCAGTGCAGTGCCTTTGGGGCCACTGATGAAGCACAAATGAGGTATCTCTGAGGAAGTCCCCAAAGGCTTGGACCAGGACAGCAACATACAGCAGATCAGCACATAAAACTGAAAGTCACCACTGAACGGTCCTGGCTTCCAAGGGGCCCTGACATCTTCAAATGCTTTCTTTGAAAGCCCATCTTTTACTAAAGGGCTTATTAACACTTAGAGCAAGTAGAGCAAGAATAGCACTGGGTTCAGAAGGGTGACGACGTTCTAATCCTGGACGTGCTACATTCAAGTTCTTGCCCTTGGGACAGTCCCTGGGCCTCCCTGGCCCAGCCTCAGGATGCTCCCCTGCAGACCAGAGTCAATAATATGGTAACTTCTGGGGTGCCTGGCTGGCTCAGTCGGTTGAGCATCCAATTCCTGGTTTCGGCTCAGATCATGATCTCATGGTTTGTGAGTTCAAGCCCCACATCGGGCTCTGTGCTGACAGTGCTGAGCATGTTTGGGATTCTCTCTCTCTCTCTCTCTCTCTCTCTCTCTCTCTCTCTCCTCTCTCTTTGCCCCTCCCATGTGCCCCCCACCTCTCTCTCTCAAAATAAATAAATAAACTTTAAAAAATAAAAATATGGTAACTTCTACTGGGGCAAATGCAAGACAATGTCATTCCTTGTAAACAGTGTACTTTAAAAACTAAATAGCCAACATATCTGAGCATAAAGAGCTGTCCTGTCACTATGTTGTGCGCCTGAAACTAAGGTAACATTGTGTGTCAACTATCCTTTAAATAAACAAACAAATAAATAAATAAGAAAAATTGCTAACACCCCTCCCACCAAAAAAAAAAAAAAAAAAAAAAAAACAACCTAAATAGCCAAAACTTGAATATTAAATTTATAATTGAGAGCCCTGGTCTGGGCCCCTGTTCTGCCCTTCATTAGCCCTCTGACCTCAGTTTCTTCTTTTTAAAAGATGGGTATAATAATGTACCTCCCAGAGTTAAAATGAGATAATGCAGGACTGCTTTATCCAGTGCAAGATGGTCAAAGTACATCACCTACCACTTGCTTGTGGGTAGGATGTTGAGACCACATCTATTACCACATTGCATCCTCTGGCTGAATCCAACAATCACCCTTCAACCACTGGGATAGGCGGAAACGGACATGTCCGTGAATGTTCCACGTATAGTACCCTTGGAACAAATCCCTTTGAACAAGAATGAAGGGGGCTGTTCTTTTTCCTTGAAATTTGTGAGCACATGAAGGCTTTTGGGGTAGCCTTGCCCACCTACCCAAGGAAGATCTGAGATACCAGCAGGCAGGTAACAGTCTCCCTCTTTGCCCTTCTTCAAGTAACACTCATGCCAGACCCTGCGGTAATTCAGAAATGTTGGAGACAACGTCGTCTGTCCCTAAGTCCAGCAGAAATAAAAGCTGTAGGAAAATTATCCCTCAGTCAAACTAGGAAGTGAGAAATGTTGTACTGGAGTCGCCAACAAAATTCCAGGAAGATATTTTAGTGTAATCCTAACCTTTATTGTATTGGAAGGTTATCAAAAAGTAAATGGAAGCCAAAGCCAGTAGAACAATAAGTCAAAGAAGGAAAAACTAGTAGCTAAAATGAAATCTCCCATGTTTTAAAAATGGCAGATACAGAAATCTGAACCACAAATAGTGATCTTACTACCCTGGAGGGTGTTATATAAATGGGCCAGAGATAGCCTCTGTGTATTGTCCTCAAATTGTCCCCATGCTCTTTCCTTCTTTGAATCAGGCTAGAACTATTAGTCCAAGGCCTATGGGCACCAAATTCAAGTTCTTCACATCCAATTACTTTAAATGCAGTCCAAACATCTCTTTAGCCACTAAGATCCTACCCACTCTGTACGTCCCATAAAACTGTATCTCCCAACCATAGAGAAATCCTGCAGGGACAGAGCACCTGGGTGGCTCAGTTGGTTAAGCGTCCAACTTCAGCTCACATCATGATGTCACGGTTCAGGGGTTCAAGCCCTGCGTCAGGCTCCGTACTGACAGCTCAGAGCCTGGAGCCTGCATTGGATTCTGTGTCTCCCTCTCTCTCTGCCCCTCCCCTGTTCGTGCTCTCTCTCTCTCTCTCTCTCTGTCTCTCAATCTCTCTCTCTCTCTTTCAATCTCTCTCTCTCTCTATCAAAAATAAATAAACAATAGAAAAAAAAAAGACCACCCCAAACCACTGTTGTCATTCAAAGCTTCCTGACCCACAGATGCCCCATCTTGCTGCTAAGCAAATATCACCTAAACACATAAGGTCTCTCTCTTATTCCTCTCTCATCTGGGAGGTCCCCTGCCCTATTCCCCTCTAAGGTGGTCACCTCATATCAGACTCTGGAAGGTCTCCTGCTGGGAGAAATTTCCCCTTTCACACAACTCTATCCAAGCACCATCGAATAAAGTATGAATTGTCCGTTAGTGCCTGTCCTGGTCCTATCTTTTCCTTAATCAACCCTAAATCCTCACACTTACCACAGAGGGTTTCTTAGTCTGTTTGGAACTGCTGTAACAGAATACCACTAACTGGGTGGAATATGAATGACAGATATTTATTTTTTCACAGTTTGGGGGAACTGGAGTCCAAGATCAAAGTGCCAGCACATTCAGTGTGTGATGAGAAACCACTTCCTGGTTCAAAGGTGGCTGTCCTCTCATGTGTCTTCACGTGGCAGAATGGCGCTCCCTAGGGTCTCTTTTTTAAGGTCTCTAATTTCCATCAAAAGACACCACTTCCAAAGACACATTGGGGATTCGGTTTCAACAAATGAATTTTGTCAGAGAGGATACACACATTCGGTCTATAGTAGATGGAAACCCTCTAATGGAATCAAGACTGGACTTGGAATCACAATTGGAATGTGAATTCCAGCTTCGGCCATGGACCTGCTCTGTGGCCTTAGGTCAGTTACTCACCGCTTCGAGTCTCCCACTGCCTCCTGCAAAGTGAAGATGCCTACCTCACAGTGGCACTGTGGCCCGGACATGGTTAATGTGTGAGGAGGAGCCAGAAGACCTCAACAGAGCATCAGCTGACCATGCGGCATCTTCCTTTCTGTGACAGCAAAATTCCCATGTTGGATCTATGGGGAAATAGCGTCTGAGGTAATAGGAAATATGTAACCCCTGAATAAGGAAAGGCTCCATAAAGATTAGGAGGGAAATACCTTAACAGCTTGGAAACACCATTTTGGAGCCTGCCTGCTCCAGTTCCATAAGGGTGACCAGCCACCAGTGGGCCTGAAACAGTGACACTGTCTTCCCTATTTCGCAAGGGGAGTCTCCTACTCCAAAGGCTGGTATCTGTTTGTCTGGGAGCCTATGTAAAAGTGGGGCCCCACAGATGACCAATTAGCTCCTCTGGTTTCTGGCTCCCATTTCATGGGCCCAGCCTGGCTGAGTAGAGGAATGACATGCGCCTATCAGGGGCAGACCTGATCCTGATGTTTGTCAGCTACTGACCATATTAATCAACTCATACGCTCCTCCACTTTGATCCTGGTAATCTAGACACCCCTGCCCATCAGCATTTTGTATGCCATAGAGTAAGCCCTTACCAGGGCACACAGTCTCGACCTTGTCTCTTGACTCAAGATCTGTGATGTCCAAGAGATCTTTCTATGATGGAAATGTTCTATATCTGTGCTATCCAATAAGGCAGACACTAGCTATGCTGAGGACTTGAAGTGTGACTGGGCTGAGTAAGGGACTGGATTTCTAATTGTATTTAATTTTATTTGATTTAAATAGCCATATGTAGCTACAGACCACCAACCTGGACAGCATAGTTCTTGAGTCTTGAGTTTGGATGCTCCTATGCAATTCTTTAACTCCAGCTAGTTTTTCTTGCTGTCACACAACCCCAGCTATCTTCCCCTCAAATCTTAGAGCTCTTAGACTAGGATCTTAACTACTAGACATGCATTTCCCAAGGTCATTAGCACATCATCGGCTATGAGATGCAAGCCTTGAATGAACATACAACGTGCACACAGAACACCCTGTGTGCAAAGCCCAGGGAATATAAGGAACAGGGACACAACCCTAGGAAAACTTGCCTCGGACAATGGACAATGGGTCTTAATGATGGTGATGGTGGTGGAGGTGGGGAAGAGAAGACAGATTGTGGGTGTATTTTGAAAGCGAAGTCAATAGGCTTTGAATTGGCTTGAACATGGAGAATACAACAGATGTAGAGGAATCAAAGGGGACCCTGGGAGTTTGGGCCTGAAAGAAAGAGCCAGTGCTACCAGAGATTAGACAATGAAAAGAAATACAGAAAATGGTTCAAACTTCCTGTGTGGCTCCCCAGACCCTGAGCTCACCAATATTATCTACCAATTCTCCAGACATGACCACTCCACAGACTGCTTTTTTCATAGCTCTGAGAACTTGTTCTGTTGATTACAAATCCTGAATTTTGCTCATGCCTACACCCCTACCCACCCCAAAAGGACTTATCTTCATTTTCATCCTACATTATTCAAGGGTCAGCTTCTTAGCAAATAATGTTGTTTCTAATCTTGACCTCATTCCAATGGTCCCATCCATTGACATTGTTCTTAGATATTACTCTATTTATAGCATTTTTTGCTTAAAACCCTGTGATGAGCTGTAGAATATACATTACAACATGCCATTAAATACAAAACAAGACCCAAACTCATTAGCACACTCTGTGAAACATTCCCTACGTACCCACTGAGTCATTAATGGCCCCCCCTTCTAGGATACTTTTGTTTTGTTTGTTTTAAAGTTTATTTATTTATTTTGAGAGAGATAGAAACAGCATAAGCAGGGGAGGGACAGAGAGAGAGGAAGAGAGAGAATCCCAAGCAGGCTCCATGATATCAGTGCAGAGCTTGAGGTGGGGGCTGGAACTCACAAAATTGTGAGATCATGACCTTAGCCAAAATCAAGAGTTGGTCACTTTAACTGACTGAGCCACCTAGGCATCCCACTTTTGTAGCATATTTCACTTTCAACACTACATTATATTCTCTAAATCCCTATTATACTTAAAACTCTACCCTGATAGAAGATAGGTAATCGATAGATATTTATTTAAAACATTAAATCCCCCATTTAGAATTTTACATTCTTTTAATAGTTTTCTTTGTCTCAGCCCCATCTTCTGGAAGGCAGAGTCCAGAAGTTACAAATGTAAATATCTACATGATGCAATTAGGGAAGGCAAATAAATCAATACAGTGAGGCGTATACAATAGGGAATAGTGGGGTTTGTAGCAAAGCACAGAGATTATGTCTTATCTAAACATATTCTAATGAGAAAATAATTACTATGTCAGCCAAACAGAATATTCCACAGTAAATCTGATCCATAGGAAGTGTAGCCCACTGAACTGGTAGATCACCACTTCTGCTCTAACTTTTAATGTAATGAAGAATCCTTGCCACTGGAATGGAATTTCTGTGCTTTGTTAAGTTATTTGTAACTTATAGGGCAATGGGGATAAGTAAACAGAAAACTCCTTAGGAGGTCACACCCGGAGGAGAAATTACCATGAGATATTTACAAGAAATACTGGAGAGCTCCTCATTCCCTTGCCAATCCTTCCATCAGCCCCCTTATTGGAGGAGTGACCTTGCTGTTGAGTTCATCCCTTTTTCCCCAGCACAGTGTCTGGTATCAAGTAGAGGCTCGACAAACATATGTCAGATTAGTGAATAAAAACCAGTGCAATTGATATCTCTCTCTTTTTAGCTCTGACACATTTTGGAAGCTACTTTTCCTACAAAATCTCAGGGGCAACAAAGATTCCCTAGTGGCATGGTGGGCATTGGAGGCAGCTACTGGAGGGCAAGTGGCTGGGCTGAGAGTACAGCACTTGGACAGAGAGAATCCAATGCCCATCCTCAGCAATAAATAACAAGTAATAGCTATTTTTTTACCAAGTGCATGGGAAGCAGCAGCAACTTCCCAGATCCTCTGCAGTGAAGGGCACAGACAGGCAGATGAAGCCATGAATGAGGATACTCTAGTGAGAACCCTGAGCACCTAATGACCGTGGTAGTCTTCAGCAGGGTGGTGGGATGCCTAAATGAGGAGACCCAAGAATGCAGACACAAAGGGACATGTGCCCTGGTTAAGTCCCTAGGGAAGAGGGATTGGGAGCTGAGGCTGGACCGCATTGAGTACTGAATATCATTCATATTGCTTGACTGGCTTACATTAACTGAAAGGTAAATGATGTACAAAGCACTTGGTACCTACACTTTGAGCAACTGATTGTCAAAACAATACCCCTAATACTCTATACAAATGGGGTTCACAGTTTATCCAAAATTGACAAATTTCTCCACAATTTTTACCTGGGTACCCAGTTGGCTGCTAAATGAACAGAGGGCATGCCCTATGTGCTTGCCATATCATAGGACCACTCCTTCTCCAGTAGTATTGATCTCAGAGTTGTTGTTGTTGTTTTTAATAAGTCTTGGGACATTTCATTCAAGTGAAATTTTTAAATGGAACTCAATATGTAAAATAGATACAAGGTACAGTGCTCTGTAAGAAGTACCAGGGACTACAGTCAACATGCTCTCTCTTCCCATCTCTCCTTCTCCATTTTTCATTCTTCTGCCCCCAACTGAGGCAGCTCCAGGAGGCTCTGAGAGCACCCCCCTTATAAGATTTGCTCCTGAGACACCTCCATCCATGGCTTTGCAGCAGATGCCATGGGCTTTCTCATCCACAATCAGTGGTTGTACAGGTGCCTCTACCTAGGATGTCTGGTTTACGCAAATAAATAAAGTTGTTGAAGTTGACCTCATCTCTCTCCACCTGAGAATTCCAGATCCTCCCCTACCCTTTCCCAAAGAAACCTAGCTGCCCATAAAGACTCTCTAGCATTCAGAGTATTTCAGGAACATTCTCTCATCTGAACATTATCTAATTATGTAATTAGTCTCTACTAATGGGACATGAGGGAAAGAGAACTGGCACCCCCATTCCCACTTAGCAGGAGGAAAGATGGTACAGAGAGACCTGCCTAGAGCTCATGCCCATTTCTCTAACTCTCTCAATCTATACTTCAAGGCAGACTTGGCACTCAGGAAGCGATGTGTCTGGGTTGCCTGGCTCTGTGCCTAGCTGTGTACTTTAAAGAAGTAAACGTTCCCATACACCCCCCCAACCTTACACCCACTGCCATCATGAAGCTCTACCCAACATGGAAATCAAGCTACCAGCACCTTCCCTTGACCAATAATCCATGCCTAAACCATTTTATTCCCCTGTCCAACCTCAAGTTATTTTTCCTGACTTGTGCCTGACATTGGCTTCCCCAAATCCCACCTCTTCTTACATCTCAGGGCCTACACGCTCTCTCTGCAGCTCTAAGCCCTGTTTATCTTGGTGGTAATGATTTAATAATCTGCACGCACTACTCAGATTAGGAATGAAGTTGCCATCCAGGATGTCTCAGTGGACCTCCAGTGGATGTGTCCTGCCCCTAGGGCCGCCACTGGCTGGAGCTTCAAGATGTCAGCCTCTTCCAAGGGGACAGACACACCTTCCAACAGCCCACTTTAGCCTACGGCCTTGACATTTATCAAGGGCATAGGAGTAAGGTCAGAAATATGCCTTCAAACTGTTGTTGCAAATACCAGTCCTTAGTAAATATATAAACCACCCATGGGAGAAAAATTCTCTCAACTGATGTCTTCTTTTAACAGACTAACAAAGCATTGCTTATTATGTATTGATTTATATAATGCCTTAATGTTTTAAAAGATTTTAGGGAAGCTAATGATGATACATACAGTATAGCTAGATTAAAATATGAAATTAATAACAATATAAGAAAAACAGTGGCCAAGAGTAAGTGTAGTTTGCAAAATATAGGTAGTGAAATTTTATGCACTTGAAATGGTTGAGTATCAAAATGCAGAAGAATCAGTCTCAAGGAAGAGAAAAAAAATATCCTATCTATCAAATGGGAAGAACAATAACATTTACTTCAGGTCCTCTCCACAAGGATCAACCACATGTTAGATAATGCACAAAGTTCTCAACAACATTGTTACAGGAAATCAACCAGTGAGGTTCAAGGAGTTGTTTCTCATGGTGCCCTAAGAGAAGGCATAGGCGTGCCATGACAGAATGCATTTCAGGGTCAATTCTGTCCATGGCCCATGGAAGCATTTCACTAATGGTTTGTTCTTCATATAGTTTGAAACTTTGTTGTTAGGTACGTATTTAGAAATGTTGTTCTTTTGAGGAATTAACTGTTTTATCAGTATGAAATGACCCTTTATCTCTGATAATATTTTTTGGCTCTGAAATCTACAATCTACTTTATCTGATATTACTATAGCCACTCCACCCCTTTTGTTGAACTAGTGTTAGCCTGGTATACCTTTCTCCATTCTTTTGCTCTGCTAATAGAATAAGACCTTTACAACAAAACCATTCCATGTCTGCATTTTTGCTAGTGTTATTATACATTACACATCCACATATGTTATAAACCCCACAATATATTTTTATCTTTCATTTCAATGGTTATCTTTTAAAAACATTTCTATAATAAGAAAAAGACAATCTGTTATATTTGTCCACATAGTTACCGATTCCAGGCATCTTTGTTCCTTTGTGTAGATCCAGACTTCCTTCTAGTATCACTTTCCTTCTGCCTGAAAGATGTTTCTTTAACATTTCTTGTTATGCTAGTGATGAGTTGTTGTAGTATTTTGTGTCTATAAAAGCTTTAGTTTCATCTTCATTTTGGAAAGCTTATTTTGCTGGCTTGATGGATTTTTTTTCCTTCACTACTTTAAAACCTGTTGGTCTTCTATCTTCTGACTTGCATTGCTCTTGATGAAGAATTCTGCTGTCATTCTTAACTTTGCCTACCTGTACACAGTGTGTCTTTTTTTTTCTCTGATCTGTTTTTGGAATTTTTATTACTGGTTTTGTGCAACTTGATTATGCTGTACTTTGATGTAATTTTCTTCATGTGTTTTTGCTTGGGGTTTCCTGAGGTTCTTGGGTTTGTCAGTTTAGAATTGTCATTGCATTTAGGAAATTTGGAGCTCTTATTTCCTACAATAGCTTTGTTGTTCCCTCCCCAACCAATTACATGCATATCTCTAATATGTCCCCAAACTACCTGATGTTCACTTTTTTCCCCAGACTTCTAGATGACTCTTTCATTTTGAATAGTTGCTATTGGTATGTCTTCAAGTTCACAATTTTTTTCTTCTTTGAGATCTGATCTGTTGAGTATCTCATCCAATGTATTTTTTTTATTTCATACATTGTAGGTCTTTTTATATATTTTATGTCTTCAGTCTTTCTTCTAGCTTCTTGAACATGTGGAATATAATTATAGCCATTAAATATGCTTGTCCAGGAATTCTATCATCT
Source organism: Cryptoprocta ferox (assembly GCA_028646485.1). Classification (NCBI taxonomy): domain Eukaryota; kingdom Metazoa; phylum Chordata; class Mammalia; order Carnivora; family Eupleridae; genus Cryptoprocta; species Cryptoprocta ferox. The sequence goes on along the minus strand of CM053560.1, from coordinate 121,583,396 downwards.
GTGCTATTTTTTTATCCATTTTGATTGATTTTTTTCCTCCTTATTCGGGTTTTTCTGCTTCTTTGTATGACTGGTAATTTTTGAGTGGATGCCAGACAGTATGAATTTTACTATGTTTAGTGCTGGACTTCTTTTAATATAAATATCCTTGAACTCTGCTCTGGTATGCAGTTAAGTTACTTAAAAATGAGTCTTTTATGTCTTGTTTTTCAGCTCTGTTAGCTCAAAAAAGCATTTAGTGTAGGGTTATTTTCCTCCACTTACTCTGGGAATACTAAATAAGACAAATACTTCTGAATACTATATTTATGACAAATGAATTATGAAGCTTTCTGCTCGGGCTGGTGGTAAAAGGAATTGTTCTGGGCACTGTGGGAGTCCTGGGCATTAATAGTCCTAAACCTTTTGGCTCTCTCTTTCCAAAGCCTCAGGCAATTTTCTCACACATATGTGCTAATCAATCACAACTGTAGACACCAGGGGGACTCACTACAGATATGCAGAGTTCTCTCTCTCTCTCTCTCTCTCTCTCTCTCTCTCCAGATATACAGAATATATTCTACTTCTCCCCTTACCCTCCACCCCCCATCTCTAGCATTCTTCTATCTTGTACTCTACCCTGTGACCTTTAGCTTCCCTGGCCTCCCTGAGTCCCCATCTCCATCTTCTCCACTCAGGAAGACCTCAGCATCACCTGGATTTCCCCTCCCTCCATGTGGCTTGGAAACCCTCAGGTAGTAAGCTGGGGGGATTACAGGATTCACCTAGTTTCTTTCCTTTCTCTCAGGAACCGCTGTCCTTCACTGTCTGAATCCAATGTCTTAAAAACTATTATTTCATATATTTTGTCTGTTGTTTTTTCTTTTGCATTTATTTCAGGTAAATCTGGTCCATGTTACTCCATCTTGGCCAAAAGAAGACATCTGATGTCCTGTTCTTAACTCATATGGATGAAGTCTGACATCTGATTTTGATTCTACCAACCAGCAAGAAGTGCCCTCACCAGCTTTGTGTTCAGTTGCAATGGTCTTCTTATATCTTCTGTTGTTTTGCTTAATTAGGTCCTCCTCTCTTGCCTGGTTGGGTCTTGCCCTATTACTCTCTTTTCTTACTTCTCTCCTGTCTTCCATTTTTCCTTTTCTGTTCTTTCCTTCTTTTGTTCATCTTTCTCCTTCTCTCTCTTCTCCTTTCAGAATCAAGCAAACATTCCCTGCCACTAGGTGACAGGTTCCAAGCTAGTCTCCAGGAATCAAAGATGAATAAGACAAGATCTGGCCTTCAATGAGCACTTAATTTTATTCTTTAAAAACTGATCTGAAACCTTTTAGGGGGAGAAAACACTATCATTTGGCTTAGTGCAATAGAAAGAGTGTGCACTTTGGAACCATATGATATGAGACTTCATCATTATTTGACTTTCGGGAAGCCCCTTGACTCTCAGTTTCCATGGCCACAAGTGACAACTAATTTCTTGCAAGACTGCAGCAAAGACTGAATGAGATCATGTTTGGGAAGGTGCTCCTCACAGTTACTGGCACATAGTAGGTATTCAATATATATATTGGGATTTTTCCTCTGTCCTTTACAAGAAAACAATGTTCTTTATAAAACAATTCTTTTTCTATCATATTACCATGCTCTCTAAATGATAAAAAGTCATACAGGTCAAAATTTATGATTGGTTCCATGACCATGAATCTAAGTCACATGTACACTGAGTGAGTGCTCAGATCAAATAATTAAATTACTATAGATTTCAAAAGTAAAATCAGTCATTTAAGATAAGAGAGCAAATCCAGCCCATGTCACTCCACTTTAGCCAGAAGTGGAGTTTTTCCCCCCGGAGTGAACTCTTTCCCTGACCGTCACATGGTGTAACACCATCACCGGGACTCATGACTGTTGGTTTCAAGAATGCAACTTAAAAATAGCAGCCTGAGGATGTCAGTCATGTACCTTTAACAACCTGGCAACCTGAATATCACAGAGGCATTTATTTATTTATCATTTTCATTTACCTACTATTGCAAGAGAGGCCCTACATAAAAGGAAATGAGGGAGGAAAAATTCTAACCTAAAGCATGAAAAATACCCCAGTTTAGATGTTTTTTTATTCTGGAGAAACTGACCTTATGCTAACCTGTGATAAAGAGAGAAGCCCGGGACACCTGGGTGACTCGGCTGAACACTGAACTCTTGATTTCAGCTCAGATTGTGATCCTGGGGTCATGGGATCGAGCCCCACATTGGGCTCCGTGCTAAGCATGGAACCTGCTTGAGATTCTGTTTGAGAGCTCATGCTCTTTCTCTCTCTCTCTCTCTAAAATAAATAAATAATAACAATAAAAAAATAGAGAGGGGGGTCAATTAGGCAGATTCACAGGACAAGAAAGCTACAACAGCAAAGGAACCTGCAAAGGTAGGGTTTCAAACACTACCACGGCATCCCAAGACAATGAGAATAAAAGCTGAAGTTCAAGTCAGGATCTGCCTGCTCTGATTTCCCCATACTTCCATGCTTCCCATCCTTCTACCATGGTCTGTTAGTCTTACTTTCCAAAAGTAAATGGGCTACTTGCCCTGGCCCTTTGCCCTTACTATCCCCCTTCTGCCTGGGGCATCCTGACTGCTTCTTCACTATGTCAGCCCTGGAACTCCTCTCCAGGAAACTTTTCCTGACTCCCTCACTTTCACCATCCAGGCTACATTAGGTCTTCTCAAAGCTGCAGCCACTATAAAGTAGAAAGGAAAGAGTCAGCATAGGTCATGAAAGCAAATCGATCCAGTAGTTTAGTTCAGCTTCTACGGAAAGACGGAATGATGTTGAGATGTTAATCCCCAAAAGGACTCTGAGCCACAGAGAGATTTTTCCCACAGGATCAGAGTCTAGCTTCTACTTAGCAGTTTCACTATGGGGGCGTAGCTAAAATGAAATCCATGTCTGAAATGCCGGGTATAAGAGACACACACAGGTAAAATATACAGTTATACATAATAGAGTAGCCCCTGCTGAGTGCAATATGTACACCAATTCACAGCAAGAACTCCTTTTACAAGCCCCTTTAATAGGCACATCCTTCCCTCCGTCCCTGCTTTTATGACAGGTCAAAAAACTACCCAAAAACTACATGGCAATCTTACACACATCATCACGATTAAGATGTCATTTTTCTTTTTGTTCTGTAGGTACAGAGATCTCTGTAGGAAAATAGAGCCTGCGTGATTTGGTATAAATTTGTACACATGCCCTCTCACAGCAGCATACAAATGCAAGAGAGAAGAGCCATGGGCAGGACATCATTGTGCAGACAGATTATTTGCACATCCAATTAGGTGAGAGGAGAAATCAGAATATCCACTTGCTTCATCTCATGTATCCTAAGTTATTTCCCTCCCAAACCCATTTGTAGGATGAAGACCATCTTGACCTTATGCAATCCAGTACTTCATGTGGGCACGTACTATACAGCTCATTGTTCACATTAGAAGTTGGAATCTTTTTCAGGATGCGTCCTTGTGCCCACCAAATATATTACATGTATTACATTTAGGCATTCTCTCAGAAAAAAATAACTGGCTGAGAATGAGTTGTATTTCATTGTTTTAGTAATTTTCTGGTGGGACTTCAAAACACGTGTTTGCCAAATGCTTGCTTATTGTTCAAACTGGTTTATAAATTTTGGTTTATAAATTGTGTAGATGTGGCTGAATTAGCGGTACAATAAACAAGTACAGCATGGAATCTTTTAAGTCTTCATAAATCCAGCAAATGGTCCATACACTGTCAGTTATGAAACTGGGATGGAAGCCCAACACATAGGCGCAGCTCCTACTTCCCATGATACTTGCCGTACATCTTGAATAGCTCTCCCTTCTTAAATGGCAGTGAGAAATGGCCACCTGCATTTTATGGCTAAGACAAAAGTCACAGAAACCATGTTGCCTCTCTATCATCTCATTTAATGGATTTAATGGCCAGGGGAAATTGCAGCTAGGTTAGGACCACACCTCTCACTGAAAAAACTCAATACTGGTAAAATGAAGAGTCTATCTCCAGTATCGAGTCCAGGACCTAATACAGAGTAGATCAAAATTAATATTATTTGAATATTTGAATAAAGGCATAAATGAATGAATAAATATACTTTGCAAAGTAAACTGGCACAAGTGGCAGAAAAAATTTACCACTAAGGACCTCTTCTCAAAGTCCTTCTGTTTTACTGTCACAAAAACAACATCCCTCCCAAAAATGTAAGGAGGGCGCCGGGGTGGCTCAGTCCTTCGGCTCAGGTCATGATCTCACAGTCCGTGGGTTCGAACCCTGTGTTGGGCTTTGTACCAATAGCTCAGAGCGTGGAGCCTGCTTCGGATTCTGTGTCTCCTCTCTCTGCCCCTCTCTTGCTCTCTCTCTCTCTCTCTCCCTCTCTCTCAAAACTAAACATTGGAGTGCCTGGGTGGCTCAGTCAGTTGAGCGTCCTACTTCGGCTCAGGTTAGGATCTCTTAGTTCATGACTTTGAGCCCCACATCAGGCTCTGTGCTGACAGCTCAGAGCCTGGAACCTGCTTCAGATTCAGATTCAGAACCTGCTTCTCTCCCTGCTCTTCCCCCACTCATGCTCTCTCTCTCTCAAAAATAAATAAACATTAAAAAATGTAAAACTAAAATAAAATAAACATTAAAAAAATCTTTAAATGTAAGGATATTTCAATATCTGACAAATCTATCAATGCAATACACCACAGGAGAAAAATTATATGATCATCTCAATAGTTGCAGAAATGTATCTTACCCCATTAGAAACAGGAACTTCCTTAAATTGATAAAAAAATATGTACTAAAAACCTATGGCAAACCCTGTAATTAATGGAAAAACTACAGACATGTCCTTTAGACTGGAAATCTGACAAGTATTCCCATTACTGGGGTGCCGGGGTGGCTCAATCGGTTGGGTGTCTGACTTCAGCTCAGGTCATGCTCTCACAGCTTGTGAGTTTAAGCCCCGCGTTGGGCTCTGTGCTGACAGCTCAGAGCCTGGAGCCTGCTTCGAATTCTGTATCTCCCTCTCTCTCTGCCCCTCTGCTGCTTACACTGCCTCTCTCTCTCAAAAATAAACAGTAAAAAAAAATTTTTTTAAAGAAAGAATTCCCATTACTGCTGTTATTGCTTAACACAGTATTAGAGGTCCTAGCCTATGCTTTAAGAGATGATATATAGGTAAAATGTAAGGACAAAAACACCAAACTGCTATTTATAGGCAATATGTTTCTTACCAATTAAATACAATAGAATCAACAGGTAAGCTATTAGAATCACCATGATTGTTCAGAAAGCTTGCTAAATACAAAATCACAAAAAAATTTAATAGTATTTTCTACAATAGCAATAAACAACTAGGAAACACACTTCACGAAAAAGTCACAGTGGGGCGCCTGGGTGACTTCGTTGGTTAAGCGTCTGACTCTTGATTTCAGCTCAGGTCATGATCTCATGCGATCAAGCCCTGTGCTGCATTCCACACTGAGAGGAACCTGCTTGGGATTCTCTCCGTCTTCCTGTGCCCCTCCCCTGCTCATTCTCTCCTGCATGCTCGCTCTCTCGCTCTCTCTCTCTCAAAAAAAAAAAAAAAAAAAAAAAGGTCATGATGACTGGAAAAGGTGCAATGTATCTGGGAATTTACTTAAGGAATATGCAAAATTTCTATGAAGAATATTTTTTTAAGTCTAACAAAGACTATGAAAGAATTATCTGAATAAATGGAGACACTGTCTCTGCTTTCTAGAGAACTCCAAGTCAGGGACGCAGAGACCAGGCACTGCTGACAGGAACAAAAAATGGTACAGCCATTCTGGGTAACCATCAGATTAACTAGACTACATCCTACGATGCAGCAATGTTGCTTTTTGGTACATATTCCAGAGACTTCACACAAGCCCACAAGGAGACATGGGTAAGAATGTTCACGACACCATCATTTGGGAGATGGAGAGTTATGGGCAATCTAGGTGTCCACCGTGGGGGAATGGAAAAGCGTAATAATGTGAGGGACAGAATCCTCTGCAGTAACTGTAGCAAGAGCCTAACAGTTCACACAGCAATAAAAATGGTTCATGCATAATTCTGAGCGGGAAAAAATAAGGAAACAGAATAAGGTCAATTGCATAATACCTTCAACATAAATTATAAAATGTACTCACAAATAACAATAAGCACTCTCCAAGAACACATGCTAATAAACATATATGTAGAAAATACCTTAGCGTCATTGCCTATGTGGGAAGGGTGGTGGTTGGGCATGAAAGTGATGCATGGGGATAAGGAAAAAAATGATAATAAGTTAATTAAAAGAGAATCTTTATTCTAATTGATGTTGACAATATTCCAGGAGATGAAGAACATGATCAAGTCTCATATTTGAATTTATATTTTCTTTTTTTTAAGTTTATTTATTTATTTTACAAGAGAGAGGGAGAGAAAGAATCCCAAGCAGGCTCCACTCTGTCAGTACAGAGCCCTGTGCGGGGCTTGAACCCATGAAACATGAGATTGTGACTTGAGCTGAAGTCTAGAGTCTGATGCTTAACCCACTGAGCTACCCAGGTGCCCCTGAATTTATATTTTCTTATTATATAATGTTTATGCTAGAATATTTTAGCTAATATGCAAAAAAAGACTTTAAATTGTACTTGGCTTCCTTCCAAAGCAAATAGATAAGTTGTCCCAGAAATTTTATAACTTCCTTTTCTTTCTTTCTTTCTTTCTTTCTTTCTTTCTTTCTTTCCTTCTTTCTTTCTTTCTTTCTTTCTTTCTTTTGATAAAGAGAGAGAGCAAGTGAGTGAGGGCAGAGAGAGAGAGAGAAAAGTGGGGCTCACATTCACCCCAAGCAGGGCTTGAGCTCCCCTGATGCGGGACTCAAACTCAAAAATCTGAGATCATGACCTGAGCCAAAGTCAGATGCTTAACTGACTGAGCCACCCAGGCGCCCTATAACTTCCTTTTCTTAAACACCTAAAGCAAAAGTATCATAATCGGACACTCTGCAAGAACATTTACAGTTACTGTTCTATTTCGCCCACTCCAAAAAGGGTATGGATGCTACAAATAGAATGGCAGCTATACAGAAAAGAGAGAGTTCGGACCAGAAGAGAAAGAATGGAGAAAGAGAGAACACAGCACAGGATAATGAGAAATAAAACTAGAAATGATAGTTTTATCATGTCCTAAACTAAACTAGAGGTGTGCAAAATGACATGTGCAGCTTGGCAGGAAATACCAAAGTTTCCGAATTTTCCCATTGCTCTGGTGATCGCATCTGCCCTTGTGCAAAATGGATGTGAAAGTCTGTCGTCCTTGATTCCCAGCCTCTGTGTGGCTTTCCTTTCTTCCCCGCAGGAATGCAGCCGAATTAGTAGCCGGAGCTCTGGTTGGGGACGGTTCTGGCCTGGCTGCCTGGCGGTTCATCTACGTAACTCTACTCCCATCTACTGATAAGAGGCTGCTACTTCTCCGGGAGCGCCTCCTTGGCACCCTCTCCAGTGTAGACCGCGGCAGCCTGAGGATCCGCCGCTGTTGGAAGTCGCTTCCCCTTGGAGATTTTCTGCTCAGTGTGTGTGCGCATGTTCCGAGAGTAATTAACAAATACTCTAGTTTACTGACTGGTGAGTTACTGCTTTTCTGTTATTGATTTCACTTTGACAAGCAAAGAACAGACAATTATCACTTGAAGCTATTTCTCCCTAGTTTTTTGAAGAGGGGTGTCAGTTTAATTAGGGGGGAAAAAATCACACGTTCTGTGGTAGTTTTCAAACCGCACTGTTACTCTACGCTTGTTTGGTATGTATAAGGCTTTTTGTTTGTTTGTTTCGGTTTGGTGTGATTGTAGGGTTTTCTGTTTGTTTTTTGGTTTTTTGGTTTATGAGTTACAGAGGATCGTTTTTCCACGAGCTTAAGGAGTGAGGTGGGCATGACACTAAATGAAGTGCTTAAAAAGTGGTCAGGATCCGTCATGGATGGGGTTATGGGGCTGAGAGCAGAGGTGCATGGACTTTGGGTGTTCTTGAGTGCTGGGAGGATGTTTTGAGATTACACTGGGACCAAAAAGAAGTGGGGAGAAATTGCAACTCCACGAAATCATCCCATGAGCCTGTGATTGATTCAGTATCAGTGACTTGAGAAAGAAATTATAGCAATTTTTTTTTTCAGGGATACCATTTCCATCATGGGTAACTCCCCCGGCCCGCCACACCAAGAGAGCAGATGATTCGCCTTTAAGTTTGGTCTGCAAGATTAGTTCATCTGAAAGAAATTAAATGTCAATTTTATCTTGATTCATCATAGCTCTTTAATCAAAGTCAACGCATCACCTCCCCTGATTACCCCTCCATCAAATGCTGACCTGGAAATCTCACACCAAGCTTCTCTGTGCAGGCTGGCTAATTAAGAACTTGGTCCCTCCACCTATAGCCTTGGAGAGAAGCGGATGGCAGGGCTGCCCCAAAGAGGTGGCCTCTTTATGGAGAAGGGTCCTGGAAAGAGGTCAGTGGTAATTACCAAGAAGCAGAACAGTCCATGTACGTGTTGGACATTATTGGTCCATAAAATGCCTGGAGATTTATAGCAGAAAACAGAAGTCATGTGTGTGTTGAATGTCAAACTGAACTAAATTAGCCCAGCGTGGTGAATTGGAGAATGGTGAACCCTGTTGGGACCATAGGGAGGAGCCTGTGCAAAGGGCTTGGCCTTGGAGGAGGGGTACATATACCCAACTCTCCCACCCAACAGCTGTGTGTCACTTGGCCAAATCACAGTAGGGTTGTGTCCTGGATTAGCTGAACAAGTCCAACTGCATGAGTCTGTTGTGAAAGGGAAAGAGAGAATCTAACCATGGGAGGAGATTCTAGCCACTGCTTCACTCAGTAAATGATTGTCCCAGAGGAAGAGGCAGACAGCCCACAGAGCTCTGCTCTCCCCAGTTCAGATATCAAGTTCCTCTTCACATCCGGGAGATTCCTGTGATAAAGTTCTTCGGTGTTTTTGTACATCACACTCTCCTAATTGCAAGTAAACTGCTGTGTCTGACGTTCGGTTGAAGAAATAATGGTTTAATGCAAGGTGAGGCAGAAGATGGGTTGTGTTGGATTTGTGGACAGTTTCACGTGTTGGTGTCCAACGTAACAATTCCTTGCAGGAATGTCGGGGTGACTTGCCCGTACGGAGCTTTCACTTCTCATGCTGACCGTGGGACCCAGCCCCACATGTGCTGCTTCGCCATTACATTCAACCTCACTACACCTCAGTTTTCTCTCCATAATTCAGAAATACTTAGAAGAATTTTTCTACTGACATGGTTAATGAGAATACCTGAACAATGCCTGGCAAACACTAGGTGTCCAAACCCTTCTGCATGGAGAATCGGGAGACCTAGATGGGGGTGAGAGCTCTGTCACATGGTCACTGGCTCCCACCTTTTAGGCCATGGTTTTGCCATTGATGAAATGAACTGGTTGCATATGACAGACTTGAAGGTCTCTTCCAACCTGGTCCTTGCTTAACCTGTGGTTTGTCACCTATTATGTCATTTTTCAGATCAGGTGTTGAAATGATTCTTCGTTGAAGTGGAGATATAAACAGCACCTATATTGGACTTGCATGTTTTCAACAAAAATACTGCAGTTCCCCGTCGGAGAGGAGGCTTATCATAGAGCAGACATTTGCTGAACTTTGTGTCAGGCATGGGCCCTCTTTCAATTCTCTTCCCGTAAATGAAGGGTGAGGAAAGAAGGACAGAAAGAACCTTTAAGAAAAGCGCTCCCAGGCCCCACAGCTCAGGGAGTGACGCAGATAGAATTAAACCCACTCTTCTAACCGGTGCCCAATAAGAATTTTCTCTTGATCAAAGTACTCAGTGAACCCATCTCTCTGTTTCCTTAGTCATAGGCCAAGGACAGTCACATGCTTCAGTCCTACCTCTACTACCAGAATGAATTAAAAGGGTTTCTGGTTCCATTTGGTGGACTGAGTACACCCATTTACATTTGCTTTCTCAAAAACTCCCATTGAAAGGACAGCAGACAAAAACTAGGTTGGTTAAATCAGATATTGATTTAAAAACAAATGATAGTAGAAGTCAGCCTAAGAAGCATTAAAGATGACTGGAGGAGGGGCGCCTGGGTGGCTCAGTCCGTTAAGCATCAGACTTTAGCTCAGGTCATGATCTCACAGTTCATGAGTTCGAGCCCTGCATCAGGCTCTGAGCCTGCTTTGGATTCTGTGTCTCCCTCTCTCTCTGCCCCTCCCCCATTTGTACTCTGTCTCTTTCTCTCAAAAATAAATAAATATTAAAAAAATTTTTAAACAAAAGATGACAGGAGGAGAGGTCAGAGGTAGTTTTCCTGAGATGGAGACACTCAAGGAGCAGGGAGGAAAATGACGCAGGAGAGGAAGGGGTTGGTGGATCACTGCCTTTTCTCAAACACTGGCACTTTCCTGCTCAGTTATGAGGTTTCTGGAAGCAATATTCATTACCTCTAGGCTAAAACTAGGGGACTGGGGGTGCTTGGGTGGCTCTGTGTATTGAGCGTCCGACTTCGGCTCAGGTCATGATCTTGTGATTCATGAGTTCGAGCCCCACATCAGGCACTGTGCTGATAGCTCAGAGCCTGGAGCCTGCTTCAGATTCTGTGTCCCTTTCTCTCTGTCCCTCCCCTGCACACACTCTCTCTCAAAACTAAATAAACATTAAAAATAATTTAAATCAGGAGACTGTACTCTAATAGCAAATGAATGCATAGCCTGGAGAGAATAAAGGCTCATAAGGTGGGTGATGCATCTCTACTGTACGGCCCCCCGTATTGCAGAACGGAGGGTGCAAGGTGGAGGGCGGTGCCGGCCTACCTGCCCCCTGCCTGTTCCCAGACCACAGACTTGAAGAAGAAGAAGCTGGTCTTTGCTCACACGCACCGGTGCGCACCGGTGCGCAGACACAGAGGTGACCAATTATCCCAGGAAAGCCTAGACAGCTGACTACACTTAACATATTTTTTCATTCACAAATATGAACAGACAACCAAGAATCAGTGGGTATCTGAAGAAAACAAGTAGCACGAAAGAGAAAATCCAAGATGAACAAATATAACGTTTTAGCCCAAGGGAAAGATGATGTCAAGAAATAGAAGACAGCTATCTGTATCCCCAGGAAAAAAGAAAAAGTTCTAATTTATTGAATTCATAAAACAAAAGGAGAAACATTCAAGGATTAAATGAGTTCTTGAAAATTAAAAATATCCTGGCTGAACTTAACAAAACAGAAAAAGGACTGGAATACAAATTCAAAGAAATCTCTGTAAAATTACTCAAAAAGACAAAGAAAAGGAAAATATAAGAGAAAATAAGAATCATGGAAGATAAATCCATTAAGGTGTTAACAGACACCTTTTTATAATGGAGAGGAGAAAATTAATCAAAACAATTAAAAATTAACAAAAAAACCTCACAAATTTTCTGATTGAAAGATCCCACTGAATGCTAAGCAGTACAAATGGAAGATTATAAAGCAACCTCAGAATGCCAAGATAAAAAAAAAAAAACTCTTAAAGGCTATTAGGGAGATGGAGAGGCACCTGGGTGGCTCAGTCAGTTAAGCGTCTGACTTATGATTTCGGCTCAGGTCATGATCTCATGGGTCATGAGTTTGAGCCCCATGTCAGGCTCTGTGTTGACAATGTGGAACCTGCTTGGGATTTTCTCTCTCCCTCTTTCTCTCTCTTTCTTTGTCCCTCCCCTGCTCTCTCTGTGCCTGTCAACAATCAATCAATCAATCAATCAACATTTTAAAAAGCTATTAGAATGGAAAAAATAGTTTAAATTTACAAAGAAACAGGAATCAGATTGGCAACAGACTTATCATCAGAAAAAATAGCTACTAGGAAATAACAGAAAGATGCCTTAAGTGTTATGAAAGGAAATGATTTTAAACCTTAAATTTGACATCCATCCAATCTATCAGTCAGGAAGGGGGTGAAATGGAAACATTGTTAGACATTAAAAAAAACATAAAAACCTTAAAAATGACTTGAAAATATATTCCAGGAAAATAAGGAGGAAAAGGAACGAATGAAAGAAAAAATATATATAATAAATAGAGAAACTAACTTAGGATAAAAGAAAAATGAACCAATGGTACCCATGCTATGTAACAAGCAGGAAATTGATCAAAGAGATAGGAAGTCATATCGTGCTTGGAAAGACGTAAGAAAATCAAAGTGATTCCATTCAACAAGATGATTCAGCAGCTGAAATTTAATAGAAATGTGACAGAAGGGGCATGTTTATCAGTAAGAAAAAAGAAAAGGAATTAGAGACTCCAGTAAACTAGAAACAAGGCATGAAAAGAACTACTAAAATATAAAATATTTTGAGAGAGCCACATGATAGGTAAGCAGATGATTAATATATAAAACCACTGTATTTCACTTATACGTGGAGGCTAAAACCAAATGAATAAACAAAGAAAATAATAGAAACAGACCCATAAATACAGAGAAAAAAATGCTGATTGCCAGAGGGGAGGAGAGTTGGGGGATGGCAAAATGGGTGAAGGGGGCAGGAGGTACAGAGTCCCAATGATGGAATGAATAAGTCATGAGAATAAAAGGTACACCATAGGGAATATAGTCAATAGTATGATAATAGCATTGAATAGTAAGCATAGGACAGCGTAACATACAGATATACTGAAGCACTATGTCCTACTCCTGTAACTAATGTAATGTTGTGTGTCAACTATACGCAAATAATAATTAAAAAAAAAAACTAAGTAAATCCACGTAGGTCAAATAAATAAATAAATAAATAAATAAAACCCCGGCCTAGAAACACAAACGTGAATGCAATGGTGTTGTCATTTTTGTCTGCTTGCTAGCTAGCTCTCTGCAGTCGTGCTGAGGCCCTAGCGGGCAACGAACCACGCCGTAGTTTGTTCCCAAATGAAAGGTGAGTGGAGCTCACAGCACTGCGAAACTCAGGCACGTGTGTTCAAGTTTAGCGTATGTTCCTGACACCATCAAGACTAAGCTCAATATTATGAGTCGGTCCCACCAACTTCAAAATGCTACATGTATATGCAGCAATTATTACAGCACGAGAACAGTCATGTCTTATTTCCTGTAAGTTTTCTTAGGCAACATCTGAAGTTGCAATTTATTGTTATTTTCGTTATAAAGCTGCTGCAAGTCATGTGTATTCAAATTCATTTTTAAAGTGTTATATTGATAAAATATTATTTTGAAAGGGCTTACGGGATGCAGAAAGAGGGAACGTCTATCCCTGGGACCAACAACGCCCAGCCTCATGGCCAAGAAAGCTTTTGACTACAGTGGCAAAAGGGCGAGGGATGTGTCTGCACTTGGCGCGGCAGGAACAGCGGAGGCTCAAGATGGAAACACCGTCTCCAAGTCTCAACCATAGCTTTGTATGTTTCTCTTGTCATGGTAGGATGGGGTTTGGTATCTGAGCCTCTGATCTGTGCCTGGCGGGATTCTCAGTCCATGAACAGATCCTTCTCTCTGCCTGCTCCTTTGGGCTCCTGAATTGGTCTCCACCTCTCTCTCAACGTCTCTTTTCATTTTCTCTTCATTTTCCTGCTTCCTTCACATCCCCATCTCTTCACTTGACCTGTCAATAGTACATAATCAAGAGTTATATTTTAAACTTTTGATTCCTTGAATAGTTTTATATTCATAATTATAATTTTCACTTTATTCTCAAAAATGAGTTGCCTACTTTTGTGATTTTTTTTTAATTTAAAAAACTTGAGATTTATAGAAAAATTACCAAGTATACAAAGAGTTCCAATGTACCCACACCCAGTTTCTCTTACTGTTAATATCTTCTATTAATGAGCCTGTGTGGCTCAGTTGGTTAAGCATCTGACTCTTGACTTTGGCTCAGGTCATGATCTCACGGTTCGTGAGTTCGAGCCCCCATCGGGCTCTGGGCTGACAGTGCGGAGCCTGCTTGGGATTCTCTCTCTCTCCCCGTTTCTCTCTGCCCCTCCTGTGCACTCTCTTTCTTTCTCTCTCAAAATAAATAAACTTTAGTGTTGCCTGCGTGGCTCAGTGGGTTATGCGTCTGACTTCAGCTCAGGTCATGACCTCATGGCTCATGGGTTCAAGCCCCACATCAGGCTCTGTGCTGACCCTTCAGAGCCTGGAGCCTGCTTCCGATTCTGTGTCTCCCTCTCTCTCTGCCCCTCTCCTGCTCATACTTTGTCTCTCTCAAAATCAAACATTAAAAAAATTTTAATAAATAAATACAAAAAATATATCTGCCATTAATATGGCTCATTTACCACAATGAATGAAATAATATTGGTACATTATTATTAACTAAAGTCCATGTTCTATTCCAATTTCCTTAGTTTTTCCCTACTGTTCATTTTCTCTTCTTGGATCACACCCAGGATATTACATTACATTTACTCATAATGTCTCCTTAGGTTTCTCTTGGTAGTGACAGTTTCTCAGACTTTCCTTGTTTCTGATGACTTTGGTAGTTTTGAGAAATATTGGCCAGATATTTTGTAGAATGTCCCTGAATTGTGATTTGTCTGCTGTTTTCCTCGTGAATAGACTATAATTATGAGCTGGGGGGAGGAACACCACAGAGGCAAAGTGCTCTTCTCAACACACCATATCAAGGGTAAATACTCTCCATGTGACCTATCACTGTTATGTTGACCTTGAGGTAGTGTTGGCCAGGTTTCTACACGGTGAAGTTATTTTTATCCTTTTTCGTACTGTACTATTTGGACGGGAGCCACTCCATGTAGCTTGAGTTGCCTTTTAATTAGGCTTCCAGTTGATTTAATTTTTCCTGTGGGTCAGGAGATAGCAATACAAACTTCCCCATATAGGATTAAATAACAGCGTGATCAAATTAAGTATTGGCATTGTAAAAAGACACCCCCACAATTGTATGTTGTTAGTAATGTGGAATAATTGGAAGAAAAGTATCATTCAAGGAAAATGTAACTTTAATTCTCAACCACCACTGATAACAATTAATTGACCCTTGTATTTGAGGCAACTTATACTTGTTTCCTCAGATGGCAATCTAAGTCTCAAGGGCATGCTACCTTCCCTGAAGAGCTGCTGATTTGGTCCCTAGAAGATTTTGATCTAAGCATTCTCTGCTCTGTGACAATCCCCGCCCTCCTGTCAGCACAGGTCAGTCCGGGACATAGAGAGGGGCAATAGAAAAATCCCCGAATGAGAAATCCCAGTTTCATCATTTACCACGATATGTGAGCACCTTGGTTTCCTGGGTGCAATATATTGGCTAAGTGTCTAGATCACAAGATTTGCTGTAAGCATTAATTCAAATAATGTAGCCTGCTTCACAAACATGAATACCCAGGATAAAGATGAAGTAATAACACGGAACTAACCAGAGAAGTATCACAACGCTTCTACTGTGACTCGGGCACCCCAGGGTCGTTGGCCATCACCAATCAAGCATTGAGGACTTTCTATGCGCTGAGTGACTTGGAAGTAGTCTCTCATTTAAGTCTCATAATTGACCCAGAAGATGAGGATGAGGATGAGGATGAGGATGAGGATGATTACCACTACAGATGAGCATACTGAGGCCTACAGAGGCCAAAGGTCACAATGCTAAGTCTTGAATCCTGGTCGGTTTCCTGAATTTCTCTTAATCCTAAACATTCCTAATCCACTCCCAGGCATTTTTCCCATCTTGATAGCATCCATGAAGTGAATGAAGACAAGGAGCCATTGTAGGTGGGAATTTCCACAGTTTTAATGATACCCATAGTGTCACTGTCACATACCCAGACCAGTTGGACGTAACTCGGTTTTTAGAAGTATTCAAATTCAGTGAAGCTACTGTTGGCTTTCCACATGATATCAAAAAGCTGGTGTAACTGAATTTTTCCTATGCATTTCAAGCAGCTATGTGACTTCAGAATGGAGGCAGCTTTCATCGCCTCGTGTTTAGCTGTTAATTCTGAGGTCCAGGGTATATATTGGCTGTGTCTGGGCATCAGAAACAGAATTAAACATAACCCAAAAGAAATGCTCCATGGCTGGGAAGATCCTGAACTTGGAAACACCAGCCCAACTTGCTAGATGGATGGGCTGATGGAGACATGGAAAACGAGGCCATCAAAATCCCCAGACTCTACCCTACCTTGGCTACTATCATTGCAGTGTCACTACCTGTTGGACCTATGGGCCCAGAAAGGAAGATGAGTCATGGGTGTGCTAGAGCAGATCAAGGCATGCATCGTCTCTTGACTGGAAAGCCAGTGACCACGTTAGTAGCTTGAAATCAGCCATGGTGAAAGTACTTGCACCACAGCAATCAGAAAATGCTACAACACAGGGTTTTTCCATAGCCCCATCCCACCAAGAAGCTTATTAAACACAAACCACCATACCAATGGTTTGAATCCATAGTGTGGATACAACTTGCAATTAGTAATGTGACCTCATCAAACTTGGCATTTGCTGCACCTCATTAAGTTACACCTTGAAACACTGGTTTCCTGTACATTTTCTCCAGCAAGTTAGTCACTCAGCCCAAGTGTGCTGAGCACTTGCTGTATACTGTGCCACACTCCAGACACATTTGGTTGAATGGGAGTCACATTAATCAAAACACCATAGAAAGATCTAGTGTCCTAGGAAAGGACTCAGAATGTCTCCAACGCACACATTCCCCCCAGTCTTCCTGCGGTCCACATGCGGAGATTTGCATGGGCTTCAGCACAGCCCACCGATTTCTTTGGGGCAATCTAACAATACTACCTGGCTAAGTGCTTTTCAGATACATTTTGTGAGCACTGCTAAGGGGACACACTGTACTGTGGGGGAGTCAAGGGTAAACCAAAGACCCACCTCTGAGGGATTCATACTCTCTACAATGGGAAATGCAACATGGACCCAATCACCTGTTATACCCCCCAAAAAAGCGACAGGCTCCCACGTGGATAAAATATCCTGTGGGTTCTGAGAGTAAGACATCTCTTCTACTCTGTGGGTGACAGAAGTCAGGAAGATTCTCATCTGAGCTGGCAAACTCCTACAAGAAGGGGAAGAAGGGGTCCTTTCCTAGGCCATTATAGAAACAAAAACAATAAGGAAACAAGGAGGGAAGAAGAAAATGGACAACGGAGGATGAAGTGCGCTCCGATGATGGGAATATCAGCCTGCACTGTGATCATTTCTGCATCGAACGTGTCAATTTTTATGGCATCGGTTTCACACAAGGACACTCAGCACGAATTTTTCCTTTCCTCCTGAAACCAGATGGCCCACGAATTAATATTCAGTGCACTTGTACCTCTTCATCAAAATCCCTGATCTAAGATGTTTCTAAAACCTGAATGAAACAAGGCAGCCTGAGCTAAAGCAGATCACAAAGGTGAACTAGAAGGTCCAGAGGTGATCTCGGGAGGGTATGGTCTGTCATGGGCCAGTGTCTCCCCAGGGCAGGATTTTTGGAGGCCCGTTTCCTGAACTAACGACCGGATGGATGGAAGTCTGACCAGGGCAGGGGCAGCCCCTGTGAAGTCACTGCCCAGGACACCCTTACATTGGCTCCAAGGTCTTCATCCAGCTTCAGAGGAAACACTAAGGACTGAGAGAATCTGAATGGAAGTCTAAATCACTATTTCCAAATTTGAACTGTTGTGACCTCTCTGGACCTCAGTTCTCCCATATGAAAAACAGGTTCAGACAGGGCGCCTGGGTGGCTCCGTCGGTTAAGCTTCCAACTCTTGGTTTCCGCTCAGGTCATGATCTCATGGTTCCCGAGTTCGAGTCCACATTGGGCTCTGTGCTGACAGTGCGGAGCCTGCTTGGGATCCTCCCTTTCCCTTTCTCTCTGCCCTTCCCCTGCTTGTATGCTCTCTCTCTCACTCTTTCAATAATAAATAAATAAACTTGGGGAAAAAAAAGAAGGGTAAGACTAAACAATCCGTAAGGCATTACCCAGTGCTGACAATAGGATGCAATCACTGAGCTGAGTTGATATCTTCTGTTTTCCTCAAAGCCACATTGTTTCAGAGTTGCTCTCCACACTCATCGTCCAATTAACTAGTAAAGTTGTCAATTTTTGCATACAGCCAACAAAGCCCTTCTGCAGGGAAGCACTATTTAAATCAACATATATATATATGTATATATTTTAAAAAATCAGAACGATATTTGCCCCCTTCCTCTGTGGCATTCTCTTGACCCCACTGTGGTTTCCACTTACCCACTGTTCTTGAACGCCTTTAGCCATCCCTCAAATAGCCATTGCTTTGCTAGATCATCATAACTCACAGGGAATAGCCAGATGTCCTCTGAGCCATTTGTCCGAAATGACAGTAATATTTTACGAAGGGCATTGACAAGCAACATGTTTCTGAATTTCATTTAGCGTATTGAGCTTAAACAGTAAGAACTGGAGGTCCACTTGACCTCCAAGATTACCCAAGGAGAAGGGAGAAGGGTGATCATATGCTGGGCACTCACTAAGTGCCAGATACTGTAATAGACATTTTGTATATGCTATCCATTCATTTATTTAAAAAAACAAGGATGGGCGCAACAATATCCAAAGGTACTTTCCAGGTACTTAAAGTTGCGGGCAATGCCACATGATAAGAGCTAAGATCTGGGTAAACACAGGCTCCTTGGTTATTATTCTCTCTTCTGGAGAGAAATAGACACAAAGAATAATTCCGAGTAAAATATTGGGACAGAGATGAATTCCAGGTAACAGATTGGACGTGAGAAAAAAATAAAAATAAAAATCTGTTCATTTTTAAATAAATAGATGTCTGATATGATAGAACAATTTATAAAAATTCATGTAGGCCACCGGACTTCCAAGTGGCTATGGAAATAGCCACTCCTCTCAATTATTGGTACGTTTTTAAATTGGCCTTATAGTCACTTGGATTGTTCATTTCAACCATCTACAATGAGCGAGCACTTTTACATACCTTTGCACATTCAATCCCCCAGCAGCTGTAAATCCCAGAGGAAAGGAATGAGCCTTTGTCTATTTTGAATTATGTGCCAACTGTCTAGGAGCCTTACAGACCTTATTTCATTTCATTTAATCCTCAACCCAACTTTGAATGAGGGTCATATTATTCCCATTTTAGCGAAGGGAAAACAGACTCAGCAAGGTGAACTGCATAGTCAGGGTCACACAGCTAGAGGGCAGAGGATGAAACCAAGCTCCAGACACTCTAGCCCTAGTGGCCTTAAGTAGATAAGGTCCGCCCCAAAGCATGACGGCCACCTTGAGAAGTAATGAGAAAACCATCAGCAGAAATGCTTCAGAAGAGGCTGAGCATGGGGAGGGGATCAATGAATGACAGAAAAGATTTCTCCCTTAGGAAGAAATCCGGAGGAGATGGCCTCTTGGATTGTTGTTTCCAGCTTTCCAGTTTGTTGGATTGAGGACCCCAGTGGTCATTAGGACTATTCACAAATATTGCAGTTCTCTTCTCTTTCTGGGCTTCTGGAAGGTAGTTATGTTTCAAGTACCTTGTTTTAGCCAATGAAACATAAGTGTGTGTGTGTGTGTGTGTGTCTGTGTCTTAAAGCAAAGCTTAACAGAGGGGCCCAACTCAACTTGCTCCTCCTCTATCACTTTAGTGGTGGTGAAGGCAAGTGTTGGGAGGGGTCTCAAGAATTCCAATGAACAAAGTACCTGGCTGGCCTGCATTGGACCTGTAGTTTGGGCAGAATTAAATTCTGGTGGTTTTAAGTAATTGAGATTGAAGTTCTTTATGACCTCAAGGCAACCCAGCCTATCCTGACTGATACGGTAGCAATTTTAGATCTGACCTCTTGAGAGTCAACCTCTAGAACTAACCTCCTATACTACTGAGTTGAGGGGGTGGGGTTGTTCAGCAGGGATGAAGCAAGTGAGATGGACCAAGGGAAACCCTTTCTAAGTTGAGAGTATGAGAAGCAAGAAGAAAGAAGTGTAGCAGAAGAGGGGCATTTCCATTCACGGAGTCGAATTATTCCTGGCAATCACTTGGGCACAAAATCCAGTAATTTACCACGGCTGCATTCTCTTGTGTCCCCAGAGGAAAGCAGAGGGCTTTCTTTCTAGAAAAACACTGACCTTTTCTATCTCGCAGACAGGCTAGCAGCAATTTAACAATGACTCCTATAGTTCCTCCCCCAGGACATCAGCTGCGCAAGGCAGAATATCGATTTTTATCTTTTTAAAACAGAAACTTGCTAAAATAAGCACAGTGGCAATGTTGTTATTGTTTTAATGCAGAAGCAGGTTGGATTTTTTTTTTTTAAATAAACAATGAGTTACTGTGTCAGGATGGTATGCAAGGATGGAAGTGTTTGGGCTTTCAGACAGCAAATCCACCAAGAATAACATACCACCACTTTAACTGTGCAACCTAGGACAACCGGTGCTTTAAATATAGATGCACTTCAGTGTCTTAATGAACTTCACATCTGCATCTCAGGCAGTTCCGGCAGGGCATGAGCTTTGCTGGGAAAAACAGGTCACCTGGAGGCTTAGGTGGACTAACTGGTCTTTCCAAGCGTCTAGCCCAATAATCCGGCTTCGTGTGTGTGCATTCACAGCCACAGCCAGGCAGGGGGACAGCGGAGGTAAAGATCCCCGTGGCCCGTGGGGAGTTCAGGCAAAAAAGTTACGTCCAGATGACAGAGCTCACAGCAGAGCTTGCTAGGTGAGACCAAGCCCCTGCCCCCTCCTTTAGTCCGTGCATTAAATTCCCAGTAAGAAATGGGCTCCAAGGAGTGCCTGGGTGGCTCAGTCGGTTGAGGGTCCAACTTCAGCTCAGGTCATGATCTCACAGTTGGTGGGTTCGAGCCTAGCGTCAGGCTCTGTGCTGAATGCTTGCTCAGAGCCTGGAGCCTGCTTCGGATTCTGTGTCTCCTTCTCTCCTCTGACCCTCCCTGCTCATGCTCTGTCTCACTCTATCTCTCAAAAAATAAATAAATGTAAAAAAAATTAAAAAAATAAAAAGAAATGGGCTCCAAGATAGCAGTTCATTTCTGATGTGTCTCCTTTCTTAGGCCTCACTAGGTTTTATTCTGGCTCACTATGGAACAACAACCAAAAAAAATGGACCACCTGACAGGCCACAGTCATATTAATCGGAATCTTTAGAACAAGCCCCATGTAGAAGCTCAGTTATAGAGCTGTAGGCTCTTCCTCGGCATGGGGGCTCATTTCTCACAGCCCAGGTGAGGAGTGGTTGGTCATTCCTATTTTGGGGACCATCTTCCATTGCTGATAACTTCAACCTGAAGCTCTACATGAGGTCTGCGGGGCTTATTTTTAACATTTCCTTGCCCTCACCAGGCTAGAAATGCTGCAGATAACGTATATGAAAATACATGCTCACGAGGCGCCTGGGTGCCTCAGTGGGTTGAGTGTTCAACTTTTGATTTCAGTGCAGGTCACGATCCCAGGGAGTGGGATTGAGCCCCACGTCCAGCGTGGAGCCTGCTTAAGATATTCTCTCTCTCCCTCTGTCCCTCCCCCCGGCTCGTGCTCACTCTCTCTAAAACAAAACAAAAAATTAAAATTAAAAAAGAAAATATAGGGTCCCTTATGCTGTTGCAGAATTTCTTTTTTTTAAATAGTTTATTGTCAAGTTGGTTTCCATATAACACCCAGTGCTCTTCCCCACAAGTGCCCTCCTCCATGACCATCACCCCTTACCCTTTCCCCCTCCCCCTTCAGCCCTCAGTTTGTTTTCAGTATTTAAGAGTCTCTCATGATTTGCCTCCCTCCCTCTCCCTAACTCTTTTTCCCCCCTTCCCCTCCCTATGGTCCTCTGTTAGGTTTCTCCTATTAGACCTATGAATCAAAACATATGGTATCTGTCCTTCTCTGCCTGACTTATTTCACTTAGCATGACCCCCTCGAGGTCCATCCACGTTGCCACAAATGGCCAGATTTCATTTTTTCTCATTGCCATGTAGTATTCCATTGTATAGATAAACCACATCTTCTTTTTTTATGTTTTTTATTTATTTTTTGAGAGACAGAGAGAGACAGCATGAGCAGGGGAGGGTCAAAGAGAGAGGGAGACACAGAATCCGAAGCAGGCTCCAGGCTCTGAGCTAGCTGTCAGCACAGAGCCCTATGTAGGGCTCGAACCCACGAATGGTGAGATCATGACCTGAGCCTCAGCCGGACGCTTAACCAACTGAGCCACCCAGACGCTCCAAACCACATCTTCTTGATCCATTCATCAGTTGATGGACATTTAGGCTCTTTCTTTTTTAGGTTTATTTATTTATTTTGAGAGAGAGAGAGCATGAGTGGGGTAGGGGCAGAGAGAGAGGGAGAGAGAGAGCTCCAAGCAGGCTCCGCCTTGTCAGTGCAGAGCCCAACGCGAGGCTCAGACTCACGAACTGTGAGATCAAGACCTGAGCCCAGATCCAGAATCAGACGCTTAACCAACTGAGCCACCCCTGTGCCCCTGCCATTATGGAATTTCTAATTCTACTCCCACAGGAAAACCACACACTGTCCACTAGAGAGACGGAAATGTTTGGGACAGTGAGAAGGGGACCGTCAACCCAAAGCTGCACAAGCGTTTTACTGCATCAAAATAGGATTTGGTCATTCTACAAACCTTCCCTGTGGAAATATTTTCTTAAAATGCTTTTTTGACTCGGTGTTCAGGCCCTGGCTAGACAGAGGCTTGAGAAGCTGCCCTTGAGAAGCTGATTAAATCCACACACAAACCACTGCCCTGACAGGGCTCTACCTGTCCAGGGCCACTGTGCACCTGCCCTCCTTGCCCCAGGGCAGATACCAGATGACCAGCAGCTGCCACTCAGTCCCGGAGCCCACAGAATTATTCAAATTAGCTCATGCACATGGGGCACGCGAAACCAAGCCAGCTAGCCCTGCCCCACCGGTCCCTAAGCTACTCCCACAGCTCCACCTGGGTATTGCCCTGTCCCCAGGTGACACTCGGGGCCCTGCATGGCAGCCTTGTTTCACTTTGAATTGTAAACTAAGACTTGCACCTTCCATCTTTGTGTGTGTCCATGTGTTTGTCCCACCACCCAAAGAACCCTTACATCTCATAAAACACCCTGAAGGGGCTCCTGGGTGGCTCGGTCGGTTAAGCGTCTGACTTTTTGGCTCAGGTCATGATCTCGTGGTCTGTGAGTTCAAGCCCCACGTCGGGCTCTCTGCTGACCGCTGGGAGCCTGGAGGCTGATTTGGATTCTGTGTCTCCCTCTCTCTCTGCCCCTCCCCCACTTGCGCTCAAAAATAAACACACATTAAAAAAATTAATAAAACATCCTGAAGAACTGAGAAGATCCACTTCTTCATAGAAGATCAGAAGATCAGACACACCAGGCCTGTTCCAGCCTCACAGACATTTTGACTGACCTGACCAGTTCCCAAGCATTGAAACTTCTTGCTGGGAAAGAGCTAAGACTGGGATGTAAACACTACCACTGACCTCCACCAACCAAACACTTCACATTAGCAGCCTCAACTACCACCAGTCTCTGGAAATGCAGAAATTGTGTCTACTTCTACTGCCTGCCCTTATTGTGCCTGTTTCCACTCACCTCATGAACTCAACATATATCCAGTGCCTATCATACATCAGGTACTCAATAAATGCATTTTGAAATGAATGCAAAACAGGATGAAAATGCATAGAAAAAGGTATCCACTTATTCAGAAATTCAACCCATATTTAATGGCTGTCTACTGTGTTCTAATCACCTGGGTTTCATAAGCGATAACATTGTGCACTTCCCTATCTACAGGGCTACTAGCAATCTGCCGGTATTAATTAGTTTTCGCTTAGGGGGCATACCATTTAATACTTTAGTTCAACACATATTTGATTCCAAGGCTTACTTCCTGAGTGGAACATTCGTTGACCTCCCCAGGGGAGTTACCACTTCCTTTCTCATGTCTCCGCACATCCATCACACTGTATTATATCCATTTGCTGACCTTGAGCTTCCTAAGAGCAGGGACTGTCTCTAATATATCTTCATAGCCCTGATGTTTAGCACAGTGTCACCCAGGATTTGGCAGGTGCTCAACAAGTATGGGTTGAATGCATAAATGATAAAGGAATAAACTTCTTACCAAGTGTCTCTTACCATGTAGAAGCTGGGACAGGTGGTGGCAAAGGAGAGCAAACTACAACAGTGGTTCCCAAGCAGGCATCAGAATTCCCTGGAGGGCTTATGACATACAGTACTCCAAACCCAGTCTCTGATTTTATGGGGAGAACAGGCATGTGCATTTCTTTAAAAAAATATTTATGTATTTATTTTGAGGGAAAGAGAGAGCAAGTTCAAACAGGGGAGGGGCAAAAAGAGATAAATAGAGAGAGAACCTGTACTGTTAGCCCGGAGCCCGATGTAGGACTTAATCCCACAAACCAGATCGTGACCTGAGCCGAAATCAAGAGTCGTTCAACTGACTCAGCCACCCAGGCACCCCTGAGAATGTGCATTTCTAACGAGTTTTCAGGTGATTTTGAGGCTGCAGGTCTAGGGATCGCACTGTCATAACTACTGTCTTAAGGAAGAATAAACATTGTTAAAATGTCATTATTACCCAAAGCAATCTACACATTCAATGCAATCCCAATCAAAATTGCACCAGCATTCTTCTCAAAGCTAGAACAAACTATCCTAAAATTTGTATGGAACCACAAAAAACCCCAAATAGCCAAAGTAATATTGAAGAAGAAAACTAAAACGGGAGGCATCACAATCCCAGACTTTAGCCTCTACTACAAAGCTGTCATCATCAAGAAAGAATGGTATTGGCACAAAAACAGGCACATAGACCAATGGAATAAATAGAGAACCCAGAACTGGACCCACAAATGTATGGCCAATTAATCTTTGACAAAGCAGGAAAGAGTATCCAATGGAAAAAAGACAGCCTCTGTAACAGATGGTGCTGGGAGAACTGGACAGCAACATGCAGGAGAATAAAACTAGACCACTTTCTTACACCATAAACTCAAAATGGATGAAGGACCTGAACATGAGACAGGAAACCATCAAAACCCTAGAGGAGAAAGCAGGAAACAGCCTCCTTGACCTCTACCACAGCAATTTTCTACT
>CM053560.1:121306301-121558141 GCA_028646485.1 Cryptoprocta ferox | reverse complement strand
CACACCGGTCAGAGTGGCTAAAATGAACAACTCAAGAGACTATAGATGCTGGCGAGGATGTGGAGAAATGGGCACCCTCCTACACTGTTGGTGGGAATGTAAACTGGTACAGCCGCTCTGGAAAACAGTGTGGAGGTTCCTCAAAAAATTATCAGTAGAACTCCCCTATGACCCAGCAACAGCACTGCTTGGGATTTACCCAAGGGATACAGAAGTGTTGATGCATAGGGGCACATGTACCCCGTTGTTCATAGCAGCACTTTCAACAATAGCCAAATCATGGAAAGAGCCTAAATGTCCATCAACTGATGAATGGATCAAGAAGATGTGGTTTATATATACAATATATATATATACATGGCAATGAGAAAGAATGAAATCTGGCCAATCGTAGCAACGTGGATGGACCTCGAAGGTGTTATGCTAAGCGAAATTAAGTCAGGGAGAGAGGGACAGATACCATATGTTTTCACTCATAGGTCTAACAGGAGAAACTTAACAGAGGACCATGGGGAGGGGAAGGGGGGAAAAAGAGTAAGGGAGAGGGAGGGAGGCAAATCATGAGAGACTCTTGAATACTGAAAACAAACTGAGGGCTGAAGGGGGAGGGGAGAGGGGAAGGGGGGTGATGGTCATGGAGGAGGGCACTTGTAGGGAAGAGCACTGGGTGGTATATGGAAACCAACTTGACAATAAACTATTAAAAAAAAAAGGACGAAGATGCTGTGGTTCCCCAAATGTCAGGAAGCCTTCTGTGAACATACTCTCGCAAAGAGAAAAGAAGGAGAAACAATGGGAAGGTTGCAGATGACAAGCTTACTTATGACGTTCCACAAACAGCGGGCTGAGACAAAAAAAAGAGGGGATATCAAGGCTGACTTCATTAACCTCTTTCAAAGAGAAGGAAACAGAGCCTAAGAAACTGAATTATTTGGCAGAGATGAAATCACAAGTCGGCTGGACAGGGATAAGAGGAATGCTTGTACGTGAGCACCATGTGACATGCATGAAAATGTCCATTTCTTTTTTCATAATGGGCCAAAACTAGACAAATTTCCACCAACAGTAAAATGAATAAATAAACTGGGGGTATATACCCATACAAAGCAATGCTACATAACCACTTTTATTTACTTAATTTTTAAGTTTATTTTCATTTATTTTGAGAGAGAGACAGAGAGCAAGTGGGGAAGGGGCAGAGAGGGAGACAGAATCCCAAGCAAGCTCTGTGCTATCAGTGCAGAGCTCGAACTGATCAGGGCTCGAACTCAAGAAACCATGAGATCATTACCTGAGCTGAAGTCAAGATTTAGATGCTTAACTGACTGAGCCACCCAGACTCCCCTACATAACCACCTTTATTTATTTTGAAATGCCTTATTTTTGAGAGAGAGAGAGAGAGAGAGAGAGAGAGAGAATGAACAGGGGAGGGCCAAAGAGAGAGGGAGACAGAGGATCCGAAGTGGGCTCCATGCTGACAGCATAGAGCCTGATGCAGGTCTCGAACCCACCAACCATGAGATCATGACCTGAGCCAAAGTTGGATGCTTAACTGAGCAACCCAGGTGTCCCCGTATGATCACTTTTACAAAAGAATTACAGCGATCTGCATCGACATCAATAAACCTCACAAATATTGAGTAAAAGAAGTCCGTCACAAAAGACTACATTCTGTTTAAGTCTATTTGTACCAAGTTCAAGGAGAGGCAAAACGAATCTACCTTGGAGGTCAAAAGAGTTCCTTTTGGGTAATAAGGAAGGAAAGTAATTGTGGGGGGGGGGTCCCCAGGGGAGTTCCTGGGGGTTTTGTTGATATTCTACTTCTTGACCTAAGTGGTGGCCAGAAAGTATGCTCGCTTGGATAGTTCTGCATGTTTCTACATGTATGTTATGCTTCAAAATGTAGAGTTGTTTAAGTGGTTGAAAGGAAGGAAGAAAAAATATACATTTTTAAAAATTCTTTTAATGTTTAGTTATTTTTGAGAGACAGAACATGTTAGGGAGGGTCAGAGAGAGAGGAAGACACAGAATCGGAAGCAGGCTCCAGGCTCTGAGTTGTCAGTACAGAGCCTGATGCGGGGCTCGAACCCACGAACCGCAAGATCATGACCTGAGCCGAAGCCAGATGCTCAACTGACTGAGCCACCCAGGTGCTCCAAGAAAATAAATATTTAAAAGTGGCACTAAATCTGAGTCAAACCCCTTTACTGGGAGTGGACACGGTCCCCAAAAGAGAGACAGGAAGGTGGTGGTGAGCTTTCCAAGGCGGGGAGGGAGGAGCAGGGCCACTCCAAAACGTTTCTTTCAGACCCATTTCACAGGCCCGACCAGTGAAAGGATCAGATGACCTTAAAAGAACAATACTTAAACTAACCTTTTACATGAGAATTACAGAGATGGAACATACCTGGGAAATCATGAAAGCTCAGAAGAAGAGTTTATAGCAAAATTTCTTAGTCTTTCACACAAATGAGCTCAGTATTTATCTCCCTGAGAGGCTGGCGAGGTGGGCCGGGGCGGCTGTCTTTCTGGGCCGGGCTTCCTCCCCTATAAAAAATGTTTTCCCACTGGATCCTGGAACTCTTTCTCACCATTCAGAAAGACCTGGGTCTCCACTCAAAAGATAACATGTTCCTTTCCTACCCCATCTTGTTCTGAGACGCTTTTGCAAACCATGAAGGAAAATGAGCAATCTAGAAGGGTCGCTACCAAATCCCTTCTTGCAAGACTAGGCTGTGCTGGTCCCGAATGTTCCCATAAACCCAGCAGCCGGCTAGCTCTGCGGGCCACTGTAAACATGTTGCCGGTTCAGAAATACAGCCTCCTAACTGATCTCTTCCAGTAAATGGTCTAGACAGTGGGACTAGAATTCTTCGCTTTTTTACACTTCATAAACCTGTATCTAAGTGCAGGTGAAGGCAGTCGTAAATATAAAAACCACCAGAGCAGAATGGCCTTTGATTCTTTGTTTATCACAGGCTAATTAAAACACAAGCTGAACATAACTCAGTTCTTTAATGGAGGTTACCAGATGTGTTATTACTTGACCCTGCTCAGTATGAAGTCCGTGGATAATAACTATAATTTTTTATTTAGTACAGCAGTCCTACTATAGTTAAGGGTGTGTCTCCCTTTTGATTACAAGGCCCACATTTTAAGGAGGGGGGAAGAGGATGGTTAACTACTGAGAACATGTTCTCTGGGCATTGAAACTATGATTAATATAAGCCCTTCCCAGGAGTGAATTCTTGGGTGCCCTGCATACTATAGTTACACACCGTGCCAAAGACACATTTTCACTGGGAAGTATAATTACTGACTTCTAAAAGTCACCTTTCATCCCAGCGAACTCCAGCTCTCTCTAAAGCGTTAGAGAGCCATTACAAATTACAGTTAGAGTAATGGCTTCGACCATTCAGCCATCACTTAAGAAGCATTTCAGCTGCCTGCAGCAGGGAAGGTCAAGCTCACAGGGCCGCCCCTCCTTAGGCAGGAAGCCATGTGGATCTTTTTCCAGTGGGGTGGCCCTCATGAATGGTCCAGGAACTCTGAGCATCTGGAGTTGGCCACATATTCCTGTAGACAGTGCCCAGCAAGTGCCACGAGCCCTCGAGCAGCTGAGATGCCCAGTTCTACCATGTTATTCAGGGGGTCCAGAGGAGAGTTCTTCCAACTGCCTGCTATAGTGTAGCAGTTCTCAAACGCCATCCCCCAACTCAGAATCCTTGTAGGACTCACCCGAACTCTAGACTCAGTCCCATTGGATATCTACTTGGATGTCTCCCAGCCACCTTAAACACAGCATTTCCAACATGGAATTTATCATGCTCTCTCGAAAACCATTCCATGTCCCACACACAGGAATCCCCCACCACTTAGGTATTTGCCAAATCCCCAAACTTGTGCTTCGTTTTTCAGGTCTCCCTCCCTCTCCATACATAGTCAACCTATACCTAAGGTCTGCTCATTCTACCTGTAACCTTCTGACCCACCGACACTTCTGCCGTTACCTTCCATCCAGTTCAGGTCATCGCGTGATGTCATTTCCTAAAACAAGGATTCTCCGTCAGGTTCAATTTCATATTCCTACCACACACACACACACACACACACACACACATACACACACACCAGGGGACATTTAGCGATGCCTGGAGACAGTTTTGGTTGTCACAACTGGAGGCTGGGGATGGTGGCCAGCTAGTGGACAGAGGCCAGGGATGCTGCTGCTAGACATCCTGCAATGCCTAGGACAGCCCCCACAGCAAGAAATCATGAGGCCAAAATGTCAGTAGCACTGAGACTGAAAAACCTTGCCCTAAGACACCTCCGAAGGTGCCATGATGAGCCCCATGAAACACAAATATTAACATGCAACCCTCTTCTCAAAAACCTTCAAATATCATTGCTCCCAGAACAAAGTCCCCAAGGTACTTTCGCCTCTGTCCCCAGACTGCCTTCTCAGCCTCATCTTTAATGGCTGTCACCTACCTTCCCAACAGGCTCCATGCTTCAGACGCCCACACTTAGATCTTTAAGTTCCTTGAACTTCCGGACCTCTGGCTGAAATTCTCTGCCCACATCCACCAAGGAGTTTGCCTATACTAAGCGAACTCTTACTCAACCTTTGGATCTCACTCTAACGCAATCTCTTAGCCGGGGTGTGGCCTGCACTTCCCATCGCGCATGTTTTTTTTACCATCCTTTGCCTTGACTCTGTGCCTTGATCACCTCCCTTGCTCAATCATTGAGCCTTATGTATGCACCCTGTGGGCAGGACCCATCTCTCTGTTCACTCTATCTGCTGTCTCATGCAATAACACACTAAGTCACTCAGTACATGCTCACTGAAATAATGGACAAACAACATAATATTATAGCAAAATTGGTCTCTGAAGGTATTTAGATTTGGGCAACTCTATCAAACAAACATTTGTATCTTAAGCAAATTATAACTTCCTGTACTTTAACTTATTCATTAAATCAGTGTCTCAGACACTTAAAGATGGTCTTAAAGACATCTACTACAACTTCTCATCAGATGTTCCTGTCCTCTCTACACAACTGCTTTGTGCATGTGTGTGTACATGCATATACATGCACATGCACATGTGAACACACAAACATACCAGCACACATGCAAACATACACGCACACATAACCACACCCCAACATACATGCACATGCAAACACATATACACATACATACATATGCCCATAAACACAAACATACATGGACATACACATACACACACAGCCAAAGACAACCAGCCTGGACTTGCACACATCTAGTTACAGTAGTCTTGCTTCCTTTGAGACAATCAGATCCACATTTGCCAAGTAATTTTAGAAAGTATTTCTTTACACTGAGCCTTGATGTGTTTCATCTGCTTGTCAATTCCTATGCCTTTGGGTCGTACAGAAGAAGCCAACATCCCCCCACACCTGACAGGCAGATCTTCAGACTCCTGTAGACTTCCTTCTCCTGCAGTCTCTTATTTAGTTTCTTTTTTTTTTTTTTGTCTGAACAAACTCCACTTGGTCAAGTTCTGTCTCAAGGTGTCTTAAGGACAGCATTAGCATCCCATAGCTAGCCAGCCTCTCAAATCTCTGCCAAACCTTTGGAGAGTAATGTGGCAGTACCCACCAAAATTTCAATAATATACCTTTCCAATAATGTATCCTCATATATGCTCAGAGGCATATGCACAAGGATGTCCACAGGGCAGCACTGTTTTCAAAGGCAGAAGACTGGAATCTTCATAAACGTCCATCTTTGGAAGACAGGTTCATAAACTATGGTCTAGCCATACAACAGAATGCCAGGCCTCTGCTAGAAAGAACGAGGTGATCCTCAACATACCGAAGTGGAACAGCCTGCCAAAACCCAAGTGCAGAACCATGCACATCGCCATGCTCCCTAGGGTAAGAAGAGAAGGAAGGGAGGAGAAAAAGAGAAAGCAAGAGAGATGTATGTCCTCAGGAAGAGAAAACATACAACTTTGGTTGCTTTTCTAGTTCTTCTTTTGCTCTCATTTGCACCAAAATAACACCAGGGAAGAAAAGCAAGTAATTTGAATGTTCCCTTGACCATTGGGGAGGAACCACCCCATCAGAGAGAACTGTTTGGGTCTCCTTTGGAAAATGCAACTTTCCTGAGATCAATAAGGAGTCACTATTCCTTTTTGTTATTTAATTGTGGTCTAATTAGCTGAGTTAACACAGATAAATTCACTTGAGGAGTGGTGTTGGGGCAAGTAAACTAAGGAGATGTGAACTTACTCAAGTAATATAGAGTGCTTCTCTAGAAAAACACGAATTCTTTGAATTATAGTGGCCCCTCCATGAATTGCCTTCCCAAAGATAATCAGCTCTTCTGATTAACTAAGAACCAACCACCAACTCACAGCAAACCCAAATTTATATTCCATTGACTGCTCACAAGTCTCTCTTAAATGGTTCAAAGAAGCCACTCTGCTAATCTCCACTAGCTCCTTTTTGTAAGGTTTTTAAGAATTAAGAGAATATTCTGTGTAGCATTATTTATGTCTATATAATATTTGCTAGAAAAGTAAGTTTCCTGACACCAACTTACCACCGAAGATGGGCCATCACTTAAACTTTAAATAGATCTAAAAAATTATTTCTTAGCCAACTGTAATTCTTAGTAGGTAGAAAGGTGCTCAACATCACTAATCAGGGGGCACAAATCAAAACCACAATGAGATATCACCTCACACCTTTTAGAATGGCTAGTATAATGAAGATAAGAGATAAGTATTGGTGAGGATGTGGAGTAAAAGGAACCCCGTGTATTGTTGGTAGGAATGTAAATCAGTGTAGCCACTATGGAAAACAGTGTGGAGGTTCCTCAAGAAATTAAAAATAGAACTACCTTACTATCTGTCAATCCCACTTATGGGTGTATACTCAAAGGAAATGAAATCACTACCTTGAAAATGTATTTGCATCCCCATCCATGCTCACTGCACCATTATTTATAATAGCCAAGACATGGAAACAACCTAAGTGTCCACTGACAGATGAATAGAAAAACAAAACATGAGATAGATAGATAGAGAGAGAGAGAGAGAGAGAGAGAGAGGTATCATGCAGCCATAAAAAGAAAGAAATCCTACCATTTGCCATAACACAGATGGAACTTGAGGGCATTATGCTATGTAAAATAAATCATACAAAGAAAGACAAACACTGTGTGATCTCACTTATATGTGGAATCTAACAAAACCAAACTCATAGAAACAGAGAACAGGGTGGTGATTGCCAGAGGCAGGGGCTGGGAGTGGAAGAAATGGATAAAGGTGGTTAAAAGGTATAAACTTCCAGGAAAAATAAAAGAAAGAAAATTAACCATCCCTTAAACTTTAAATAATTGAAGAAAAATTTCAAAGTTGGGGGCGCCTGGGTTGGCTCAGCCAATGAAGTGTCCGACTCTTGATTTCGGCTCAGGTCATGATCTCACAGTCTGTGAGATCCAGCCCCTCTTTGTGCTCTGCTGAGCATGGAGCCTGCTTGAGGTTCTCTTTCTCCCTCTCTCTCTCTCTCTCTCTCTCTCTCTGCCCCTCCCCTGCTCATGCTTGCATGCTCTCTCTAAAGTAAATAAACATTTTTCTAATTAAAAAAAAGAAAATTTTCAAAGTTGGACCACCAGATGTCTTTGTGTACAGGAAGAAAAAAGTCATATCAAATCTCAACCACTAGCAAAGTTCCCAAGAGTTGCATTTTGGAGAGCCTGCCCCAGCTAGTCACATCTATCAGCATCAATGCTCACGGAAGATACTTCAAAGGTATTTCAAGCTGAAGACAGTTAATGAAATGTGTTGAGCTTATTGGGTTTTGATCCTGACTGGACCATTAATTTGGAGAATTTGGAAGAACAAAGATTGTGATGTGGTTAAAAGGACTTTAGATGGTATTCTGCAAGACGTCATTTTCTTCTGCATAAGAATTGCTTTAGTAGAGCTCTGTTCTTTCTTATTTTGTGTATTAGAACCATATACAAAATATTACCACCATTTGTTGATGGGATGGTTCGACTTAGTTTCCACAGGCTGAAACATCCTTGTTCTCTCTATCCTCTTCAGACTTCAATTTCCTTGTGTACATGTAACTATTACTTCCACTTAAGCAGCTTGGGGTATAAATGAAGGGGATTCTTTCAATATTCAAGTTATGAGCCCCAGCCCAAATTTCACCTAGCTTGCCAAGATACTGTCTTTCTCCACTCCCCAGCATCCTCCCTCCTGTGATAAATCTCAGCAATCCAGAAGTGTTCTCTGGGTTTACAAGGTCAGTCTTAGCTACATTCCTGCAGAGGAAGGAGCTCTGACCATCAGTTCTCTTTGGCCAGTGCTGTTCTGGTCTACTCCAAAGGCTCTGTGATGACCTGCCACATGCTGCCAGCAAATTCTATGGATGCATGCACCATATGAACTGGAGAGATCTGTGGAAGACAGCTGCCTGAACACCATTCCTCACCAGCAAGAGGTGGAATCTGGTAGAAGAGAACATATCTCTTTCCCAGGAGTAGGCTTGGTTCTAACTCGCTCTACCTTTGTACAGCTCTGGAATTACACAACTTTGTTGGTACACACACACACACACACACACACACACACACACAGCAGTTTCCTCTGTGGCATATCCTCAATTCCAGATTGGTGAGCCCTAGGGAGGTTTTTAGTCTCAGCCCCCTTTCTACCTCCCTCTTTGTTTTGTAGCCCTGAGCCATATCCCTCCCAATGCAGGACAGCATTCCTCAAGATCTCAGGGGGAAAACCCTCTCTTTTACACGTAAAGCAAAGGAACTCAATATGGAACTCCCTATGAAGCATACAATCTTAAATTCCATGGTCCCCGATTCTGTGATCTTTGTCATCTCACCTGTATGCAAGAGGGCTGATCACATGGTGCCTTTTTTTGGAACAAGAGAAAACAAAGCGGATCTATATTTAACAGGCAACAGCTTACATGGTAGAATTCCATTTTTAGCAATTACTTTTGGGAAGTTAAAATAGGATGTCATTTGTCAGGCAATATGAGTTTCTAAAACCTAAACTTCAGTTAAGCTGCGTATCCTTTATCTTCTTCTTTTCTGGATGAAAATTATGTATTCCTTCAGCAAAGCTCTTAGACCCGAGTGTGTCTTCGGATGAAACCCTCTCATGTGCTGGGGCTGTGGGAATGGAGGGAAAACAAGGTGTGGCTCTTGACTTTCTCAAGCTCACATTCTGACAATGAAAACAAACCTCTCCCAGAAATAACACCCTTCTTACAGGAATGTGGGTCAACCCTCCACGCATCTTCTGACTCCACCAGGAAATCAGACCCTTGTTTAAATGCCTATCTAATGATGTCTTATTTCCATACCCAGCACAGAAAGGTGCTAAAGATAGTCAGTAAACAAGTCCATGAATGAATGAATGGATTATGCACCACACATCCTTGTCACTTCACATTGGTCATAAAAATACCTGCAACTGGATCAGCTACTTGTTTGCCAGCAAAACTACAGTGAGAATAAAATAGGGACCCTGAATCTTTTCTTTCTATTCTCATGTTAATGTGACGGACCTGGGATTGAAAGATCACATGCTTCCTCTATAGAACATCTCATAATGAGAAAAACTCGCTTTGGTTTTAAGCTTAAGCTTAAAGTTTAGCTGGAACCCAGCCCACCCCCAGGTGCGTCAGCTGGTGTGGATTTAAAGACTGGATTTTTCTAAGATTATAATTAACACTTCTTTACTATTTCTTAAGAGTCTGTTTGGGTCATCTGATGAACCTGCCTCCTGGAAAGAAATTATTGAACCCACAGGCTTTGAAAACCAGCCAACCACATCATCTTATGCATTCATTTGTCTCTTTGGAAAAAATATCCTGCCAGCAGTCTGAGAGTTAAACGGTATTCCTGTCATGTTTGCCCTGAACTTGCCCAGTTAAATTGCAACAGCATGGGTCTCCATAATTATCTAATTGTTAGTGTTGTGCCTTTACGTAATTTATGATGTAGCATTAAAGTCTGACCCTGGGTTTGAAATGAAGTGCGGTACTGCTGACATCCAAGCTCAAATTAGTAGGTAAGCACCCAATTAACGATTATGCTTCTGAGCTTTCATTTCCATCTGACCACACTGCTACGCTAATCAGTTTTCTGAGCCTTTCACCTTCCCCATAACTAACAAGCATTTCTTCTGCTTTTTATGTCTATGGATGCCCTGCATCCTCATAAAAAGCTCTCCAAGACTACTGTCTTTAAGTCTGCTGCCAAAAATGGCTGCCCACAAGTGTGCTGGCCAGCCTCACTGCCTTTCATTGGCAAAACCAAAGGTCAGCCTGATGGGTTCCCATGTCCCTTCTCTGAAAAATAAAAAAGTGATCTCTACAGAATGCCTAGGTTACATAGATGACCTCCAATGATTGCTAGAATCTGTCAAGTAAAAGATGGAGCCCCTTGGATGTCTAGATCGTGGAGTTAGCAAATACTCTCAAGCAATGGCCCTCCCCCAAATTCCCACCATCTATCTGACTACCAGGGAAAGATGCAGCAAAAGCCCGTTTTCCAACGTGTTTTGTGCTTCCATCACTCACCTCCCTGTACCTCTTGGACTACTCTCCCCATTCCTTCCACTCACCTGCACTCCTCCTAAAGTACTGAGCATAAAATATTAGAATATTTTTAGAAGCTCAAGATATCATTACCTTGACCTCAGTATCTGTAAAAAAAAGACACTTAATAAATCCTTTGTGAACACTCAAATGAGCATCTTCACAGGGAAGTGACTTGCTAATTAGCACATATGGGTGTAACTGCTGTACTAGACCCATGTCTCCTGTCTTCCCATCCATTGTTCCCCCTAGGACCCATATCACTGGGCATTTTGATTCCTAGTTAGCTAAGCCACTCCTTCCCCAACTCCTAAGATCAGAGAAGAACAGCACATTCATTTACAACTCCTGCCAAACACACAAAATCAGAGCTAAATTTGGAATTTCCATTATTA
The DNA here is from genome assembly GCA_028646485.1 of Cryptoprocta ferox. Classification (NCBI taxonomy): domain Eukaryota; kingdom Metazoa; phylum Chordata; class Mammalia; order Carnivora; family Eupleridae; genus Cryptoprocta; species Cryptoprocta ferox. Next base: position 121,547,117 of record CM053560.1, on the reverse strand, counting down.
TTTTCTCTAATATACACCTTAATTCTATACTTAGACTGGCCTTCTATTCCAGATTCATCAAATTTTGTACATGACATAGAGAGACATCTTTCTGTCCAACTCATGTTTGCCCTAACCATAAAATCATCAAGAACCTGATCCAACATCAGAGGCTTCAAATGAGTACGAGAAGCTTGTTCTTTTTTTTTAATTTCCAATCAAACTTACTCATTACTCCAATATAAAAATGTCATGAAGAGGAGGATGAGGGACATACAAGCAGAACACAGAGGATCTGGGGGACAGTGAAACTATTCTGTACAATAATGTACAATGGTGGATGCATGTCATTATATATTTGTCCATGACCACAGAATGTACAACACCAAGGGTGAACCCTGATACAAACTGTGGACTTTGAGTGATTATGGTGTGTTCAGGTAGGTTCATCAGTTGTAACAAATGTTATCACTGGGGGAGGATGTCGATAATGTGGGAAGCTAGGTGAGGAGGGGATCAAGAGTATATTGGAAATCTTTGTAACTTCCTCTCAATTTCTCTGTGAATCTTCAACTATTCTAAAACAACAACAACAACAACAGCCTTGATTTAAAAATCTCATTATGAAAAAGGATAAAAATATAACTCTTCTGATGGGAAGGAGCTGAATTCCCTACCACCATTAGGGTGTTATCAGAGGACACACAGCACACCATTTGAAAACCACCATCCTAAAATAAACTATGGAATGACATAAAAATAAAGTGATCCAGTAAAAATAAATCTTTGATTTGGCCAGCATTTCCTTCCTTTTTTGTTGTCTAAAGTGGCTTAACATTCATTGAATACAAAATTGATAAGAAAAGAAGGAGGAAGGCATCTTTGTTCCCATTTTATGGGTATCCCAGAACACAGAGCTGGCTAAGTTGGAAAGATGGAATAAGAACTTAATCTCCTGCCTCATCCAGCTCTCCTTCCACATGCAGTCTCCCTGCAAATGTTCATATCACCTAGATGTGTGTCATGATCACACACAGACGCCCAAGAAGTACTTTCGGTGCTGACTGTGAGGATGATGATGGGGAGGGCAAGGGAAATTGGAAGTGGACTGAAAAGAATACTCTATTAGCACAATATTTGAGAAGCATATTGTATAACTCACTTATTGTGGAGTGAGTCTCAATCTTGTGAAGTTCTCATCCAACTGAACTACTTGCTATGTAAATCAATAAGAAGGAGGTCTCATCAAGCCCAACTAGATAAGAATGAGGAGATGACAGTAGCCCATCTTCAGCTTTGATCAGAACTGTTTACAGCATGCAGATATTTAAAAGCATAAAATAAGCAAATAAACCACGTTCCTTACAAACTTAGTTGTAAGTGGATGCAGATAATACACAATCCTGGAAAAATTGCATAGTAGTGGCTCCTATTTGGACATTGTCCAAAAAGAATGGTAACAGCCTATCAGGAAAATCATAAAAGTGTTTATGAGAAGGACATTTCCCTCTGTGAAGCCTGGAGAGAGCCAAAGGTTAAAGAGGGGAAAGAGGGCAGTGGAGGGGGGTAGTGTTGGGTGAACTTCCTTTTCCAGAGGAAATTCCACCATCTCCCTACTTGAGCAACATATTTGCACCCTTCAGATGCTTTAGGCACAAGTTTGCTTACATCACTTGCCTGATGAAGATATGTGGAAGAAACAAGCAAAGTGAAACGCACTATTAGTCATCATGATCAAATCAAGAGCTTTTGAAGTAGATTTAAAAGTAGTAGTAGACCCAACTACTCACATACTAGCAGAATCTAGCCTAGTAACTTAACCTCTCTAAGATTCCACACTCTCACCTGTGAAGGGAGGACTACTAATACCCACTTCACTGCATAATTTGGGGATTAAACAAGATAATGCAGAAAATGCATGTGAAGCACAAGGTATATAGAAAACACTCAGCAAACGCTAGTTCCTTTCCTTTTATCCATAAATCTTGGATGCAATGACATATGGCTCTCAGTCCTACAACTGAAACTAATTTATTAAAAAATAACCTCAAGTCTTGCTCCCACTGAGTTTCCAACCTAGGGATTACAGCTAAATGTCCATAAAACTATCAAAGTAACCCATTTTTCTGGATTAGGAACGTGGTTATCCCAACTAATTCTTGAAGGCAGAGAAGAAAAACAAGGATGCACATTCCACCTTTCCAGTGTTATGAGAGTAAAGGCACAGTAATTGCATTTACTCTGGTGGGTGTATATCAAAGGCAGCAATGGGGAGACACAACGGGCAGACTGTATCCCATCCATCACTGCAGGGCAGTTTTACGAGAATCTTCCCATTTCAGCAGCCTTCATCACTGTACGGAAGATAAAGATAGCTCATCATAGTTTAACTTAGATTGTCTTAGAGCCTGTAGCTAAAGGAAAGCTAGCACTTATAAGGACAGAGACTCCAATTATTAAGTAATAATACCCCCGGAAGTCAATCAACCGCATATCAGCTGTAGAATCAGGGTATCAATGGGGATTTGATCCAAGAAGCAAAACGACGAGGTGTTCAGAATAACAGATGTGTTGCCAAATTAGACGTGGAAGATGGAGAAGAGTCCACGCAAGCTATTGCCTTTCCACCTGGCGTTGTGCCTTTAGTCACCATTATTAAGTCAGTTGAGTGGGTTGTATGTGAAGTGGGGGAGAACAATGAAGGACTGGAACCCACACACATAAACTCTAACCGATAAATACAACCCGGACCCTCCACAGCTGTCTCTCACCACTTCTAATCTAAAAGTCATGGTGGCATGAAGAAAAAGCTGGCATTCTCTACCACAGAGCTGCACATAGAAGGGAACTTATGGAAGGCAGAGGAACTGTAGACCCGAGTGCTGCTCCATGCCAGCAAGGTGAGACTGCACATCAGTGACAATGTGTATTGGCTGCCACAGAGCTTGGAGTTCAAGCCACCTCAACTCTTGGAACATAAAATTGTCTTCTGCTTCCCTTCTATCTTCCAAATCTTGTACAAATTTCTCCTGTGACCAACCCCAACCAGGAAGCGGCCAGGGGAGGGAATTCTGGGAAATGTAGTTCTAGTTTAGCTAATTTCCACAGTACATAACCACCAGGAAGAGCAAACAACAAACCAATGATGGAAACACACTTCACTGGTATGCTGGCCAACTGACACTTGGCCAGCTCCCTCATTTCTCTTTACCCAAGCTCCTCATGATTTTTAACAGCTTCCTATCCAAAAGCCCAGAATCCTTTGCTCCTGCTTCCTGTTGATCCATGCTTGGTTAACTTGCCAGTATATAAAATCTAAATATGCCTTTTATTTCTATGGTCACAAAGTAGTTTGAATGAATGACCTCTGGTGATCATGGCATCTCTTTGCTCCTCTCCCCCAGCTCTCGATTTACCAAGGAAAGGATGTCTTAATGAAGAGGGTAATTTAATCTGAACTGCTCCTTAATTCCTAGGCATCTCTTTACTGCCTAGCTGTCAAAAGAAAGTGTGTTTTTTCAGCTGCATGGTCTATCAGGGTCTCATTAATCTACCATGTTTTAATATCCATTAGTGAACATTAATCTAAAAGGATAGAATTGGGGCAGAGATCTCATTCCTCTTGTCTTTTCTAAATTTCTATCATCAGAGGAAGTTTTTTTTTTTCCTCTATGAAGCTCCAAAGAGGATCAAATACACTGAAGAGTGCTTGTCCAATCTGTCCACATTGACTGATTGCTATTTGTGCCACCCAAGCTGGATCTGAAGTTTTTTCCCGGGTTCTTCTAGAAAAGTGCACAGCATGAGTTCAATCTCACCTCATACCAGGTCATGAATCCCATCCTTATGACTGACCGCGAACATGCTCCTTGTTTGGGACACCTTCTTCTCCATCTGTTCTTTCTGGTTCCTACACCTTCATTCAGCACCACAGCTCTGGCCTCTGAATAGATTACACAATCTTGGGGCACCTGGGTGGCTCACTCAGCTAAGCATCTGACTTCAGCTCAGGTCATGATCTCACTGTGAGTTTGAGCCCTGCGTCAGGCTCTGTGCTGACAGCTCAGAGCCTAGAACCTGCTTCAGATTCTCTCTCCTTCTCTTACTACTCCTCCCCAACTCACGCTCTGTCTCTCTCTCTCTCAAAAATAAATAAACATTAAAAATTAAAAAAAAAAAGATTGCACAGTCTAGATTGTGGAAGCAAAGTGTTGGAATCTGAGGTCATCCTAGAGCCATCAAAAGTCAGTGTAATAATAATTTTTTTAAGTGATTCCAAGAGGACAAAGAAACCAAAGGGTTTCCCAGGGTGCCTAATAATTGTTGCAGCAAGATTATTTTTGCATTTCACCTGTATCTTTCCCAGACAAGCTGAAGCCTTGACATCTCTGAAAAGATTGTATTCTTGAGCCATTACTTTATGTTAAGGTTTACCTTCATAAGCATAAAACACATTCAGAAAATGTGGCCTTTGCTCTGATTTGGAGGAGGAAACTTCATCCAATAGGCATAAACTCACCTAGTCAAAGAAATTGAATGCCATAGATTCGCGCTTGGAGTCTTCATCTAAGAATTCAGGAGATGTTTTTGTTTGTTTGTTTTTGTTTTTGTTTTTGTTTTTGTGTGTGTATGTGTTTGGTTTGTTGTTGTTGTTGTTGTTGTTTACTATGAGAAGAGTTCCCCGGACTCACATTCCTGTCACAGAAGATTTCCTTTGGTCTTAAAGAAGCACAAGCACAGGGTCTTCGGAACCTCCCACCTAATCAGTTATCTGATATGAACTGCAAGTATATAAATTACCTCAATTGACTTTCTAGATCACCCCAGGCTACACCCCTGGATGATGTATTGTATGGAGAAGTTCTAGTTCTTCATTCTGGACCTTGGAAACTAGTAGGACACTGTTGGTGACTCAACCAAAATGGGAAATCATGGCAAACTAAATAGCATGGTTTCACTGGCACCACTATCCACCTCTGGCCAATGGTATCAAATGAAGTAACAGAATTTAGAGCCTAAATTTGCAACGTTTCTAATTTTTCAAGAGAAGCCAGAAATCCAGTTTTATGTAAAATCTTTCAAATCTAAAGAGAAGCTTAAAATGTGTTAATCCCTGTGTAAGTCTATTCTACAGGCAGATGCCAGACCAGAGGCTCCTGGTTTTGTCATCTCATTCCCAAAGCCTTAGTAGCAGGGCTGGGCCCCTAGACATGACTTGCCACTGGAAATACAAGTTCAGTCACCTCTGGTATTTTTAATGCACATTCATTTCTTTTTGAAGTCACTAGAGAGAGGCAAAAGCAGATGGAAACCAGAACCACAGTGGGTGATATGCATGAATATGCAGAATTACACCTCAAGAAATGCCAAAAGAAGTTCTTTAGGACAGAGTAACATGACACTAGATGGAAACTTAGATCCACAGGGAAGAATGAATAGCACTGGAATCATGAATGGGGGCAAAAACAGAAGACTATTTTTTTTAATTCAGAGTTTATAATACAGTTAACCCTTGAATAATGCTGAGGTTAGGGGTGCCAACTCCTCACACAGTTGAAAAATCCAGGTATAATTTTTGACTCCCCCAAAAATTAACTACTAATAGCCAACTATTGACCAGAGGCCTTACTGATAACATAAATAGTCAATTAATACATATTTTGTAGGTTAAATGTAGTATATGCTGTATTCTTACAATAAAGTAAGCTAGAGAAAAGAAAATATTATTAAGAAAATCATAAGGAAGAGAAAATACATTTATGGCTCTGTATTTATTGAAAAACAATCCACATATAAGTGAACCTGAACAGTTCAAACCTATGTGGCTCAAGGGTCAACAATATATGTTTGTATACAAACATATGATAACTATAGCCCAAAGGGTGAGGGAAAATCATTCTGTCTCAACATTCTTATACGTTATATGAAATGGAACAATAATAACACTAAATAGACTGTCATAAGCTAGCAAATGATACATATATTATACTTCCCAGAGCAACAACTATAAAAAGAAATACTTCCTAAGAAGTATAGGTAAGATCCAATAGAGGAATTAAAATGAAATAATAAAAATAGATTTAATAACCTAAAGAAGGCAAGGAGGAACAAAAGACAGATGTACAAGTAGAAAACAAATAGCAAAATGCCAGACTAAACTCAACCATACCAAAAAATCCATTAAATGTAAATAGACAATTAATTTCTATTAAAAGGCAGAGATTGTCAGCCTGGGTTTAAAAAAAAAAAAAAACAGGACCCACCTAAATATCATCTACAACAGAGAGACTTTAAATTTAAAGATACATATAGGTTAAATAAAAGGATGGAAAAGGCTGACCATACAAGCTCAGCAAAACAGAGTGGGTATGGCTATATCCATACCAGATAAAATAAACTTCATAGGGACATTCCATAGTAATAAATGAGCCCATTCATCAGGAAGATATAACAATTCTTAATGAGTATGCACCTAATAACAAAGCCTCAAAATACATGAGGCAAAACTGACAGAAATAAAAGAAGATAGAAACTGATCCACATTCCCAGTTAGGGATTGTAACAGTACAGGTGTAGATCATCTGAATATAATGGGCACGGCATCACTGGTTTCACGAAAGACATTCCACACAAATGAGGCATGGGTTCTGAGCCATCAGAATAGACACCAGCCATAGAGCTAGAGGAACAGCTTAGAATCCCCTACCTTGCCAGGCATTATTGTTTTAGTCACCAGACCAAAGGACAAGGACCAGATGGCCAGGTGTAGGAAGCTTAGGATAATGCACATTCACCAACAGGCATGAAAGTATCACAATATTTGAACAATCAATATGGCTCCACGGGTAAGCAGCAGGTTACTTGACTCCTTTCCTAAGAATCTCACCACCAGCTTCTTCCAGAAGGTCTTGTATTAGACTAAAGGTCCCTTGAAAACAAGATCTGGGACTGATTCATCCACGTAGTTCTCACCAAGCTTGGTGCAGAGCCCTCTTCGTAACAGGAACATCATCAAGATTAGCGCAATAAAAGAAATAATAAATAATTCCCTTCTTTTTTCTTGGTGCAAGAGGTAACCTTTGTCATGCATCTCCATCTGCATTCAGAAAGAGGACACTGTCGTACTTCATTCCTTCATCACAATGGTTAAAGCCAAAGCTTAGCAAAACATATTGGGATGCTGGCACCTTCTGTTGAACAAGTTGTCTATAAAAGGCTGCTGAAAAGCAGCATATGTTTTTGATAACTGTAAAACACATTATATTTACGAACCGGGAAGGAATGTAAATGCCAAATATTAATACACTTGAAGTCTTATTTAAATTAAAAGTTGATCTTTGATGTGATGTGATTCTTTCCAAGACATGACAGTCCCTTTGAGGGTCTCTTCTGCATAGGCTGCATGGGTGAGAAGTCAGCTCTGCCCCTACTGTCACTGTAGCCCTGTCTGTGAGGCCGGGAGGCAAGGTGACGCAGCCCAGAGTGTGAGTGACCGGCCGCTGACTCGCTGGGAGCCCCCAGAGACACAGTCCGTAGCTCAGGACACATGTTTACCTAGTGGGACTTGTCTGCAAGGGAAGAAGGAGGTACCACAACTCCAGGGTGGTCCACAAAAGCAGGAAGGGAGGGGGTCTGCATCAGCTTGGCTCCTTCCCATCTCCTGTTTCCCATGGGTCAAGGCTCACCCCCTATGAAGCCAACTACCCAGTACTTCTGGGCTGCACCGCCCGACCCTCTAGTGGCTACTCTGGGATCCAGATCTCATGACCTTCAGATGGTAAGAAAGCTGAGCATGAAGGGGTGACTTGTATGGGTGAGAGTCTCAAAGAGCAAAAGAAGGAAGCGGTCAAGGTAATCTGGGAACATGCCCAAGCTCTAGTTCCACTACACCCCATGATGGCCAGTCCCATGGACTGGTGGAGCCACAGCCCCGGCCACGGTGCAGTCACACAGCTCTACAACCTTGGCAAGGCGCCACAGCCTCTTGCTGCCGCCTGCAGGTTGAAAAGGCAAGGGCTATAGGCCAGGACAGAGTGTGAGCAGAGGAAGAAGGAGTAGTTACTTCAGAGAAATGACCGGGTGCTAGAAAGAGCTGAAACCTTAGAATCAGCTGAAGCTTGGTTCAAATCCCATCTCTGCACTTACTGGTTGCACCAACTTTGTGCAAGTCATCGAACTCCCTGGGCTAAGTTTTCCCCTCTCAGATGAGGATAAAAACAATTGTCTATGGAGGTGTGAGGCCAACATGCCTCCTGGTACAGCGCAGGGCTCTCGCCACTCATCGAACAAGAGCCCCTGTGTGCACCAGATATCCCATATCAATATCCTATGAGCCTCACCTTGCTTAGTAAATAATATTTGTTAGCAGGTCATTGCCGGAAAAGCTCAGGGCATGAAAGCAAAGTCACCATCGTCAAAAGAGCATGCCATTGCCTATAAATAGCATGGAGACACATGCATGAGCACGTACAGATATTCATAAACGCCCTGGGCCCACCTTGCCAGTCCCTGTGATTTGCCCCTGCAGACCATATCGGCTGCTAAAGAGCTCAAAAACTCAGCTCGAGGACAAGTTGCCTTCTCTTTTCTCCTGTTTTGCAAGGACAAATCTGACAGAAATGTAAAACCCGGGCAGGTATGTAAACAGCCCATACGGCAGGGAAAGCCTTCAGCCCTGCCATGAGGGATAGACTTTACACAACATCCACTATACAAGATGAGCCCTCAAATTAGTGCAGGAGCCTCGAGGCCTCGGGCTCGGAGGAGAGAGGCGTCCACCGCTCTGCCTCTGCCGCCGGCCGCGCCGCCGGGGGCATCCATCACAGTAAGTACCAGAAGAACAACACTTCTGATACCTCTTCATTGGGCCGCCGGCAAATGAGGCACTAGATTAGGCCTGACACGGGCAGAGCGCAAGCGGAGGTTTGCTGGGTGTAATTAATTGGAACTTCGCCAGCTTGACAAATTGGGATGATGAATCTATCTTGTATGAATAGGGAAAAAATGCATAATCAGTCAAAGATTTAGTTAAGACAGCTTTACTCTGACTCCTTGCCACAGCTAAATCCATTAAGGCAAGGAGACATCACTTTAAAGAAGGCAATGTCCTTCATATGTTCAATTTATAACTTTTTGTTCTTGAATTTATGAGAGAAGTCAACTGAGGTTTGCTTGACTTGAAGGGGAGAAGAGGTTTCTCTTGCGAGTTTAAAACATAATTTGTCTCCTGTGTCTTTTAGTGCCGTGGAAATATGTGTAAATAGACTTTGGGGGGGGTGTATTTTATTATCAATTCTATAAAGCATTTTATTAGTAGTTGAACCAAACGGGCCACTTTGCCTCTGTGGTGATGGTTTTGTGCTAAATATAAAAACTTTCTCATCACATTCCTCCCACACACCCCTGTCTTCTAGATTCCCCATTTGTAGACTGTAATAGATTCAGAAGTAGGTGGGTGAAGACTGCTTTCTGTTCTAATTGGCAAGAGAAATCATTTTTTAATTTCTTCTACACCCAAGTTGGATCTCCTTGTGAAAAGTACCAATTAGGTGATTATCTAGCTAATTTGACAAATGTTAAAAAAAAATCAAACAAGATAAATCAGCCCTCCCATTAAAAAAAAAAAGAAAACCTTTAGAATTATTGACAAGATTAACTAGAGGGTTATGCCCTGGGCAAGAAGATATTGCTTCCAAGAAGAAAGAGAGGGCAGGTTCACACGTCTTCAATTCTTCAATGCATGACTTTGCAGGTATTAATTAGTTCATAGCCCTCAAGTCTACGGGATTTTTAAAAATGTAATCTGGGTGTCAATAATTCTGCCTACCCTTTCTACTAAATAAGGAAGCAATTCTGCCCATTCGTTTGTTCTTATTCTTTGGAAAACAGAAGCTGTCTGGGGCTTTCACAAGCAAAGTCTTGCTGGCATTGATGACAACTGTTCCCATTTCAACCTGGACATGGTTCCTTTTCACCCAACGTAGAACAGAATGCCAAGACAATAGTACCTTTAAAATGCCAAGATCTCGCATGCAACCCCACAGACAGCTGAACACAAACACTGAATGTGCCCACTGAGGCAGGCCCGCGGCACACCTCCCAAGGCCAGTCACCTATACATTCCCAGGTCGGAGCATCCGGAGGCAAGTGCCCTTGAGCCCATTCATGGAAAAGCATACTGCAGGTGTTCCAGAAGGCATGAAGGAAAGGGATCGAAGGAAAGAACCAACGGCAGTCTGCACTGTGATGACCACACCGGGGCTGCAAGAGCCAAGTCCCGAGAGCTGCTGTCACTTTTTCCACATGCCCCCCCCCACCCAGCCAGTGCAAATGTCCTGTAAAAAAAAAAAAAAAAAAAGATATGTGTGAAACTCACTAAATACCACTTTGGATATAGATTTGGCTGTCCTGTAATTTGAATCACACCTTAGCTTCAAGTGGCAAAATGCCTTTCCTCGCTACCCATAAAAACTTTTAATGTTCAATGAAACTTAAGAAGTAGAAAGTGAGAAAAAAGTTGAAAGGTACTCGATTTTCCTTTGGTGGGTCTTTTTTTTTTTTTTTTACAGTCTTTTTCAAAGGATGGAGAGACAGACACAGGCAAACACACTGTTTGAAAGGAGTGCGGGAGAGGAAAGGCCCCTGAGGAGACCACTCAAGTTACAATTAACAAAGGGTGTGATGTTTTGCTGGTGGCACTAGCATTTACACTTAAGAAGATAATCGCTAAGCAAATTGGGGCCATTGTTAGCCACAACTTTCCTTCGCCTTCTTTTCAAAATTTCTATTTTTTCTTTGAAGTGTTATCTTATAGCTGAAGGGTTACAATCTTTTCTCTTCAATTTTTGTCTGAGCCAGTCCCATATTCACAGGATAGGAAAAACTTACTTTAGAATAGCATTTTTCATTTTTAATTACTGTGTGGTCATGCATTATCTCATTTAATCCTTCCTGTCTCCATTAGGCAAGAACTGATTTTTTTAAATGGGGTTCAGACACGTAAAAGATATACCCAAACTATAGCTGTAGGTGTGGGGTTGGGATCCAAAGCCAAGGTTTTCTGATTCCAGATGCTAAGGCCTTTCTATTAAATTATAATGCATTGTCTCCCCATAATAATAATAATCGTGCTGTCTTTACAGTTTTTACATTTAGTAATAAAAATAGCTGTCTGTGTGCCAGGCACTGTGCACGGCATTTATCTGAGTTAGTCCTCAGAACATCTCAAACAAGTATGATCACCTCCACTGTAGCTATGAGGACATTAATCTGAGATAGGGAAAACAACATGGCAGATTTCAGACCCTGCTTCCCAGGGTCCAAGTAGAGCTTCTTTACAACCAGGTTCAGGTCACAGGTAACAATCCATTTCCACATCATGTTCCCTGTGATCTTTCTACTTCCTATCTTGTTGTCAAATCCACGGGCAGATTATCACTCTATCACTTCTTCCCTAACCAGGGGTAAAACCTACCTGATGGCCCACTGCCCCTTTCCTCAATCAGCCGGCCCAATCCCACCATTTGAGAGATGCTGCCTCTCTGGCCCAAACTTCCTATATACTCGGCAAGCATGCACTAAGTACTCTGCTGGGCACACAGAAGATCCTGGGAGGACCGCAGAGGGGATCCAGAATGGCCACCCATGCAGGGTTAGCAAGGTCACGGCTAGTGGTATCTTTAATCCCTGTATTTTAATCTCATAGAAAAGTGATGATGGGTCTTCAGGTAGGCTGGACATTGGGAAAGCTGGCAAGCAGGCAGTGGTCTCTAGGTTTGCCCACAGTCTACAAAGGCCAAGGAGGGTATAGGACAAAGCATGTGCTCCTGACAGGGAGCAGAAGGGCAGGGATGAAAACAACATCCAGGATGTGACTTGAAAGACATCAAGAGCCTGTGCTTGATGACCAAGTGGGAGCCATGTAGGTATGGTGGAACACCGTAGGACCGGGACCCAGAAAATAACCCTAAAATTTTTCACCCTCTTCAAGATGGGCTTTGCAAGTAGAACTGCGGGATAGACATGCAGGGGCTGAGCAGAGAGGAGCCTGAAAGCAGGGGCTATAACCACCTCTCCAGGGGCAATTCTCCTGCGGGGAGACGGCCTAAACCAAAGAAGGAGATTTCCTAAAGGGTGGAGAAGAGATCTGTTGCAAGGTCCCATCCAATCATGAAGAGAACGTGACAGAATGGAAAGTTCCTAGAGAAGGACATAGAAAGGTGTGAACACGAATTCCGTTCAACCACTTACTGGTTCTCCCAGTAGGAAATCTCTGAACTTCCCCTGCCTCATCTGTTAAACAAGGAAAATCGTAATAGGGTCAACATTTGGTAGACATGCCCACCATGTCTCCTCACTCAAACCACTTCCTGAGGCCTCGTTCTTAGCAGCCTTGGCCATGACATCCTGCCTACACCCAGAGTGGACCCCAGACCATATCTAGATTAATGAATGCCTGGGAATGTGGAATTGGGATTTTCTAGGTGCAGTTGGCTGTGAGTGGGTGCGTGAGCTTTTAGGTTATGCAGACTCAGGTACTAAGGGCACAATTGGTGGGCAGCCTTGACGTCTGCGTGCATGCAGTTAAATAAGAAGATGTGCAACAGGAAGCAAAGATAGAGAAACTACTCTTTTTCTTTTTCTGTTTTAATGTTCACTTATTTTTTTTTCTGAGAGAAAGTGAGTGCAAGAGCAAGCAAGGGAGGGGCAGAGAGAGAGGGAGAGAGAGAGAGAACCCCAAGCTGATAGCGCAGAGCCCCATGCAGGACTCAATCTCACAAAATGTGACATCAAGACCTGAGCCGAGTTCAAAGTCAGACACTTTACTGACTGAGCCACCCAGGCGCCCCAGAGAAATTGCTCTTTCTAGCTCTAGTCTTCATAGGGCTATAATTAGATTCTAAGGGGTTTGTCTGTATTTTACAATAAATTTTTTTATTTGAGCCTCTGAGTGAGTTTCTGGTGCTTGCAAGCATTTTGCCCTGATTGAGATCCTCAACAAATAGCAACAATAACAATGATGACTCCAACATGAGTACAGTGACAGTACCTTCCATGATATTAAATGCTCTTGTATAAGATTAGCCACTGCAGGTAAAGGTACTTATAATTCACTGACCTAATAATAAGAACACTACAGCAATAAGATGAACGCGTATCCTAGGACCTTGCTGTCCTAGGTCCTTGGACCAGCAATGTCAGCACCAGCTGGAGACTTGTAAGAAATGAAGGAATTCTGGCCCCACCCCAGACTTAGTGAGTGAAAATTGGCATTTTTACAAGATCATCAGGTGAATTATATACACATGAAGTTAAGGAAGCGCTACCCTGATAGTAGTACCTGCCCAGTGAATAAAGGTGCCCATTGGTCACCCTCCTGGTCACCAGAACCGGTTCAGGTGATACAGTTGGCTGAGCCCATCTTCCATTCTTCCCTCATGGCTCCATATACACCCTCCCAAATCTGAATGCTCAGTTAGGAGGACAATCTCCCTGCCAAAAGTGGACCATTCTTCTCTCCAGGGCAAGGGACTCAGCATCTCGAGCGCTGGCCATTTGATCCTGGACCAGTTGCATGGCCCCATTAGTTTACAGGATTTAACATACACTTCTCAGATTATAAACCCTCAAAGGGTTCTTTCCAGCTCCCGACACACCAAATAAACATGTCTATTAAATATCTGCTGCAGGCCTTTTCGGCTCCCACCATCCGAAAGGCTAGTGGAGTCAACTTGCAAAGCACAAGGAAAACTAAATTAGAATCATGCAGCTTTCATCTTCCAGTGACCTGATTTTCAGTAAAACGGGAATAATCACCTATCCCAGGGTTTTAATGACACAATAAAGAGTTTAAAGTATAGATTTCATAGAGTTGGAATGAGAATATATATGCTTTAAACTTATTCATTCGTTCGTTCATTCGTTCGTTCGTTCATTCATTCAGTCTTTCATTTACTTTTTCCAATTGCCCTGTTTCGACAGAGGACAAAAAGAGACAAGGAGACAAGGATAGCCAAAGGGGCAACATATTGGATCTATGCTGACTCTCAGGAACAAATTATTAGGTTTCTTTTCAAGCTCTTTAATTGATTCCGAAGTAGATGAGAAAGTGTGGTGTGGGAATTAAAGCAAAGAGGGCAGATGTTACAGTCAGTCCAAAGTGGCTCAAATACTGGCTGTGACTAAGTGTTCTGTGGGTTTTTTGAGCTACATGCCTATCAAACCTGAATTACACCATCTATAAGATGGGGACAGCACCCGAAATGTGGGCTAGTTCTAAGGATTAGGGAAAATGTCACTTTGAATCATTATTTCTCTCTAGAAGGAGACATCTCATGACTGTTAATACCTACAAGAGCCTCATGAAAATGGAGCACCCCAAGCCTGGCACCCTCAAGGAGTGATGGAATTCAGCCCTCAAAGCTCTTGTAAAGATTGAATGTGCTAAAGATTGTGATTGTCTGAGCACAGTGCCTGAATACTATCTGTACACATGCTGTTCAATACTGTTATGATCTTTAGGGTGAAACAGATGTGTTCACAGGGGCACCTGGGTGGTTCAATCAGTTAAGCATCTGACTTCAGCTCAGGTCATGATCTCCCAGTTCATGAGTTCGAGCCCCACATCAGGCTCTGTGCTGACAGCTCAGACCCTGGAGCCTGCTTCAGATTCTATGTCTCCCTCTCTCTCTGCCCCTCCCCTCCTCTCAAAAATAAACATTTTTAAAAATTTTTATAAAAAGAAACAGATGTGCTCACATCCCAGTGACACACTAGCTTTGTGACCATGAGCAAGTTTATTGATTGATAAGCTATCTTATTTCAGAAAAGATTTGATGCACCTTGTCAAGTTAGCTCAGTTTCCTCAATCGTTCAGTGAAACTATTTTGAATATTATATGAGAAGACTTATAGACAAATAGCTGCTAATATTTTTCTTTTTATTGCCCCAACCCATTCTATGCTCTTCTCTGTGCCCCTAGAGGCTGAGCCTGACAAACCACACCCTTGGCTCTTTTGTTGGCTGACTCCCCTTTGGGTTTGGCCAATGAGAGACCAGCAGGAAAAGGAGGATGGTGAGAGACTGAGAGAGAGAGAGAGAGAGAGAGAGAGAGAGGTGTATTTCTTCCTCTTTCCCTCCCTGCTTCAGCACAGTATCTCTGGCACTATCAGCATCCTCCATGGCTGCAGCTTTGTCAAGCAGCCCTTCCTCCCAGACACTATCTTTAACCACGATATATAACTATTATCTCCATTTTCCACAGTGGCTTTTCCACAGCAGCTCCCCACTGTTGCCAAAGCCCAGATGCTTTAACATTTCTCATCTTGTCCCTTAATGCTGTCCATTTCTCTGAAAGTAGCCTTTTCTTGAAAGTTGCTTCATGGAAACACCTGAGTGAATTGTTTCAAAGTACTGCACCCCAAGACAATGTTCAATTGTAGGAGACATAGCATTAGACTACTTATCCGGAAAGCTGCCTATCCTTTGGAACTGCTCTTCAGCCCATTTGGAAGAAACCAAGACATGTACTTAATCTAAAGAGAATGCAACCAAAAGTTGGATGGAGCCCATTCAATATTTTCTGGAGAATCTGAACAGAAACAGGGACTGAGTTGGTGAACAGTGGTGGAGGTCCCAGCCTGATAGAACAGAGAAAGAATTTGTGGGTAGGAAGAAAATTTACAGTGTTGCTCAGTATCAGCAGCCCAATGATCATGGATTTACCTGGAATTAAGACTCCCCTACTTGGTTCCCAAGACACAGATGTGGCTAACACTGGAGGAAGAGGGACTGGAATGGAGGGACTGGAAGAGCATTATTGTCAGTGACATGGTAGTAAAATGAAGTCATGGTGCACAGAATTCCAAAGAGTTCAAGCGTAGCCTTGTTGGAACGATCTAGCCATTTGACTTTGGGCAAGCTGTGAAGCCTTTGGTTCTTCTTCATCTATGAGATGAAGGGGTTATTTTATAGGTGAATCTCAAGGTACTGTTTATCTCCAGAATTATCTCTTTAAGGAATTAATTTTCCTAGTCAGCCCTAGTCACTGTGATGCACCAAGTTTCTTTTTTCCATTTGCTTCCTGTTTCCAGAAAATCCTCCTTTTGAAAGGTAGCTTGGACTTTGAAGCTGTTGACCTAACGCTGTGGGTGATGAAAGTATTTCCATGAATGGATATAGCCAGAGCCAGATTTGCTTTTAAAATGTTGACCTCTCTGTGGTCACATTTGAGCTCTCTATCTCCATCTTATTTATCCACTTTGAAAATGAGTTTAATGCTTTGGAATGCTGGTTTGGAGGAGGGGGGGATATTGATAGAATTCTTTTATAGAGAGAAAATGGCCCATGTACAAGGAATATTCCCTAATCACTAGTTCAGTTATTGACTCAACTTGGGAAAATGAAGCCTTTTGGGGGTCTGAGGACTTTTTTTTTTGTCTTCACTGTTTGTTTTAAAATATTTTTAAAATATTTATTTATTTTTGAGACAGAGAGACACAGAGTGTGAGTGGGGGAGGGGCAGAGAGAGAGGAAGACACAGAATCTGAAGCAGGCTCCAGGCTCTGAGCTGTCAGCACAGAGCCTGATGCGGGACTCAAACTCACTCACGAACGGTGAGATCATGACCTGAGCCAAAATCAGTCACTTAACTGACTGAGCCACCCAGGCGCCCCTTTACTACTTGTTTTCAAAGGTCTTAAATGCCTCACAGAAATGTGAAATATGTCTTTGTATTTTCACTTGCATATATTTAATTCTTGAGTAGTAGAGGCAATATTGTGATTGCTGCATATGCCCACAGATGAAACAGAAGATTTTAATTCTCTCTTGGGAGTTATGACATTAATATTGCTACTTTTAAAAATAAATATTTTGGCATTAGATATCCGCCATGTATGTTAGAGTTCCAATTTAAATTTGCAACTTTGATGACTATTTGGTTATCACAAGAATACCATATATTCTGGTAAAGAAGCCATAAAATATGATTGCTCCTCTGCTTTGCAAAATTAACTGGGGAGGGAAAAAAAAAGTAGCTGGTGCAACCATGAGGCTACATTGCAAGTGAGAGGTAAAAATATATCTGGGGCTGAATTTTAAAATTGAATGATATCAAGGGCACCTTGGTGGCTCAGTCAGTTAAGCGGCCGACTTTGGCTCAGGTCATGATCTCACAGTTTGTGGGTTCAAGACCTATGTTCGACTCTGTGCTGACAGCTCAGAGCCTGGTGCCTGCTTTGGATTCTGTGTCTCCCTCTCTGTCCTTCCCTTGCTTGTGCTCCGTCTCTCTCTCAAAAATAAATAAGCATTAAAAAATTTTGAAAACTGAATGATATCATAAGCAAATCAAATTTTAAAGATGATTACTTCTACCACTCCTACTTAAATTTAAAATGAGGTAGATTATGTGTAAGGTTTTTTTTTGTTGTTGTTCAAATTCTATTGTTTTCACTGTAAATTCTAAGTACTGTTAAAAATTATATGGCAATACAAATTATATACTAAGAAGTATAACAAGAGTCTTTGGCTCCGGAATCACAGTTCTGGGACCATAATTTAAAGAAATAACTGAAGAAACAAAATCCATGGGGATGAACATATTCATTTTCACATTATCTATTATATGGAAAATTGGAGATAATTTATAAGTCTAACAAGATTTAGTAAGTAAAATATGAAATATAAAACTCAATAGGATCGCCTAGAGTCACTGCTATGAAAACTTTTGGTATATGAAGTTCACCCAAAAAAAAAAAAAAACACCAGAAAACAAAATTATATGTTCATTATCACTGTAACCATGTAAAACTATGATTAAATCTTATAAGGGAACATGTAAAAATAAATAAAACCACTGCATTAGATTGATGGGATTTGAAATAACACACTTTAAAAGAATATCCTTATTATTGTTAGAAAACTACTCTTCACAGCTTGAAATAGAAGACTAAATCTAGAAGAAAAGACTCTCTGATAGGACTCTGTGAAGGAAAAGAAACGAATGTTTATTTCTGTATTAGGGATTAGTGGTTGCCAGAAACAGAAGCCCACTCAACCCGGCTTAAGCAAAAGAAAATTTATTGCAGGGGCGCCTGCGTGGTTCAGTCGGTTAAGCCTCCGACTCTTGATTTCGGCTCAGGATATGATCTCACGCTGCATGAGTTCAAGCTCCCCGCATTGGGCTCTGCCCTGACAGCACAGAGCCTGCTTGGGTCTCTCTGTCTCTCCCTTTCTCTCTATTCCTCCCCTGCTCACGTGCTCTCTCTCTCTCGGTCTCAAAATAAATAAATAAACTTTTAAATATTTTATATAAAAAAAAGAAAATGTCTTGCAAAGACGATATGAATTCAGAAAGAGACTCATAGCTGGACTGCAGAACAAGGCTGGGGCACAGGCACTGGCCCATGATGGCCTCACGAGCCCCAACTCCTCATGAACAAAATATCAAAATTTTAAATAAAGACTGGATCCAATTGTTCACTTGCAGAACCTGCGAGCCAGTGCCTCACTGCCTCATCCTAATCAATCAATGTGTCCTGTACTTAAAATGTTGACATTTTGTTCATGATGGACTCCTTGCATTAATTTTTATTTACAAAAAAAATACTGCAAAGGTGCCTGGAAGTCTCAGTCAGTTAGACGTCTGCCTTCAGCTCATGTCATGATCTCACTGTTAGTAGGTTCGAGCCCTGCATCGGGCTCTGTGCTGACAGCTCGGAGCCTGGAGCCTGCTTCAGATTCTGTGTCTCCCTCTCTCTGCCCCTCCCCCGCTTGAGCTCTGTCTCTCGTCTCTCTCAAAAATAAACATTTTAAAAAATACTGTAATAGAGCATTCTTTGTCTTAATTAATAGGTTTATTTGTTTGTTTGTTTTACTCCCCTTTCAGTTTTGTGCCCACTGCAAGTGCCTCACTCACTTCATGCGAATTCCTGCCCTGCCCACACAGTATGTGAAATTCATCCAAGCCAGACTGGAATCAGGGCACTGTTTCCCAGGAGGCTCTGTTGAGATCTTAACCCATCACGTGATAATAACAGATGAACCTATTAGTAGGTATTTTCAAGCCAGCCTGGGTGTGTCCATCAGATAAGCTGGGAGCAAGAGACAGGGCATAAAACTCTTGTGTAGGGAGAGCATGAAGATAGGAAAAGTCATATGAGCCGAAGCAAATGTGTACCATTTGTACAGCCTTTCCAGGGATAACTCAACCCTGCTTTCCGTTACCTTCCTTTCTACCACATCCCTGTTAGGGTGACAATGAGGGGTCAGAGACGGCATGCCCATCACGGAGATGGATTTCTCCTGTAAGAAGCGGTCCCCTGCCCCCAGCCACCCCTAGGCGCCCAGCTCTGTGCTCCTGGAGCCCAGACAAGCCTCATCTCCCAACTACAGCTCGAGCCCATGGTCCCTGCGTTGAGTCCCAGATGCCCTCACACACATTGATTGTTAAGGCACATCAGGAGGAAAGATGATGGATGATGCTTGCTTGGTTTTATTCAAAGTGTGCTTCCCATTAAGGAGAAATGTCATTTGTGCCTCAAGCCATCTGAAGCCCATTTGTTTTCATATTTATGGGAGTATGTTTGCCTTGCTCTCCCCTTTTCTCTCTTTGCTTTCAAGTCTGCTCCTCACGCGTCTCCCTCCTGCCCCCACTCACCCCCCACTCCTCACCTTATTCCCAATATTTCTTGCTAAAATATGGCTGAGAAGCTAAGGGGGCGGTCATCTTTGGAATGCTCTTGTCACAATGGACGTTTCTGAAAAAGAATCCCTGTAACATGAGACACCCAACTTTTCCCTGCACAGTGAACCGTTCCACTCTGACCCACAGGAGAGCCATTCTCCTTTTCTCCATGCACACTTGTGAGTCTTCCCCTTGGGTTATTGGGTTAATCACATCTCCTTCTTCCTCTCAGAAAGAACTGAGGCAGATCCTACATTTCACTACCGCCTAATGGCAGATGGGAACGGGAAGTCATTGGTAGGTCAGTCTTTTCTAGCACTGGATGCCAAGAAAACAAAGCACCTGGGTTTAATTACCAAGCCCATAGAGAGTTCTGGGAACAGCCCATCTCAGTGCCATCTTCAGATCATCTCCTTTACTTGGTGATTTGATTACACTATCTGTCAAATACATTTTTTAAGCCAGACATCACAGTCTTGGATGCTCTTGACTATTCTTTAAACCACGGAACTCTGCAGTCAAGACAATGGCATTCACCTTCCAATTTTCATTCTTTATTTCATCTGCAAATCATTTGCCTTTGAAGAAAGTAACCAGGGAGTTCAAACTTTCTAGTTCATCTGTTATTAGCAGACCCCCAATACAATGACTTTATAAATCTTCCCTATGCCTAGGCATGCACCCATGCGCACACACACTTACAACCCAACATTGCCTATTTTGTAAGATCAAGCGGGAACCTGACAAAGAACTAGAGAAACAAAAAGAAACATTTCAATTACAAGAAAGGTTCCAACCTTAGCTTCTCTCCTTCTTAATGAGGCAAAATCTGATACATTCAAATATTAAAGAAAACATGTTAATCATTGTATCTAGCAATTTTTCTGGGTTCAAGCTAATTCATACTTCATTTACAGTATTGTGTTTCTTCACTGATATAAACCCTGCAAGTATATTTATCTTTGAACAAACTCTAGAAGTTTGCAATTTTGGCTAAGTGATGCATCAGTGCCATTCTTAAGGCATAATACCAGGCGTTGAAATCAATGCCCCCTCCCCCCACCTCCTCCCTGTCTCATTTCCATTTACCTTCATGCAGTCTCCAGAGCCGGAGCCAAATATTCTCAGCACTTACTCTGCCTTGCACTACCCCAGGGGACACCTTTTCCCTAGAACACAATGTGTGTTTCATGCAATGCAACCACCTGGCTTCCACCACGCCCTAGCTACACTGAACTCCAATATCCCAAATTAAGGTCAGTACCAACCATAAACATTTTATATTCATTGTTGTGGTGCCTTCAGATGGTCCTCCACAAAACCAGAAGTAAAAAGCATATAACTCAATAGTGGAATCACTTGAGAGTGGGGTCAGACAGACCCAAACTTGAACACTGGCCACGCCACCTAATAGCCATGACCTTGGACAATTCATCCACACTTTCTAAGCCTGTTTTCATGTTGCTAACCGTGGGTTGACATCACACACCTTAGTGGCCTCTAGTGAATATAAATCACTAAGCACTGCCCCAAGAACATTTTAAGGGATCAACAAATGTTAATCTCTACCATGTCATACACTCTTCTCTTCCTGTTTGAATCCTTCATTCTGAGCAAGGATGGACAAGTATGTGCCATACTACAGCCATGGTCTTGCTGTAGAATAAACTGCTTAGCGTTAACGAGGGACAAGTGCATTAAACATGAGTGGCTATAGCTATCCTGGCATCCCAAGAGCCAAATATGTCCCTTATATTTGGGGGACTATCTAGCTTCCTTACCCTGGGTAGAAGAGGACCTCAAAGCATCATGTAGGATTGGCACAACACAAATAATAGAGATTCCAATGGTATCACATCCCAGGGGAAAGACCAGCCAACTTAAGGTAACCTGCTGCAGTCCTTTCTACACGATTTAACATCTGACAGTTTGCAGTGTCTAGCCAGCCATGGCGCTGTGTTTTATGACCGGCCATTGAAAATAATTAGTTGGTGACCCAGAAAACTGATATATAAAATCCTTTTAATCACCAATATGGCTTTCAATTATACAGCATAAACTTATTAACCTTTTTACTGCTGAGACTTGATTTATGGAATTTATCTGCATGACCATTATGAGCAGAGATAAAAAGTATATTATCTGAGGTGTTGGCATTAACAATAAAGAACTGCTTTTTCCCATCGTGGAAACTTAAGTGGCAATGGCGGCCTCCCACTAAGTCTCTAGGGATTCATCTCTTTCCTGCAACCATTCAGTAATGGTTGTCTGGAGACCTACTGTATGTCTACGTGGCTTTGTAACTTAGCAGGGTGAAGTCCAAACACCTTAGCATGGCCCCGACCCTAAATGGGGTGAGTTTGACCCGAACCCAATTTTTTCCAGTTTCCTGTCTTAAAAATTCACAATCCCCCCATGGCTGTGCTTTCTGTTGCTCTATTTTCTGGCCATATGTGTCCTCTATCTTGTATGTATCTGCCCACACCTACCAACAGCCACAGCTCCTATCCACACACACTCTCCAGCACACACACTCTCGCACAACCCCCTCACACATAAACCCTCCAAACACCCATACACAGCCCCACACACATGTGCACAAGGCTTACACACACAATTATCTCACAACATCCCCCACAATACTACCCACATACAACCCACCAGACACAGAAATATGATTTCTCCCCAATATCCATAATCCCTACATACATACCCACAACCCCACACCATGTATGCAACCTCCTGACAAGCCATGAAAATACACACCAACATCTACACACAACACACACACACAAAACCTTCCCACACTCACACAACACTCCTCACAACATGTACACACAATCCTATACACATGCACACACACACACACAAACACAAAATCCTGCCTTCCACAACACTTTAACACAAACCCTGTCTCTCCCTGAAGAGCGCCTTCTTATTTGGTGTCCCGTGAATTTCCCCAGGTCCCAGGGCAGAGTGTGTCACTGCCACTTTTCTGCTTCTTCACTTCCCCTACTTTCGGCTATTTCACCCAAGATCAGAGTGCATGTGAACCCAAGAGACTATAAACTGGAGATTAGGACCTACGTGTCTCCTTTATTGTTCACACCTAGAACCTAGCAGAGTGTACTGTGCTGGAATGAATTAAGGGTGCAAAGGAAGTGAGCAACATTATTTTTCTCCCCAGAGTCTTTGTCTATTGAAGACGAAAGTGCATGGGTGTGTATACACTGGAGGCAACGTCAGCACGGCCACTAGAAAACAAGTTTTGAATAACATTATATATGAGATGGAAAGAGAGGGATCCCAAGAGTTATCAAAACACAATGTTTCTACTTCAGCATTAAGGTGGCGATGGCCCAGAGCAGAGAAACGGCCCAAGAAATGAGCTGGCAAAGAGGAAGATCTGGTGGTGCTCTGGGAATTAACAAGGCCACTGGCTCACACAGGCTCTACTGTGGATGACAAGCCAGGAGGTTTCAGGGTGAGCAAGCACCCACAGGAGACGTAGAGGTGTCAGCTCTTATCATCAGAGACATTGCAGGCGCCAGAATTCCTATAGTGCTCTGAACTCACACCCACCATCGTCAGCACCATGCACTCGTGCCCACGCTCTGTTGAGTGCCCAATGGGCACACCCAGTATAAGTGTAAGTCACCAGGAAAACAGGGGCCTCCAAAGAGACTTTATTGAGAACAATGCTCCAAAATACTATGAGGGTAGTCATCCCAAGAAAAATCAGCATTTTGTGGGCCTTCCTTACATTTATTTTATGGCTTAGTATTGATTTTATTCAGAATTCCTATGAGAAGGGAAGGTGAAGGTGAAATCATCATCTTTTCAGAGTTTAAGGACACTAAAGTCTTAATCTCGTTCTGATTAAAGTATGTATTATACAACATCAAGTTTATTTATTGATATTTTTTCTCCCCAGCCAGATTTTATAAATACTCCAATGTCAAGAACATTAGCACATTTCCCCCCCGTATCCCTGTATCTAGCCCAGGGCTAGCATAAATGAATAAATTAGTCATTTATTAGTCATAAATAAATTACTCACAAAATGAATAAATAAATAAGAGAATAATTAGTATTCATTATTAGGCATTCCATTCTCCATTTCCCCCACTGGACTCTCAATGGAACCCCAGTGACACTGAGCCAAATTTGGGGGCTCAACATATTACATTATAATTATTGATTTATGTGTATCTCCTGTACAGGATTATGTATTCCACCAGGAAAATAAATATTATAAAAATAGGAAACTAAAATGTGTGGAGGTTTACCTATATACCAGGCACTGAACTAAGTACCTAAGTTTTCTCATTACTTCTTATGCAAACCTTATGAGACAGATACTACTATCAGTCCTAATTTACATATGAGGAAACCGAGCCTTAAAAAATTTCAGTGACTTAACCAAGAACATACAATGAGTATCTGGTTGAGCCCAGGTTTGAACCAAGTAACCTAGTTTCAGAGCTTTACTTTGAATGAATGGCTACCTGGTTAGACTATACTCAAATAAAAAGAATTTCAACATTAATTCATTCTAGAACTACATGTTGTACATCCTCCCCATGTCAGGAAATGTGTTAGGTACTTACAATAAAATGGTGAACACTGTGGTTTTTCTCCCTTCCCTCAGAGAGCTTGCAGCCCAATGTGCGCTCAGTGCTGAAACAAATAATCACACAAGTTCATAATCCAAAGCTGTGCTAACTGTGATAAAGGCAGGGTACAGGAGTAATGAGAGTGACAACAGCTGTGGCTGATGTATATGACGGAAGCCACCAATGTGGCTTCCCTGAGGGAATAAAGGTTGACCTCCAAGATACAAAATTTGTAGATGTTAATGACACACTTTGGGCATGGAATCAGAAAAAAAAATGGGGGGAGTGTTTTATGTGTTGATTGGCTCACTTCCTAATCCACCTTGCTCAAACAAGAGATGAAAAGTGGTTTCCAGAATTGTGTGAAATACCCAATTACATGCACTAGAAGTAGAGGAGAAAGAAAAATAAAATGGTGGGAACATAAAATGTGGTTAATCCAAAACGCATGCCTTAGTGTCCCACACCCTGGCCCTAAATATAGCATCCGTTTGGGAGCCACTATGGCAAAGGAAAATTTCTTGGTGACTCAATTCCCCGGGCTCAGAAAATTAAAGTGGACCAATTACTCTGGGTGTACTCCATATCCAGATAAAACAGGGTTGGAAGTGTGAGCTGGCAGGACCTTTTGGGGACAACTGGTCCAGATGTTTTCTAGACTTGTCCTGACATGGCCAGCAGAATCTTAAGGGTGATGGGCCAGGATGGGAAGGCCCAGGAAGTTTGCAACCTAGAATGGGGCGGTGGGGGGGGGAGTAGTGCTTACTTCAACCAGAGATGTGCCATGTTCATCTGTTCACATAATAGAGGTCTGCATACTATTTCTTTTGAAGAAAGATAATGCCAAAATCTAAGTACATTTGAAAGGTTTGAATTCAACCCAATCCCTTCATTTTGCAGCTGAGAGATCAAGATGCTTCACCAAGGCCATTGGCTGGTTAGGGTCAGAGTTGGGACGGCCCTTTCTTGTGGGGGGGGGGGGGCTCCCAGAATGCTGAGTCAGCATGAGCCGGATTATGAACCAACAGAGCTTTTAGCCTCAGCCCTTGGCAACCACATGCCCCCACCCTGAGATTAACTAGTCACTACTGAATGTCTGGTAAAGCTGCTTCTGCGCAAATACAGCAGTACAATTGGTGTACTGGTATTCACTTCATGGAATCCTGTGTTCCTAATTATGAGAATATTCCCCCCAAAACACCAGCTCCTCACCATCTCTGAGAGTAAAGAGGGAGAAAGACTATACCTTAACCATGGAGATAGTTTTGAAGTTGTCTTAATAAGTCTAGCTGCTTATGACAAAAAAGGCACAAGAATTTCGCATCGGTCCAGGAATCCATGGTTTGTTCCATCTACTTACAGGGATTCATTCCAAAGCCAACTGGTATGGGGCAAACAGCACAGACTTGGAGGCCAAAAGCCAGGCAGCTATGAATTCAACCTCTACTCTGCACCTTTCCAGCTATATGACCTCATATAAAGTCCTTATCCTCTGATGTCCACTTGATTAAAATACAAATGGTAATCAGACCTATGGAATTGTTGTGCAGTTCCCATGAGATCATGGATATAAAGCATTTACCTTTACAGGGTGTCTAGCATATAGTAAGCACTCAATAAATTTTTGCTATCATTGTTACTGTACAAGTCACTCCCTTTATGAGCTCTCCTACAGTCATTAATAATGACACCAACAGAGATGATTCGAATGATTTTAAAGGATATTTTCCAAATGAGCAATTTAAAAAAATCAATGGCACCACATAACCCCAGCCGGTGTCTTACTTCACTCACAAATCATCATTTGTTCGGTACAGGAAATTATGAACTGTCTGGAAATAATACAGTAAAGACAGTCAATGACAATTAGAGCATAAAGCATCTAATATAGACTCAGTGCAGAATCTGGGATTGTACTAAAATCCATTTATTACAAAAAATTCTGGAACCACTTTACCATAAGTGGACATCATTTAGTGCTCAATTACAATGAAATTCCAATGGAAGTATATATTAAATGCAGAGTATCTACATTAATATCAAGAGAATTTGGTAAGATTGATGTTATTGCAATGAATACCAGATGAATATTAAATACCTTGCTTAAACCTTCCAGGTTCTTGGGCTCAGGCACTGCTCCATGCTCCCATCATCTACATTTCACTGGATTTTTATGGAGCAGGAGTTAGGCACCAAGTCCATTTCTATTTACTTGTAGTCTAGCTTAGAGCTGGATAGCTCTCGAACATTGATTCATCAAGACACATTGTATAATGATGTTAAAATCACAGACATTCCACCACCACCATGAAAAGCGATTCATTTTCCAAAGGGCTATAGATCTATGTAACAGGCAAATTTGTAAAAGGAGGCAATTTCAGGCTAAGCACTAAGAAGACATTTTAATAGCTCCAACATGGATTGAACTTAGTGGAGCAAAGAAATTTCCATGGAAGAATTAGGACCTACCCCTTTCAAACTCGGGGCTCATAATGACTCAGGAGCAGCTCAGGCAGGGCGAAGGAGGTTTCTGATAACATCCTTTATCAACACAGGTTACTTGGAGGTGGGGATGAACTTCTCCTGGGTTCATTTTTTATGCCCGTCATGAAGACAAAGCTCTTCAAATGTGGGCATCGGTGCAAATATGAGGCCAAATTCCCATTAGAAAACTTGGGGTCATAAAAAAGAAGTGAAAGCCATGGTTTTTCTGCCATTTGTCAGGCTATATTTCTAGGCAAGGAGGCAGGAGAATCCCTGAGTCCAGGGAGGTAGACCACTTGCCTTGCTATCAAATGATCCTGGTTCAGGTCACCAGCTCAACCCCTTACTGCAAGAATTCTCAGACCTTCGATTTCATCTCTGGCAAAATGGCCATGACAGCCATATCATGTCGCTGTGTGGCCCAAATGGGATGCAGCATGTGCAAGCCCCTCAGACAAGTATCCTCCCTGAAGGAGACACAGCCAAGCTGCCTGGGACTTGCAACTCTTCTGATGTGGGTTACAGGGACCTGCTCTGCATAAATCTACTATGGCCTCCCTACATAAACACAGAAATTGCTGGGGCTAGAATCATTCTGTCTAATCAAATACAGTCAGATTCATCCTACACCATTTTTGCTTTTGTTCTTGTTTTTTAAATGTATTTATTTTTAAGAGAGAGAGACTACGAGGAGTGGAGGGGTTGGGGGGGGGACAGGATCTGAAGCAAGCTCTGCACTGACAGCAACGAGACTGACATGGGGCTCAAACTCAAGAACTGCAAGATCATGACCTGAGCCGAAGTTGGATGGTCAACCAACTGAGCCACTCAGGCACCCCCATCCCACATCATTTGTATGCAGACACTTCTCATTGCCCACTAGGGTTCTGACCCAGCATGTCCCAGCTGGCCAGCCCTCTGCCTTAGGCTTTCCCCACATGGACCCAGATAGGGAATCAGGAACCAAGACCTTCACTGGACTAGGACGCACACATGGCAAAGTTGTAGGAAACCATAAAGTCTAAGCATGCTGTAATGCACCTATCTACC
This sequence comes from Cryptoprocta ferox, assembly GCA_028646485.1. NCBI lineage: Eukaryota > Metazoa > Chordata > Mammalia > Carnivora > Eupleridae > Cryptoprocta > Cryptoprocta ferox. The sequence goes on along the minus strand of CM053560.1, from coordinate 121,519,304 downwards.
TGGGGGGATGGGGGGGATTAAAAAAAAAAGGTTGGTAGATTTACTTAGGCGAGAGGTTGCAAACTGGCATCTGCAAGCCAGCTGTAGCTGTCACCCAGAGGGTGGCTATTTCATATGCATATGCCTCCATTTTGAAATAGGAAAATTTCACACTTAAAAACAAAAATCTGGATGTAGGGCTCATTTCATAAAACCAGAAGTTCTGGTTTGCATATACCACAATCGGCTGGAGCTCCAGTGACGCTGCCCCCTTTGAATGGGTCCCACCACCCCGACCCTTCTCTGCCACCTCCAGGACATCCCCGAGGCCTCAGAGGTTGGCCCACTAATCCCGCTATGGGTCGGTCCATTTCCTGCCATTATTAATACAAGCTCGGCCACTTGGCAAACATGAGTCCCTGCCTAATCCTCCTGGCACAAGGAAGCAAAACAAAGCCATAGGCACAGAAATGTGACAAGGGAAAACCGCCAGTGCTAAAAAATGAAATATGTGCTAAGTCCCCAAAGAAGTTCATTACCTGAAGGACACATTATCCCCCTTCTCTTCCCATGAGTCAGCACAGTCAGTAGTCATTCCTAATTGGTTTAAAGCTTAGTATGAAATATTAGGATGCCACGGTATGCGATGACACAGCTGTATTCCTGAGGGGACAGCTGAGATGAATCTGTACACAGCGGAGACAGGTGGAGACAAAGGCAGCAGGTGAAAATGGGCTGTAAATAGACTATCACTTAAAAAATAATGGGGTGTGTTTTCCCCACAGGTTTCTGGTGCTTCATCACTAATTAAATATTGAAACCACAAAAGGAGAAATAAAGTTTTGTGGCTCTTTGGATGTGGGGCATAAATGTAAATATTTTGTACCAATAACTGCAATTTCATTTGAAAAACACTCGCCTGATTTGGAAGCACTGAGTTGTAGGCATGTGAGCTGAGAGAGGGGGTAGATTTAAGGAAAATATTAGCAGCTAATGCTGCTATCCATTTTGCTGTAAGCCATTAGGAGGTCTGGGATGGTGGATGCCAGAACAGTATTTTTCAAGTTTACGAAATTGGTGGGTCTTTTCAACAAAATAGTAGATTCCCTGTGATAGGGACTGCAGTCAAAATTACATCCCACCGAGTAGATAGGCTGTTGCCAAATGCAGAAAATCAAGAGGCAAATCACTTGGAATTCTTGGGCGATTCACACCAGAGAGCAGTAATTGAATCATTTATGGTCTCCATCCTCTAAGCCTGCAATGGTGAGGCACTTGGAACTCTGAGGCACTGATTCTGGATCTTGGCTTTAGTGTAGGATGAACCACAATCCCATGAAGAGAAGCAAGGAGCTTGAAAATCCAAGAGTCAAGGTTACTTAGAGCCGGTTGGCCAACTTTCTGCCATCACTGGCCGCGCCCAGTCTCTCTGTTACCCCCTCAGTGTAGCTCGCTGGGTGGTGGCAGAACTCATGGACAGCTGTCAGGAGTTCATTCTTCCCACTTGTTCACCCAAAAATCTGCCTCTCTACAAGTTCCCTCTCGGTCCTATGCTGCTCATAGGGTAACACAGGAAAGCGTTTCCCCCTTTCTCTCCAGATGACACTCAGTAGATGAACCTGGAATTAAAAGGCTCCATTTCCTGGCCAAGGAGCACCCTCTTCCTCATCTGTAAGATCCTTCCCTAACCTCCTCCTGAGGTTTTGTTCTGGGATGCCATTCAAGTAGGATAATCTGTGCATTTTGTCAAACAGGAGACAGTGTGGGTTATCGGGCAGATCCTGTGTCTTGCAGCCAGGTGTCCTTGAACAGGAATGCAGAGCTTCAGTATGTAATCTGGAGGAAACCACTTGGGAATTTAAAACAGGCCAACTCATACAAGCAGAGAATGGAATGGTGGTTTCCGGGGGCTAAGAGAGGTATGAACAAAAAGGTACAAAGTTTGAGGTAAACAAGATGAGTATATCCTGAAGATCTATTCTACTGGGTAAAGCCTATAGTTAGCAATACTATATTGTGCCCCTAATGGGGCATCTGGGTGGCTCAGTCAGTTAAGCGTGGGACCTCAGCTCAGGTCGTGATCTCGAGGTCCGTGAGTTTGGGCCCCGTGTCAGGCTCTGTGCTGACAGCTCAAAGCCTGGAACCTACTTCAGATCTGTGTCTCCCTCTCTCTCTCTCTCTCTCTGCCCCTCCCCTGCTCATGCTCTGTCTCTCCGTGTCTCTCAAAAATAAATGTTAAAAAAATATTTTAAATTAACTAAAATGTGGTATGGTAGATATTATGTTATGGGTTCTCATCACAGGGAATAATAATAATAGTAAATAAGGAGGGTGGGAAACCTTTGGAGGTGATGGCTCTCTGTCATGGCACAGATTGTAACAATAGTTTCATGGATGACCTCCAAAGTCATTGAGTTGCATACATGAAATAGGTACGGTCTTTTGTATGCCAATTGCACTTCATAAGGTGGGTTTTTGAAAATTAGGGATATAGTAGTTTGCACAAAGAGTTTTTGTTATAGATAAAGGACGTAACACATCAAATCCCTGGCATGTGTTAGTTCTTGACAAGGTTGCATCTTTCCGTTTGTTGAGCGTTATTATTAGAGCTGTGAACTGAGTGCAGTTGTGTGAGCTGATCAGCAAATGGGACCATGAAAGTCACAACACCCTCTGCCACCTGTGGCTGGTACTCATAGTCTGTGATCTGAAAGCCCCCCAACTTTGCTCCAGCCCCTGCCTCCCCTCTCCAGACTCAACTCGCAAGGAGGGGCCAATAATAAAGGACAGCATATGCCAGAAGCATCCAGGATGGACCCCCATCTCTTCAGGGAAGACACCCCAGATTTCATGATGGAAGATCCTTGTAGGAAGGATAAAGGGAGACCAAGCCATCTGGGGTCCTTTGGAGGGAAGTGGCAATTGTGCTGCCAAGACTCTTAACCTTTCTGGGTAGAAAGGTCCCTGTCTTTGGGCAAAGCAAAAGAGGCCAGGGAAGAGCCTCAAGAAAAAGAATTTGAGTGGCTGGGACTGATTTCTCACTGATGTCCGTTAAAGGAGGAATTAAAAAAGAACCGTGGGATTTGCTTCTGTGCTTTCTACTCTGGGGCTGGAGAAAAGGGAGGGATTATGGGCAGAAGCCCCATTCAGGAAAAACACGTACAAGCGGTGGCCCTTCATGGAACAGGATAAACAGGCCACGCAAGTGGACATGATCAGAGTGGAGAGGAACCAGGATCTCTGTCATTGCACAGAATTACTAATTGTGCTGACATTAGTCCTGCTTAGGAGGAGCTGTCATTATGACACACCCAGGTGACAGAAACTTATCAATAGCGATGACTGTAATTGCCATGGAGAAAGCTCAGGCCCTTCCATTGGAGTTCCATTAGGGTGGGAAATAATAGGGAGCAGGCTACACTATAGAATTTATCATGAAGGCTTTAGCCTATTAGATTTGGATCTCATCTCAAGTGAAGAAGGCCAAATGCAATGGTCAAGTGTATAGGAAAACATCAAAAGTCAAGATTAAAAAGCAAAGATCAGGGGCAACCGGGTGGCTCCGTCAGTTGAGCATCTGACTCTTGATTTTGGCTCAGGTCATGATCTCACGGTTTGTGGATTCATGCCCCGCATCAGGCTCCATGCTGACAGTAGAGAGCCTGCTTGGGATCCTCTTTCTCCAGAACTCTCTCTCTCTCTGCCCTTACCTCTCTCTCTCTCTCTCTCTCTCTCTCTCTCCCCCCCTCTCTCTCTGCCCTTACCCCACTCAACACACACACTCTCTCTCTCAAAATAAATAAATAAACTTTAAAAAAGAAGAAAAGCAAAGATCAGGAGGCAGCCAAAAGAAAGTGGTATTATTCCACTTTTCAGAGAGGTAAAGAAACTTGTTTGAGGTCACACAGCTATAAAAAGGAATCAGGACTTAACTCTAGGGCTGCCTGGCTCCAGAGCTGATATTCTTTCTTCCATCACCACTGCTTCCCAAAACAGAGATGACTACCTGGAGACTGTGGCCCTCCCCCAGTCATCCATGGTCTGAGACAGACCCCATATATACTTAACCCACCCCTTCAATGGACTCACGCTGTCTCACCTTCCCGTTTAATCACCAGACTGGTATTGTTTAATGTTGGGAAAGAATCACCAAACATGGTCTGCACAGTCTGAATACATTGATTAACATTCCATCTGCATGCCAGACACACATCCATTAAGCAGATGGGGACAGTCCACAGCTCAACTACAGGGCTGGTACCTGGCAGGCAAACAAAGCCCCGCCCCTTACAAAATCTACTCTTAAGTTGCTCATTCACATTAGTCATTCACCTCTTAGTAAGCACATTCTCTTATACATTATGAACATGCAGATTGTTAGAATGGAGTTCACCTTCCTGCATCTCTTCATTGATCCTTCCTGGGTCAGATGCACATGCCTGCAGAGTACACGATCCCAACAACATGGGGATGTGGACACTGGTGTCCCCCTTTATAGATGCACCTACTGAACATCAGAGAGGGTGAGGAGCTTGTCCATGTCCCACAGCACTGCGTGGCAGAGGCAGATTTCAGCCTCGGTGGGCGCCTCACCCAGATCCTGCTCACTCCACCACACCATCCTCCTGCTCTGTCTCTCTCCCCCCAACATCCTTCCCCTCTCTTTCCTATCATCTTTCTTCTTTGGCCATCATTCTCTTTGCTCCTTACCTCACCTACAATTCCTCTGAGGAAAATGCCAGTCTATGTAAAAAGCCAGTTCTAAAATCCTTACAGGAATACAAATTCAAACTATTCCCATATGAGTTAAACATTTCCATAGGAGTTAAAAGTCATGTTGTCATTGACTAATGCTGACTTTAAGTCTACAGGAGCCCATGCAAGCAAACAGCCTTTGATGCAGTAAGGGAACCCTTTGAAACCCTCCCCGATCCCTGCCCCTGGGCAACTATTCCAGGGTCTAATGGCTTTGAGGTGGAAATGTTGCTCTAAATATTAAAAATGAACTCATTAAACCCATCCCCCATTTTTTTCCATTTAATCCAATGTTCTATGTGGTCACGCTGGAAAAGACCTGTCCCCCTTTGTGGTTCTCTTTGTATCTTTCAAAGTTTGGTAACTTAACAAATGTCCCATTAGTTACTTGACCAAGCTAAACTTTTAGTTTGTCTTAATACATAACAAGTGCCTACAAATTATACTTTGACTCTTAACATTTTTTAGTGACACATAGATTAACGTCTACTGAAATGAGCATTTCTTACCTAGTTTGTAGGGAATACATGTTTTGTTTTTCCATGCTCCTATTACTTAATATTTTGGAATATAAAAGTATATATGTAATATACAAACGCACACATATGTGTGTGTGTGTGTTTTATCAAGCATAATCAACAAACACCTGCAAAACCATCCCATGTTAAAGGGAAAAAAACAACTCACCAGTACCATTACTATTCTTTAGCTAGTCAAACAACCCCAGAGGTAACCGCTATTATTTTTAACTTGTGTTTATGATTGTCTTGCTTTTGTTATTTAACAAAACAATACATTATGGAGGTTTTCTTGCTTTTGAGATTCATAAAAATATATCCAAAGTATAGTTATTCTTCTATAACTTGCCTTCTTACTTAATATTATGTTTTTATAATATAATTTATTGTCAAGTAGGCTAACATACAGTGTATACAGTGTGCTCTTGGTTTTGGGGGTAGATTCCTGTGATTCATCGCTTACATACACAGCCAGTGCTCATCCCAACAAGTGCCCTCCTCAATGCCCACACCCATTTTCGCCTCCCCCCCACACCCTCCCCCCATCAACTCTCAGTTTGTTCTCTGTATTTAAGAGTCTCTTATGGTTTGCCTCCCTCCCTCTCTGTTTATAACGATTTTTTCCCCTTCCCTTCCCCCAGGGTCTTCTGTTAAGTTTCTCAAGTTCCATATATGAGTGAAAACATATGACATCTTTCTCTGACTTATTTCATTTAGCATAATATCCTCCAGTTCCATCTGTGTTGCTACAAATGGCAGGATTTCATTCTTTCTGACTGCCAAGTAGTATTCCATTGTATATATAAACCACATCTTTATGTTTTTAAGCATCACCTATGTTGACTCATGAGCTGCTATTTTTTTCACTAGTGTATAGTATTCTATTATGTGATTACACTATATTTCATTGATTCATTCTCCTGCTGGTGGATATTTAAGTTGTTTACAACCTTTGCTACTAAGAATCAGCTGCTTACGATTATTCTTGCACATGTCCTAGGTGCGCCATGCACAGAGTTTGGTAGGTATAACTTAGGGATGGAATTTCTAGGCCATGGTATATATGGATGTTCAAACTTCATAATAACAGCATATTATTTTACAATTCAGTTATACCAGATTATATGCAACCAGTTTATTAGAAACATAGTGGTTCTCCATGCTCTCCAAATGTATGTTATCTGAATTTTTAATTTTTTCCCACCTCATTGGTATGAAAGAGTATCTCATACCGCTTTTTTTTAATTTCCCTGACTCATAACAAAATTGAGTATACTTTCAAATGTTTATACACTATTTGTGTTTTCTCTTAAGAGAAGTGCCTGATCTCACCTTTTACAAAAGGCACATGGAGTTCACTTCTGCCCGGCAAGACTTCTCTTGGAGAACTATCCATTCTCCCACTCCTGTGGTCTAACTTGCTAGTCAGCCATACAGAGCCTGCTCTCACGTCTTCTTGGCCCCCAGGAATCAGCAGAAAAGCCACACTATCAAGGAAACCCACTCCCCTGCTCCAAGCAGTCACTCAAACAGGCCCATTCTGAGTATACTTCCCTGGAACTAATGTATGGACACTAGAGGAAAGAAGCCCTCTTTGTGTTGAGTTACATGGACATGTCAATAGCCATCCTCCCTGGGTAAATAGAGAGAACTTAAGCCCAAAGCAGAGAACATGTCAACAAACAGAGTGAAGCAGAACCCAAGGCAGAGAGTGAGAAAGAGTCTTGATGATCTTACTTGAACACTTGGGTCTTGTTATATCTGAAGACATATTTATCTTAAGGAAGATGAGCCAATGAGTTCTCCTTTTTGCTCAAGGGACTTTGAATTGGGCTTCTGTTCCTTGTAACTAAAATGAGGCAAAGCTGGGGAGACCTGGGTGGCTCAGTCGGTTAGGTGTCCGACTTGCGGTTTCAGCTTAGGTCATGATCTCATGGTTTGAGTTCGAGCCCCTCATTGGGCTCCATGCTGTCAGCCTGCCTGGGATTCTCTCTCCCTCTCTCTCTGCCCCTCCTCCACTCTCTCTGTCTCTCTCAAAATAAATAAATACACTTAAATTTATTTTTTTTAAATCAAAGCTGTTTGAATAAAAAGCAAAATAGTTAAAATCTTTTCATTAGCTTGGGCCAAGAGGCACAAGGAAAATATTGACATGAAGGTTATAATAAGAACTGATATTTCTATAGTGTTTTGGAGTCTGCAGAACACTCTCACATCTATTGTCTTAGATACTCCCTGCAACTCTGGGAGATAGGCATTGTAGGTACATTATCATCATCCGCATTTCACAAACAAGGGACTTGAGTCTTGAACCTGGGACTCTGCAACAAGTTTTTCTGGCTACCTGGACTGCTCGTGAATCACTATTATTGCCAATACAGTGAGAACTGTTGACATAAAGTAGAGTAACTAACTCACTGTACAGTTAGAGAAAGCGGTGTTGGGGAAGAAGTGAGTGTAGTCCGCATGTATTGATCACACATGATGTACAACTGTCAGCGCCTAACAATATCCTTTGATTGAAAAGTTCTTGCTCCAACCCCATTTATCTATAAAAATGATAAGTGAAATGAAAAACGAAAAAGTGAGGGGTGCCTGGGTGGCTCAGTCAGTTGAGTCTGACTCTTGGTTTTGGCTCAGGTCATGATCTCATGGTTTGTGAGATCGAGCCCCACGTCAGGCTCTGCACTGACAGTACAGAGCCTGCTTGGGATTCTCTCTCTCCTTCTCTCTCTACCCCTCCCCGCTGTCAAAATAAATAAAATAAACTTTTTAAAAAAATGAAAAAGCGAAACATTTGGCTCCCAAACTTGAGGGAAAACAAAGCTTCCAGATGTCCTTGAATCTACTCTGGAAGACCCACTTCTAGGAATATTCCAGAATCTTTCTTATCAACCAAATTATAGACTGTTTCAAGACAGAAACACATTCTATGGACATGATAACTTGTAATAACTGAGCCGTTGATGATCAAAAGGGGCTTAGCAAGGGAAGACAGTCATTGAGCCCACAGAAGGCAGGCAATGTTCCCCAGAAGTTAATATGAGGGCCTTCATTTTTAAGGAGAGGAAGACTTAGTAAATTTCAGCATTGCACAGACAGGGTTGCCACTGGAGCTAAAAAATAGAACTTAGAATCATTTTGGAGGAAAGAGTCCAGCTAAGCCATGGCTGACAGCAACTCTGAGAAATCTCTGCCCTTAATATCTAAAAGTCCTTAATCAAAGAAGCAACGTTCTAAAGCAAAGGCAAAAAGGAATGAATAAACTCTGCAGAGAGAAGAGAGATAGGTGAGCACTAAGGAAGAGGATCTGAACTGGAATGGGTCTGGGGGAGTTTCCTTAGCCACATATGACCAACAGTTTCAATAATTTGCTCTTGAACAGGGATTAGCCATAATGGATGCCTGTGGGTGTATGTATTTTTTACATTTATCTCTGTGGTAAGCTATGTATTCATTTTCACTTTTTAACCCCTTTGTTGAACCTTTTAGCTCCAGGTTAAATATTCCCTTCAGATTCTAAAGATAGATCTCTGGGCCCAGGGAACTCTAAAGGAACCATTGCAGTCAGGATTCTGATGACCAGAGGGGCAGGACTTCAAGTAGGCTGCATTTTGTTCCAGCTTGCCCCTCCTTTGGTGGGACACATGCCATGAGATCACATACAATGACCCAACACAGCAATATGCCCATAAAGACACACCAGCAACCAGAAACAAAAATCACCTACCTGTCTGCCAATGCAAGGTTACTGATGGGTACCCCCAAGGGGTTTCGAATAAGGTTGGTTTAAATAAGCTTAAGCATCACCAATGCCACCTCTGCTTGGTCCATGAAACCTCTCAAGAACTTATGTCCTGCTCTGTCACAGCAATGAATTGCCTTCATTATTTTTATATGCATCAATATCAGTGTGGAAGGAAGACACGGAATTAAGAGCCTAAAGAGTTCATGTACACAGATTTTTATTTTGAAGATATTCAAAGATGTGGCAGAGACTTCAATTTGTTTCCCAATGACCATTTTCTCTTTCCTGACTAATATAACTCCCCAAGGTTGGCTTAGTCAAAAGACATTTCCTAGCCTCCCTTGTAAAGAGCTGTGGCCATGTGACTGGATTCTGGCCAATGAGTGGTAAGTGGAAATGTGTGCTTCTATCAGGAAGTCTCATTAGAAAGGAGGATCTGGGGGGGGGAGGTAAAGGTGGGGGGATGGTCATGGTGGAGGTCACTTGTGGGGAAGAGCACTGGGTGTTATATGGAAACCAACCTGACAATAAACTATAAAGTTAAAATTAAAAAAAAAGAAAGAAAGGAGGATCTGGGGTTCTTTCTCCTTCCTAATGCTGTGATGTGACATAATACAATGTGACTAGAAGATGACGTGATGTGGTATGATGTAGTGTGACACGGTAAATGGAAATTCAGTTTCGATCTTGGAATAGGGGAATGAAAGCTACAATTCAGGAAAGGAAGAATAGAAAACCAGAAGTAAACCAGGTCCCTGAAAACTTCGCGTGGCTTCACATCATCCCTGGAACGCCTACCTCTGAATTTCCTTATGTGACAGAGAAATAAACTTCTCATTTTATTCTATTTTCTATTATATGCATCCCAACCCAATCCAAGGATTAAAAATGTGTGCCAGGATTCAAGCAGAGAGCAGAAATAGAATTTAAAAATGAGTTTGAATTGGGTGAAGATAGTTTGCTTCCTCTCCCTTTTGCTTGAATCTAAAGACAGCCATAAATGACAAACGGAGGCCAGGACCCAGGAGCGCTCTTCAGAGGCCATGTCTTAATCTACCCAGCAATTTCAGTGGAAGTGAAAGCCCTGCTTCATTTTTCTAATGTTGGTAACCTTGCTCCGTCTTCATGCTTCAAGCAGAAGCAGAAGACATACACCTGACGATCTTTTGCTGTCAGTGACCCCACAGCTTCATTTGCTTTTAAGGTTATTCATTCATTCGCCCTCTGCCATCACAGGGACACCACAGTTTCTAGCCAGTAATCGCTCTTAAGTCATAGCAATAGAGATCTCACATTTCCTGATTTCAACATCTATTCAAAGCCACAGTAATCAAAAGAGTGTGATACTGCCACAAAGATAGACATATAGACCAATGAAATAAAATAAAGAGCCCATAAATAAGTCTTTGCCCATATGGTCAAATGATTTTTATTTAATGTTTATTTATTTTTGAGAGAGACAGAGACAGAGCACAAGCAGGGAGAGAGAGGGAGACACAGAATCTGAAGCATGCTCCAGGCTCTGAGCTGTCAGCACAGGGCCCAAGGCGGGGCCCGAACCCATGAACTGTGAGATCATGACCTGAGCCAAAGTCAGATGCCCAAACAATTGAGCCACCCAAGCGCCCCGTGAGTGATTTTTGACAAGATTTGTCAAGACCATCCAATGGGGAAAGGACAGTCTTTTTAACAAACGGTGCTGGGAAACCTGCATATCCACATGCGGGAAAATGAAGGTGTACCCTTATTTAATACCATAACCAAAAATTAACATGAAATGGACCAAAGACCTAAGAATTAGAGCTAAGACCATAAAACTCTTAGAGAAATAAAGGGGAAATTATTCATAACATTGAATATGGCAATGATTTATATATATGACACAAAACCACAGGCAGAAAGAAAGAGATAAGGTGGGTTTCATCAAAATTAAAAACGTTTGTGCATCAAAGGACACCATCAGAGTGAAAAGGCAAACTATGGGATGGGAAAAAATATTTACAAGTCATAAACCTAATAAAGAATTGAGATCCAGAACATACAAAGAACTCCTGTAACTCAAACACAGACACAAAAACAAACAACCTGATCTAAAAATGGGCAGATATTTTAGATCGAGTGAATAGACATTTCTCCAAAGAAAATATACAACTGGCCAATAAGTACATGAAAAGAAGCTCAACATTAATAATTAAATAAATGCAAATCAAAACCACAATGAGGTGCCATCTCACACGAGGATGGCTACTGTCAACAAAAAAATATTGAAAATGACAGGTGTTGGTAAGGATGTGGAGAAATTGGAACACTTGTGTATTGCTGGGGGTAATGTAAAATAGGACAGCCACTGTGGAAACCACTGCGGCCAGTCCTCAAAAAATTAAACAGAGAACTACCATAGGATCCAACAATTCCACTTCTGGGTATGTACCCCAAAGTAATGAATGTTCGAGAAAAGACTTGAACAGATATTTGCACATTGATGTTCCACAGAAGCATTATTTACAATAGCCAAAAGGTGGAAGCAACCCAAGTGTCCATAGACACATGAATGTGTTTTTTAAATGTAGTGTAGACATACAATTGAATATGATCCATCTGTAAAAGGAAAGAAGAGGGGTGCCTGGGTGGCTCAGTCGGCTAAGCGTCTGACTTGCAACTTCGACTCAGGTCATGATCTCACAGATTGTGGGTTTGAGTCCCACGGTGGGCTCTGTGCTGACAGCCCAGAGCCTGGAGCCTGCTTCTGATTCTGTGTCTCCCTCTCTCTTTCTGCCCTTCTCCCACTTGCAATCTCTCTCTCTCAAAAATAAATAAACATAAAAAAATTAAAAGGGAAGAAGATTCTGACATGTGCTACAGCATGAATGAACCTTGAAGACATTAGGCTAAGGGAAAGTAAGATAGTCACAAAAGGATAAATACTGTGTGAACCCACTTATATGAGGTACCTGGAGTAGCCAAATTCATAGAGACAGAGAGAGAGAGTGGAATGGTGATTGCCAGAGGCTATGGGAGGGGCGGGATAGAGACTCAGGAAGTTAGCATTTAATGAGTACAGATCAGAGAAAATGAAAAAGTTCTGGAGGTGGTGATCATGACTGCATAACAGTGTGAACATACTTAATGCCATAGAACTGTATACAGTAAAACCTTGGATTGCAAGTAACTTGTTCTGCGAGTGTTCCGCAAGATGAGCAAACATTTCTAATAAATTTTAACTTGATAAAGGAGTGATGTCTTGCAATAGGAGTAGTACAGGACACTGAATGCCACATGATCACAATGAGCCAATGGTTCTTCTCTCTCTCTCTCTCTCTCTCTCTCTCTCTCTCTCACTGAGGGATTGTGTGTGATTGTCTCCCACGCTCGGAGGCTCAATCTCAAGCCGCAGTGTTTGGCAGAAATCAGTGATTTTTCAGAACACTGGAAGGTGCCCACAACTGGCACTAGTGTATTTTTTTGTCATTTCAAAGCCCCTATGGACACTCTCTTGCTTTTCCATACAACAGTGAGCTTTGGAATGCTTTGCTTCATTCTAGGTCAGGCTCCCTGCAGATATAGATCCTTTCCTCTGCTGCCTTATTGCCAGTTACATTAAGTACAGTATATGACAAGCATTTATTAATATTATACTGTAGTCAACATCCATGTGAATGTATATAATGACCCCTCTGCAGAAAAAGTTTCCATTGAGCCAACAAATAGCAGTGATTTCGTTAGTGATGGTAAAAATCATCCTACACGATAACTCTCCTCTCTCCTCTCTCCCTCACATCAGCCATGAAGCTTTTCAGGTTAATTTGTTTGTTTTTCTTTATACTTTGTATTTCCTTTATTATTTTGTATTATCTTATAGTATTTTAATCATTTTCATATGAATATTTTGGGGTTGTGGAATGACTCATCTGAGTTTCCATTATTTCTTATGGGGAATTTCGCTTTTGACATACAAGTGCTTTGGGTTACAAGCATGTTTCCAGAATGAATTATGCTTGCAAACCAAGGTTTTTACTGTGGTTAGAACTGGTGAAAATGGCAAATTTTATGTTATGTACACTTTGCTACAATTTTAAGAAAAAGGAAATTTGTAGTAAGCTTAGTAATAACGCCCCTTCCCAAAATGTCCATGTTCTAATTCCTGGAGCTTGGGAAGATGTTACTTTACATGGTAAAAGGGACTTTGCAAACGTGACTTAGGTAAAACGGAGAGACTGTCCTGAATTATGTTGGCATACCTCATGTACCCTTTATTCAAAGGAGGCAGAAGCTTCAGTCAGTGGTAGGAGATAGGACAAAGATAAGAAGCTTAATGATGCAAAGAATGAGCCAAGGAATCGAGGACTGGTAGCCTCTAGAAACTGAAAAAAGCATGGGTACAGATTCTTCCTGAGGCTTTCAGAAGGAACCCAGCCCCACATACTTCTTGATTTTAGACTTCTGACTTCCAGAAATATAAGAGAATAAATGTGTATTGCTTTATGCCACTAGGCTCAGGGTAATTGTTACAGCAAATTACTAATACATAAATTAAACAGTCCCTGCCCTTCAAACACTATCACTTGGTTTCAGTTATCTCTCGTTAATAGATACTAAACTACCAAAGCCCTGATTTTATCAAGAGCCAAGCTGGACTTCTAGAAAGGCTGTTGGTATTCAGTTCTGCCTCTCCTCTCAATCCCCATAACTGTATCTTGATCAAAGAGACCAAGCTTTTCTCTCCTCTTAGATCTTCCCCATCCGTCCCTGACCCAAGACACACAATTATGTGTTCAAAGACCACAGCACTGTGTGGTGACAGACTAGCCAGCATGGCCTAGAGCTCTGAGTGCCACATCTGGCAAAAGGTCTGTGCCAGCTCCTCAGTCCAGCCAGGCTGGTGGAGTCGAACATGGCATTATTGACATGTGCCTGGCCCTGGCACCACCTTGTGCGGATATTACCAGCAACCCAATTTCCCAGGTGAAAGAAACTGAGCCCCAAGATAACACAAACAGTAGTTGGCAGGGGTGGTGTTTGGTTTAGTTAAGTCAGACTGGAAGTCCACATCCCTGTGCCCACATTCATCTGAACAGGGGGACTCCACAAAAAGTCCTGCCCCACCCAGCCTGTTATTATGTCCACTTGTCTAGAACTCCATATCCTGACCATCACCCACTGGACTTGGATACAATGGGAGGTGAAGTCCTTTGCCAAAATTCCTGTTATGATGCCACCTGGAATTCTTCACAAAGAACCAGAGGTATACTCAGTCACTCTCTGAGCATCACGTGTGAAGACAAGAATGAGAGGGGATAGGATTATTAAAAAGACTATCTTGTGGGAAAGACGTGTGTTCGTCTCAGCCAACCAGATGGTCTCTGAGCTGGCTGGGGAAGGGAGAAAGCAACCATGGAGATGAGACAGAGTCTTTGGGAAGTTAGTGGTGGGTAAATTGATGAGTTTGTGTTATTTCTTTTGAGGCTTTTGACCTAAATATTTATTGGGTCAGTCTACTTATCTCCATCTCTATCATCATTATCCTAATTCAGACTATAGTCACCTCTTAATAGGACATTGTAAGATCATAAAAGCCAGTGAATTGTTCTTCCCATATCCTCTCTGGACACCTGTAACTCCCAAAATCCATTCTCCTTACCAGAAGCCAGAGTAATCTTCTTAGTACTTGGAAGACACCATTTCATTGTCTTTTGGCTTCCATCATTTCTGTTGAGAAGTCAGGTATCGAACTTATTATTGCTCCTTTAAAGTTAATGTGTATTATCTTCTTTTTGTCTTTGGTTTTTAGAAGCCTAATTATGATATATTTGTAATTCAATACTGTGATAGCATATTTATACTTCTGGATATCACAGAGCTTCACGAACTTGTCAATTAATACTGTCCATCAGTTTTAGAAAATGTCCCACCTATTATTTCTTTAAATATTGTTCCTTCTCCGTTCACTATCATTTCCTTCTGGAATGCCAGTTATATGTTAACTGTGGGCTGACTCCCACATGTCCATAATGCTCTTTTCTTTATTTTCTATTCTTTTCTCCCTATGTGCTGCAGCATGGAGATTTTCCATTTGACCTGTCCTCCAGTTCTCTTATTCCACTTACTATCACATCCAGATTACTGTAACTGATACCATTTATTCAGTTCTAGAATTACCCCTTTGGTTTGATTTTACAGATTCACACCTCTGATATACCCTATTTTCAGTTATTTTCTCCATATTCGTAAACATATATACCCAGTTATTTAAAAGTCTTGTTAACTAACTCCTACTTCTAACTCCTAACTACTACAACTCATGGGTCTATTTCCTTTAACTGTTTTTCTCTTGGTTTTCAGTCTTGTGGTTCTGAGTTTTGGCATGTCTAGTAATTGTTGATTTAGTGGCTATTGTTTATAAAAACTCTTAGAGACTCCAGGTGACACCATTTTCCTCCAGAGACCATCACCCCCTCCGTCCATCAGGCAGGCAGAGTAATAACTGATCAGCTCAGTCTAATGAGAGACTAGCAGGTCCACCGAATCAAGACTATCCAGTCAGCCTTTATCAAGGCTGTGTAGCAGCCAAGGCAAAGTTCAATCTATTCAGTAAGTTTACCCTTACTGAAGCCACAGCCTTCCAAGATCTTGACCTGAAAGTCTTGACCTACATGCTTCCTGGACTCCCTCCCCATAATGACCTTGAACTTCAATCTCTGTCTCTTGAAGCTATGAAGGCTGGTATGAAAATTAAAACTCTGCCATATTTTTCTTGGAGGACTTCCACTTAGGATTCTGGCCTCTTACTCCATGTGGCTTCAGGATTCAGCTGGGGGAAGAACAGCTGTGTCCTGGATGCTTCCCAAGGCTTTCTTAGAAGCTCTGATAGTTTCTCTCTTCCCCAGTGCCAGCCTTCCCCCAGTACAAATCCTGGATATTCGGCCTCTTGCCCATATCGGCAACCTGCAGATGAACCCGATCTAAAAGAGGTTAAACAAGTCAGCTCACTTTTTCAGAGGCTTAGCCCCTCTCATCCTCTTCTCCTCAGCAGCTCTCTCCTGCCTTCGAGTACACAGCTTGTGTATTTTATCTGTATGTTTTAGCTGTTCTCTCAGGAGCGCAATCTGCCACTAGCTCTTCCATCCCAACAGGAAGTGGTAGTCTCTCAGTGTAACCTTTTAAACTCACAGGTCTACAAATCTGACTATTCCTCTGCTTTAATCCTCCAAATGTCTCCCACGACTCCTAGGGTAAAATTCAAATTACTAGTCTACGTTACCCTGCATGGCTGCCTGCGTCCTTCCCAGCCCAATCTTGCTTCCCATACACTCCCCATGCCCACTGCACCATAGCCAAGCTGGCTGGCTTTCCATCCCTCACTACAGCCCTTGGCACACATGCTATTGCCTCCTTTGGATATGCTGCTCAAAAAGCCTTCCTCAAAGAGTCTGACTTGACAGTAGTGTTCCTCAGCCTCAACCCCTGGTTTGAGGGGTGGGGGCAGGGGTGGTAGCAGACCCCTTTATTCCCCACTACTCCTCAGACAACCATTAGCCATACAGCCTCAGAAAATGTATTCCTCTCTCTGAGCCTCAATACCCGCATCTGTAAAATGGGAAAGATTTTTAAAGCGCTAGATTTTTATGAGCGCTATTTAAAAATTGCATTTTAAATTAATTAACTAATGAATTAATTAAAAATAAATAAAGATTGGATATTTCAAAAAATGTTTAATGTTTTTATTTATTTTTGAGAGAAGAGAGAAATAGCGTGAGCAGGGGAGGGTCAGAGATAGAGGGAGACACAGAATCCGAAGACAGGCTCCAGGCTCTGAGCTGTCAGCACAGAGCCTGACGTGAGGCTTGAACCCATGAACCGTGAGATCATGACCTGAGCCAAAGTCGGATGCTTAACCGACTGAGCCACCCAGGTGCCCCAAGATTGGATATTTCAATACCTGCCTTTCCATGATTGTGGCCTTTCCTCTTAGTTCCAAAGCAAATCAACGAAGAAAGAATATTTCCATCAGTAAGACTGAGTTTAGCTTCTATAGCAATGTTCCATTTCTCTTTTCTCAGCAGTTTGGCCTCAGCCATCAGGTATGTTTTGAGACACTGTAATGACACATAAACATTCCCATCTTAACAAGAACCATGCCCCCACTTAAGGCCTTTTACAAGCCATTATTTCTTGAGGAAACAAGAAAAAAAAAGCCTTAGAAGCAAGTATGTCTCATATTTTTAAGATATCCTAATCCTTGACTAACTGTAGCATGCCTCTAATTGCTTTTTTCTTCTCATGTTTTATGTCCACTGTGCGGTCCTATTGTTCGAACATCACTTCGAGTGAAATCGTGCTGGCAAAAAGACATAGCATCTTTGGATCCTTTTAGTCCAGCTGTGAACTTTAGACTTAAGCCTTCAGGGCACTCTTGTCTGGTAAGGTTTAATTTATATTAAATTTTCTAAAAGGGAAGGCAGAATGGTCAAAGCGAGATAGCAAGACAGACAAGAGTCTGTGTTTCATAAATTAATAAGCATCATCAACCGTCTTTCTTGACCCTTTAAACTCTGTGAAATTAATATAAGTAGACAACTAAGACCTGCTTGGGGCCCCCCAGAGTCTTGCAAGTTCACTTAAGCAATCCAAGTTTCCTTAAAGTTTTATAAGCCAGCTTTTAGAGCAAGTCTTTTGTACTTATTACTGGTGACAGTGAGCATTACGGCAGCCAATGAACCTTACTGACTTACGACCCCAATATGGCCGAGCACTGTTATCAAGGGAAATATCAGAATCAATGCTTGTATATTACATTGAGGTCCTGACTTCTGAAAAAGCCCCCTATAGACCCTTCAGAATATGTCAGTGAAATAAACAGCTAATACTCCAAGACAATCTACTGACAATGGTCGGAAAGTGCTATTTATTTAACTACTTTCCAACCATCCTAACCCTTCTAAAGGGTATGTGTTTCCAAAAGAAAGGGGGAAAAAACTTCCATTTCCCCAATTCTTTCTCAATGGAACCACTTTTATGCCCACTTTTCAAGCAACAACATGTGTGGTTTTGCTGTAGGGAGCAGGGTCATCTTCCTCCTCGATTAATGGGCTTGCGTTATGAAACAGCTATTGGCGGAAGGTGCCTTTTCTTCCATGGCACCCCCCCCCCGTGTGAGCTTTCATTTACAGCCAGCATTCGTTAGAGGAAGGCTGGGCTCACAATCACCTTTTACTGACTGAAATTAATCATGTCACTGCTTCGATATTAACCTCTCCTACATATATAATCACCAACTCTGTGCATGGAATTTTTATGTAACTTTTAAAAAATTCCATTTTGGCCCTGCTTAGCTTTTTTATTACTTAGATGCTCTACCAGGCATAGAAGAATAATCTATAATTATTGTGATTATCAGCATAAGTTTTTAGGGCTTCTCTTCTACAATAGATGAATCTTACCGGAATACCAAAAAAGAATACACCCTTTCCTTTCCAGGTGACAAGAGAGTGCCTTGAGGATTTCTGCAGTCCTTCTAATGCTGGGATTATCTCTTCTATTCTTGATCTTTTTGTTTCCCCTCACTCACTGTGCACTGAGCAATCAGATGTTCCCATCTGGGAGAGTGCCAGTTTCCGAGGTTTGGCAGTCTGCAGGAATGCCACTTGTAACCTTCAGCCCCTGGCATTGCATTCAATCTGAGCCAACCTGCCCAAAAAGTCAAAATTGCCACGGGGTGCTCAGCAGAAGATCAAAAGGTCCTGCTTCCCTACCTCTGCGAGTCCAATCATCTTCATTTTGGCAAAAAGTAATTCATATCAGTTTAACGTTTATTGAGGAACAGGCATTTAATGCTCCTCAAAAGAACCTGTTTGGACCAATTCAATAGCTGACTCGCCGTAGGCATCTTCTAAAGAGATTATGCTCTTTGGATGCCAATGATCACACCTGGGACTGGGGTGTGGGCTGACCCCAGGGGTAGTAGAGAAATCTGGCAACAGGACTGTCACAGGCTTGGTGTCCTGCTTAAAGTGCCCAGAGTGTAACAGCAGAAGAAAGCGATTCCTTCTGGGCAGCTCCAAGGGTCAAAGCTGGGAAGACTTCAGTGGTCAAGGAACAAAAGGCTGAATTGCAAGGCTCCTGGGTAAGAAATGGCAAAGCTGGTAGAGAGCAGAGAAAGACCAAGAGTAAAAGAGAGGGTCCTATGTAGTCACCAAAAGCAGCCCTCCAAAGCCCAGAAATTATTCTTATTGATAGCCAAACCTGAGTTCAAGGGGGCAGATTGGATCAGAGTAGACAGTTGGCTCAGATAAGCCAGAAGTACCCTGAATATAACATATTTACTAAGAACATCCTTTTCGTTGTTAAAGGTACTCACCAGGAAAGGAAGGATTCTAGCACAATATTACCAAGGCAGCCATACTGCTACAAAGAAGGCCCAATGTCACTAAGTAAGGTCAAGGTCATTCTAAACCACAACAACAATGAGCCTTGGGCTCCCCAGGACAGTGACTATAGACACTGACTATGCCTTAGGACGAGCTGGGGGGCTTTTGTAAAATGCTAAGGCATGCGCCTCCCTTGAGACCAAGTGAAACAGGGGCTCTCAAGGTGTGGTGCAAGCATTGGTCCTTTTTAAATCTTCCAGGTGATTCTAATGTACAACCAAGGCTGAGAACCATGGGCCCAATAGAATCCTGATTTAAAGGAAAGATAAGGAGATTTCAGGTCAACGCCATTAGAATCCCATGAAGCACACCAATACTGGTGCCACCATGGTCCACACCAGGCACAGGCCCAAAACCTTCTAACCCAACAGACATCCAGCCTCCCTGAGTCCATCAGGCAAAAACGAAGGCATCTGTAAAATCAGACCAACTCTGAACACCCACAAGTGTTGTGCCCTTCAGCGTATTCTGTACTGAAAATGGGCCTAAAATAACTTGGACTCCATTATCCTCTCTTTAATTGTTTGAATGTCCTCAGAGGAGTTTAACACCTCCCTACCTCATCCCTAAATATAAGTCCAAATCAAAAAGGGTCGAGCTGCTGTACACGGAGGGAGTTCTTTCCCCCCAGCTTACCTATAGCCCTCCAGTCAGCCTCCTAAATTCCTTTGTTTCTCTGAATGACCAGTTCACATACATTCTCCCTTCTCTCTGACTGACAAATTCCTACATGTGCTTCAACAACAACCATAAACAACAGCCAGGCGATGACAATCATCATAGAGAATTTGCTCCGAGTACAGCTCCACATTAAGCATTCTGTTTGCAGATACCATCTCATTTAAAGCCCACAATGACCCTGTGGTGCTGTTATGCTCATTTATAGGCATGGCCATGGCCAAGGTCACAAAGTTGAAGTGGTGGAGCAAGGTCCTAGACCCACACAGCTCCCTCCAGGCTGGGCTCCTTATCCTGATGCTACAGGCTCCTTTGAAGATTCAGCTCAAATATTACTGTCTTTATAAAGCCCATTCCCCTTCCAACAGCCCAAGGGAGGTTTTCTCATTCCTGTAGTATTTCCACCTCCTCTACATAACACCTCAGTGGCAGTGTAACATTTTTTATAACATATGTGTTCACTGTAAGATTGTGAATCACACACGATGGGCACTTAGTGTCATTCATCTTTGCTTATTCCAAAGCCAGGGTCCAGTGGCTAATAGGGTCTCTGTATCTGCTCAATGAAGGAATGAATGAATGTCCAAACAATTCATTCTCAAAGAAGAGTTCCTTCACTTTTCCAACCTAAGCAGTCTATTAATCACAGGAGCCCAGTGCTCACTCCCACATTTCCCCCCTTTTCCTCCTCCCCATTTTGACGAAATAAAGAAAAAAAATTTCTGCACAATTCCCCACACTGGCTTGTACTTATTTCCTGCTTTGAAAGGACAGTGGAGGCCGATGGAAGCCTCTGGGATCTAGAAGGACATCACTTTCACAGTTGGAGTCAGAGCCCTTTCCTTAGAGGAAATTTTATCAGAAGGCAGAACGCGCTTTGTCCTCACCAGGACAGGAAAAGGGGGCAGGTGAAACAAAGAACCAGCACTGCAACACCAGGCTTTGGGGCAAAACTTTGGGCCAGAGGAGCAGACTTACTCTTCTCCCCCAAGAACTGCCTGTTTTCCATTTCCCTTCTAAATTCGAGGAGGAGTATGGAAAGTTCTGTGAAGCCAGCTCATAACAGAACAGGTACCTAACTCCAATGCTACTCAAACCCATGCCCCAGTTCTCCAGTGGTCTCTTTGTCCTTCCTTCCTAGGGCCCAAAACACTTGAGTCAAAACGCAACGAAAAGGAAACTGTGAGTGTGGACATAGCTTTCTAAATTACTGAACAACCTAAAGAAAATATAGTCCTGCTTCAAGGGTTCCTTCAAATGGGAAACAAGTCACAAATTAGGAGAGTCTATTGGGAAGTTTTGGCAAACTACCATTTTCAAGCATTGAAATCATCATTACTATCTGAGAGCTATCTCATTCTACACAAAATCCTATAAGCTCTTAGGATCACATCTAGAAACAATGGCACCAGCCTCTTTCAGCAGACGTAGAATCAATTTGTATGAGCCAGGCACTGGGTGCCCAGCCCTCGGCCTTCCTCTGTACAGTGCACTGGCCCCTGGCTGGCTGTTAGCCATAGGCACATTCCAAAGATGGGAAAAGAATCCACAGACCTGTCAGAAGTCAGGTGCACATGGCCAAGAGCAGGGCCTTTGTGGTCAAGTAGATCTGGATTTTAACCCCACTTGTTCCTCTACTGGCTAAGTTTCCATTTCTGCACATGGACCTCTCATATACAGTTCATAGGAAGGGGATCAACTGGAACTGAAATATCTACTTAATTATATGACTAAATATGACTGTATTAGAATAATAACTGCAATGGATTGGAGCCTATCAAATGTATTTATATCTGTTCATAGTAATAATTATTTTAAACATCTCACAGATTATCTTTAGAGGATGCTGGATCATTAACTCATTGTTTTGAAAGTTGGGAAATAAAAAGGAAGAATCAAGAATTTATCCAGTCTTTCCATATGAACTGTACCTTGAGGCAACCCAAAGTTGATGAAAGGAAGTGTCTTTTTGGAGAGATATTCAAGATGCTAAAAAAATTTTTTTAATGATAAAATTAGAACAGTGTATGTTTTTCAACCCTTAATGAACTAATGCTTCTAAGTAACAGTCATCAACAAGCTGCTAAAATTAAAGAGAGAGAGAGAGAACCAAACATTCTATACCCCCTAATGGAAATATACTGCACCACTGATATGATATATTTGAAAACAAAATTTTGATTCTGAATCAGACCAAGCCTCTAGAATGATCAGTTTGCAGAAAAAGTAGGCATAGTAGAAGATGTTAAATGACACCACAAGAATGTTATCAACAAAATCCAGACTTAAATTCTACAGCAAAACTACTCAAAGAGTGATCCATTGATATAGTACTCCACAAACTGTTTATTATTGACCCATGTGTGAGACAAATATAGAAATTGGGAGTAAGCATTTAGAAATGTTTATAGCAATTTAGCATTGTATTTGAACATCCAAGCCCCTGGTCTGTGGACTCATCTCATTGAACAGAGTATAGACCCATTCAGGTCACCTGAACTCATATCAGATTCATGTAATGAATCACATGTACTATAAACTTTGAGTCAAGAGCAATAGGACCATGTTACAATTAAATCCTAGTTTAAGTATAACTGGTCAAGTGTGACCCAAAAGCATATAAAATCTAGAATCTATTGAAATAAATAGATAAAAAGATAATTTAGGGCCAGAAAATAGATCAGTTGTTGCCAGGGAACAGAGGTTAAGGTGAGGAGAGAGAAAAGAGGGTAAGAAAATTTGGGGAGGAAATGTGTGTGTTAACACGGTCATTATTTGACTATGAGAAGCATTTCAGAGATATATAAATATGTCAAACTCATCAAACTGTATTCCTTAACTATGTGCAGTTTGTTTTAAACAAATTATGCCTCAAAAGCCTGCAAACATTTTTTTAAAAAGGAAAAAACAAAAGGTTTAGGGATATCTGCTTCTCCTTAGGATTCAGAAAACCGCAAAGAACATCATTCCCATTTTAACATGAAAAAAGCTGAATAATTTACAAAAGCACAATGTTTCTTGAATCCATCAGAAAGCTGTGGTAACTAGGCAACCCAGTGAACCATTTTCCAGGAGTGACTAGTCCTTCCAAGGAATTATGAGACACATGAACTGTTCATATTTGACAGAGCCTAGAAGAAAGAGGTGGGCACCTGCAAGCCTGAAAGAAGAAACTGTATAGATTTTAAAGAATTCTTTTTTTCCTGGAGGCACAGGGTGGGGGGCACGCCAAGCGAGCAAGGGGGCAGAGCAAGAGGGAGAGAGAGAGAGAGAGGGAGAGAGAGAGAGAGAGAGAGAGAGAGAGAGAGAAACGGGGCTCCCTGAGGTGGGGCTCCTGCTCACCTGAAGTGGGGCTCAAGCTCACCTGAAGCAGGGCTGGAATTCACAAACCATGAGATCTTGACCTGAGTCAAAGTCAGATGCTTAACTGACTGACCCATCCAGGTGCCCCTTTAATGAGTTCTTAAAGGCCAAATGTGGACTAGCATGTCACTAGGGAGTAGCTGGGGTCCCCAGACATAAAGCAAGTTTGTAGTTTCTCATAAGTTATTTTCTGGAAGTTTTATTTTTGAAATTTTCCATGTAAAATATCATTGAATCAATGGATCTGTTGAAGAAATTAGCTGCTGGAAACCATGGAAAACATTTTCAATTGCTCTTCAAATACAGAAAGCACTTTATATTTTCCTGCTGTAAATTAAAAATGAAGAATATTTCACCACTAAAACAAATCTTTCACATGAGAAAAAGACTGGTTAAAAAACAAGGGACTGAAGGCCCTCTTGGCTGGTATGGTTATGCAGGAATCAGGAGATAATCAATGGAAGCAAGAAGACAAGCACAAAACCTCACCTTCATTCCCAAACCCTTCCCTCTTACGAATCAAAAATCTTAAGCCACTAGGAAAGGGGCAGTAATCCCTTTGACCACAAGGGCATAGACAAAGATCCTTAGTTTCTTAGAGATAAATAGAAGCAAAATGTGTCTGCCTTTGGGGAAGGGATAGAAGTCTCTTTTCCAGAGCTGGAGGGAGTGTAGAATCAAAACCCTCTACCTCTAGGAAGGGGCAAAAAAACAGTTCTGGGCTCAGGCTCTTACATTGATACAAAGCTGAGGTGGTTTGTGTTTTTTTAAACCACTGAGGAAGGATTAATATACTTTCCCACTCAGACTAACTATAAATACAATACCAGAGGAATTGTGCTGGTAAATGTTTAGCTACCAGTTCTCTAGGTTAAAAAGGTCAGGTTTGCAGTATGGGCCAATTTCCTTGATGTGAACATTTTCACCATCACCTATTTCAAACTATCACATGATAGCACTGAACATGGAGCTGGAAAGAGATGTGCACAATTGGCTCTTATGAGCCTGTATGAGATAGTTCTAGCACATCACTAAATACAGAGAAGAGTTAGTTCTTGCATATCACTAAATACAAAGAAGAGATTAGGAGACCTCCTTCCACCCTCCCACTATGCTTCAGGTGTACAGAGATAACACAGCTAATTCAGCTAATTCGGATGCAGGAGTGCTGAGAAAAGCCCCATAATGCTTACGCCCTAACTCTAAATATAAAGTAAGAGCAACTGACTACAAAAATTTGAAGACTTAGATGCTCTTAAGGTAACAATAGCAACAACACAACTCAAACCGAGATCGAGTCCTAACTATATTAGCTCAACCCTTTACACTAACAGCCTGACAAAATGGTGTAATAATTTCCAGGCATAAAATTATTACCTGAGAATCTACTGTTCTCATACACATAATACTAACATTCAATCAAAAATTACATGGCATACAAGTAAATAAGGAGAATCAATGCATTATCAAGAGCAAAGCAACTTGATAACAAAGATGTTAGAACTTCTGAACAGGAATTTTAAAACAACTGTGATTAATATATTAATAGATCTTCTAGAAAAGGTGGACAACATACATAAACAGATGGGAGGTTTCAGCAGGGAGATAGAAACTATACAAAAGTCGAAGGGAAATGCTAGAAATAACACCTGACATCAGAGAGAAAGAATTTCTTTAAGAGGCTTATCAGTAGAGTAGACATTGCTGAGGAAAGCCTCGGTGGTCTTGAAAATAGAGCAAGGGAAATTATCCAAATTCAAACACAAAGACAAAAAAAACAAACAAAAAACAAACAAACAAAAAACTCAGAACATCCAAGAGCTGTGGAGCAATATTAGGAAAGAGATATAACATTGATAACATTATAATTCCAAAGAGAAAAGATAGAACATATCAGAAGAAATATTAGAAGTGATTGAAGCACCTGGGTGGCTCAGTCAGTTAAGCATCTGACTTCGGTTCAGGTCATGATCTTGCAGTTCACGAGTTCAAGCCCTGTGTTGTGCTCTGTGCAGAGTCTGGAGCCAGCTTCAGATTCTGTGTCTCCCTCTCTCTCTGCCCCTTCCTTGCTAGCACTCTATGTGTTTCTTTCTTTAAAATAAATAAACATTAAAAATAAAATTTAAAAAATAGAGAAATAAAGAAATATTAGAAGTGATAATAGCTAAATTGTTTCTAATGAGAATATAGGAGATCAAACTACAGATCCAAGAAGATAAGAGAACCACAAGCAGGATTAAAATAAAATCACCCCCCCTCACACACACACATATATAGCCTCAGACATATCATAGTCAAACTTTTAAAAACCAAAAATAGGAGAAAATCTTAAAGGCAGCCAGAAAACAGAGGGCAGGGGAAGAAATACTGAATATAGAGGAATAGAGGAAACAGAGGTATAAATTATAGCAGATTTCTTATCAGAATCATACAAACTAGAAAGTGTGGCGATTATCTTTAAAGTACTGAAAATAAACTTTCATCCCTGAAGTCTCTATCACATGAAAATATCTTTTTAAAGAAAAATAAAATACTTTTTTATATAAGCAAAAGCTGAGATAATTCATTCCCAGCAGATATTCACTGCACAAGCTGTTAAAGAAATTTATTTAGGAGAAGGAAATACAGTATGACTTAGAAACTTGAATTTACACAAAGAAATACATGGCACCGAAATGGTAAAAATGAAAGTAATTATAAAAATTAGTTTTCCTTCTTTTTAATTTCTTTAAAAGATAATTGACTGGCTAAAGCAAAAACTGTAACAATATATGGTGGGTTTTATATGTAAAAGAAACTGACAACACAGCATGACAACAATAGCACAAAGTATGGAAGGGAGGAATTGAAAATACACTGCTGATGGTTCTTACACTATACACTCAGTGGTAGAATATGGTTTGGACTAGATCATGATACATTAAAAATGTATATTATAAACCCTCGGGTAACTACTAAAAACATTAAAAAGAGGCATAATTAAAAAGCCAACAGTGGAGATTAAATGGACTCATAGAAGCATTCAATAATTTCAAAAGAACAAGAGAAGAGGAAAAAATGAATAAAGACCAAACAGAAAACAAGAAAAATGATAGATTTAAAGTTAACCATCTTGATAATTACATTAAATGTAAATGGTTAAATATCTCAAAAAGCAGAGATTATCTGATTGAATAAAAATTATGTAAATCTAACTGTAATTTTATGGATAAAGTATTAGAACTGGCTACTGACAATGGATTGAGGACAAATTTTGAAAATACATCTTCATTTGCTTCATTTTGGGTAAATTTTAAAAATGAATACCCTGAGCTGGCTAAATTGCATTAAAACCTCTTCTTTCATTCCCATCAACATATCTCTGCTTTCTCTAATAAAAATGTTATTAAAAGGAAAAAGTCCACATGTGCATTATCATATATAAGCAATGTTGTCATCAATCCAACCTAGATTAACTACATTTACAGGCAAGAGGCAAGTTCTTTGGGGCGCCTGGGTGGCTCAGTCAGTTGACAGTCCGAGTCTTGATTTTGGCTCAGGTCATGATCCCAAGGTCATGGGATACAGCCCCACATTGGGTTCCACCCTGAGTATAGAGCCTGTTTAAGATTCTCTCTCTTTCATGGGGCACCTGGGTGGCTCAGTCGGTTGAGTGTCCGGCTTCAGCTCAGGTCATGATCTCACGGTTCATGGGTTCGAGCC
Source organism: Cryptoprocta ferox (assembly GCA_028646485.1). Lineage (NCBI taxonomy): Eukaryota > Metazoa > Chordata > Mammalia > Carnivora > Eupleridae > Cryptoprocta > Cryptoprocta ferox. The sequence continues at coordinate 121,492,137 of CM053560.1, read as the reverse complement.
CTGCATCAGGCTCTGTGCTGACAGCTAGCTCAGAGCCTGGAGCCTGTCTTCAGATTTTGTGTCTCCCTCTCTCTCTGACCCTTCCCTGCTCACGCTGTCTCTCTCTCTCTCTCTCTCAAATATAAATAAAACATTTAAAAATTAAAAAAAAAAAGATTCTCTCTCTCTCTCTCTTTCTCCTTAAGCCCCTCTCCCCGACTTGTGCTCACCCTCCCTCTCTCTCTCAAAAAAAAAAAAGCAATTTCTTCATCACATAAAAACTTTAAATAGTGATACATATGGTATTTGTATATATCCAAAGTGTATATATAAGTGCGTAATATGGAAAATTGCCCTATTTTATTCATTAGTTTCATTTAGTTATAATTGTATAACAATAAAATTCATGAGTGTAATTGAAATTTTCCTTATTAATCACACATTCTTTCAATGAACAATGAATACACTTTGTATAATTCTTTTCTTGCAGCCTAGGATACATTTGTTGTCATTATATTCATTTGAAATGTAATTTTATGTCTGTTGTACCTAATAATGAAAAATTGGGGGTGGCGTATTTTTGTTTATTTTTCAAGTAATATATTCTTAAGTATTCTCCAACTACTGGCTGTGATTTATTAAAATTTAAAACAACAAAAGCAACAACAACAACAACAAAAGCTCTCATTCTTTATGGCACATAGTTTGAGAAATATTGTCCCATATAACAAATAACCCAGTTTCTTCAACAAATGAAGAGCAAAGAAAAACAAAAAGGCTTGGACAGAAAATCTAAGATTAAGAGAGACTTGGAACACAGATCAACAAACTGTGATCTATGGTGTTTATTTGGAACTTGATTTAAACAAACAAAAAACTAAAATAAAAATTCTGAGACAATTTAGGAAATTAGAAAGATGACTGCTTATGTTAAAATTTTTCTGTTAATCCATTAAGTGTGATAATGGTGTTATAATGTTTATGGTGTTATATGTTTTTGATGAGTCCTTATATTTTAGAGATATATTTCAAATATTTGTAGATGAAATGATATAATGTCTGTGATTTGCTTGAAAATAATCACTGGGAAGAAGAGGTACAAGCACAGGTGAAGCGAAATTGGCCTCAAGTAATCATTGCAGAAGCTGGATGATGGATACGTGGAGTCTCATTATCCTGTTCAGCCTCTTGTGTGTATGTTTCCAATTTTCTTAATAAAAAGTTTAAAGAAATGCAATCTATACCAGATGACCAGGAGGGATGCTATGTAGTGTTGCACTATGTGATGAGAAAAGGGAGAAATGTCCTGGCCATACATACCCACCCGGCCTTCTGAGACACTAGCAGAGCTACAGGGAATAGCAATGTGGCAGTAACACTCAGCGATTGAGCCTGGGATCTAAGAAGGGAATCTCAGAGTCTGAGATGGGAGCTGTGAGGTGTGTAGCCAGATGATTAGCAGGAGGGCCAGGCCCTGCCCAGGCAGGACCAGAGGCTGATTCCCTTGTCACCAGTAAAGCATAAAGGGAACTTGGACTTCAGCCCTGGCCTGCCACCTCAGCAGGCATCAGTTGGAAGAGCACATGCCCCACCCTTGGCATAAAAAAATTTTGATATAAAAACTAAGTCACTAGTCCCTTTTCATTATCAAAAAGAGTTGGACCCTTTACCATGGTAAGTGAAGCATAATGATTAAGAGTAAGGCTTTGGGGGTCGCCTGGGTGGCTCAGTTGGTTGAGTGCCCGACTTTGACTCTGGTTATGATCTCATGGTGTGAGTTCAAGCCCCACATCAGGCTTTGCGCTGACAGTGCAGAGTCTGCTTGGGATTCTCTCTCTCCTTCTCTCTCTCTGCCCCTCCCCTACTCAAGCTCTCTCTGTCTCTCAAAAAAAAAAAAAAAGAGTAAGGCTTTGGGACTAGAGAGGCCTGGAATTAGGTCTGCCCAATTGTGTGACCTTTTAAAGTCTGGGACCTTTTTTCCCTTATTTGCAAATTACATGGAATTCGGAGCATTGTTGTGACAATGAAACATCATGGTGCATGTAAAGTCTTTCGCACATATTAAATGCTCAAAAGAAAATGCCCAGTAAACAGAAGTTGATAATGCCGTTATCATTAGCAACGACAGGAGTATGAGCTCATTAAAAGCAGAACTGGTGTTGACTGGATAGAATAAGAGCTGTAGTTAAAAAGAAAATAAACTTCACATATTCAGTTGAAAATGCTCTTTTGTGTTCACTGCATTTGGGTAGAACAACACGTTCTGGCGTTGTGAGAAAATGGGGCTTATGTCCCACAGACCTCAGGATGAAGCCCAGACATTCCACCAACCATTGGTGTGTGGCCCTGGGAAGTCTCCGGAAGTCTGTGGGAAGCAAGCCCGGTGACACATGCAACCAGTGTTAGCTTCTCCTCCCCTTGAATCTCTTTGACTCATATCCAACTTAGCTTGGATGTGAGGTAACCCATACCCCCACCCCCACTGCAGGAAGACAAGACCCTTCCTCCCTGAAGCTTATCAGAGGAGGACTAACAGAGAAAAAGGAATGAGATCTTCTGGTCAGTCGAAATAACACATAGTTGTCATAGATAAATGACAACTCTTAGCTTTCTTAGGACAAGCAAAATCTTATGTTTTGAGTTCAACGAAATACCAATACACACCCCTTAAAATATGTGTTCACCCAAATGTTTCCAAGTCCAAGGTAAAGGTTTTTAAAAAGTGAGCACCTAAATGCTTTGATTTCTTTATTCCAAAGACTGAATTGTTTCCCAACATTTCCATTTAAAAAATGAGTAACTGGGATGTGCCATTAACGGGATGGGAAAAGACGGACAAAAAACAGTATAACCATCTCCAAAGATTGCCATAATTACACAAGAAAAAAACTAGAGACACCATCTTGATAATTTTTATATGACTCATTTACAATTATTATCATGCTAGAATATTATCCTTTATCAATAATAGTATTATTATAACCAGAAATTGAAAGGAAAGGGTAAACACACACACACACACACACACACACACACACACACACACACACAGGGAAAGGCTATAAACAGCTTTATTGCCTGAGTCTTTTGGCTGTCTCCATAACATTAATGATTTTTTTAGATGTCATGCTTTTCTCCAGAAAATGTTCTTAGGCATTTGACAGATGCTAATGCTTGTTTGCTAACAAGGGCAGATAATAAAATGAAAGAATAAGCAGCCAATTAATTTAACAGAAAAACCCAGAAATATTAACTCTTAGAATGTGTTGGGAGTTGCAGAATCTCTACATGTACTTCTAGCTGACTTACTTTCTCCTCCTGTAAATCATGTCTCCTTGGCTGGAATTACATCTGTTCATATTAAATGGCCTTCTGCCTTCTCTGGCCTCAAAAGTTGAAAATCTTTACAGTGAACTCACTTCTGCAGGGAGCCAGCCACTCTACCTGAAAACTCTGGGTAGGACATTCCTCCTCCCTCCCGATCTGGCCCCCTTGTGGCCACAGGGAAGGAGCTTAAGAGAAGGAGATAATGAAAACGGTACTGGGAAAACGCAGAAACCAGATCCCTCTTATCCTCCTGTCTTTTCCCACCTCTCCCCCATTTCTGGGAGCAGGTGGAGAAAGAGCCCAAAGTAAATAAAGGACTATGCTAGACTCACCATGGAGGGACATCCCTGAGTGATGCAGTGGGGTCGTGCGCAGGGGGCACGCCCCCCCTTGCCATATATCACCACATCTTTGTTTTATTCCACTCTGATGGAGTCTTCTGTCCTCAACTTTATGCCAATGTCTCCTAAGTTTACAGCCTAAGAACATGAAAATCAATCATTAAATGTGAAACCTCCCTTGACGAAACTCTTCTAGTCTATTTAACACAATGAGCAACATGTTTTCATGAGAAAAACCAGACAATATATTAAAATGACCTTAGAGACTTAAAGGGCATTAAAAATATAAAGGCTGTGCTGGATTCTTTTCTGTTAATTTCCCAACTGGAATTTGTTTTTCACTGGAAAGGGAAGAAAATTTTATATATATTTTATAGCACGCAGGATCTCAGCATGTATGAAAAATTCAAAAATCTACCAAAAGTCTGGCCTATCTCTAATAAGTGAAAATAAACCAAAGAGAACACAGGCACCATCTTCAGTCAGGCTGGTCATGGCCCCTCTCAGAATCTGTATTTCCAAAACGAGCAGAGGGTCTTTATGCCCGATAGAGATCAGCACTCCTGCTTTGGAGTGGACATACCACTGTGGTGACAAATATCTGCTCCAAAACTTACTCTCTGTGCAACTGTGGTCAAGACCATCACCTCTCTGAGCCATTAATTACTTCCTTATCTGTAAAATGGGGGAAATAGACCCTACACCATAGTGCTGTGTGGAAGATTAAACAAAATGCCATAAAGTAAAGCCCTCACTTTAGTTCCTGGCATTGTACAGAAACTCCATACGCTATTATAAATAGGAGTGGTCAGCGCAGACATTGTCTCGATCTTAATTATGATGTCCACTGGAGGTTCTCCTTAGTTAGCTCGATTCCTGTTCAACAATGTGGGAGGTATCATCTCTCTATCTTACAAGACTGTTGTGACAACCCCTAAGAGCACTTTATAACCCATAGATATTCCACTTTAGCTATCAGCATTCATTCAATCCTAGAAAGCAAAGAAACAACCCAAGGAAGAAAAGCATAGCCCGGTCCACGAAAATACAATTGCTAGAATGACATATCTTAAAAATGCAAATTGAGAATACAAGACAGGTATTGTTCTTACTAATTAATAAAGTGGACCTATTTCCTCCATTTGTGGCTACCCCGCCACTTTGGAAATGGACGATCCTTTCTGAGCACAGTACTTTCTTACAGGGTCAAATACTTTTTTAATTATCAAAGAAAATTGTATTTTTTAAAGGTCACTTTTTGTCAATCCTCCTCTAAAGAATAAATTTTGGGGCCAACTCAAAGTTAATTGTTTTTGGGTATCCGCCATCCCTTCTCTTGATCCAACAGTTGATAGAGAAATTACGTCCCAATGGGACGTAAGAAAAGAAATGCTCAGGAAGAAATGGTCACTTAGCACTGGCCCTGATTTTAACACTAGGCATGTCGTCCCTTTTTATCAGTCCCTTTCTTACGGCCACATTTTATCTCATTACAGCAATATTCAAACTTGTCTACACAACAGTAATTTGGTATTTTCCACTCTCTTACTGCTCTAGCGAAAACTCACTTTCAAATCTATGTACTTTTTCCCCTTTCTTATGTAGTTGGGAAGAAACAGCTCATCTTCCCTTAGAAGGAGTAAAAAATCTCTTTGATGTCCAAACTTTCATTTGTGATCCAGAAACCTCCTTGGCCCCCAGAGTAATTTTAAATTCAAAGAGAAACTTGCTTGATAGGGTTTTGCCTGCTTTTTTGTGTGTGTTGAGGGGAGGGAGAAACTTTTCTAATAATGATCAAACACAGATATAAAACACTATAATTAGCTAATTCAACGCCATGCCATCCAAGTGACGCTCGCTTTGAATTTTCAACCTTCATAAGGCTGTGTCTTCACGGTTTTATAAAATTACCCATTCTCCCTCAAATATGCTGCCTTTGGTAACTATTTCTGCAAGATCAGTGAAATTAGTCGTGCTATGACTATGGTTATTAACAGTAAAGCATATGCTAACTGGCATTTGCAATCCAGAAACGTGTAGCCCACTTTAAACAGGCGCAAAAGGCTAAAAGAGCCACTTCCTGAGACAATTGGCACAAAGTGTGGGAGGCTGTGGAGGGAGGTGACTAGAGACAGGACATCTCAACAGGGCACCAAGGGGAGCGGTGTGCTCTCCAGGGAGAGAGCCTGGGCTGGGTCTGAGTAAAAGCTCTCTCAGTGTCAGTGCAGGCAAGAGCTCCAAGAGCAAGCCCTCCAAACAGAGGCTGGGGGCTGGGGGGCTGGGGGCTGGGGGGCAGCCATTTGTAAAAAATGTGGAGGAAAGCAAGACCCTGTATGTTCTGGAAGCATAGCCCAGCACGTCAACTCTGGGGACAGCCAGTGTATAACTGCAGGTGGAGAGACTAAGGATTCCCCATGCTGGGCTCTGAAAGGGCCAAGAAAGCAGAGTTCATCCAAACCCCCAGTTGCACCAGAGATGACATGCAAAGGAGACTCAGCAGACATATCTAACAGACTGACAACAACTGGAGTCCCCCAGGGGACCAGCACAGACCTGGAGTCCCAGAGGGGACTGAACTCAGGAGGGGCCAGCGGTTGGTGACAGTCCCAGCCCACGCAGCATTAGGACTTGGGGGTCCCACACTGGCAGGCTCTGTGTTTGCAGAGCGGGACTCGGTCTATTTTTTGGAGTCACTGATCAGAAAACCACAAAATGCTCCATGTGTTGACAGAAATAAACATTTGGACAACGGAGTCGGTATTTTCATGTCCCCAAAGCAGAACGCTTTTCAGAAGGGGTTCTGAATGAAAGCCTTCTGGGGATGTTTCCTGAATTTATCAGGCATCCCTGCTAAATGCTCCCTTCGTGTTGCCACTGGTGGTGGCATTTGTGTCCCTCGAGCCACCTGCACTCCCAGCCAAGAGTCAGACAGGATCTGTGGGCAGCGATCTTTCTCAGAAGCTCCTCAGGAAGAGGGAGTGTAGGGGATCTAAGCACTTCCAGCATGGAAACACACACCGTGGAGGGACGGCCACCGGCAGCTGCACCAGCCCACAGCCCCAGCCCTACTCAGCTATGCAACCGATGGTCCCCTCTCCCGTCTGCACCCTCACAGATGACACAAAGAGAAAGACACAGGCTGACGTTGGTACAATTAGGAGGATCTAAGGTAGGATTCCACACGGACCCAACGTGTGCCCACAAATGGACCCAGATGGGCCCAGAAGACAGTGATGTGTCACCAGGCTCTATCCCACTCAAAAAACCCGTATCAGCCGGGAATGAGCCAGAGAACACACAGGGCAAAACTGGGTGGGGTTGGAAGGGAGGGTAAAATAGAGCAGGGGATAGAATCAAAATCCCCAAATAGGTGTCCGTGTAGGCTGTCAAAGCTGTACACAATGAAGTCTACATGATAAACATCAAGGTCTTCAGTGGAATGGGAAACGCTAGGCCACGATCAAGGAAGTGGAGGAAAGAACGGGGTTTCCGGGGCACCTGGGTGACTCAGTTGGTTAAGTTCCCAACTTCGGCTCAGGTCTGATCTCACTATTCGTGAGTACGAGCCCCGTGTCGGGCTCTGTGCTGACAGCACAGAACCTGGAGCCTGCTTCAGATTCTGTGTCTCCCTCTCTCTCTGACTGTCCCCCACTCACACTCTGTCTCTCTCTCTCTCTCTCTCAAAAATAAATAAACATTAAAAAATTAAAAAAAAAAAGAATGGAGTTTCCAGGAAGACATGTGAAAAGACTCCAGGTTTCCTGATACTAGGGACCTAAAATCTAATTATGCATTTGGTGCCTCCCAGGGCCCCCCCCCCACAGACTTTAGAGAAGGCAGAAGCCTTATGTGGGCTCACAGGCCCTCCCAAGACCAAGCTGGCTCCGGGCTATGGCCTCCTGCTAATCTCATATCTCGCTCTTGGGTCCAGTCACTTCTATCTTCATTCATCATGCCTCACTCTTCCTTACCTCTGGGCCTTTGCACATGCTGTCCTCGATAGGAATACTCATCAGATCTCACGTTCCCCTCCTACTTCGCCAGGTCTCAGTTTGACCAGCTCTTCCTCAGGGCGTTTCCACCTCCTACGGAACCAGATCCAAGCCTGTGACTTATAATCCCATCACTGCCCCGACCTCTCCTTCCCTAACACCCATGACTGGATCGCTCTCCATGCAGCTCTTCCTCACCACACTGTGAAGTCCGTGTGGGCAGGGGCCATGTTTGTCTTGCTCCTCCCAGGACTCAACTCATAGTGAACAGAAATTGATGAGGTGCTTAGTGTGATGTAGCTGCTAAAGAAACCAAGATGGTCTCAAGAGGCATTTGAATAGGTATATGATTGCGGCACCTGGGTGGCTGGGTCGGTTATGCATCCGACTTCGGCGCAGGTCAGGATCTCACAGTCCGTGGGTTCGAGCCCCGCGTTGGGCTCTGGGCTGATAATGCAGAGTGTGCCTGAGATTCTCTCTTTCCCTCTCTCTCTCTGCCTCTACCCCACTTCCAGCCACTTGGCCAGGTTCCCAGGGTGAGCTGGGCTAGGACACATTTTCTCTCTCTTCAAACCTGAGAGGTCCGCGTATCACCATTCCACAGCTCCAGGAATTCCATTCGAGACCTCAAGCCTTTATCGGCTAGATGAGAAGGTCAGATCAAGTGCCCCCTGCAATGTTCTCTGAGCTTACACACCTGGGAGGCAGTGATAGGGGGCTTTAATTATGAAGCTGAAACAGGAACTGATCGCTTAGGACTATTCTCCCACTCAGAGAGGAACGTTTCCTAAAACGGCCCATTTGGAGCTCGTTTCTGGAAATTCGTATTTCAGGAAGAAAATGATCGACTGGAATCAAATCTCCAACCAAAAGACGTCTCGGCATTCAACCAGTCATTTGCACGGAAGGAAAACTGTTTCGCCTCCGTTACCCTTCAGCCAGTGAAGGTTTAGATCCAGGTCCTCGGAATGAGACAGAAACCGAAGAATGCTCTTGTTCTCAGATCACAGGAGCTGTCCCTGCCGCTCTGCACAGACGACTGGGGGCCCTAGAAATGATATCTGAATTCTAGAACCACATTCCTCACCAGAATTGCCGCATTTTCTGCTCCTCCACCCCAACCCTGGAGATTTCCCCCATTTGCTTTGTCTCACAGCCTGCGTGGCGGGCCATCTTTCCCGAAAGCCTGTACACCTGACCCACGCTCCTTTCTCACTCTCTCTTCCCTCTCCTTGAAGTGTTAAAAGGGTACACGCTACTCTCCGGTCCATTTCTCCCTTCGCCCGCCTCCAAGTACCTTCACCCCCATTCGCGAGAGCCCCTAATGTGCACCTCCGTTCGATTTTCCTCACCCAGCTTGAAACCCGCTCATTCTAATTACCATTTCAGTTTTCTTCTATTTCTCCCTTGAGATGTCTCAATTAGTGTACTTTTTCATGCCTCCTGTCACCTCTGAGCTGCAAGGTGGGTCTAACTCCAACCGAAACCAGGCAGAAAATAAATGAGGAGCCGTTCTGGGCGGCCGGGCCGAAGGTGGGGTTACTTTACAAACTAGCGCACCTTTAATTGATGATAAATGGACGGGAAAGTAGCCTTATTAATACAGCAGCCCTGATTCGGTTGGCATGCGGTGTCCTTTCATTACTCAAAGGTACAGGAGAGGCAGACCGTGCTCTGTCCTGGGTGAAGGAACTTCCATTCGGAGAAAGAGAGAGCGGGAGGCTAATTAACATAGTTCTGGTCAAAGTCGGAAATTAACTCGCCTCTTTAAGACCACAGCTAAAAATGCCATTTGTCTTCCCTGTAATTACACTTATAGGTAATTATACCCTATTGCAGCAAACCGCAAGTTAAATGAAGGTAGGGCTTTCTCTCCCTATCGCATAAGTCTTGTTACTCCAGCCCTGTCAAAAGACTAAACAAAAATAAAGGTGCCTGCCACAGTATCTTTCTTCCATTAATGAGTGTTTTGTTGTCTCAAGGCTTCTCTAGAAAGCAGCAATTGTGCGCTGTTTATCCCCCTGCTCCCCCCAGGGATCTGGGGAACTTATCTGAACCTTTCAGGACTTAGAAACACACAGAAGGTAAGTTGGACTCACCCACGAAGAGCTGCTTTGGTGTCTCAGTACATGAGTGAAGGACAAGGGCCAGGCAGTCGCCTTCCCCTTTCCTCCTTGGCGGAGCGGATCCGTGTTCAGATCTTCCTGCCACGTTGTATCTAACTGAAACCCCCATGTACTACCACTTCCTGTCACCGTATACCTCCCTTCTATTACTGTTATCTTTCGAAGGATCTTCCAGGGGCCAAAGAAAGAAGAACATGCACACAGAGGAGTGGCATTCAGGCTACCGCTGTAGCTGGCACGAGGCACACGTCCCTTGGATCTAAGACACCAGCATGGGGCTCATTAGCGGTGGCCTGGCTCAGCCCTCCCGGGACCCGTGGACTTGGCTGGCCGCTTCCCACTCCCCACATCCCGTGTGGCTGAGCATGAGGACTCCACACGTCCCTCTAGGACATGGTGGGATCTTCACCTAGTCCCACAAATTAGTCCCTCAAGAATCTAACGGGGACCGTTTTCCAGAGGTAAATCCTCTGAAGACTTTTTTTAGGATGGCAAAGGTGAGCGGGGCCTCCCGCCTGCCTTGCTTTCTGTCACTATTCCACCCTCTTGCCTTATTGGTCTCACCCTGTCGGGATGTCTTCCTCCCACTCACCCACGCCCAGCCCCCCCTACCCAGCTCCCTTCGGCCTCCCCCATACCGTTGCAAATCCTGTCCACTGATAGCGAAGTTTTCCATGAAAGATCAAATGTAGCTCCTCTAAATCTCCACTTGCCTTACGTGCTGCTCTAACACCACACCACAGCCCACAGAGGGTGCTGTTCCTGCCTCTGACTTCCATCTCGCTGAGCTGGGTGATTCCAATGAAGAAATCCAGAATTAAAAAATAAACATCTCTAGTCACACATTTGCTGGATAGTGACTTGTACAGCCCTCTCATGAAGCAATTTGGCAATACGTACCAAACGCCATAAAAATATTGAGTGAAACTTTCATGAGGAAACATTCTTAAATTCAGAAAAACGTTCCATGCAGTGTAATAATATCACATAAAACAGCAGCAACGACAGCAAGAGAAGAAAATACCCCGAGTGTTCAAAATCGGAGAACGTTCGAATTAATTGTTACCTTCGCCCGATGGGTTATTATGTGACCTTTCAAAGGGATGGTTATAGAGATTGTGCTAAATCTGAACAACCGGTTGTAACATTAGGTTTAAAAAGTCCAAATATAGGGGCTCCTGGGTGGCTCAGCCGGTTGAGCATCGACTTTGGCTCAGGTGATGACCGCACGGTTCGCGGTTCAAGCCCTGCGTCCGGCTCTGTGCTGACAGCTCGGAGCTTGGAGCCTGCTTTAGATTCTGTGTCTCCCTCTCTCTCTGCTCCTGCCCCCTCACTCGTGCTCTGTCTGTCTGTCTCTCAAAAATAAATGTTAAAAATTTTTTTAAAAATTTAAATTCCAAATATAAATCAGAAAAAAAATCATGACACAGAAGTCACACCAAAATACCACAGCAACTGGGTTAAAAGGAGGAGATTATGGCTGATAATTTTGTCTTTCTTTGCTTTTCCAAATATTCTACAGTGCATTTATGTTCCTTCCAATGAAAGGTATGAAAAAGAAAAAAAAACACCATAACTCTTGTAAATGTAACTCTTGTGAGCCTGTCCAATGAATCTGAAGTAAATGGCTTGGTTCGTGGGTCTGTCCCTGAAGTGGGGTTGTGGGGCCCTGCCACATGTCTGCTCCCCCACTGATAATGGATGACCTGTGGGAATCATTCAATTCTCTGAGCTTCAATCTCATCATGAAAAAAAGAACCATCTCCTCTCACAGGTGGCTGTCATGATTTTTCACTGGTGTCCACAGTCCCACACTCTCTGATTCTCCGCCTCCTGGGCTACCCCTTCCCGTCCACCTTCATGGAAACTTCTCCTCTTCTCATTAAACGTTGGGATCTGCCAGGATTCTGTCCTCTGGCTCCTCTTGCTCTTCCTACGTCCAGGGTGTGGCCGACCCACTACTCATGACTCACCTGCTCTGTCACAGGCCTCCAGAGCATCACACCTGAGTCCCCAGAGGCTGCCTGGCCACCCGTACTCAGCATCATCTACAACGTCAAACTCATGATCTTTTCCCCAGCCCAGCCTGTTTCTGACCCCACATGCTCTATCTATGACGAACCCACCATCCACCTTCTTGTCCCACTTCAGAAACCTGGGATTCTGCTTGGTCCTGACCCCCAACGCATCTGACATCACCTGCTGACTACTCGTGTTATACCTGTCCCTCATCTGTCCTCTCAGCTGTCTCCAGAGGGAACCTCTGTAAATTACAAATCAGCCATGTCTCACCACCCAACACCACTGGGTGTTTTTGGATCACGCGCAGGGAAATCCAAGGTCAATGACGTGACTTCTCACAAGGCTCTGTCTGCATCTCCAGCCCTCTCACCTCCACCTTCTCAACCACACTCACCCAGATGGTCTTTGGGGGGGCTCTCTCCTTGCTCAGCTCACAGCAGGCTGGTCAGTCTGATGCCTCCACCCATGACCAAGTGGTCCTAGACCTTAGAGATAGTGTTGTAATGACCATACCAATAAAGCCCAATTCCACGGCTGCCTCCCATCTGACCATCCCTAGGCTCTTCCCCATGAAAGCCCAGGCTAGCCCCTTAGGAAATAACTGGTCCAGTGCAGAGTGGGTCTGTACCTTCTCAGTGGTCACATCTTGTGTGACCCTGAGGATGCACCACCCCTAGCAAGAGTGTATTCTTCTCAGTAGTGCCTTAGTCAGAGAGACAACCTGAGTTACAGAGGGTGCTCAGCAGGTCTCGCCTTCAGGGAGGTGATTCAATGAGCTGTCAAGGAGCTAGGTGATGCCAGGACAGGCCCCCACCTCCCTGAGAGGACCAGCACAGAACCTGAGAAGCAGGAAACCTAGCTCCTTCCCAGTAACCTTTCCTGTGTCCTGGGTACCTTAGCCCAGGGACCTTAGAAACAAATATGGAACTTCACTACCCAAAATGCTCAGGCTGGGGCCTGGGTCAAGAAAAGGGAAGAGTCTAGGTGTAGAATACTCAGGTCACATAATGCTTGCAGGCTGGATTCCACTGATATCCCCCCCTCTAATCCTTACTTCTATCATATGACCCTGTTGGGTTTTTCCATTTGTCTCTGTTATTTATCACTGTCTCCGGTGCCTAGCAGGGGTACAAGTATTTGTGAATAAATATTCCCTGAAAAATACAAATGTCCCCTGAAAAAAACATATTCTCTCGCCACAAGGCCTTTATCAACAGCCTCCTCTGTCGATGTGCTCTTATTTACCATGTCCACTCCAGAAAGTTCTACCCATCCCTCAAAACCCATATCAACCTTTATTCCTCAGAGACACTTTCCCTCCCTGCTCTTATTCCCCAAGCAGGATTCTGACTGTCCCCTCCGTAGTCTCCAATCACCTATAAAGTGATATCCGTGCGTCAGTCTATGCTTCAATTAGGTACCAGCTACCGGTACTGTAACTCTTTACTTTAGGTCTAACCTTACATAAACTATAAACTTTGTCTGGTCGGAATGTGTCCCTAGGGTTTCCTCAGGATCTGGGGCACATCAGCCTCAAAGCACGTGCTCAGTAAATATCGACGGAAGGAACTGTTGACTCATTCACGTAGGGAAGTTACCCCTTCCTGAATGTAGAGTTTTAGGGACATGATGCCTTTCAGGGTCACACCACTAAGAAGCAATGAAGTGGTTACCATCTGAGGTCCTACTAAGCGATAATCATCGCTCTAACAATATCAGTTCTCTGGACGAGTTCACTAAGCCCTCCTGCAGTCTGGTGAACACAGTACAAATCTTTGCACCACAGATGGTGCAAAGGGAAACCTCCACGTCAGCCTGGTCAGATTTTCAGATTCAAGATTAATGAGGTGGTAAAATCAAAAGGTGAATTGTGTCCCTCCTGAAGACATTCTGCTTCATCTAACACGCTTCCTCCGGAAGTAGCATCATCCTACCACCTGAGGAATACACTGTGCCTAGTGGAAACGGTGTGGGCTTTGGAACAAGGCAGATCTATATGCAAATGTGCTACCTGTATGACTTTGGTACCTTACTTAACTTCTCTGAACCTCAGCTCATCATCTGCAAAATGGGGGTGATAATACCCCCTTCAAAATTTCACTGGGAAGACTGAGTCTATGAAGAATTTAACACGGAGACAGATACATGGGTGATCTTCTCTTCATTTCCCTTCTTATGCTAAATATTTTTGTCTTCCTTTCAGTAAAGGGAAGAGAAGGACTAGGACAGAGTTTCCTGACACCAGCACTACTGGCCTGATCATTCTTTGTTGATGGGGGCAGGCAGGGACCATCCTGTGAATTATAGGCTATTTGGGGACATCACTAACCACTACCCAGTAGATGTCAGTGGCAACCTTCCTCCCACTTTGTGACAACTAAAAAATGGGCCAGACATTGCCCAATGCCCCTTGGGGGCAAAACGTCCCCCGGTTGAGAACCACTGGCCTAGGCTTCTATAACTCAAATGTCTCTTAGTAAGAAGAATTGCTTGATTTTCCTTTAGGACTTGTTTTAAATGGTGATAAAGGGACATGTGATGGAGTCCATGCTGGTCAACCTTCAAGACAAGAGAGGATGCATTCTTGATGTCACTGTGGCAGGAGGCTGCTGCGATCAATGGTAACTTCATTTGCTATGGACTGAATTGTGTGCCTCCCAAAATTGTATGTTGACACTCTTAGCCCCCAGTGTGACTGCATTTGGAGACAGAGCCTTTAAGGGGTAATGGTAATTACGGTTAGATGAAGTCATACGGGCAGAGCCCTGATCCAATAGGATTGTTGTCCTTTTAAGAATTGACACCAGACAGTTCTCTCTCTCTCCAAGCACACACCAAGGAAAGGCCATGTGAGGACACAGAAAGAAGGTGGCCATCTGCATGCCAGGAAGGGAGCTCCCGCCAGAAACCAAATTGATTTGCATCTTGACCTTGGACTTCCCAGCCTCCAGAAGCATGAGCAAACGAATGTCTGTGCTTCAAGCCACCCCCATCTGTGGTATTATGTGATAGCAGCCTCAACATCCTTCTTTCCAACTGGAGATTGAATAACTGCATACCATGACATTCCCAGGATGTGCCTATAATGTCAACAACTTTTGGCTGATCATCTACTAAATACCAGGGGCTAAATCCACGCTAGGTGCTGGGGGATAGGACACTAGGTGCCTGCCTGCATGGAGTGTATACTCTTTTGGGGGCCACAGACGACACCTAATGGATAGATAACCAAATGCCAGGGAGGGGTGAAATGACACGAAGCAGGGCCAGGGGGCACTTTCAGTGACAGTGTGGCCGCTTCTACAAACCACCTGTCTTCTCCCAGCTGTGAGTGAGGACAGCGGCAGAGGCGTGTGCACCCCCAGGGGTGACTACATTTTGGTCCTGCCTGAAGATTATCCCTACTCACAGTCAGTAAGACAACTTAACATACCGTCAGGAGGGTCCATCAAAGAAAGAAGTTCGCCTTGTCCCAGCGCCCGCCCCACAACACATTAGTGCTGCCAAAAATTTGTTTAGAGGGAAAAACTAAAAAATGCGCTAGAGTACGTGGATGTCAGTCCTTTCGATTCATTCAATATAAAGATGGTTATAACGATAGTCCTGCTGTTTAAAAAAAAAAAAAAAAGTATTGGAATTAATAGTTGGGCTGCCTTTGATTGGTGAGATTATGGTCAATTTCTATGTGTTCGCTATACCTTTATTGTTTAAAATATCTACCAGGAGCATTATTTCTTACAATTAAAAAGTCTCATAAACTTACTTAAAAGTGGGGGTACCGCTGTGTCTGGTTTGATCCTGATTTATAACCAGGGTTTCTCATCGAAGGAGGAGACGGCCACAGGAAGGAGGTGATTTACGACAGAGCTTTGTAATGTCTAAGCATAAACAAAGATGTGGAATTTTTAAAGCTTGAATTACTGGGTCAAACCCAGTAGAGCCATTCCGGTGGGCAGTGTGAAAATGGAAGGCACTTTTGAAACTCTTTTGATCTGAAAGACTCAAGCCTCTCCTTTGGAAACTATTGCAGTCACAACCTATCATGGAAATCCTTCTTAATTTGCAAATCATTGACCTCAGAGGCCTGGGAGCTGCAGGGAAGTACCCCAGACAGCCCCACCATGCGGGCATGGGGCTGAGCACCCTCAGAGGGGCACAATTATGAGTAGTAGTGCAGATTCATGGGCAAAATTCACTCTCTGAAATATAGAAGGCAAAGGAAGGAGCAGACCCTGACGGCAATTTCTCACTTCTCCTGCCAGTTTTTCTGTGCCAGGACAAAGCGCTGTGGGTGAGGCCCGGGGCTCCTGATGCCAGACCCCTGGAGGCAGCCCCAGGGCCCGGGTCCCCATGGTATGGACTCAGGCATCCGGGCTGGCCGTCTTCAGAGGCTCTATTCCTCTCCCCAGCAAGGGACTCCAAGAACAGCTTCTGGGCACACAGGGCCATGTATGGGTGGCCCCCAAGTTCTCCTCTTTCACCAGCCAGTCCCTGGGAACCCCGCTGGAAATGCTGCCGCTCCTCTCTACCCAAGCGGGGCACCCGCAGGTCCTGTGGGAACGTCCGTACTCAGAGGATTCCAGCTCCCTGTAAGCACGGGTAATTATTTCAAGTGCTATCCTGATACACTTCCCAGGACGACATCAGTGCAAATTATGTCAAGCTTTGCAAATGTTGCAGCATGAGAGAGGCAAAAAATCAATTCTCTTCATTACTGTTTCCCATTTACCTTTTTCTTTTTCGTTAATTGGCCAACAAGAACCTAAAATGAGCCCACTTTTCAAAGTTGCTCAGTTGTGATGTAAATTTCTTGCCATTTGATTTTTTTTTTTTTTGACTTGACCTTGATCATTCCTTTGACCTACTCTGTAATAATACATTCTGCTTACAACCTTCTAATTACTTTTGGTTGTGGTTCCTTTTCCAAAAAGGAGCCTCTTGAGGAGCTTTCTCGCAATCCCCCTTGAGAGAGGGATTTCTCTTAAGAGAGAATTTCTCTTAAGATCAACTGTCCCTTGATCTCACGCCCAGAGCATTTTGCTCCTGGAGCCACGGTCTGGTTCCACGTGGTGAAAGAGTGAGTCACGTCCAATTGTCTTCTCTGGGAGATCCTTAGGGGAGAAGCTTTCTTGTAGGGCCCTCTGGACTCTCAGCGCCAGAGAATGAGGTCTGACACATAGAAAAGCAGCCAGACAAGTGAATGATCAAACAAGAGAGCCCTTAGTTAGATACCTTATGTGAAATGGACAGTGTGCTGGAAGCCATTTTGCTAAAAATGGCCACAGCAATGAAAGCCATTTTTGTTCATTAGAAGAAACCAGGTGAGATTATTGCCACCAGATGCAGCAGGGTGGAGTGCGACCAGAGGGAGTAATTCCAAACACTCATGTCAGCCTGGTAGGCGCTGCAAATACAGGGCTCCCTCTTCTACACGAGGCCTTCTGAATCCATCGCCTGAACCCCGAGGCACAGCCAGAAGGCCAGTCCCTGCTCTCTGAGAGGCCTGGGGTGAGCCCCACCTACCCTGCAGGAGTCCAGACAAGCGCTGAACCCTAAGCTCAACTTGAACTGGAATCTCTGAATTTCATTCCTAAAGGCCACAGTGTGAAAGTGGAAAGAACAGAGCCTTGGGAATTAAACAGATACAGGTTAGATTCCCACGTCTACTGCTTACTGAAGGTGTGGCCCGGGACAAATTATTAAAGTCCCCAGTGCCTTGGCTTCCTCATCTGTAAAATGGGATAATAATGCAGGATCTACCTGCCCAGACTTTTCCAAGAGTTGGTTACACCGTCGCACTTGTCTGCCTTAACGGTCTGCTTCTATCCCAGGAGAAGGTGCCAGGGAGAGTTTTGAAGGCTGAGTGTGAGGACAACAGGCGACCCAGAGGGAGAGGGCATTCATTCCTTCAGCAGCCCTTCATTAAGAGCCTCTAGAGGGGCACCGGGATGGCTCAGTGGGTTGAGCGTCTGACTCTTGGTTTCTGCTCAGGTCATGATTTAGTGGTTCGAGGGTTCAAGCCCCGCCTTGGGCTCTGCGCTGACAGTACAGCGTCTGCTTGGGATTCTCTCTCTCCCTCTCTCTCTGCCTCTCCCCTGTTCATGCTCGCTCTCTCTCTCTCTCTCAAAATAAATAAACATTTTAAAAAAGAGAGAGAGAGCCTCTAGAGCATTCAGTTCTTCCCAAGTGCAGGGATTCAGGTGAAGACAAGGGGTCCCTGCCTACATGGGGCTCTGCCCTTGGAAGATGTTCAGTGAACCTGTGGTCAGTGCATGACCCTCCCCCTGCTCACAGTCCAGAAGGGAAGACAGACGAGTCAAAGCAGTGTACACAGTGCCATGAAAGAACAAAGGAGGACAATCCATCACGGTGCTTTTGGGGTTCATTAGAGCCACTGTGCGATTTATTTTCCAACCCATCAAATGCATTCTTGCCGTGTAGCTAAGGACAGAGCTGTACCCACAGCTACAAATTTGAAACCAGCCCATTCATTTCATCATCGTGATCAAAATGAATCACCAATGTAATCCTGTTTTAATAGCAAGATCATTAAGCCTACCCATAATCTTTTGGCCAGTAGATTTCTTCTGGAATTTACCTAGAGGAAATAATCAGTGAGTCCCGTCAGAGAAATATATATAAAACTGGCTTTCGGGTCACCTGGGTGGCTCAGTTGGTTGGCTCAGGTCGTGATCTTGCAGTTTGATTTGGAGTCCTGCATCAGGCTCTGTCAGCTCAGAGCTCGGAGCCTGCTTCAAGATTCTCTGTCTCCCTCTCTCTCTGCCCCTCCGCCACTTGTGCTCTGTCTTTCTGTCTCTCAAAAATAAATAAAATGTTAAAAAAAAATTCGTGTTCACCTACATAGGAAAGAATACTACACAGGCATCAAAAGCTTAGTTACAAGAATGGCATATAAAGTTACCTAACAAAGCATGTTGCAAACCAGCACACAGAATACGGTCCCAAATTTGTAAATATATATTCATAGGCATTTTCAAAGCATAAATGATAACTCCTTGGTATCAGTAGTTTCCCTCAGAGGCAGTAGGTCTTTGTGGCTAAAAATGCAGCACACAGAGTCACCCTTGGCTGGGAGTGAATCCTGACCGCATCGAGTCCGAGCTTGTGATACTGGAGAAGTTATTTCATTTCCCTGTGCCTCAGTTTCCTCAGGTTAAAGCAAGTGGTTGCCACCTGCTGCTTCTTCCTAGAGAATTTGATTGACGTGCCGATAGTGATGGCTCTAAACAGAGCGTGGCCCCCAGGAAAACACCTGTCAACGTCATCCATTGTTATGAATGGCTGTTCGTGGTAGAATGACCCGTCACTTCAATTCTCTCATTTCTTCTTCTTTATATTTTCTACATGCAACCGTAGGTCTCTCATAATCATGGCAACAAAATAATTTTTTAATCCGTTTCAGTCAACGAGATGAATTCAACGAAGAGATTAGGGAGAACGACTTTGCAATAATTGACACAACATCTGCTATTTCTAGAACTAAATCAAACAAAATACAGTCAACTCTTGATTCTACACAAGGCATGTTCATTTATCTGCGGCTAATCTTGCTTTCCTGTTTTTACTGGCCTCATTAAGCATTGGATATAACATCATATGTTACAGCTCTATCTAGCGTCTGTTTACTTTCTCTCCCACAGCCAACAGCTCAGCAAGAGCCTTGTAAACCGATTCTCTTAATGATCTATCCAGTCGGGGAAGGGGCAAACCAATGGTAGGAGGAACATGGGCGCAAGGCCAGCAGCTCTACCTCAAAGAGGGGACGGGATGGCTCAGTGCGCACGGTTAGCATGGGAGGCTGAGTGCGGGGCTGTGTGCCTGGAGGGGAAGGGTCTTGCACTTAGTGCCAGGGGTGAAGATAAAAGATAGATGAGGAATGACCGACCCCGCAATCCGCACTGAAGGTCCGTGCAATCAGAACGCATGAAGTTTTGTAACACGTGGATGAAGATGTCCAACCTCCAGGTAGGTTTCCGGTATCAGCTCTCCATTCCCCTCCATCAAACACATAGATCCCCTGCGTTTGGCACAGACCTGGGGGTGGGATGTTGCTTCTCATTTCAGAGCCCATTTTGCCAGGTTTTCAGTCTTTCCATCATCTATAGTCCCCGTTCCCCTCAAGGAGGGTTTGCCAGGAGCTGTGCTCCCCTCGCTTCTTAGGTGTTCTGCTCCTGGGCATGCTCCCTGAGGCGGCGCCTCTCTGAGTGTCAGACCCCACCGGGATGGGGCAAAGCTCTGAGTGTTTGACCCACCCCTATCTCCCTGCGGTCACTGTGGCCCTCCCTTTACACCCCCTTGGCTGCATTAACCATCCTCTCCCTGCAATGCTGGGCCACAGCACCGCCTGACAACAGGGAGTAAGAAAAAAGTCCTAAAAGCGGGGCAGGGGCTCTGGAGACAGAGAAAACTTACTGCAAAAGTTGATTCTTGCACTGGATAATTGGTCCTTCACACACACTGTTCGAACAAAGGAAAATTAGTCAACCTCAGTTTTCTCAGCTGAAAATCGTAATTTCTTCGATGCTGCTTGGGATGACACGTGTGAAAACCCCGTGCCTGGCCCATCGCAGACATTCTAGAGGGATGTGTTTTTCCTCTCCTTTCTCTCCTAGTCAGCTTTTCACCGGGACGTTTCATTTGAAAGTGTTTATTATTAATTATTTGGCTGCAAGTAACAGATAACCCACCAGTGGCTTCCACAAATAGGGGCTTGCTTCTCCCCCACAATAAAAAGCCTAGAGGCAAGTCATTGTGGGGAATGATTTATCCTAATTGAGCCAGTGTCTCTCCTTTTTGTTTAGACTTACCCTTATGGTTGCAAAATAGCTGCAGGAGTTCCAGGCATCACATCTATATCCAAAGCAAGAGGAAAAAGGGAGTGGCGGCCTTCCATAGATGTCTCTTTTAATGGGTGGGGAGGGGACAGGGAGGAAGGAATAAAAGGCTTTCCCAGAAACACCTAACAGCAGACTGACTCTTCCTTACATTATATTGACTAGCTCTGTGTCACATAGCCACCCACTGCATTAAAAGAGACTGAGAAATCATGTCCTTACTTTGTTTCTTCAATCTCTGAACTAAAAGGGGTCAAGAGCTGGGAATGGCTATCAGGCCCAGGCAACCTTCAGGGTCTTCCCAGAGGATCATATATTTTTAGATTAAAACCAAGCAGGTAGGGACACTAGGTGGCTCAGTCAGTAAATGTTAGATGTCGGCTCAGGTCATGATCTCACAGTTCATGAGTTCGAGCCCCGTGTTGAGCTCTGTGTTGACAACTCGGAGCCTGAAGCCTGCTTCAGATTCTGTGTCTCCCTCTCTCTCTCTCTGCCCTCACCCCACTCACGCTCTCTCTCTCAAAAATAAATAAACATTAAAAAACAATTAAAAAACAATCAGGTAAGTGTTAAATAAAATAAAAAGAAACATATAAATATAATAAACATTTTAAAACCAAATATACATGGTTTACCACCTGCCATGTAGGATTCTATACCTTCTTGGTTTTTTATCAGAATTTCACCGAGTGCCTGGGTGGCTCAGTCGGTTAAGTGACTGACTTCAGCTCAGGTCATGAACTCGCTGTTCATGGGTTCCAGCCCCGGGTCGGGCTCTGTGCTGGCAGCCCGGAGGCTGAAGCCTGCTTCAGATTCTGTGTCTCCCTCTCTCTCTGTTCCTCCTCCACTCATGCTCTGTCTCTCAAAAGTAAATGAAGATTAAAAACATTAAAAAAAAAAAAAAGAAGTTCCCTAACCTGGCTGCACATTAGAACCCCCTGGGGAGTTTGCACAATGTACCAACACCTGAGTCCCTCCTCAGAACAAGGAAACTTCCTGGGGATGGAGCCCCGGAGATTACGCTCACAGTAAAAGCTCAGGACCACTAGGTTATCAAGCGAGTACGCAGGTGAACCACGAGAGGGCGCAAGACATCACTTGGCCCGGAGGACGCCTCCTCTGTCAAGAAGCTCGCACCCGCACACCAGCCATCCAGGTCTCTGGCGGCTCCCGTTTACCTAGGGCATTCGAACCTACACAAATGCACCCATCTTCCAGAACCGCTCACGGTCTTACCAAATCCTGGCCACGTGGGATACACTGCATTACTGTTTTGTACTTTTGGTAAGTTGGTAAACTAAGCGCAGAAAAGTTCACAAAGTTGCCACTCAAAAAGCTGTAGCTTCAGTGTGAACTCCAAATGGCAGGTGTCTTCTCTCTGGTGGCTCTCCCCTCTGGCACACAGAGAGCAGCCTGTCCCCTGCGCCTAGAGCTGGGCCCTGAGCCCTGGGCGGCCCGCCCCACCATACCCCTGCATTCACCAGCTGCAGCTCCAGGCACCCACTGCGGCCACGGCAGGGACAGGCATCTCTCCTGTGCAAACTGCCTTCGTTTACATCGTTCTCATCCCCCTTCAGAGGCAGCTAATTTGCTAATGCCACCAGAAGCTTCCCTCCCAGTTTCTAGCTGTAGTTTTAGGTAACAGAGAGAAGCTGCTGGTAATAAGCCTTGCAGAGCACACAGCACTAATGCTAATACACAGGCAGCACCAAACACTTATAGTTTATGTAAAGCCACAAAGCCAACATGGAAAGATCTAATTACCACGTGAATTAGTAAAAACAAAACACACAAAAAACATTTTAAAGCAAAAAACAAACAAAAACAGATGTGAGGTTTACAGAAATGCCTTTGAGTACCTAGGCAAATGGCCACAGTTGATAGAGATATTGCAAAGACGTGCTGGGGACAAAGACTGGCTCCGGCCATCCCCACCCAAAAAGTTCTGTGAATACAGACTGGCACCCTCACCCCTACTTCCACTAAGCGAAAGAAGAGCTGGCAAATCGTCTACAGGCAGCCCTTTAATAGTCTGGTGCACGCGAACTGCAATTACCAAGAAGCACCGCCCACAGACTCTGCGGGAATGTGTTCATGGTTAATCAATTAGATTGATCACTGTTTATTAAGTAAGAACCTGCTTTCTAAACAGTTCCTCCCCAAATGGTGTTTTTGTAGGCTGCTAGAAAACAGGAGACTCATTGGGGCTTTTAATTGCAGGAGGGTGCAAGCGTGTCCATTAGTAAAAAAAAAAATGGGGTGGGGGGTCATGGACATAATGACACTCCCCCCATCCTTCTGGGTAACAAGGCTAAAAGCTGACATGCCCCCCTTCATGTCTCTGATCAAGAAGCCATCTGACCAAGTCGGATGAGGACCTCGGGAAGACGGCCCTCTGATAATACAGATTACGGGAATGTTTAAGCACGTCGGTGCTGTTAAATTGATCCGCTACATTCAGCACCTTGTGAACCCAGGTGGGAAATCGATGGTGGGCGGGCAGGTTAGGTGCCAAGTTAAGTTACCCATAGAGTATTTCTGTTATCTCCTTACAGAGAATAATGACCTCAACCGCTTTGAGTGCTCTAAATCTAAGCAAAAAACATCCCGAAAATTCAATCCAGGCCTGGGCATGACAGTCAGGGCAATTATACCATTGTGGTACAAACCTCAGTGTGGGCGGCAGGGTGGGGGAGGTCCTGGCTTGCCCATAGCTAAGGTCTTTCTAAATGTGGCCACTCTGCGATATGCAGACTCGGACCTAGGATGGCTCATCATCCCCACTGTGCGCCCATCAGCTCTCGGGCTGCTGCAAGCGCTGGGGGCTTAGCCGGGCAGCTTGGATAGAGTCCCCCCTCCCCAGCCGAGCCTGCCAATGTCAGGGCACTTCTAACACTTGCAGTAGCTGAGTGTGCCTTCCAGAGAAGAAAGCCCTGCATACCCTGTGCTCGACCTGCCTCGCCTGCAGAGTCCTCATCAAACCTCAGCCATTCCTGTTATTTCCCATTGAGTTTGGTAGTCAGCTCTTTGATGCCTGCCCCGTTCAGAAACCCCGCTCTCCCTGAATGAGGACACTGCAAAGGCCTCACAGATCCCATTGGTCAGAGACAAAACTCCAAGAAGCAGGAGCCATTAATAAAAAGCGCAAATTTGTGCCTGCAATTACATGTGAAGTTTCTGTGCGGATAAATCTCCAAGGCTGTGGCTATCCAAAGTGGAACTAGCATTACTCTGAAATATGCGAACCAAGGGAAGTTGACATTTCCTAGGGATGCTGACATAAGGCTTTTTCACTTCCAACTGATAAGCCATTTTGAGGTTCAGCCAAACCTCAACCACGTCAGATGCAAATTCCATACACTGGGTGCCAAGCTGGTCTTATGTATCTCCAAAAACAGAAGAGAGAAACTTCCAGATTGTTCTGGACTCTTGTTTCCACGCAGTCCGACCTGCCTGTGGTTTTCGCCCACCCGTCTCCAGGGTTGTATAAAATCTGTCTCTATCTCAGTCTCATGAAGGAATAGAAACCAAGTTATCAGCATTTGACACCAAAGTGACAGGTAGTTTTCTCCACCTGGAAATTGAACGCCGAAAATTCTGGATGGTAGGAAGAAGGTGTCGGAGATGTGACTGCTTAGCTGGGAATTAGCAGGGCTCCGGTTAGAATATACACATGACAACATCCGCATTTCTGCAGGAAAGAAGGAAACTTTTAATAGAAGCAGAGCTGCATCAAAGCAACTCGTAATTAGGTACAAATTTGACTCATGGCTCAGCAATTATACAGATTAGCTGCTCTGACCTTCCCGGCCGCAGGGTGCTTATTCCACATATGTGGTCGCAGAGTGACCTCTAGTGTTAAGAGGGAAGGAATTTATTTTAAAGATCACCTCAAAAATTCGCATCTCCTATGCAACCTTGACTACACCAGGAACACTTCATAATGTAATAAGATAGAGGTGTGATCTTTCTGTTCGGTACGAAAATCACCTTTAGTCAGAGAATGTTCTAAGCCTTCTGTCGTGAGAATTTCCAAAAGGTCTGCACAGTCCAGAGATTTTCTTTTTCATTAGGTGTTGAGGTTGTGTGAAATTTTATTTCAAAAAATACGCATGCCTTGTGTTACTCTCTGGCCTACAGACAGTGTCTGATAGCAAATGATCCAAGAGACCCCCGATCCCCACATCCCACCTCTGCGCTGTCCCCTCTATTACTAAGTCAGGGAGAGAAGGCTGACGTTGGAGTCACCGGATAGATTAAATGACACTGTGGTTAATTCCAAATGAACCGCAGGGAGCAAGAGCATAAAAACCCGGGGTGCCTCTGGGAACACCAAGCAGCGAAGGAGAGAGACAGAAAGCAAATCAAGAATGCCGGGGGCACGGAAATTGCCAACTTCACTTGGGCTGGGCCCCGTTCACTTTCTGTTACCCTCGGATTTGTTTTCACCAGGTATGTAACACATGCAGACACAGAAATGACTGTCATGAAGAAGTTTTTAGTCACAGTTTCCTAGAAGCAGGAAGGTGGCACACGGAGCCACAGGGGGAAACACCAGGGTAGACCTAGAGGCAGAGAGAGCAGGAGGGAAACATGGATGAGAGCCTTTACTGTGGTTCCCACAGGAGGGACTGGGCGAGGCAGGGTAAGCGGCAGGGTAGCTAGTTGAAATAATTTCAGTGGTCCCCGGGGGGTAAGGGGGTGTCCCTAGCTGTGTGGTCCCTGGCCATGGGGTGGTTAGGGCAGGTGGCCCAGAGCGTAAGAGTCAGATGGAGGAAGTAGGTTGGGGGGCTCTGGATTCGTTGGTGAGAGGTGAGTCCTCCAACTATCTCTAGGAATCGGCCAGTCTTGGGAGAGTCCGGCTCCCCAGATCAGTAAGTCCCCAGACCTCAAAACACTGGAATAAAAAGACCCATTGCATATACTTTCGTGGAGCTCAGGGATTCTCGATCACCTGGCTCCCACCAACAGGCCATCTGGTTCTGAAGAGTGGAGAGCCACAGGGCTCTGCTGGGGTGGGGGGAGGCCCCTTCCTGCAGACCCCTACCATCCCCTTATGTCCCCTTTGCTGCCTCCAAGGGGCCCCGAGGCCTGCGTGCTCACTGGCCTCAGATGGTACACTGACCACCGTCCTTAACAGCCCGCTGCTCTGCACTCTCGCTCTCTCCCAGCTGGATTCCCATATCCACATGTGTCCTGGGCCCTGCTGGCCCTCCACTCTGGAAGCTTCTGCCTTCCCCTTCTGGTCCCCACTGATACCCTTCTCCCTCCGCTCTCTCAGTGGGGTTTATACCTGAAAACCCCCCTTAAAAATGTCTCCCCACAGGGGGCATCTTAGGTGGCTCAGTCATTTAAGTGTCTGAGCCGTTGATTTTGGCTCAGGTCATGATTTCACAACTCGTGAGTTCAAGCCCTGCGTCAGGCTCTGCACTGTCAGCGTGGAACCTGCTTGGGGTTCTCTCTTTCCCTCTTTCTCTGCCTCTCTCCTGCTGTCTCTCTCTCTCTCCCTCTCCCTCCCTCCCTCTCTCTCTCTCTCTCTCTTAAAAATAAATAAATATTTTTTAATTAAAAAATATGTCTCCACAATGATGTTCCTCCCCACTCCCAACCAAGCAGCCCCTGACGATCACAATAAGAATAAGGAAGGTGCAGTCTATCTACATCTCTTGGGGAGGAGGAATTTTCCTCCTTTTCCCCAGGTTTCCCTTGTCTGTTCCACATGCTAATTCTCTCCCTTAGCCTTGGCCTCCCTCCTTCCTTGGGTGGAGGAGGGGTGCTTTTCCTCTAGGCTGTCCCCGTCCCACTGCATCTCCCCCAAACTCACCCCCCACATGCACACAGCTGTGTGTGTGTGTGTGTGTGTGTGTGTGTGTGTGTGTGTGTGTTTTGCAGGAAGGTTTTCAGAAGGAAACTTCTGTTCAAACAGTTTCTCCCAGCTGTCTCTGCCACTAGCACCTTCTCTTTTTAAAAACAGTTCTACCAAAGGGGTGAGATTTCCCAACTATATTTTCCATGAAGGCAGCAAGAGATGAGGCAGAAGCTGGTTTCCAGCATCCTCTGCCTTTTGGGTGTCCGGAGGGAAAACACAAGCTCATGGGTCGGGAGGGACTATCCTACTTTTTCCAGATAAGTCCTGATGGCAAGGATACTGACCTGTATTCCCCATAAGTGCTCTGAGACCCCAAAGATGGCGTGCCTAACCGACAGGCTCAGGAAATGCCATCACTTTAGACTTTGGTGGGTCATTTATCCCTCTGTGTCTCACAGGAAGTGCAAAGCTGCCTCAAAGTGAAGTTAACAAAATGTGTGCACCATGAAAAAGTTAAAAATGCTACAGAAGCATGAGATGCCAACCAGCTTCCTGTTTCTGTCAGGAAAGACGGGGAGTAGCCCATACGTGTAGGTTTAAAAATGCTGGCCAGGGCACCACCATCATTCTCTCTATAAATATATTTGCATAAGCATTACTTTGGGGTCTTGCTAATCGCAATAACTGAAAACCTGCCCCCCTCAGAAAAAAGGCACAAAAAGTTAGTTCCAACAAATACAAATATACTGGTGTGTGTCCATCAATTACATACAGGTGGCAGAATTGTATCAAATCATGCTTGTCTTACCTCCTGCTTTTTCCCCTCAACAGTAGATCCTGAATGTATCCCCAGCTATATAAGTGACCTTTCCTTCACGCCTATTCATGGTTACCCTGGTTTACCAAGGTTTTCATTAATGGTTAGATGTTTCCTTCCATTTTTCCCCTCTCCTTCTCCATCACGGTACCACAGCGCTATAGTGAACATCCTTGAAAAGGCTTTTTGTGACATGATCTTTAATTAATTCCTTAGTAATAGATTCCTAGACATTGAATTGTTGGAGGAAAGGGCATCAATCTTGAGATGGGGGAGGCCATGTTGGTAACACACACATCCCCTTGAAATACACAAAGATGAACAAAGAACACACGTGGGCTCTGACAGGTAGACCGCAACGACCACGTGGACCCTCTTTACTGACCCCCAAAATGGCCAACCAAGTTGCTCTGGTAATTAGAAACCTCAGGGGCAAGTGTCTGCCAGCGCCATGCAAGGAGCCCCTGTGGCGTGGGGTGGATGCTGAAGCTGTCCCCCCGTGCCAGGGTGTAGATGGTAAGCTGGATTTGGTTTCGGAGAAGAGTGGAAGCACTTATAACTAAGAAGAAAAAGCCACAGCCAAAGGCACAGGGAAGTCCCCAGTCTCCTCAGGAGCCTACCTTACACCTAGGGAAGGCAAGAGGGCGCCAAACACCCATCACCCATAGTGCCCTTCACAATCCATTTTAGCACCAAATCCATTTGAGATGAGTGGTCACTTGGCTTTGCTTGAATTATCAATGCCTGTGGCCCTGAGAGGTCAAGGGTCTCACACAGCAATAAAAGAACAGTGGACACAAGAAAACGGATGATCCCTTCCTTTACCCTAAGGGGAGGGATGGCAGTGGGAATGCACAGCATCCTCAGCCTTGAGGCTGGGTCACAGATTAGAAAGGAGATTCAGTTAGAAGAAGGGAAAGACAAACCCAAAGCCAAGTGCCCCACCCCCACCATGCATGGATGGAGAACACTAAGGAATCCTTGACTGTCATGGGGTGGGGGAGGGGATCTGCTTCGTCCTCCACAAAACCAATTGGATGCCCCTCCTACTTCCCTATTGGCATGTGGCAAGGGATTGCTAAAGATGGGAAGGTACAACCCTTGAAGGTGAGCTGGAAAGTGTGAAGCAAGACACCTGAGTCAGTAAGGAAGACACCCCCTGGTGCCCAGAGAACCACGTGGCACTGTCCCATCTGCCTGCTGGGGAAATCTGTCTTCAGCTCAGACCTAACCCAACCAAAAAGATATTAAAAACAGCTTTCCCAGAATCAAGGATGGGGCAAACATGTAGCCATACCCCAACATCGATTATAATATCAAAAGCTGAGGAACCACCTATATTGTCCAACAGAAGTCAGGTATGTACAGACCTCCCACACAGTGATGTACTAACCCACTGTTTTTAAAAAATGAGAGGGAAAAAAAAATAATGCTACTGAAACAATAATTCCCCAAAATACAATGGCTTAAATCAAAGAATGCAAAAATTAAAATAAACCAAAAGAATCTTTAAAATAAGATTGTGACCTGAAAACATGCTCACGATGCCATGTTAAGTAGGAAGAGCAGATACCCAGGTGGCAGAAGCAATGATGTAAACCAAAATGCTGATGTTTCTATTTCTGCATGAGACCACAGAAGATCTCTACTTCCTAGATTGTCTTCTGCTTTTGTTTATTACATATATATGTTATTTTATACGTTAAAATTATATAATGTTATCATTTCTTTAACAAGTAAAAGAATTAAGGGTCGTTGTGCTTGCTTTGCTAGAATCCTCCCTTCAGCCCAGTGCAGCAGAGGATTCCTGGGGCCAAAACACTGGCGTGATGGACGGCCTGGGTCAGAACACAGCACTGAAGTGACCAGCAGGCTATAATAAGTAATTAGTGGCCCACATTTTTTTTAAGTTTATTTCTTTATCTTGAGAGAGAAAGAGTGTGTAAGTGAGGGAGGGGCAGAGAGAGAATTCCAAGCAGGCTCAGCACTGTCAGCTCAAAGTCAGACACAGGGATCGAACCTGTGAATCATGAGATCAGGACCAAAGTCAGGTGCTCAACCGAGTGAGCCACCCAGGCACCCCTAGTGGCCTGCCTTTCTCAGAGCACTGTGGCTGAAAGCAATGCCCCCTTGAAAGTCTCACAAAAAAGACTGTAGACTTGGAACCTTGAGCACAGACTTACGCAAGAAGCAATCCAGCCAGCGACAGTCTGCTCCAGAACAGCATGAAACCCAAGGAAAAGAACGCACAGAACCCAGGAAAAGCACGCAGGGGACCCAGGACCAAGTCTGCTCCTCTGAGAAGGATGTCAGCCAGGTCTTTGACAGGAAGAGCCAGATGCTTCTATAGGGACCCGGCTCTATAGCATGTACTGTCTATGCACATGGACACCAAGCATACTGGATCATTGCAAATGGATCAGTAGACCCGCCTGACGTTGGCAGATATGGCTTTGGAATCCAGAACAAGTAAAGCAGGAAAGAAGGACTCCTTGCAATCTGTTGCTTCCGAAAGAAGGATTTCTCTCCGGGTATACTATGCTTTACAAGAAGATTTCGCTTATTTATGTTTATTTTGTTTATTTTTTAGAGAGACAGAAAGGGAGAGCACACAAGCAGGGGAGAGGGGCAGAGGGTGAGAGAGAAAAAATCTTAAGCAGGCTCCACACTGAGCGTGGAATCTGACACGGGGCTCGATCCCATGACCTGAGCCAAAATCAAGAGTCAGACTCTAAACCGACTGAGCCATCCAGGTGCCCCTAACAAAAAAAATTTTTGTTCAGGTTCTACATAAATGCAGGGCCCATTTTACTTTTATTTTCTGTTTCTGGAAAGGCATAGATCTGGCCACTGATTGTGTGTTCACAATAACAGCAGTGTAGGAAGACAGGAGTCTCCAGGGATCAGTCCTGACTGGGACCCATGCTCTTAACTGCAGGGGGACCCCAGGGTGCTGGGACATTGTGGCAGCTGCCTCGAAAGGTGGCAAAGACTCAACTCAGGATACAACCCACCCCCGAATGTGGTTACCAGCCCTACAAAGTGATTACAGTAAAATAAAACAAACGGAAAAACATGGAATAAGACAGGAATGGGGGGGGGGGGGGATCATTCCAATGAAAGCAGTCTTCCCAGTTAGGTTATTCCCAACAAAATGGAAAAGGCTTTTTTCGGTTATGGCTGAAATCTCCACAGAATCCCCCAGATCACAGGGGGACACCGAAGTAGGCAAAGATTCCACAACAAAGATTCCACAACAGCCTTGACCCCTCCCGGGAGGGGAGGGGGGCTCTGCCCTCACAGCTTTACAAATGGGAACTGGTGCTCCTACTTCCTAAACTGGAGGGGTTGAGAAAGTTGCTCTGAGCCAGGGCTGGGGGTTAGGGCCCCCATGTTCTAGACCTTAATGTCTGGCTTCCCAGGAGCTACAAACAAACAAACAAACAAAAACTAAGACTCCAGAAACAGTTCCAGCTTTTCCACCCCATTTTATGAACTTTTGACTCAGAACAGTATCACAGTTTATTAAGTGATTTCTTTTATGACTTGTGAATGGTAGGCACTTGACCTGAAGTCTCAGAGAGACTCCGATTCAAATCTCTTTATCATTCAGCTCCTTGGGTTTTGTAGGTTACAACCACCCATTAACTGATTCTGTGACCTTTAGCAGACCACTTCACCTCCTCTGCGGAGTTTCTTCCTACATAATGAAATCCCTCTACATCCAATATTGCAGAACCCATGTGATCTTGACACTGGTGTTCACAAGCTCTCCAAAGGAGTCTGCCAAAAATGCAGATGCCACCCCCTAGAATGTCCGATTCTGCAGGTCTAGATGAACTGAATTTTTATCACAAGCATCCCTGGAAGTGTGGATGCAGGTGGTCAGAGAACGCATGCAAAGAAACAGCAGTTTATGCCTTTTCCTCATCCAACATTCTGTGCACCAGCAAATTTGTGAACTACGGAAAAGAGAAAGTCACAGCAAGTGGCAATGATGAATGAAAGGTGTCTGCATGAACTTGCACTTTCACAGACATGCTGGGAACATACTCTGATCCTAAGTCATGACCCTGGCAAATAGTGGGTGTTCAATAACCACTAAATAAAGGAGTCTTCCTTTTTTTAAAAATATCTTTTTTTTTAATTTTCACATTCCCCTGCTCTAAAATACAAAATTATTTATCATCAGCAAAAGCAAGCTGAAGGGAGATTAACTGAGTCGAGCAAACTGGACTGGGATTTTCATCCTCAACTGCTCTCAAAGAGAATTTGACCCAATCCCGATGACCCAACCCAAAGCTGCAATTTTCCATCTCACAGGTGACAAAACTGACTAGAAACCCACATCCACATACCCGCCACAAGCAGGACCCAGGTTGAAGTTTACATGGATTTTACATCCCATGAAAAGGGTTTTTTCCCCCTGTCATTATCAGTGGCATTGGGATTAGCCACAGAGAATACCACAAAAAGGATTCAAAAGAACAGGAATGGGTGCACTGGGGGAGTCCTTTGCTCTCCAGGCATCCCTAGCTTCTGCCCTTCTTGCTAGAACCCTCGTAGCGAGGAGGAAGGCGGGGGAGATGGGGCCAAGGGTCTAGTTCCCATCCTTGGTGTTACTGCCGCGTGGAAATGAACGAAGGCCAACCAAATGAGAAGAGGCGAAGGCATCTCAGAGCCTGCTATGGAAGGTGAGTCAGCCAGCATCACTCACATCTTGGCAGGGAAACAAGGGAAGGCTTCCGGTGTGCCCCGACCTGGGAGGGTGTTCATGGGAAAGCTGGAGGCAGCTAACCAGAAGGGGGCATCCTACATCACTGGTTAGGGGAGCACACTTGGTCCTAAATTGGAAACAGGGACAAAATCAGGGAAGTTGTCAGTTATTAATCAAGTCCGGGTTATTTGGCACCTGTTGTCCTGGACTGTGTTACTACACCTCCCAATATGGCTTCCTGCAAGTCTGGCTGATGGGAGGCTGGCTTCCTGAAGAGGTTATTCCAGATAAAGGGTTGGTTTCCCCAGGCAGGCTGCTACCGGCTGTGGGTCAGAGTTCTAGTTCCACATGGGGTCTAGCCATTGTCCGTTTGTATATTCAGTTGCTCATCTCACAGAACAATCAGATCTGTAGTGAAGGTGCCTGGATAAAGTCCCCTGGAGAGAGTGGGGCCACCCTCAACTCTGTTCTGCAAACTACATCTGTCACTCTGGGCAGGAACTAAGATACAGGGGGATTTATAGCTGGGAGAAAACAGGAGTCTGCTCCCCACATGCCTCATGTCAGAGATGAAGTTTCTGGTCACCAGCTGGGGAGGCCACACAGGACTAGAACCCCGGCCTCCTGACTTCCAGCTCAGTGCTCCCCAGATCCCTAGGCGGAAGCCTTGATTCTGAGGAGAGGCACCATTGTTTGTCGAGAGCATGTGTGGCTTACCTTTGAGTTTATAAAGGCGCTTCTAGTGTTCTGGCAAGCTAGCACGCTTCGCCATTACAAACCATGGACCACACCAAACCCCTGTTTCCTCCTCTGGAAAGTTACAGAGCTAGATGAATACATCTCTAAATAATTTTCCAGGCTAACTGTGATTCTATGATCCAAGTGTGTCTACTGTGAGGGTTTCGGAGGAGATGCCTTCTGTCAGGAACAACTAAAGGAGTTGCCTTTGGGACTAAGACATTCTACTCAGATTGCCTCAACTCATCAGAGTGTCTGCCCATTCCAGAAGGAGGCTATGAATATACAACCCTTCCACTCCTGAAGCAACTTCGAGAAAACAGAGCAATTAAATATCCCTTCTTAACAGCCCACGTCTGTGGCCATGCAAAGACGAAAGCTTTCCCAACAAGAACAAACACAGGTGATGTCAGAATAACAGTAAAATTAAAAATAATAATAATAAAGGGCATCTCTAAATAGCACATAAAACTTCGACTCTGCTTCTTCATCTATCTGCTTCTAAAAATGAGTAAATTTACCTAGTATCCTGTTCCACCAGTTCAGATAGTTGAGGAAAAAGAAGGTATGTGTAGTTCAAGAGATTATCTGTGGCATTTTATCCAGTTCCGGGGCTATGGATTATACTAACAAATGTTCACGGCACACAAACTGAGACCAGCCCACAGTTACAAGACCACACAGAGCAAGAAGTTGATATATATATATATATACTTGTTCATGTGACTGTAAGTCAGAATCCAGAAATGTTCCTTTCATATTTGAGATGGCAACAGGGAGTAAACCCCATTTATGGCTTTAGACAAATGCTGTGTTTATCTTGGACTTTATATCTTCTTATTCTTTAGGTTCTTGTTTCCTTCTCCCATTTAGTTTTTACTAAGACCCCATTTAGATCCCACTGTTACTCTATCCTTTCCAAAAAAAAAAAAAATAAGTATCTTTCCCAAAAAAGATTGCTAGAATACAGAATACAAGCATTAAAATCTAAAATAAGCCACGTACACCAAAATGTAACAAGTGGTCATGTGGATAAATCTAGTAAGCATTGACTGATATATATTGGTATTAATGAGGATGATAATGGTGATGTGGTAGCTAATGTGGGAATCTAACACAATAAGGAATTAAATCCTGGAAAATATAACTTGGAAGATGGGAGAAATGTGAAAGAAACATTCTAAGATCTTTGTACTCTTCAAGAGAAGAGAAGCAACAATTATTCCCTTTAGACTTAAGTCAAATGGGCACAGTAAAATTTAAGGGTAGGAAAAAAATAGACTATATAGCTTCAAAACAAGTAAACGAGGAAAAACAATTTTTAAAAATACTCAGCCTCTAACAGAAAACAAAAAGCTATCTACAATAAAGCATGATAAATAGATAACAAAGAGAATGTGGTAGAAATACATCTAGACATATTCACACTACACGTAAATGGATTAAACCCTCCAGTTACAGATCAATTTTTTCCAGACTGGAATTTTTAATTCAACTATAAAGTTAACATACTAGATTTACATATAAAAACAGCAACAAATTTCAGAAATACAATGTTCAGTGAAAAAAGAAAATTAAAAAAAGTAGACTGTATCACCCAATTGTGTACAATTTTCACTGCATTTTAAATACCATACTGATAGATTGTTTCTGGAAGTTAATTTGATGGTGAGGGTGGGGACAGGTTTGAATCTCACTTGTACCTGTAAAGCTGTATCTCTTTTATAAAAAATTCTAAAGCAAACTATGCAGTAAAATATTAAAACAGTTAAAACTAAATAAGGGTGCTCATGGGTATCTGTTATGTTCTACATTTTAGAGTATGCTTAAAATATTTCATGATAAAAAAGGAAAAATTAATTCAATAACTGAATAAAACAAAGCAATTTTTATAGCACAATTTTTTTTTCAAATGTTTTCATGTTAAGAAACTATAATATATAATCCTAATGCTTTTCTGTATTTTCCTATCTTTCTAGAAGAGCAATGTTTTGTATATACAAAATGTTAATTTTAGAATAATAAAACATTTTCTAAACAAAAAATTTTTAAACACACTTTTTTTCAGAGAAAGGCCCTTTATACATAAAAACAGCCATAGGAAGCAATTCATTTACTCCGCTTCATAAAGAACAGCCCCTTTACTGATGGCACCTTAGCCTAATACCTTTTCTGGCCAGCAGGTGGCAGTGACGTAATAGTCATTTTAAGTCAGGAATTTAAAATCCAGACATCATTCCTAATGTGAAATAGTTTTTAGGATCACATCTGATTTTTACCAAAGTTCTAGCTGACTTATATGTGTTCTCCCCACCTATGCCCATTTCTTTCTATTCACTGAGAATCTGTTTCAAACCTTGACTCTCCCCACTCCAATAACAGAAGCAATTCCCTGGAGAGCAAGAAAGTTACAAAGCCAGAGGTAATGAATGGGGGAACTCGTCCAGCTGGTTCCTTTGGTCCAGTGAAATGTTTTATTGTTATTCTACATAAACCTGACCCAAATTAATGCCGTAGTTTTCAATTCAACATTTACCAGCTCACTGGAAAAAAAAAATGAAACAAAATCCAAAAATTAGTCCTATGAAGAATTCTCTTTGCCATCTGAATGTCACCTCTGAATGGCATGAAGCGCCCAGATCAAGAATTTAAGGAGAGTTAAGTTTATCCAGTGTGTGTTGGGCACGGAGATGTCTCAGCCTACACATGTGTCTTGTGAACACTGCTAATGCAGATCCAACATTAGCAAACCTCACTTGAAGAAATACCATGTTCATGTCCACCCAGAAACCAGGAGCAGAAGCAGGTGATTCTTTGCTCTGCTCTCCCTGACGGGCTTCCTGAGCAGGGTGCTTCCCGGGAGAATCGGTCCACCTCCTAGTGTCTGCCCAGGGAACTCTCACTTCCTGCCTCCCTAGACTCTTAAAAAGGCCACATAGAGACCTTTGAGCCTTGTCCCAGCCTCTTTGCACACTGGAAGACAGAACCCGCTGAGCTTCTTCAAAAGAAGGAACCTCATGTTTTGTTCTTATCATTCTTTCTCTACTTCTTTTCTTTTATCTCCCATTAGCCACTTCCAAGCTCCCTTGGGATATCTATTTACCACAACCCTCCTGGACTTCTCCCTATGGTAGTTTCCCCACCCGTGAAACAAAGATGGCAGAAGTGCAACCATTCAAGCTCCTTTGAGCACGGTTGCATATGGGAGAGGCCAGTGACAGAAGCAATTCATCACTGATGACCTAGAAGGCTGGGCGAGTGGGCTTCTGATCTCAGAGGCCCCCATGCAATGTCAATTTACCCCACACCCAACCTCCAGCCTTTGGATTCCACAGTCACCCTTGTCGCTACCCTATGAGGCAGGTACTGTCAGTGTGCCTCACCGGACTCTCACCAGTAGAATATTTGTTGGAAAGCTCTGCAAAAAGCGTTACCCCATATTCACTATTCGATGTCCCTGCACCTGACAAGGGAATACACGGAGCTGCTCTCTAGTCATGGGACTGAGTCAAGCTCACTCGCTGATTTCATCCCAACCTTGTTTAAATAAATACAGTGTGCCTTGCTGCTATCAGCTTCCGACATTACCAAGTGAAAAATGCATGTTAAGGAGTGGAAAATCCTGTGAGCCCAAGAGAGCTAGAGAAGCACCTACATGCAACAAAAACGCGGAAGTGGAAGAAACGGACACCTGAAAACCTGGCGTGTACACGTTCACAAAGACTCGATGGCTTCTCTAGGCATAGGAAAATAAACAAAATTATACAAGTATGCTCAGTGGCGGAAAGCTTCACAGTGCTACTCAGGAAAGCATACTATTTTTTTTTAAAAACTGGGAAAACACCCAGGGAGGGGCATGGTGGCCACTAGGTAATGCTGCTGAACTCGCTGTGGAAATAACAGAAGGGGCTAATCACCTCCAAAGATCAGAAGAAGGAGACAGAAAATTCAGTGGAGAAGTTGAGTTCCACACCAAGGCCTGGACGGTCGAAAAGATTTCAGAAAGACTGAAATATGCAAGAATGGATATGTTCCAGAGCACAAGCGTGGCCGCTACTGCTGCTGGTGAGGCTGCAAACATCCTCCCCTGAGAAGAGCAGAAAACCCTGAAGGAAGGTGATTTGCTGAGAAACAAATTTTTTGTGTTGATGAAACTGGGTGCTTTTCTCTTTCTTTTTAACAGATGCCATCTTATATGGGCATTGCAGAGGCAAGAAAATGTACCAGGACATAAAGCCTCTAAGGAGAGGCTGACACTGACTTGGGGAGGAAACTCAGGTCAGTAGAATCCTCCATTTAAGATTACATGAAGAATTGGGGCGCCTGGATGCCTCAGGCGGTTACGCGTCTAACTATAGCTCAGGTCATGATCTCGTGGTTTGTGAGTTCAAGCCCCACATCAGGCTCTGTGCTGACAGCTCAGAGCCTGGAGCCTGCTTTGGATTCTGTGTCTCCCTCTTTCTCTCTGCCCTTCCTTCCTTCATGCTCTCTCTCTCTCTCTCTCTCTTTCTCTCAAGAATAAAATAAACATTAAAAAATTTTTCTGATTATATGAAGAATGAAATTTTGCAGTCAACACTCTTTTATTGATAGACAACACCCCTTCTAGTGCTGTAGACAACAAAGATAATGTCTAAGCCACTCGCACAGCCAGTGGGCCAAAGAGTTGTATCTTCCGGACATCTCACCGCCAACAGTGGCCCAGCCTCCATATCCCTTCTCTCACCTGCAAATCATACTTGCCTTCAATCTGTATGTCTTACATACAGAGTCTCAGGACTCATTTTTTAATCCACCTTTTTTATTTTGTTTCGCATGTTTTTACGTGTTTTTAGCATATTATTTTATTTATATTAGAGGATACATGTGATGAAACATCAAAAGAAAATAATTCTTATAACTACTATACACACAAACATACCCACCAATGAGTTAACTGATTAAAAAATGAGATAATGTTTTAAATATTTCTATGTTAAGCAGGAATCCTTACTGGATTGTTGTGAAGGGTTTGCGTTTTAGTGATTTGGGGGCGATCAGGTGGGATGCTCCAACGAGCTAGAAATGTCCTCGTTTTCTACCTATTTTAAATAATAGGATATAGGTTTCTGCTCTGTGAATATTCAGCCTTACATGATTTCAGGGACAAATGTGTATTGAAGAATGAAGGATGCTTGCGTTTTTATCCTCTTTTTAAGTAAAGGAAACTAAAGCACAGAGCATTTGAGCAACTTGTCCAAGGTCACCCAGAGCAAACGGTAAAGGATCTGAACCACACTCAGCTGTTTGTTTGGCACAAGCTAAACATTACAACGTTGCACCAGAGTTGCTCTCCCATAACAGGGAAACATTTGTCAGAGTAGCAAAAACAAACAAACAAACAAAAACAATCAGAGCAATGGCTCAATCCCTCAAGACTCACCAGGTTAGAAAGGATAGGTAGAGCCAGTTTATTTTTTTTTAATTTTTTATAGTTTATTTATTTTTGAGACAAAGAGACAAAGCACGAGCTCAGGAGGGGCAGAGAGAGAGGGAGACACAGAATGTGAAACAGGCTCCAGGCTGTGAGCTGTAGGCACAGAACCTGATGCAGGGCTCGAACCCACGAACTGCGAGATCATGACCTGAGACTAAGTCGCACGTGTAACTGACTGAGCCACCCAGGTGTCCCGGTACAGCCAGTTTTTACTCAGTAGTTGCAGGGCACCTGGGTGGCTCACTCGGCTGAGGGTCCGACTCTTGGTTTCAGTTCAAGTCATGATCTCACAGTCTGTGAGTTGGAGCCCCGCATTGGGCTCTGCACTGACAGAACAAAGCCTGCTTGGGATTCTCTCTCCCTCTCTCTCTGTTCCTCCCTCGCTCATGCTCTCTCTCTTTCTCTCAAAATAAATAAACTTTAAAAAATAAAATAAAAATTTTCAGTTGTTGAAAAACCCAAGTAACAAGCATATGCATTAGAAGGCGTAATTTGCTGTTTAATAGCCTCCTTTGCAGGGGCCAGCAGGGAGTTTTTAGTTATCATCATTATTTTGCAAAGGGCTTTACTGTAAATTCCTTGTTTCCCTAGTTTCCCTGGTTTGGTGAAAGAGTAGATCAGTATAAATAGCACTATAATTGACCACACTCTAACTACACAGATGTAGAAATTTAGGTGAAAGTCATAGCTAGAAAAAATAAATAAACACTCCATATCGGGAGTTATCCCAAAAGTCCAAACGTCTGAGAATGTCTCGGAGTCAACAAAATGGGATCTATCCTTACCTTGCAAATCGAAAGTAGACAGCATTCATCACTAAGAGACCACAGAGTTCACTGAAAAATAAATAAAACACACATTGTATGCCTTACTTTTAGTGCATTATTGGAAAAAAGGATCGTGTTATTTTGCATTTTCTACTTGACACTGTCATTGACACCTCTTCTCCAGAGCCAATGGATCCATTAGGCCCAGCAGCCACAGTGCCCAGGGTCCATAATACTTCTAAGTGCCATGAAAATAGTTCAATTTCTTTTGAAGCCAGAAAGAAAAAAAATTCCAAATTTTAGGTGGAAGAAAAAGTTTTAATATAGAATATTAAAATGCCATCTTTAATACCAACGTAGAGTAAAATATGATCTTTCTTTCTTTCTTTCTTTCTTTTCTTTCTTTCCTCCCTCTCTCTCCTCTTTCTCTCTTTCTTTCTTTCTTTCTTTCTCTCTTTTATGGAAAAGGGGCCCATGAAGGTGAAAGCTCCTGGGGCCCATGGAAGTCACACTGGGGGACCCTACTCTCCTGCTCACATCATCTTCTCCGTGTCCCAAGCAGTTTCGGTCAGTCTCCGTCTTACTGTTCTGGACAGGAGGAAATGCTACTGAATACTGCCCACATGCCAGCACAGTGGCTGGTGTTGATAGATAGTCAGCATCTTGTGCGTGCGGACAGGGGATTCTCCAAGAAGATACATCCCATGGGCCAAACTGCAAGCTGACCAACCATCTAAAGAAAACGTAGCCCTGGAAACATAACACCTATGAGTGGGAAATAGCTATATATTTCTTAATTTTTTTAAGTTTATCCATTTATTCTGAGAGGGAGGAAGGGAAGGAGAGAGAGAGAGAGAGAGAGAGAGAGAGAGAGAGAGAATGTACATACTCGAGCAGGGGGAGAGGCAGAGAGACAGGAGAGAGAGAACCCCAAGCAGGCTCCGTGTGCTGTCGGCACAAAGCCTGACGAGGGGCTCGAACCATGAACCGTGAGATCATAACCTGAGCCAAAATCAAGAGTCAGATGCTCAACTGACTGAGCCACCCAGGCACCCCGGTGGGGAATGGTTATACTGGTGGATACCTTGATTTGGGTGTGAATCGAGGTCCACCCACATGCCCCATCAAGTGCTCAGGGCCCCTCCTGCACCACAACTGGCCACCATCAAACCCTTGTACGCAGGGCAAGCAGCGTGGACAAAAGAGAGCTGGGGAGCCTCACCAGAAACTATTTCAGCTGCCCAGGTGTCTCCTCTTCTCACCCAGTTTTACTTCCTCCTTGAAGAGAAACAGTCCCATGCTGCTCCTCATTGCCTTTTCTGCCTGTCTCTCGTCTGCCATGTCACAGTCTGCTGACTCGGCATTGAGCCCCAGGTCCCCACGTGCGTGTCAGCTGCACGAGGAGCATCATTCTGCCACTGACCCCCACCCATCAGCGGGTCCGCTGTGTGTGTCACCGGCCAAATCAATCCCATGCTCCTCCACACGGTAAGGAACCAAGACTAATAAATCATTCGCTCGCTCTCAGCGCGCAGATGGTAAGTGTGGTTCAATGCAGGTAATTATAAAAAAAAATGAGTTTGGGAACACAAAAATCAAAACATGGGAGTATGTGTCTAATAGAAAAGGCCTTCAAAGAGGTTTGGGAGTTCTAATGACTTCGAGGAGCAGGTGAAAGGGCCCGAGCCTGACAGGAGCTGGGCAGCCTGACTGACAGAATCGATCCCCTCTCCCCCCACAGCGTGGCCCGGCCCTGGATCTGCTGGCCTCCAGGGCCCCCGGTGCCAGGCAGCCAGGCGGGGACTGGAGTGTCCCCTCCTGCCCTAATGTGTTTGCAGAAAAGAGCCCCCACCAGCCCATCAATTACCAAGACTGTCAGCCCTGAGCAGGTGTTGGGACAGTGACAGGGTTAGGTAAAAGCCTTAGGGGCTAAGTTGAAAGGTTCCAGCTAGACACGTTAAATCACTTTACCTCCTGTTCTCTATTAGCCTCCTCTTCAAAAAACAAAAACAAAACAAAAAAAAAAACACCCTGCATTTTTGCTTTCCCTTTAACTTCCCCCAAGAATGTTACAGTTTGTGCAAAAAAAAAAAAAAAAGTAGTGTAGATGACACATCTTTATTATTTCGGCTGTCCTTCACTATTCTGAGAGGTGCTCCCCGAAGCTCTGAGCCCCCTCTCTGTCTCCAAGCATGAACAGTTTAGTCAATGCCTGGGTCCTTCCACAGTTTCATAATGAGACCATTCTCTCCTACGAGACTTCGAGAATACTCCAGCTCTTGGGGAGAGAGAACAGATCGTGCCCCGTTCTCAGATTCCCTCAGAACATTTTGTGTGTTTACCGCAAAAAGAGATTTTTCTGGCTGTCCTTAGGAGCTAAAATGTTCACATTAGCTATCAAAAAAGCTCTTATCCATTTTGTGGTAGAAAGCGGAGTTATGACCAAGCTGAATTCAACCATGGTTCTTTGGGCCCCTTTGCCATCCAATGCCTGCAACAAACATTGTTCACCGAGGTGACTATACACTCTCCAGAAGCATAGAAATAATCTCTGATGCCCAGAACAGCCCTTATGTGGTTTAATCCAGTCAGCCAACGAAGCGCTTACAAATAATGCAATCGGCTGTTGGACAGAATAGATCCGTTACTGTATTACTCAATACCTATTTTTCTTTTTAAGATTGCATATATTTGAGGTACACAACATGGCGATTTGACATACATACTAGTGAAATTATTACTACAATCAAGCCAATTAACATCTCCATCACATAGTTACCGTTCTCTTTTTTTTTTTCCTGTGGTAAAAGGACATGAAATCTACTCTCTTAGCAAATTTCCAGTATGAAAAACGAGCACGATCGATTATAGGCATCATGTTGTATATTAGCTTTCCAGACTTACTCATCCTACAAAAAATTCAACTTTTGTACCCTTTGACCAAGATCTCCCCATTTCCCCTACCTTCCTGCCCCTGGTAACCACTGTTCAACTCTGCTTCTCCAGAACTCTTAGTTGAGCATCTTCTTTGTGCTAGGCAATGCAAGAGGCGCTCAGAATACGGGGATGAAAACCTTCCGGTCCCACCTAACTTCACGGAAATCATAATCAAAGTTTCATATCTATGTCAACAGTTTGGAAATTTTCTTTTTAAGCACAGCAAGAAAAATGGACTTCACGTAAATGGATGAAAGGTATCTCAGAAGAACAGAACTAGAAAAAGCGCATTTTCACCCCAGGAAAAAGAGAAAAAATCCTATAAATTCACGGGATAGAATTTATCTTGAGCTGCAAAAGATACCAAGTGGGAAAGCTTTCGAAATCTGCCGAAGCCAACAAATTCTATTTATTGAAAGGCATGAAAGCAAAGGTTAAGTACTTTAGTTTCAGAAGATACACAATCCGTGTCTTGGAGCAGACCCCAGGAGAATGCTGTGGCCATCACGAGCCAGCGGATGAGCGCACCGCCAGGCAGTGGCACGAATTCGCCTCACATTTTAGACACTGATGAAAAAAGCACGCTATTCTACTGCTATATTCAGTCATTTTCATTCCTAGTACCTACAGGGCTAGGAGTGGGAGGAAAATGACTTTTTTTTTTTAAAGGCACACACTCTCTAGGGACGCCTGGGGGGCTCAGTTGGTTAAACGTCCGACTTCACCTCAGGTCTTGATCTTGCAGTTGGTGAGTTGGAGGCCCACGTCAAGCTCTGTGCTGACAGCTCAGAGCCTGGAGCCTGCTTCAGATTCTGCGTCTCCCTCTCTCTCTGCCCCTCCCCCGCTCACTCTCTGTCTCTCTCTCTCAAAATAAAATAAACATAAAAATTTTTTAATACAAAAAATAAAAGGCACACACTCTCTTTAGATTCAGAAAATATTCAAATTCAGTGTATGTGGTGCTAGAATTACCACCAACTCAACAGCATTTCGCTGAACTGCCAAACTCTCTTCGAGTTGCTTTTGCGTCAGCCCCATAGCTTGAGGAATTTGTTGTGTTTCTCAGCTCTCAACCAAATTCTCACTGGTAACAATTCCTCAAAAAGCTGAAAATAGAACACACACACACACACACACACACACACACATGCTAATAACTGAGATCCTTCCAGTCCTGGAGCCCACACAGACAACAGGGCCAACAGCTACAGCTTAATTAGCACCTTTTGGTACCAAAGCCTGTCAAGGTGAGGTGCAAAAGACGCAGTAATCATTTAAACACTCAGGCAGCGGTATCAAGGCAACAGATGAAAAGGAACAAAGGGAGAAAGACAAAGAGGCTCCATTTTTGATGTGCCAAAGAAAAATTGTGGCAAGCAACCTTGAGTGTTTGTCAGGCTTGTATTACATGAATAGCCTCACAGAAAGAAAAACACTTGTATTAAAAGACAATAAAACAACAAAACAACATCACATATAGACCCATTGAAACATTCTTAGGAAACACCTGTCCAAAAACTTTCTGACAGTTCTTCTTGGCCACCATCTGAACTCACCTGGGAGAGAGCCAACTGTGGGAATTCAGCTGGGATTCAGCACGAATAATTAAGAGGCTGTATAATTTGCCCGTACTGCGCATCTCA
Organism: Cryptoprocta ferox; assembly: GCA_028646485.1. Lineage (NCBI taxonomy): Eukaryota > Metazoa > Chordata > Mammalia > Carnivora > Eupleridae > Cryptoprocta > Cryptoprocta ferox. Next base: position 121,448,591 of record CM053560.1, on the reverse strand, counting down.
CCTCTGGGGCGGGAGGATGCCTGGTTCAAGACCCCGAGTGGAACTCAAGGTCACACCCAGCGAGGGTCATTCTCTCACGTCCCTGACCATCCAGGTGGAAATTAAAGATCCCAGGATACTTTTCAAAATAGCACAGGGGATCACCCAGCTGTCTGGCTTCAGTCTCAATAAAATCCAACTTAATGTTCCCAGCTGGGAATGAGTCCTTCTCGAATATAGAGGAGTCTGTGTTCGAGTCCGCAATTATTAAGCTGTCCTTCGAGCACTGTAATTACTTTACAATCCACAGAGGACGTTAAGATACTTAGAGCGTGAGGGATGCTATGAAAAAGTCAATTCTATTGTAATTTATAATTGAATTTATCCACAGAGAAACAATCGGTCCCTGAATGGAAGCATCTTCAAGGGAGCAAATTCACAGGTGTAGGTTTTACAACTATCAGAGGGCTTGACTCCAAGAAAACTCCAATTCCAAAACAATAACTTCCAATGGAAACATAACTTTTGGGTTGAGTGTTCGTACTTTTTAAAAAGCATCCCAAAATAACAGTTCAATGGCTCAGTTCCTATTAGTTTAACATAGACTCAATCTGGGGGGAATAAGACCTAATGGAAAATGAGGATAAACCAAAACAGAATTTCTCCTACTGAGGAGAAGTTTATTAACCCTTAATACATTTTAGCAATGGATAGATGCCATGTGCTTTGTTTAAAAATTAAGAAAATTAAAAACCCATAAACTATATTAATTTTATACTAACTTGTCACAAAAATAATAAGAGGAAGCAAATAGGATGTCTCAAAGGGGGACAAAATAACAGCATCATGCAGGTGTCCAAGCTCATATGAGCAGCTGTGAAAGACATATCTAAATCGAAATACTGCATCTATAATCCATCTTTCAATCTATGATCTGAAAGGTATATCTATTACCAATGGGAAAGCATATTTCCAAGAGAAAAGAGCAAAGAATAGGGTAATGTGTTGTTTTATCTGTTCCCGTGTTTAAAATAACTTGGTGGTCTTGAAGGACTGTGCCCTTTACCTTGAGTCTGGCTAACTCCAGGCAGTACCTAAGAGACTCTTGCTATTCTATTTATCCCAAAAGGAACTGTCTGTTTTGTTTATTTGTGTTTTAGGGGTTTTGTTTGTTTGTTTTCTTTTTTAATTTATTTTTGAGAAAGAGAGAGAAAGTGTGAGCAGGGGAGGGGCAGAGAGAGAGGGAGAATCTCAAGCAGGCTCTGTGCTAACATGGAGCTCAAACTCACAAATCATGAGATCATGACCTGAGGTGAAATCAAGAGTCAGACGCTTAACCAACCGAGCCACCCAGGCGCACCTGTGGTTTTAGTTTTGTTTCTGTTTTTGAAGACAATCTTGTCCTAGATAAAAAGGTAGGGAAACTGCTTTTATTCTTTAGAAGACCCCAGTCCTATCAGGAGACTGGCACCAGCCTAAGGAAGCTTTCAGGACTGTGTTGATCCCTGGGACAAAGAAGGAGGATTGGAAAATGAACACAATGACCTGAATTTTATTAATCCCACTAAATACAAAGGCAGGCAAATTATTCAAGTGTTTGCCAATTCGAAACCATAGCAAATATTTTGATACTTGTCTAGATCACTGTATTTTACTATTTGAAGTTCAGATTATTCCTTCACTGTAGTCCCTCATCGTAATAAATATTTACTGAGAATATTCTATGTGCCAAGCGCTCACAGTGCTTTCCTATGTGCCTCCATTTAATCCACCCAATTATTCCAGGAGGTTACAATCAGTATATTTTACACTGTATTTTACATATCAGGAAACTGAGGAGCAGAGAGACCAAGTTGTCAAGAAAACCAGCATTCTAAGTTCACACTGAAAAGCAAGTTCTCAGATACTATACCCGTTCGTGGTAGGGTCATTTTTACCTAGAATATAAGAGCAGGAGACTTTGATGCTTCCATTGGTGTGGACTGATCGCTGTAGACTTCATTCCTTTTTTTATTTTTTATTTTTATATTTATTTTATTTTTATTTATTTTTATTTTTATTTAATTTAATTTTTATAAATTATTTTTATTTATTTTATTTTTATTTAATTTTTTTCTTATAGTTTATTGTCAAGTTGGTTTCCATATAACACCCAATGCTCATCCCAACAAGTGCCCTCCTCCATGCCTATCACCACCCCCCCGTCTACTCTTCCCCCCATCAGCCCTCAGTTTGTTCTCAGTATTCAAGAGTCTCTCACGGTTTGCCTCCCTCCCTCTCCCCAAGTATTTTTTCCCCTTCCCCTCCCCCATGGTCCTCTGTTAAGTTTCTCCTGTTCCACTTATGAGTGAAAACATATGGTATCTGTCCTTCTCTGCCTGACTTATTTCACTTAGCAAGACACCCTTGAGTTCCATCCACGTTGCTACAAATGGCCAGATTTCATTCTTTCTCATTGCCATGTAGTATTCCATTGTATCTATAAACCACATCTTCTTGATCCATTCGTCAGTTGATGGACATTTAGGCTCTTTCTGTGATTTGGCTATTGTTGAAAGTGCTGCTATGAACAGTGGGGTACATGTGCCCCTATGCATCAGCACTCATGTATCCCTTGGGTAAACTTCATTCCTTTTTAAAGGCAATTGAAATTATGTGTAAAATTTTTAAAAAAAACTTTTAAAACTATCTTCTTTGAATAAGGATTGCTAACTCAAAAGGGTTGGGCAGATGAGGTGAAGGAGTGGATAAAGAAGTGGGGTGTGGCCTGGGTGAACATAGGAACACAGCCCCGTCTACAGGCTGCAAAGACCATAGGGTCCCACTGCTACCTTCAAGAAACCCATCCAAGCATTGCCTGCCTACAGGTTTTCCAAGAAAACCCCAGAAACCTGGAGTTTTCTGTGAAAACATCTGATTTTTAAATGTTGGCAACAATTTTTTTTCAAAACTCTGTAAGGTAAGCGAAACACATCAGTGGTTCAGAGTTTTGACCTAGAAAAATGAACGAAGACAACAACAGTTATTTTGTTCATTTGATCCCTACAGAGAATCAAAGCAGATAATCCTGGCCAGGGATTAGTGCCAAAATCCCTTGACTCTGGGGAGTAACTCTCCACCTCCTGAACTTTGCAGACACTGAAATGACCAAGGACAGACAGCTAAGAAAGGGATCATGAAATCGTGAACTCTTGAGGTTGGGAGAAATCTTCCTTTAATCTTTTTAATGTTTGTTTAATTTATTTTGAGGGTAGGGGGCAGAGAGAGAGAGAGAGCACGGGCCGGGAAGGGGCCGAGAGAGAGGGAAGGAGAGAATCCCAAGCAGGCTTCCCACCATCAGTGCAGAGCCTGACATGGGGCTCGAACCCACTAACCATGAGATCGTGACCTGAGCCAAAATCAAGAGTCAGACACTTAACTGACTGAGCCACCTAGGTGCCCTGGTTTAGAGAAATCTTCAAAGATGAGCTAATCCATTAGAAGAATCCCTTTGATAAGTTATTTCTAACAAGTAATTACTCAGCTTCTCGAATCTTCTAGGGGCCCAGTTTGTAGGTGGCCCATCTCACTTCTAAAGAGTTCCAATTGTTATGAAACTTCTTCCTGATACTGGCTTGAAATGTGCCCTCCACTCATTGGTACTTAGTTATCTAGAGCCACATGACAGTCCTTCCAATATTCTAAGACATCCTTCACCCCAAATCTTCTGTTGCCTGAGGTTAACACCCCTCAGACCCTCATACAAGTGCTCTGGAATTTCTCCATACCCTAGTCCCCCTCTTTTGGGTGCCTTTAGGATGTAAGGCTCCCTTTTATTTATTTTATTTTTATTTTATGTTTTTTATTTATTTTTGAGACAGAGCACGAGTCGGGGAGGGACAGGGGGAGAGAGACAGACAGACAGACAGACAGAAGCAGGCTCCAGGCTCTGAGCTGCCAGCACAGAGCCCAACGCGGGGCTCGAACGCATGAACCATGAGATCATGACCTGAGCCAATCAACTGAGCCTCCCAGGTGACCCTGTAAGGCTCCCTTTTAAAACAAAACTGCTGCATCTACACATTCAGAGAATGAGCTCCCATTGTCTCTCAGGGTAAAAAGGCCACCCTAGTTTCTGGATGAGAAAATCCTACCGCACCCCAGGTGGGCCACATGAATATATGATCGAGGGATTGAGATGAGCCATCAAATGTCCCCTTTAAATTTTTCATTTTAATTTCATAATTTAAGGACTAAATAGTTCTGAACCCTATATTCTTTTTTTTTACATTTATTATTGAGAGACAGAGAGAGACAGAGCATGAGTGGGGGAGGGGCAGAGAGAAAAGGAGACAGAATCGGAAGCAGGCTCCAGGCTCTGAGCTGTCAGCACAGAGCCCGATGGGGGCTCGAACTCACGAACCGCGAGATCATGACCTGAGCCAATGTCAGTCGCTCAACCGACTGAGCCACCCAGGCGCCCCCTGAACCCTATATTCTAATGTAATAGAGTCACGTGGACATGTGGCCAGTCCTTCCTGCCCAGGTTTCGTCACAAAACAATCACTCACTCTTCGTGGGCACGTTGAGAGAGCTTCTTCTGGAATCCTGTGAAACTGTTTTCTGGAGCCATCATCTTTAACTCTGAGTTGTTCAATGTGAGGTCTTTTCAAAACGTTTCACTGGGGGCGCCTGGGTGGCTCAGTCGGTTAAGCGTCCAACTTCGACTCAGGTCATGATCTCACAGTCCATGGGTTCAATCCCCGTGTCGGGCTCTGTGCTGACAGCTCAGAGCCTGGAGCCTGCTTCGGATTCTGTGTCTCCCTCTCTCTCTGCCCCTCCCCTGCTTGTGCTCTGTCTCTCAAAAATAAGTAAACATTGAAAAAATTTCTAAGGAAAAAGATGATAAAAAAATAATAAAACGTTTCACGTTTCACTGAAGCACAACGTGTATACCCAGGAAGCTGCACAAAGCACCTTTATATCACTCACTGGCTTTGCACTAAGTGAGCTGGCCCTCGCCCTCATCACAAGGCCGGCACCCCAGGAGCCCCCTTTCCTCCCTTTTTCAGAAGGTCACCCCTCTCCTCACTTCTAGCACAGTCTATGAGAGCTGCCTATTTGGGAATTTTATACGTGCTCTTTTTTTTGTTTAGCTCCTTTTGCTCAAGAGTCATCCATATTGTTTCATTCTGTAGCTGTACCTCTACCTAGTTCGAGGAAGGTTTGAATCTGTGTGTGGTGCCTTCACTAGAAATGTTCTCCTGAGCCACAGCGTCCATTTGCATAATGATAGGCAACTGGGTTGTTTTTTTAAGTTTATTTCATTTGAGAGAGAGAGAAAGAAAGCAAGCACATTGAAGTGGAGGAGGGGCGGGGGCAGTGGGGGTGGGAAGAGGATCTTAAGCAAGCTCCACACCGTTGGTGGCACAGAGCCCAGTGTGGGGCTCGAACTCACAAACTGTGAGACCATGACCTGAGCTGAAATCAAGAGTCAGACACTTAACCAACAAAGCCACCCAGGTGCCCCGAGGGATTTAGGTTTTTGTTTTTATTTTTATGTTTTTAAATTTTTTTTAACAATCATTTTTTTTTTAACATTTATTCATTTTAGAGAGACAGAGTACAAGTAGGGGACAGGCAGAGAAAGAAGGAGACAGAATCTGAAGCAGGCTCCAGGCCTCTGACCTGTCAGCACAGAGCCTGATGCGGGGCTCAAACTCACGAGCCATGAGATCAAGACCTGAGCCGAAGTCGGATGCTCAACCAACTGAGCCACCCTGAAGAGATGAATTTAAAAGCCTCTTACGTTTTTACACAAACACACACACACACACACACACACACACACACACACACACACAAAACCTAAGGGGCTTCTAAATTCACCTCCTAGGTTAACATGTATGACTTCTACAATATGACCCCTTACCAGCTGGGCTTTGTAGAGTGATTTCTGAAAGACCAATGAAAGACTTGCTTAAATCAACAATCAACATTTCAGATTGTGAAGTCCTACAACTGTGAATAATCGTGAAATTGATGGTAAATGTCTTTGCCTCCTTTTTTAACCCATTCTGTCACAGAGTTTCCATAAGCCTCAAAACTAGCACTGACTAGGGTATTTTTATGCTAATGTGTCTTCCCAATACAATATATCTTTTTCCTATAAAATGAGAAACTGCAGACACAGCATAAACATCGAGAACAAACTGATGGTTGCCCAAGGGGCAAAGTGGGGGAAGAGGAGTGGGAGATACTGGCTCCCAGTTATGGAATGAGTAAGTCATGGGGATGAAAGAAGAGTAGAGCATAAGGAATCCCGTCAACGGCGCTGGAATGGCACTGGAATAACATTGTAAGGTGACAGATGGTAGCTACACTTGTGGTGAGCACAGCCTAACACAGAATTCTTAACTCACTATGTTGTACACCTGAAACTAATATAACACTTGTGTCAATTTATACGTCAATTTAAACAAATGATTTAGAACTTAAATATAAAGTGGCGCTTTTCTTCCCCTAGTGGATGACTTTGGTGGGAAAACAACCTATATTCAGGTATAAAACACGTCTCATATTAACCTCTTACCATTTGGATCCCACCATTGTCTCTTACTGAGTTTGTGATCAGTTAAAACACCTCAATCTTTTGCACATAAATTCCTATTCAACTACTTATCCCCAAGGTATATTTATATTTGCACTTAAGCTTTTAAAGAAATACAAATTTTTATATTAAAATTTTACATTAAGATTATCTGGCCTGTATATAATGCTTAGGATCTTCCAAAGCACTTTTTTTTTTATTTAGAGAGAGAGAGAGAGAGAGAGAGAGAGACTGAGAGCATCTAGGTGGGGTGAGGGGCAGAGGGAGAAAAAGAGAGAATCTCAAGCAGGCGCCACACTCGGCATGGAGCCTGACACAGGGCTCGATCCCACGATCCTGGGATCATGACCCAAGCTGAAATCAAGAGCTGGACACTCCACCAACTGAGCCACCCAGGCGCTTCCCTCCCCCCTCAACATGGCACTTTGAAATACACGCGATCACAATTTGATGCAATAGCCCAGGGAATAAATTATTACGTTTATTTTATAGATATGATGTAATCAATGCTGTTACACTTCACTTTGTTTAAAGGGATAAGGCACATGTTTTATAAAGGGCTAATTCAAATGAAAGAGGAATATTATATAGCAAAAAATGGGGGGAAAGTCACTGTATTTGAATAGTCACCAAAAAATTACAAAGAGTAAGCAAACACATGGGAAAATATCACTGCTATAAATTTAAAAAAATCAAATTGGAACAATGAGTGCCCCTTCAGACCTTGCAAAGGAACAAAAGAATGAGGCAAAATCCAATGCTGATGAAACCGCAGTAAAGTTGTCAAACTCATTATTTGCTCGTGACCATACAAATTAGCATACGTTCTGGAAACATAAATTGACAATATATATTTTTTAAATGTCAAAAAACTCATACGGTTTAATCAAATATTCCCATGTATAAAACTTACTCTAGAGGAAGTAATTCAGAAGGATAAAAGAAGTCCTCTGCAGGAAGAGGTTCACTGGAGCAGTATTTATACTAATAAGAAAAGGAAAAAGTTGAGTTTTAATTCAAATAAAATAAAACTAGCAAAGCATTGGTTCAGATGACTCCATCACCCAATCTCTCTTTCACACATATAACTATACTTTGCAAATAGGAGAGGAAAAAATTGCTGTTTCTCCCTTCTTATCAGCCCTGTTTACTCCCAATATTATCAGAGAGGAATGAATGCATTGCATTTCACACAAGGCCTTCACATCAAGTGTTTTTGTCTAACCATGTAGTGACGTGTGCATTGGCCCAAGGAGAATCTGTGCAGCCTGCGCCCGAGAAGGCTAACAGGGGCTCCGAAACCATGAGAACAGGGATTCTCAAAACAGAGAGGTGCATAGTGGCAGGTGGATTGTGTGATGCAAATACATTCGCATGAATCTCCAAGAAATCTGAGCGGTTGCCTATCCAATGACTGTGCCCTCTAACCAGTTCGGGGGCACGCCACACGAGCGTGTCCCGAGCAGGCATCTCCTCTGCACATCAGCTTCCCAACTACCTGCCTTGCTGTTAGGGGAGCCTCCTCTGTGCCGGTAACAAGCCCAAATAAACATAACTTAGACTTTAACATGAAATACGATTTTCTCCTAGAAGGGAAATGTTCGTTTGGCTCACATATTAGCAGGCGTGTGCAGGGAATGCCTGGGAGCAGAAAGCTGGGTATTTACGGGAGTTTTCACCTTAAATAATCTAGTGCCTTAACTTCCCCTCCTGGGGGACCAGGAAACCTGCTCAGACCGCCTAAACGTGCTCAACATCGGTGTTCAACTTCCCGACTTCACACATTTCTGGCCACTTCATGACATGTTTATTGGTCTTGATGGGCGAGCAATAGAACAGGAAACCGTGACCTTGCACCCATCTGACTTGACTGTGGGCACACCAGCCTCGGTTTGGGCTTTGTTGAGCTCTGAATGGTAGCTAGAGCCCCGCCTGCTGCTAACCCCCCAGCCGCCACATCCGATTTGCTGTAAAATTCGTACCAGCAAGTCTAGGGCAGTTAAATACATGACTAGGGTAATTAAACAGGTTACAGATGAATATTATTTGGTCTGCAAACAATTCTGTAAAAGGTTCCAGGGGTTTGTGTCTTGAGGATTGTAGCTTAGCGGTGGGGGTTTGCCAGGAAATGGCTAATTATGACACCTGCATGCACTTCGATGCAATTGGGCCCTGAGGACTGGCCACCTTGTGCATGCAAGGCAGCCTCACCTCTGCGGCAGGGAGCCACACGGCCTCACAGGGCAGAAGATGGTAATCAGACAGGGCCTTGTTAGCAGCACCTTTGGAGAAAACAGCTCAGCTTACTGTGTGCTGCTGTACACAGCTAGCATTTCCCATCCACCTATGCCCTCAGGCAACCAGTCCCACAGACACTGGCATTTACAATGAGCTTGTTGCATGTTCCCGATCCACTCCAGGCCTTCTGAAGGTGCACTAAGTTTTCACAAAAAAGCTGCTTCACAGCCTGGACAATGATCAGAGAACAATGTCTCTGTCCCTCTAGATCAGGGACTCTGTGAATGGCGTCTGAGAATGCTTCCTAAACCTGCAGGCGGAATTGGCAATGGCATAAGGAGTGAAGAGAGGTTCTGTGGCTTTTATTGGTTTCTCAAAGAAGACTGTGGCTGTGCTCTGCCTGGTATAAATTCTCCATCTCTGCTGCAGGAATCTGCTGAAGAACTTTCAGAAAGGGAGTGTAAGCCGTCTTCTTCTCTTCCTGGGCAGAGATGGCCCTGTGATTGGCACCTCGCCAATGGAATATGAAAAGGAAGATGGTGCCTCTTCTGGCCAAGGTGCTGTGTTTTGTTTTGTTTTGCTTTGTTTTGTTTTGTTTTGTTTTGTTTAGAGAGAAAGACCATGAGTGGGGGAAGAGGGGCCTAAGGAAAGAGAGAATCTTAAGCAGGCTCCACACGCAGTGCAGGGCCTGATGCGGGGCTCGATCCCATAACCCTGTGATCACAACCTGAGCCAAAATCAAGAGACGGATGCTCAACTGACTGAGCCACCCAGGTGCCCCCCTGGCCAAGGTTTGTACAAAGTGGCTGTGCCTCCCATATATGCTTTCTCCTTCTACAGCTCATGAAGAGGGTGGCAGGGGTGTAGGGCATGATGGAACTGAAAGACAAAAGAAGTCTGGATTCCTGAATCACCACGTGCAAGAAAGCTTTCCGCCAGCCAGACGCCACCATCTCAGAATGTAGAGCAAAAAAATAAAGTGCTATCATGTTGAATAGTCCTATACATGTTTGGACAGCCTGATGTACCCTAATGCGGAAAGTGAGTGACACGGTGAGATGTGCATTTGAGAATGAGCCTCACATCTCAAATATAGTTTTTGTGATGAAGAGAAACATCAGGGTTTCATTTTACTGCAATACTTTTTATATTATCACGTTTCAAAGTGCCCGACACATCCCATCATTCCCAGAGCGCCAAAAATCTTAGACAACAAAAAAAAGCATTTTATTTATAGATTGGCTGCGGGGTCATCTCCTTCAGACATCGAAAACAAGGCCAAAAAGTCTTCCCATACTATTTCCCTAAGTATTACATCCAATTTTCCCTTGAATACCTCCGGTTCTAGTGTCCTGACAGCTTCCTGAGCAGAATTATTCTACTGCCTGATTGACCTTCATGGCTCAGAATGTTCTTGGCCTCAGTGTCAGACTTTAGTTTTCCTCCTCCAGACTTCAGATAACTGGCCAGACTCTGGTGAGTGAAATAGCTCTATAGTCAAAAATCCAAAATATGGCCTTAAATAACTTAAATTTTCCCTGGGTGCGATCCATTTAATTGTTGTACAAGGGGATGAAACAAGATCTTCATCCGACAGCCCCCGAGATTTCAGATAACTCAGCTACGGTGACCACACAAGGGATAAATCCGTGACTGAGACTCGCTCTGATGAGCCCAATCCACTAGGATCTGAAAGAAGGAGGCACTTTGGCCACGGACTCATGCTCAAGTTCCTTAATAGCTTGGGAGTTAAAACTTTGCATTCATGGGGCATTCTGGTTTTGACTGAGTCTACTTGCAGGCACTGGAACAATATTGGTTTTGAAAGTATTGTAATTCCCTTGAAAGTTGCCAGAGAGACTGTTTTGTAGGCAGGAGGGATCAGGAGGCAGTGAATTCAAGAAATTTATGGTGTCCTTGCTCAAAGTGAGCTTCCAGGCCTGATCCAAGAGTTGGGGAATTTGGGAAGTTTTTCTTGGTCTTGACTGAGTCCCTGTGTTCATGGGATGGCATTCTGAGACTAGGCGTGGGGGCGTCTCTTGTCTCTTCTTCCCTTGATTCCTGCCCTCCTGTGTGGAGGGGAAATAGCCATGCACACCCAGCAACACATCCTCACACTCCATTTCTTGTTCACTGACACGCAGGTGGTCTTTGCCAGGGGAGGGATCAGCCTTCACAAGCCAAGAGAGAGGGAAGTATTCACACCCGCCCATGCTCCTGGGGCAGAGGCAGGGGGTCGTGGGGGCCAGGCAGCCCGGAGCGGGTGGCAGTTGCAGGAAGTCGAGGCCAAACTCATCGCTCGGACTGGGTAATGAGGTCAATGTGAAAACAACCGGAAGGCACGTTCCTCAGGACACACAGGCAGAGTGGAAACAGCCTGACCTTGTGCTATAGCATCCAAACCCATTGAGTCAATTGCCAGGAAACATGACATGACCTTTCAGATGCAGTGAACATCTCTGGGAGAATAGGCTACCCTGCTCTTTTCCATTTCACTGCTGCCCCTGAGGCTGCAAGTCACTGGAAATAATAGGCCAGGCTCCATATCTGTGCTCCTTTAATGAAACACACACACACACACACACACACACGCAGCATCAAGTATTGACCGGGGGAAACACACACACGCATCTGTGTGTATAAGCATACAAACATACATATGTACACATGTATTGTGTATATTCATTTCCTAATTTATCGCAATTCCTTCCAACTTAATATTGTATGTCCTTTATTAGAATATTTGTTCTAGCTTACAGTTTAAATAGAAATCTCTGGGATCCAGTGGCTGTTTTCAAATGAGACCATAACCTTTCTTTTTATGTCTTTTATTTTATTTTGAGAGACAGAGAAAGAGAGTCAGCGGGGGAGGGGCAGAGAGAGAGGGAGACAGAATCCAAAGCAGGCTCCAGGCTCTGAGCTATCAGTAGAGAGCCTGACACGGGCTCGAACCCACGGACTGTGAGATCATGACCTGAGCCAAAGTTGGACCCTTAACTGACTGGGCCCCCCAGGCACCCCAAGACCATAACCTTTAAGGCTTCATTCTCAACGGCAGCCAGGGATCCCCGTCTTGAGATCAATAACAAAGCCACTTTCCAGCCCAGCACTAACCCAGCCCTGAAGAAGAAGGTTGACTAAATTCTACACTCTGTTTTCTATCTTCTTTTTCCTTTCACTTCTCTCTGTTCTGTGAAAATCCAGACCCAGAGCGTTTTCTTCATGATCAGCAGTGGTACATTTTCTCTCTTCAGAAAAACTGTTAACTCCCGTAGTTGGGCTTCAAACCTCAAGCCAGGAATGCCGGGTTCAGGGAATGAGCATGAAAAAGGTCTAACCAGTCTCTAAGCAGGAAACTGCTGGTCTGAAGATGATTAGATCAGGACCACACATCACCACAAGCCTTTCAAAAGACTTCACAAAGGGTCTATGGCTCTGAACTTTTCAACAGAAAAAACTTTCTGGCAGGAAAACAAAAAACTCTAGCAATTCACTTACAGTCTGAAAGATAAGATCCTATTTAAAAAAAAAAAAAAAAGAAACTTGGGGCAGGGGCAGGGGGCCCAATGTGCAGTTCATACAAGTGCTTTCGTCTTTGTTGCTGAAGAAAAAACATAATCATAATGAGCAGGCTAGCTAAACACAGGTTAATTGCATGACGATTGCATATATTGAGTCCCCCAAAGGATACCCTATGCCAAGATTGCTCTCCTCATATTCTATGCTCTACTTAAAGCTTGGAATGACAAATGGGCAACTGGGAGGGCTCCCAGGAGCTGTGAAATATATTCCCAATAGATTACAAAATACTTTGAGCAATCATTAGAAAATGTAATCACTACTTTATCATAAAACTGTTTCTCGCCATCGGAGGTTGATTTCTGTCGGTTTAATATAGCCCTAAGTCATGCTTTATGGATTCCCTCTGCAGAAACACTTTGCTGGAAGTTTCCATCAAGGTGAGCTCAGCAACAAGGAGGTTGGGGGCATGGGCAGGGGTGTGGCCTTCCTTTCCACTGACCTGGAAGATCATAATTCTTGACACCCCTGAGAGGGCATAGCTTTGGAGGTGCTCCCAGCAAAAGACACCCTACAGGTTCCATTTTCTGCAGGAGAGCCCCATGAAATTTATAAAATCAGTAAGTAATGGAAAAGTCACGTGGAGTCAAAGTTGCCCTTGAAAATCCCTTAAGTAGCTACTAAATAGACTAAGAAGAATAATGGTAACACCACGCACCTAGTCAGAGCTTATTATGTGCCAGCTTGATTCTAACCCTAAGAGGGAGGTATGATTCTGAGTTCCATTTTATAGATGTGGGAAACTGAGGCACAGAGTGATTAAGTTATATTTGCCCAAAGTCACAGAGCCACTGAGTGGTGGAACCAGAATTTGGATACTGGGAAGTCTGGCTCCAGACCAGGCTCCGCACCCCTACCTTTATTGCCTCTCAGCACACGTGGTTGGTTCGTTCCACCCAGTACATTATCATGTGTGCATCACAGACCAGAACAGGTAACTGGATGATTCTATGTCTTGCACATCTGTCTCAGCTGCTGTGTCAGCGGGCTCAGGACGCCGTAGCGGGACAGGCTTCCATGGGCATGACCAGAGCCCCCCAGTTAACATGCTGGAGGGAGTAGAATTCATCTAGTTACTTTTGTGCCATATTTTCTGCAGGGCGCATTGCACAGAGCGCAACTGACACGGGACTGTAATTAACACCTTCCTTCTAGCAGAACAAACTATAAATGCAGAACAGGGAGCTCCCTTAACACATAAAGTAAATCCAGGACACACCAGAAACCTCACCACAATGAATGAGGACAATGAACGGGCATTTTTAGCCATCTAAACTGGGAATGCCCTTCCAACATGGCAGGCATCGTTTCTTACTGATCATAACTAGGCCCCCAGTCCACCCAAACACTTCTCTGGGGGGATATAAAAGACATATGTTGGAGCACTTGTAGCATAAGCTACATCTTAGGGGAAAGTGGAAGGAAGAGGCATCAATACAAACCAAGGAAAATGACTAGCCCGTGGTTTTTCTTGTTATGAGATTTTATATTTCAATGGTCTCCTTCCCTCTTCACCCCACCTTGATGTGAGCATTGAAGGATGCAAAATATGTAGGCTGAGATGGCAAGGGCTCAGGGTGGAGCGATTCCTAGACCAGGGCAACCGTCAGATCAGAGCAGGGGATGTCACAGAGGCCTGGGACAAGACCAACGAACACCCAGGACACACAGAGGAAAAAGTGGGACCTGAGAGTTCGGAGAGCAGTAAGAGCCAAAATACGTGCAGAGCCGGCTCTAAGGGATCAGGACCCAGAAGAGGAGCCTGGAATAATAAAGGCAGGTATCCCAAGAAACCAGCCTTCGAAGATGACTCCGAGGAAGGCCCGCATCCTTCAGGCTCAAGCAGAAACTGGGATGCACTGGGGACAGGGATGGAAGTGTTGGCTCACATTGTCAACCAGCAGACAGAGTCTGGGGAAGACCACCCTCTTGACCAGACTCTCTCCCACTGTCTGGGGAACCAGTATCTACAAAGAGGGTCCACAGTCCATGACATGACAGGCAGGACAAACGAGCCAGAAAACTGGGCTCGGGTGTAGTCCACAGCACAGCTTTGGGCTCCGTGTCTGGGAAAATGGATCATGCACATCTTTTCTGGAGCCCTGTATTCAGCTCACTTTTGTGGAGAAGCAAGAGCAGAGAATAACTCAGACGGTGAGAACAGCATCAGGCCTGCAGTCGCTCCCTGGGGCGCCAAAATTCCACGAGCTTTGTGGCTGAAACAACACACGTTTATTCTCATATGGTTCTGGAAGTCAGAGGAGTCTGAGGGGAGCTTAACTCAACACGTCACCAGCGCTTCATTCCTTTCTGCACGTTCTAGGGCAGAATCTGTGTCCTTGACTCTTCCAGCTTCCAGAAGCCTCTAGCATTCCTCCATCTTTAGAACCAGCTTCCTGCCTCCCTCTTACAGAATCCCTTGGGATTATGTCAGACCCAGCCCAAGTAATCCAAGATAATTCCCCACCTCAAGAACCTTAACTGCACCTACTAAATCCCTCTCACCATATTTGGTAATATATTCACAGGTTCTAGGAACTAGGGAGTCACTATTTATCCTACCCTATATTCTTTCATATTTTAACATATTTTTTTGTTCATGTTTTTCCAGTACAGCATATACAGTCATACACAGAAATCTTTATTGAACCTCTGTCCCAGGTCAGGTTTTCCTATAGGAAGCAGTGTCTGAGAGGGAGATTTTGCATTCTGATAATTCATGAGGGAGTGAGTCCCAGAGAGACAACCAAGCGCAGGGCTAGGTCATGACTAGGCTAATGCTCCCTTCCTCTGAGGGCAGACACCCAGCAGATTACTGGGAGGATACAGCAAAAACCCGCAGGTAAGCAAACTGGCATCCAGGGAGCCATTAGCCCTGTCAGAAAGCAAAAAGACTAAAAGGCTGCTTTGGGAGACTCCTAAATGTTAAGACCAGAGGTCTTGCAGCCTAACTTGGTCATTTTACAGCAGGAGAACAAAGGTCCTGAGAGATTGCGGCCCAAGGTCGCACCAGTGGTTCTCAGAGCAGAAGTGTAGTCCCTAAGCTTGAGTCCCCACCCAGAGCCCGGTGCCTTATTCCTAGCTTACTGATTCTTGTTTCACATACAATACCAACAGCACTCACTTATTTTTCCATCTCAAAGTTCACATGATGACTGTGGGGTGAGAGAGAGAGCAAAACACCATGCAGAAACAGCAGCAGAAAGAAAGAGAAATTAACAGCCTGGGGATGCAGGAGGAGACAGAGCCAACGAAGGAGACCTTCTGGAAAGCAGCCTGGGGATATTTAGTGTGAGAATATCCTGATCACTCCTGAAGACGCTGCAATGCTCCCCACCTTAAGTGCATACCCACTCTGAGTCATGAAGAAAAGATGAAATTATATTCATTTTATGAAAGGATAAAAAACGTGTCATCCCTAGGAAAAGATTTTCCATCCCATATGCTTTGGATAAAATTTAGAGCAAAAACTCCCCTACCCTGATTACCCCAAAATGGACAATGTGAGGTTTAAATGCATTATCTTTACTGAATATGGTGTAACTTGAAAAATCTATTGCTGTGGCATAAACATTTCATCACCCAAATACAGCAACACTAAATAAAAACAGTTCTGGGAACACAGCCCAGATTATGCAGGCCTCTAATCACATTTTACATTATTTCCCAAAGTGATAAAGAATAAACTCATCAAAATTTTTTCAAGTGAGAAAAACAGGCAAAATGAGTCTAATCCCATGCAAGCTTCATTCACTTCCTGTATAATTTACGGAGGCCCAAATTTATTATGCATTTTATGTTGTTATCTGAACTCTTGGAATTTAGAGAGAAAAGAATGTGGAGCTTGGGAATATGAAGGAGACAGAAAAACAGACACAGTCATAACCATAAATCCTGAAGCATGTGGATAAACAGAGTGCTGATGCACTGAAATAAAAAGCCACAATAATGTGGTGTTAAAACAAATACATCTGCCTCTGTAATAGAAAGAGGTCTCAAGGTTCCATTCATGTGAAAGGATCAGGAGATTTCTGCTCCATAATAATAGCTGTTATTATTATTTATTAAGCACCTATCATAAAATGGATGCCTGAGGCACCTTCCGTAAATGAAAGAGAAAAGATTTTTTTTTTTAAAATCAGTGCTGAAGGCCTTATGAAATAAGAAGATTCTATATCCAATTTAGGAAAGATAGTAATCGGACCATGTGCTTTTCCCCTGTGCTGCATTTAACAGTTCCAATCAACACCAAAAGGAGCTTCCCGTCCTTCCTGGCCTTGGGAAACAGAATCAATCAGGAGTGGCCACCGGACCACAGGGCAGTTATCAAGGACCTATTGGAGCTTCAAATACCACAAAAGCTCTACCTTTATTAGTAACAAGTACCTACTTGTGATGCTAAATATTAAAAGTGAATCACATATTACAAATAGAACTGAAGACAAAGACCCGGCTCAAAAATTATTGGCTTAATTGGGACAATTTGTTAATATTTTAGCTGGGTCTACGTAACTAAAACAATTCACTGATTTGGTCAATTCTGTTGAATAACTGATAAAGCTACCAATAAATCAACTATATCTTGCTTTGTAGATGAAAAAGATCTATTAGCATACAGGAAAGATGGATGGAGGGATGGATGGAGGGATGGATGGAGGGATGGACAGATTTAAGAACAAAGAAAAAGAGAGCAAAAGCAAGAGTGAAGAGTGACAGAGAGAGAGAGAATTTCTTGCTGCTCAAATCTGCTCCAAAATCTTTCATTAAACTCCAGATTTCAGCCGTCCTCAGCAAGACTTACATCACCCCCAAATGAGCCCCAATTCTGGGAGATCTCTTTCTGGTGTCATTTCTCCCCAGGAGCAAAAGTCCCTAAGTGCCCTTAGGATGTTTTGTGATTGCCTGGATTGAACCCTCCTTAGAAAAAAATGACTTCAATTTTATAGATGCCAAGTGCATGGACTTTGCCAACTATTAATAGGTGAATAATACCACAAAGGAGAAACAGTGTGAGACCCTGAAATTTTTTTTAAATTAGTATATGCTGAATGAGTTCAAGCATCTCTTAAAGTAGCTGCATTTAAGGGATAAACTATAAATTGGCAAATGATGGCTGTTTGAGAAGTCCCCAGAGTGTCCCAAATAACAGATCAGTATATACCTAGTGCCAGAGTCAGCTGTGGAAACTGTGACATAAAATAACTAACAGGAATAGTCACTGAGTATTTCCTGTCTGTACCAATCAACTCACAATCTCATAACTCACAATAATAATAATAATTATTATTATTTCTCAAATGAGGAAACTGAAGCCAAAAAAGTTAATTAAGTTCCCCAAGAACATACAAGCTAGTAAGAGATGAAGCCAGGATTCAAAGCTGTCACTTGGTCCCCACACCATCTCACCAACAAGAAGTCTGTGCTACCGGAAGACACATAGGCATTCTGGCAGACAGACAAGGGGCATTCGAGAGGGGCTTGGGCAGCACCCATGGGGCACCTGCCAGGGAGAGATCTCCTGGGTAGCCCCCTAGATTACTGCTGGGACCTCCAGTCACCCTCCCCAGGCTCCTGCCCCCCCCCATCCTGGATCCTGCTGTGTAACAAGTGATCCCAACAAACCTGCTTACCAAGTCACTCCCTCGTTCAGGAATCTAGAACGGGCCTCAAAAGAATCCAATCCACAGTCCACATCCTAATGCTTAAGGACCCACAAGTTCTGCTCCCTCCCAGCACCTGCTGCACCCACCCTACTCACCCCCCCCCCACCTGGATGCCCTCTTCCCTCCCCTCAGGACACCTGATACTCCAGCCCCCTCAGCCCTCCCAGCGCTCCTCAACTCCAACTCCCTCCTGCTACCTTGCCCCTTGACTTTGGCTTTTGAACATGTAGTTTCTTCTGTTACATTCCAATTGTTGCCTTTATGTGTTTTTTCCTCCCAACAGGTTCCAGGCTCCCTGAGGACAGACACTTATCCTATGCTTCCTTAGGCAGAATTTTAGGCATGCAATAACAGTCCCACAAATACTGCTCAATTGAGTCTCTTCATCTATTTTGTTCAGTTCAGCCAACATTTACAGAACAGAAAGCATCATGGGAAGAGTCAGAGATTCGGAAATTATCCCTCCTGCTTTGAAAGAGGTCATTCCAAGGGCAGACAGACTTATACCCCAACCCAGTTGAGTCATTAATGCACTCTGATTGGATACCTTCTAAGTCAGGGGCTGTCATGGATGTTCTGGTTATTCATGCCAAGTAACAAACTACCCCAGCACCTAATAGCTTAAAACCACAACGATCATTTATGTTGCCCACAGATCTGCAATTAGGAGGAGCTCAGCTGAGTTGTCTTGTCTCTGCTCCAAATGGCAACTCCGCTCATGCTTGAAGGATGCACCTTCAAGATGGCTCCCTCTCATGGCTGTCATGTTAATACTGGATCTCACCAGGAGCCCACCTAGGGCTGTGGGCCAGGAGGAAGTCCAGGCTTGGACTGGATTCTGTGAGCAGGCACTGCAAGAAAGCCAGGTTGTG
The DNA here is from genome assembly GCA_028646485.1 of Cryptoprocta ferox. NCBI lineage: Eukaryota > Metazoa > Chordata > Mammalia > Carnivora > Eupleridae > Cryptoprocta > Cryptoprocta ferox. Next base: position 121,429,671 of record CM053560.1, on the reverse strand, counting down.
AGGTGTGTCACCATCTATGCCCCAGCCTCAGAAGTCACACAGCATCACTGAGACCACAGGTATGAGCCCACTTATATTTAAAAGCAAGGAACATAGACTCCACCGCCCACCAGGAAGAGTGTCAAAGTCTGCAAAAAAGAGCATGTTGCAGCCATCTAGGGAGAATACAACACAGTGAGACCCAGTGACAAACACAAACAGCTGAGAAACAATTCCTGTCCTCAAGGTGCTCACAGATTGAAAGAGGAGAGAGATGCCTACATAAATAAAGCCAGTATGAAGGTGCGTCTAACTCTTTGGCCAGTTCATATGCCTCAGGTGTTGTGCAAAGCCTTTTTCACGCATTTTCTCATTTACCTCACAACAACCATATGAAGTAAGGACTATCATAAGATGTACTTTGTGGATTAGAAAACTGAGTCATGAGCAGCCAATCAACTTGCCTCAAGTTTCAAAGCCAGTCATCGCGAGAGAGAGAGAGAGAGAGAGAGAGAGAGAGAGAGAGAGAATCCTAGGGATTTGGAGGAGCTTCACAGGGGACGCCCACTCACATTGTGCTTTGGAGAGCGCCTGAGCATTGGCCAGGAGGCAATGGAGGCTTCCAGAAGGAAGGAAGGAAGGGTGAGAAGTCAGGCACACCCCTGGCAATGCAGATGGTTCCCAAGAGCTGGAACTTCAGGGACAGTGGGGGAGGTGACAGCAGGAAAAGCCAGAGAGCCAAGGGCAGGGCAGCTCACTGAGCAGGTCACACATCACGGAACAGAGAACATGAAACCAAAGTGCACACGAAAGAGGATGAGCACCCTAATCTCTGAAGTTTCGAGGGTGGATTAAGCTGAGGAAGCTTCTTAGAAGTTGAGATGGGACTCAGAGGGAGGAATAAACTGCCCATTTTAGAGAAAAGAAAAGAACATCACCAAGGATGCCTTTCCGGGAAGAACTGGTCTACCCCACAAGGGACCACACAAGACTTGTGGAAGGGCCTCCTCATCTCTGAGAGCCCACACCGAGGAGTTCTGGCCTGGGCTCTCCTCATCTCATGACCAGATTAAACCTGTGCGACCCCCAAGGCAGGGCTATTGCATGAAAACAGCCTCAGGGCACCCAGTATTGTCCTAGTTTTGTCTCCTGAACTAAGTAAAGGCAAAATCGAATCCCAGACGGTAGGGCTAATAAGAAGTCCTGACATCCGAAGATAACAGGAGGCAACATTATCCACAGGGAGCTAATTTGCTGCGATGAGTGAGAAGGCAGTTGTCAAGCGGACTGCTGGCACCTTTGGGCTGGCTCAGCTCAGCCCTGGACAAGAGCGGCCATGAGTCCTGTGTCCCTCCCCCTACCCTCACCTCCTCCCTACCTGGTCTGTACCGGTGTCCATCAAAGGACACACAGGGGTGCAAAGGAAGATCGATTTGGACCGTGTTTAAACTCTTCCTTCCTCATTAAGAACCCCTCAGGTATCTTGAGGTTAGCCTCAGAGGGAGCCTAGAGACTCTCCTGGCCCCTGGAGAAAGTGACACAGTCTCCTGGAGTCTTTCTCAGGTAAAAAAAAAAAAAAAGAAAGAAAGAAAGAAAAAGAAAAATTTAAGACTCACCTGCTGGACTATCTGTTTACATATGCCCAACAGATTCTTCTTTCTGTCCTTCACTATCTCACAGAGCTCATTATCTGGTCTGTTCTCCCACACTTAACTGAGGAGGAATGGGGGTGTGGGCTGGAAGGCACTGGGGGTCCCAGCTGTGCCCTGAAATAGCTCTGAGGAGGCAAGCTTTTTGACTTTGCTGAGCCCCAGCACCTCATCTAGCATCGACCCCTACCTCTAGCGTGAGGGTGGGGTGTGCTGTATTAGCTTGCTCTGGGTGCATAACGAATTACCACAAACTTAGTAGATGAAGACAACACGCATTTATTACCTCACACATGGGGCGAGCGTTTGCACAGCTTAGCCGGGCACCATGCTCTGGGTGTGCTATCAAGGCTCAGGCTGAGGTCCCATCCGAAGATCAGGGCCCCCTTCCAAGCTCACGTGGTCATTGGCAGAAGTCAGCTCCTTGCAGCCGTGGGAGTAAGGCCTTGGTTCCTCGAGGCCACCTGCAAGTCCCTACCACCAGAGCCTCTCCGTAGTCAGATCACATCAGGGCCACTTGCTTCTCCCAAGCCAACAGGAGAGCGGCTCGCTCCAGCCAGCTAACATGGTTTGATATGATACAACACAGTCACAGGAGTGACATCCCCTTACCTTTGCCACATTCTGTTGGTTAGGAGTCATAGGTCCTGCCCCAACGCTCAGGGGGAAGATCACACAAAAGCACAGACACCCCAGGGCGGGAGTTGTTGGGGGTCACCCTATGGTCTGTCTGCCTCGGTGCCTCACATGGTGCCCAAGTGTGTCCAAAAGCAAGTTTTATTTTTATGTGCATGATGCTGGATTTTTATACGTCAACTTGGCTGGGCTATGAGGTCCAGTTCTTTGGTCAAATACCAGTATAAGTGTTGCTATGAAGATTTGATTTTTTAAAATATGATTCATCAACAGTCAATAGATCTTGGGTAAAGGAGATTAACCTCCATAATGGGGGCTATGGGCCTCATGCAATTAGTTGAAGGCCTTCAGAGCAAAGACTGAGGTCATATCATGAAAAAGCAATTGTGTCTCTAGTCTGTAACATAGAAACGCTTTGTGAGTTTCAGCCTGCTGCCCTGAGGAATTCAGACTCAGGACTGCACATCAGTTCTTACCTAAATTTCTGGCATGCTAGCCTGCTCTATAGATTTTGTACTTCCCGGAACTCAAAATCATGTATTCCAAATCCTTTGCAATACAGACATACATATATATATATGGATATTTGGTTCTCTTTCTCTGGAGAATCCTAATACAGTATCACTGTCCTTTTATTTTATACAAATCCATCAGTGACTAAGGACTCATTCAATCATTTGAAAATATATATACATATTATATACACATACTGTTATATATATGCATATCATATATAATATATATACCACATACATGTACACATGTAATTTTAAGCCCTACTATGTGCTAGGTGTTGTGTCAGGCATCATGAAGCTGAAATACAGTGGAAAATAACATATATATTATATAAGTCTCATTGAAATAAAAGTAGAACTGCATTTGAGTTGTGGAAAGTGCAGGGAAGTATTTGGTGTGACAGGGAATGTAATCAGGGCATCAGTTGGGTGGTGAGATGGGGAGAGAAGATGGGGAGAGAGGGAAGGCAGGGAGCAACCCTCTAAGAGAATCAGGAGGATGAGTCATTTCCCTAATATTAATGACTAAGCAATTACCAATTAATGACTAATTCATTGTCAACAAGTCCAGGATAAATGGAAGACTGAATTCCCTGAAAATCAAATGGGAAGAAAGAGCCAACATGGCAATATCGTATTCAGATGAGAGACAGGATCCAAAGGTTAAAATAGACCTTTAAGGGCATCCAGTCCAAGCCCCCAGCAGCTGCTCCCCTGCTCCCTACTTCTGGCCAAGTGAACCAAGGGTAGGTTTGAGCACAATCCCTCTTGAGCGTTTCTCACTCTTGGAGAGCTCTTCCTTCACTGAGCTGAGCTCTGCAACATGTTTCCCTCATCAGTCCTGGCAGAAGTGTTTGGGGCTACAGGGAGACTATCTCATTTGCTAACAGTCCTCAGCACATACTAGAAGCTCAAAAAGAATGGTGTTGAATGAATGAGGGAGGCTTGGAGAGACTAAATTAATTCAAAACAAAATCCAATGAGAGATTTCTGGAGGAAACTCTTTTTAACACAGGAATTAAACTAATAAAAGCAATGAGGGGAATTCTCTGAAAATTTTCTGTCTAAATTGGTTTAGGTGTTGACTTGCCTGAAGGCAAGGAGTTGAACCAAAGGACCGCTCAAAGTCTTTTCTGCCTCGTAATTCTATTCACACTAATTATATAACCATTTTCTTGAACGCCCACACATTTCTTCAACACAGTTTCATAGGAACAATAAAGCTGACCTATATCAAAGGTCAGTAGAATAAAAATCACAGTGTAGACGCTGTGAATGGAGAGATCCAAAGTAAGGGAATCTGTTCAGTCATGTAACCCACTGTGTCTAGTGTAAATCAGGTTTTCAAACAAATCCTTCCTCCTTTGGTTATTCTGCCTGGCTAACAGGCATTGTCAAGTAGAACCAATATTTATAAATGAAGCAAGATTCAGAATTCTTCCATTTATGTGCAACCCACCCCCATCTTTCTACCAGCACCTTTGACTAAAGGAACCATTGCTATAGATACTTCCAGCTAACCAGTTGGCAAATGTACTCCATTCTCTTCATAGAAACGTGAGAAAATTCAAGAGATGGGAAAGGAATGGATGTGAAGAGACAGAAAGAGAACCCAAGTGGAGAAATGATTTTTTAAGCACTGTCGGAAATTAATCAATACTTCTCAGAGGTAATTTGTGCCTCATTTGGAGCACTGAGAAAATGGGTAGATGTTAGAGCTGCCGTATCTAAGGTCCAGCCAAGGAAACAGACACCACACCAGTTCTACTTAACAGAGAGAATTTGATGTAAAGAATTGGTTAAACGCCAAGTGCACAGAACAAAGATGAAGGTTTCCCAGAAGACAGGACGTGGACCCCACAAAAGCAAGATAGCCTAGCGTCATCCAAAAATGTTATTGCCCTACTTTACCATCTCGAGGAGACTGAGACCTCAGAGGAGCCCAGGGGCTAAAATGGAACCCAAGGCAGTCCAAGTAGTAAGACATGGTGTTTTTACCATCATTTGTAAAACCCAGCAGCTGACACATATCTCTTCCATGTGTGTCTGTGCTTATTTTATCGAGTATGAAACATATGTATATGGAGCAAACTATAAGTTTTAAAATGAAATCAAAATATCATAAGCAAGTTTACATTACAGAAAGATTGCTTCATACTATACAGCATTAAATTGAGGAATACTTTCACTAATGAAGTAGCCAAGGCAAAGAGCAGTCCAATTAGAAGATTTTACACTGAGGGCGCCTGGGTGGCTCAGTCCTTTAAGCATCGGACTTTGGCTCACGGCATGGTCTTGCAGTTGGTGGGATCAAGCCCCACGTCAGGTTCTGCGCTAACAGCTCAGAGCCTGAAGCCTGCTTTGGATTCTCTCTCTCTCTCTCTCTCTCTCTCTCTCTCTTTCTGCCCCTCTGTCTCTCTCTCAAAAATAAAATAAAATAAACTTAAAAAAAAAAGAAATTGTACACTGAAATGCTCAATAGGTACAAGTATATGCCATTTCCATTGTAAGTCCTAACCCATTACTGCTTTGAAAAATTTCCATAATATACAAACCATGTATTTTTTAAAATTTTTTATTTAAGTTTACTTGACACGTAACATTGCATTCGTTTCAGGTATACAACATAGTGATTCAACAAGTTCACACGTTATCCTATGCTTACCACAAGTGTAGCTACCTTCCAGCACCATACAACACAATTACAATACTACTGACTACATTCCCTAGGCTGTAACTTTTATTCCTGTGACTTATTTATTCTGTAACTGGAAGCCTGTATCTCCCACTCTCCTTCACCCATTTTGCCAATCCCCCTACTTCTTTACCCTGGCAACCATCAGTTTGTCCCATGTTTTCATAGGTCTGATTCTGCTTTTTGCTTATTTATTCATTTTTTTTGCTTTTTAGAGTCCACACACAAGTGAAATCATATGGTATTTGTCTTTCTCTGAATTATTTCATGTCGCATAATACTCTCTTGGTCCGCCCATGTTTCGCAAATGGCATGGCCTCATCCTTTTTTATGGCTGCATAATTTTCCACATCTTCTTTATCCATTCATCTATCAATGAACACTTGTGTTGCTTCCATATCTGGGCTATCATAAACAATACTGCCATAGCAGAGAGGCACGTATCTTTCCAAATTAGTGTTTGCATTTTCTTTAGGTAAATATCCAGTAGTGGAATAACTGGATCATGTGGATTTCTATTTTTAATTGTTTGAGAAACCTCCATACTGTTTTCCACAGGGGCTGTGCCAATATACACTCCTATCAACATGTACATTTTAAATTCCATCATTAAAAAAAACAGTTCTGCCTAAATAATATTCAAATATATGCTGCCAAACACACATATAACCTACCTACAGAAATATAAGTTATACCAAAAGACCAGACAGGTTCTTTAAAAAAATAAAGAAACTCATAGAAATTAGATGAAAATTTTAAAAAAACCAAAAACTACTGAATTGCGGGTAGAGATCCCAGGTAGAAATCACAAAAGGGTCAGCTCAGCTGGGGACGCAAACATAAGCCAGTTTCCAGCCATTCTGGCTGCACTGGATGGTGTCCTGTCCACCAGTTCCCACTGCTGACTAGAAAGGGCTGACACGCCAGCCACGGGGGGGCAGATGCAGCCAGGAGACTAAATAAGCGAGCCGACCAGCCTCCTCAGCCTACAGCAGACTGGAGGCCGAGATGCACACGTGGGAGGGGGAGAAGGTCGCAGCAACATGATTATTAGACTGAAGACCACTTCTTATTTTCTAGATGCATCAAGACACATCCAGGGTTCATAAAGAATGGCCCCAGGAAGGGAATTTCATGGGGAAGAATGATTATGCATGAAACTGCTTTACTAGTTCCCCCTCCTGTGTCCAGCTCATTCACTAAAGCCTTTTGGATCTTACTGTATGGAAAACCACCACATCAAGCTCAGGAACAGGTATCAACAGGAGGACCCGTGACAGGGAGTGACAGGAAGTGTTGGGGACAGTAGCAAAGTGGCAGGCAGGTGCCATGGCTTGTTCCTAGGTATCTGTGGAGACTGGCTATATCTACATAGAAAAACTTCATGCTCTCCGGGAGCCAGATGCTCACCTGGGCTATTCTGGGGCCATGCACATCCCTGCCATTTAGAGGTGTAAAGTGGGGGCGCCTGGATGGCTCAGTCGGTTAAGCGTCCGGCTTCGGCTCAGGTCATGATCTCACGGTTCATGGGTTTGAGCCCCGTGTCAGGCTCTGTGCTGACAGCTAGCTCAGAGCCTGGAGCCTGTCTTCGGATTCTGTGTCTCCCTCTCTCTCTGACCCTCCCCTGCTCATGCCATCTCTCTCTCTGTCTCTCAAAAATAAATAAAAAACATAAAAAAAGAAAAAAAGAAAAAAAAGAAATAAAGGTGTAAAGTGCCCCAGACACAAGGTACTGTTGCCTCACAAGAACTGTGGACCCAACGGTGACAAGCCTGCTGACTTTTAAAAAAAAGCTGGAATTCTGGATGACTATGTAAACTCCCGGAGTTTCCCAACATTGCCAACTAGTTCAAAATACGTTTAGAGCCCTGTGTGAGCCTACGGCATAGGGGCCAAGCTATCCACGTCGACGGTGAAACGTGGCCCCCAGGCTGCTGGTGAGCTCTCTGGCCTAAATCCACTTCATACCCTGGTCAAACCAGAGGCCAAGCAGACCTCGATTCGAGTTCTGATTCTTACTCCTTACTTTCCTGGGCTTCAGTTTCCTCATCCGTAAAATGTGGATAATCACCCTTATTTCTCAGGTTGTTCTGAAAACTGAGATTATGCCTAGACCAGCACGGCGCCTGTCACAGAAAAAATACTCAGAAAAGTTCCCTCTGAAGCTGACGCAAGTGGCTGAATCTGAAGAAATGCTGTGTTGTCTGCCAAATGGGTTCCCAGCATGCAAGTTAGAGGGTTCTGTGGGCCCTCGGATCCACCAAGGTCAGGTGCAGCAGAAACCTCTATCCTTAGCCATTCAGGCCTTGTGCTGCCTCGCCCCTCAGTTCCCAGGCTCCGCCCAACATCTCCTCCCAGTGTTCAGGGTCCAGAAGAGCCCCAAGCTGGGCAGCAAGACCATTTGTCACAAGATGCCTGTGGGGGTCCAGCACGACTTCTCCCCAGGAGCCGGGACATACATGAGTTGTTTTAGGACCTCATCCCTGCTCTTCCTAAGAAGCTCTATCTAGTTTTCTGTGCCTGAAAACCCTTTGAAAGTAACAACGAATTTTCACAGTGAAAGAACTTAGAACTTGCACACTTAGGGAGGGGATACGGTGAGCTTGCCTAAGTCAATTCCAAAGTGAAAAGGACTCTTCTGCTGGTAGAATTATCTTCCTTCCTGTCTGCCCCCATTCCACCGGAAACCCCACTGAAATTACAGCGCAGGGGAGAAAGGCGTAGCCCATAAAGCAAGGCAGTGGTGTCACGTACATCAGTTGACAAGAGATTCTGACATACTTTAAGGAAATGAAAGGCAGATAGGGCAGTGGTGACTGATTCAATGGCCTGGAGGAAACGATAGCCCAGAGAGCCTGCAGGAAAAGGCTTATGGACAAAAAGTGAGTCCATCTGCCCCCAAACAGGGCCTCTGGAGTCAAAGGCCCAGGGTTGAATATAATGGTCAAAAGTCACACACAGAAAGGCCGACCCATCCTCTCCCCAGCTGTATTCTCCCACAGAATGCCAACAGATGGTTTACACTCCATGCAGGAACCTGGAAGTCTGTGTCCTAGAGAAACTGAAAGGGAAAAGTTACAGGACCCAGAGGCACCTTATGTCTGAACTTGGGAGGAGGCAGTGTAACTGAAGAACCAACTATGGAGGGATCCTGACTCTCAGCTGCACTTTCACAGCCCATATACAAAATGCTGGAAACCAACGATCTAGTCCTCCAGGAAACAGATTTGAGTATGTACCTGGGAAAACCGAATAAACCGGAGAAAAGGCCATCATATTCTGGCATTCAGGAACCACTAGATAACTGTCAGGCCTCCACAGAAACCACCCAAAGTTAAGGAAACCACCAGAATGGCAGAAAAGCCATCTGATATGAAAAATAGAGAAAAAATAAGCAAATAGAAAAAATAATAAACCCAGAGGAAAAGAGAAATCATACAGGGAACAGAGAGGAAAAAGTTTTTTTAATGCTATCTTGAGACAATATATTTTGCTTTCACCAAACTAAGATATAATGTTTTTCTCTAAAATAATTGCTCTTGAAAATTAAAAATATACTTTTGAAGACAAAATTAATAGAAATGTTCATAAATAATATCAGGGAAATTTCCCAGGTAATAGAACAAAGTGACATAGCATTGAAACATGTAAGAAAAAGGTAAGACATTTCAAGGATAATTCTAGAGGCTCCAAAATCTAACATACAGTAGAGAGAACAGAAGATTAGAGTGAAGCAACTCAAAAAGTAAAACAAGAAAATTTTCCCAGAAATGAAAAATACGGGTATCTAGACTACATGCTCAGTAAAATGAGAAAACACACATGTTCATAAGAAACACCACATTATCCTGACATTACAAGACTTCAAAAATAAAGAGAGTATCCTAAAAGCTTCCAGAAAAAAAAAAACAAAGAGTCATATGCAAAAGTTCAGGAACTAGCAGTGCATCAAGCTTCTCAAGACTGGGTGCTAGAAGACAATGGGGTGGGTACAATGCAGAAGGAAAATAATTCTCAAGCTGGAAGCGTATACCTCATCCAACTACTATTCAAATGTAGGGAGAGAATGAAGGCCTTTTTTTTTTAAATGTTTACTTTTGAACATTTAGAGAAAGAGAGAGAGAGAGATTGAGAATCCCAAGCAGGCTCCGTGCTGTCAGTGAAAAGCCAGACGCGGGGCTTGATCCATAGTCTGGGATCATGACCTGAGCTAAAATCAAGAGTCTGACGCTTAACTTAACCGACTGAGCCACCCAGGCGCCCCAAGGTCTTTTTAGACACACAAAGACTTGGAGTGTTTACTTACAGAGCACTCTTAAGAAACTGCAATGAGATGTACTCCAGCAAAATTAAAGAGTAAACAGAAAAGAAAAGGAAGTTTCTCATCTCACAAAGAGTAAGGACCAAAGGGGACAGTGGACATATGGGAAATCTCTGTACCTTCTGCTCAACTTTCCCCAAAGCTATTCTATAAAATAATGACTTTTTTTTTCAAAAGAAAAAAGCAGTATGAAAGGCTACATCTGAAAACTTTAAGGTTTTCCTTAAAAAACCCGTGAGTAGGAGGACAACACAGAAACTACAAAATTGGAAAAAACAACAATAAAACTTTATTACAGAACCCATGGGTTACAGCTAAATTGGCCCTGTGAGAAAAATCAAAACTTTAATACTAAGAGTAATAAACAACAAAGAATTAAAATAAGTGATTTAATAATCCAACTCAAGAAATTAGGAATATAACCAAAAAATTAAATTAAGTATATCAGAAGAAGGAATAAAGAAAGAACAGAAATAAACGATTTGGGATATAGAAAGTGGTAGAAATAAATCTAGAGCTGTTTTTTAGAAAAATAATTTTTTTTAATTGTCACTAACAAGTCAAGTCAGGCCTCCTTTCATGCCAAACAGTACAACATAGATCTTGGTCTAACAAGATAAATCTCATTACTTTCATTCTGTGGATTTCTACCTTCCCAAATTGTCACAAGAGAATCAAGGCTATGCAGGGTTTCCAAATTGGCTTCCCCTCTCCGGAAAGTTCTGAATCCTTCAAATTAGCATCTGTCGATGAGTCTTTTCAGATAATCGGGGGAGGGGGAGAACCAGGGTGGAGAGGGAATAAATAAAAGAAGCCCAATAACACTTATGTTCCTTCTATTCAGTATTGATTGTATGTCATTAACTGTTGGATTGTTTTCCACCTTTTCACTTCAAAATTATTCCAGGAAGAAATGAATATTTTTCAGCCGCTGACAGAGATCATCAAATGTACTTCTGAACTCTTCTAATGAAAGACAATTACTTTACGTTGCCTTAGGCTCTTTCCAGCCAACAGAATGTCGATATCAAATTCTCCAATTAAAAGGGACATTTATGAAAAGACTAATAAAAACTTTAAAGAATAAAGTTGGCTTAGCTGCCATGTTAGCAGTCATTAACTTTCTATCAAGTAACATGGCAGCCCCTTTTGTGCCCTGGAAAATACACAGAGAAATCCCATGTCCCGGGTTTGAATCTGAAATCTTCCACATAAGCTGTACAACTTGAACAAAACATCTACCTCACTAGGCCTTAGTTTCCTTACCTTTCACATAATCGATTTGCAAAATATTTAACAGTGAACTTTTTCCAACAAATCTTACCCAAACCTCCAATCTGTTATAAGCATCTGTTATGGGTTCAATAGCGTCCCCCACCTCCAAAAAAAATGTTGAGTCCTAACCCCCAGTACCTCAGAGTATAACCTTATTTAGATGCAGGGTCTTTACAGAGATAATGAAGTTCAAATGAGGTCATTAAAGTGGACCATCATCCAATAGGACTGTTGTCCTTACATAAAAGGAAATCTGGACACAGAGATGTGCACACGGGGAAGATGATGTGAAGAGACACAGGGACAAGATGGCCGTCCAGAAGCCTGAGGCTACCAGAGACAAGGGGAGAAGCCAGGAAGAGGTCTCCCCTCACCCCTTCCCATGCCCAGCACCTTCGGAGAGTTCGTGGCCCTACCAACACCTTGATTTCAGACTTCTGGGCCCCAGGACTGTAAGACAATAATTTTGTATTGTTCTAACCTACTCAGCTGTGGTACTTTGTTATGCAGCCCCAGCCAACTAACACAGCCTAGAGCCCCAGTTCGAACCTTCCATTTATAAGATGCCACAGAACATAACCCAAACCCCCTGAACAACACGATGGCTAAGAGCCCTGCACCTCTTTTACTCCATGACTTCGAGTGTTCTATCACGACCCTGAGGCACTAAAACTCTGAGTCTTCATTCACAGAAGGCCATTTCACATGACACTGGAATATCACGTGTATGCTCATGCAGTCCATGTCCTTAAAAATGACTGAAGTGTGTAGAGTTTATCTGCTACTCTTAATTGTAACATTTAATTGACCTGGATATCATATGCCCTACTCATGCCAGATAAAAGAGAAACCAGTGTGGGTCTTTTTAGAAAATAATTGGTGACAGAGAGATGGATGTTAAGATTACATTTGTAACATCTTAGTTGTGTGAGCGATGGCGGAACGTGCTTGAAGGTACAGCCGACTGCCAGCAAGAAGTCCTCCCAATGAGATGATCGCGGTCGCTCACAACATTCGGTTCTTTACCTTCCCCTTCCCCTCCCTGCTCAGACAGGCGTCACCAACTGAATGACTGTGTAGCAGGCCCGCTGCCACGTTTTCCCAAGTCTCCATTTACTAAGCTTTTTACTTTCACTATTTTGTTTCATCCCACAGCATGCCTCGGGGAGGCAGGAAGGGGTCAGGGAGGAAACTGAGGCCCAGATGATTAAACACAAGTCCCAACTTGCCTGAACAGAAGGACACTCCGGTCCCTGAGAGCTTTGGAGTGACAACAAGGGACAAAGCCCATTCTCCTTTTTCCACAAGAAGAGAAGTAACTCTCCCAGAGGGCTCTGGGGTAGAGTCCCACAGCCCCCCTGGAAAGCTGTCCGCCACTTCCTTTCTGGGAAATTCTCCGCACCCCTTCCAAGCCTCAGTTCCCTCATCTGCTCGCCCTGCAGCACATTCTCAGAATTACAGGGTCTAACGAACTCAGGGCACACGGAATGGAGGCGTGGAGGACACGGCGAAGACAGGATGTCGCAGGCTTTGTATTTACTCATGGGGATCTTTCTCCAGCTGGAAGATCTGCGACCCGCAGGCCCCATCTCACTGCCGAGCCTCTCCAAGGAAGGACGTCCAGCGCAGCCTGCAAAGCGCTCTGTGACCATGTTCAATCCAAAACCGCAGGGTCCCTCCAAGTATCATGGAAACCTTGACTCTGGGGAGTATTATCAATGGAGAAAACAAGAGTCTGTCTCATTTAGCTAGTTACCAAGTTCAAATCCATTCTTATCTCTTCAGGCTTCTCTTCTCTTCCTTTTCTTTCTTTCTCTCTTCCTCTTTATCTTTCTCCCTGTCTCTTTCTATCTATCTCTCTCTCTCATCTCTCTCTCCCTTTTTCTCTTTCTCTTTCTCGCCCCCTCTTTCTCTCTCTCTCCCCCCTCTCTTTCTTGCTCCCTCTTTCTCTTTCTCTCTCCCCCCTGTCTCTTCTCTCTGTTTCTCTCTTTTTCTCTCTCATCTCTGTCTCTCTTTCTCTCCCTTCCTTTCTTCCTCCCTTTCTCTGTTCCTTCCTTCCCTTTCCTTTCCTTTCTCTCTCTCTCCCTTTCTTCCTTCCATCCTTCTTCCCTCCCTCCCTTCCTCTCTTTCTTTCAGAATTTTCTGAACCTAATTTTGCATTGGCACGTCCTGCCCAGCATTGCACTTCTGAAACAAAACAGAAACCCCACTTGGTATATGTAAGTTAGAAACTTATTTTAACTATGGGAAGAGATTGTTTGCAATTCTTTAGCAATGCTCTGTGGTATAGAACTAGAACAGAAAAACATAATTCTAAACTATTCTCCTCTATCCCATCTTTCTTAAAGGAAAGAGAGAGAGAGAGAGAGAACACCTGGCTGTCCATTGGTCTTTGGAGTAAGAGGCTGCCAGTGTAGAGAGGTAAGAAGAAAAAAAAGATTAAGTTGAACTTTTACATTGGAATGTAAAATGCTTACATTTGGAAAATGCTTGTAGAGCACAGACCTGTCACCAGGGCCACCTGGGAGGAGGAAAGAGTGGCCCGCATCTCCACTAGCTCACAGGCTAGCTACAGACACAGCCCAAAAAGCTTATAAAGACAGAAGAGTGCGGGGATGCAAAGGTGCAGGGAATCCCTGAGGACTATGGGAAGTGAAAGGAAGCACACTTCAGTCTGAGGGTGAGCAGGGAAGGGGACTTCCATCCCTCCTGGGCAGCGGTTACACACAACAACTTTGTAGTTTGCAGGCTGTTCCTGCCTTGAGTATGAGGTCAGCCTAGTTCCTTGAAAGATTCCGAGCCTGATTCTTCTGCAGGCTCCGTCAAAAAAGGAGAGCGGAGAGGGCACCTTCCTTGCTTCGAGAGCATTTCTCACACAGGACGGTCTCTACCAGGCTCCGACAGCTGTGTTCATTCTGGTTAATCCAGACGGTGTGGAATTAAAACAGCGTGCTGACCCTCTCAGGGAGGCAGCGTGCTGCCTAACTCTCAAACTCTCAAACGCTTTGACCCAGTGACTTGTAAGCTGAGCCTTCTCAGCATTGTTCCAGGTTAATGTGGCATCATAAGATCAAGCCCTGCGTGCCTGGCCCCGGAGCGCCCAGCCCTGGGATGCTGTCGTGAGAAGCATCTGGATCTTGAGCCAGAGCCTGAAATTTGGATGCTCTGTACAAGGACTCGTGCCCATGGGCACTGTGTGTTCGCACCACCTGCAGTGCATGAATGCACAGCGGTATGTACTGGCCGCAGTCAGCTGACCTCTCAGTGCATCCTGACTAAAGCCGTCTACCTTAGTGGCACAGCCCCTGGTCCCCAAAGAAAATGTGCATGCTATGCTCCCCATGTTCGCACGTAAGCCATCTCAAATACACCTTCTGATTCAAATGAAAATCTCTCCAGCTGGTTTCTCATGACGCATTAACAACAGAGAATCGTAATTTTATTTACACAGGGAAGAGCTGGGCTATTTTTATTCTTAATTTTTAAAAACTTTTATTGTGACCTATAACACACTGCTATCAGTCAGAGATCCCTCAGCCCTGTCAGGGAAAAACAAACATCTGACTGTCGAGGGCTGAAGCATTTCTCTGGTCAAGAGCCGCCTACCAGGAGCAAGGACTGTGTTGATTTGCTCCAAAAGAAAAATGCCACATCAGGGACATCGGGGACAGCAGCTGCAGTGGAAGTCGATACTCGATTAAGTAGAGGATTGTTCACACTTATTTGCCAGGGTCTACCCACCATCTGCACGAGCCAAAAAGGTGAGTTACATGGGATTATACCAAGTACGCGCCAAGTACGCCTTCTAGGGTGGCACTTAGGTCAAAGCAGAGTCAGAACTGTAGTCTAGCTTCTGGTTCACTATCAAGGCAATGAGGAGAAATTCCAGGGACTTCCCATAAATAAAGAACTTATTTATTAACTCTGCCCATGGCCAGGTACATGTATCTGGATTTTATATTCCCTAACTAGGGAGATAACCATAAGATGAGTTCCCAGACCTCCTGGGACCCCTGTGATTTGAACTTGGCTCAGTTCTCAACTTACAACCTGAGCACCACAAGCTCCCATTTCAACAGACAGATCCCAGTGGCACGTGGGGTCTCCAGGAATTAGCATCGATCCAAAGTCGGAGAATCCTGAAGAGTCTATGTCTTTCTTTTTCCCCACTGTGGCGGCACCCTTACTAATGACCCCATCTCCCTCTGGGGAAGGCTTGGAGGAAGATTTACGGTCTATACTTGTGACAGCACAGCAGTCCTCAAGGGAGCCCTGCCTCCCCCTCCAACAAGGGGCTCTCCATCTGAGAACTGGCTTGGACCTGGGACTGGAGCGCAAGGCCAGACTCTCCACAGTGAGAGTTTTCCATAATACAGATATATTTTAGTAGGCTTCCCATCCAATTCATTCCTAAGGACACCATGACCATTAGCCACTGCCAGAGATGCTGGTGGGGCACAGCCCTCCATCCCCATTGAAGCCACCCCCGGTCATCAGACAGCTCACAGGGAAGGGTGACCAGCAAAGCTTGTCAAGAATGCTAGTGTCTCCCCTCCCCCCTGCATTTCCCACCTCCTTAACAAAGCGGGGAGGTGCTCTAGGCCCCCTTGAGGGATGTGGTGGGCAGAGGAGAGTGAAGTTTGCACAGAATAAATCCACTTCCAAACTCCCATTTCCCTAAGCCTTTGGATCCCTTTCTCCACATCGTGCCGAAGAAGCTCTGGTGTCTCACTGTCATTAAGTGTAAGTCACCACTGGGGCCGAGCTGTAGTCATCCAACCAAATAAACCATTAGAGCCGATTACAGCTGCATGTGAGGTTCTGGATCCCTGGGAAGTGCAACCACATAGAGACACTTGGTCGTCTGGGGTTCCATCAGGTCTTCTCTGTCTAGCACCCTTAAAATACGTTACTACGCATATTCCCTGGGTTTCTGATAATATAAGTTACCAAAGTCTTGCAATCATTTGGTAACACAGGCCATTTCCTCCTGTGCCGGCTACTTTGTTCTTATTCTCCGGAGCGTGCCAAGCAGTGAGAGGTGGCTGGCTAGGTGTTAGTTAAGGCCTACCTGGCAAGGCAACTTCCCTGCATGAGATTATTTCAGCGTCTTCGCATGATAAAAGCCTGGTCTCCCCAGGCACAGAAGACAAGCCGCTTCCATGGTCGAAAGAGCATCAAAGTGTCTCACAGCTTCCAAATTATTAGCTTCATCTGCCTCCACCCAGATGTCCCTATATCAGGACTCCCTAAGAACACCCTAAATTTCACGTGAGAGACTTGCCATAGCTTTGAATTCGCTTTGTAATTCAAAAATAGGTTGTATTCTGCATGATGCACAATTGACTGTTTTGTCTGGTTTTCAGGAAGGTCAGCACTAGGGCTACAAGGGAGAGGTTATGAGGGAGCTTGCTCTAGAAGCTGTCTGGTTCTCAGACCAAGACTTGAACTGAGAGTTGAAGGACGCAAGGGTGTTGTTTTTTCTTCTGCAGGTGCTCCAGCACATTGAGAAATGCCATCCTATATCCCACAGTCCTTGTGGCCATCACCCTACCTAAGAGTCAAGTGCAGCACCCCCTTAATTCCCATGGCCTTTGCTTCAGTAAGCATTTCATTACGAGCCACTGCGGGGGACACTGATTACCTATGACGTCACTACATGCCTCGGCAAAGAGCCCAGCACTGAACTCAAGTCCAAGAACACAACAAAATCACGCTCAAATCCCATCTTTGAGGATCTTTTTCCCGGAGTCATTCCTGGAACTATTTTCTGTACCATTAAGGGTTCAGTCAGGAGACAAGAACCACATCAATTTTAACAGAGAGAATTTACTATAAAAATCGTATTAACTAATATTGGGGATGAAAAGGAAACAAGGTGGGCGCATAGTTATTGCAGAGGGAACACCCAGAATGTCTCCCAAATGAGGTTCCTAAACACCTCCCCCAGTCTCTCGAGTTTGGTAAAAAAATGTAAATGGCAGCCACAACAATAACAGGACCTCATACCATTTAACAAGCTTAGTTCATCATAAGTTATGAGTGTTTTGCACAGAAAGCAGCTACCTGTAGGAAGCAGGTACTGCCCCTTAGGCAGCAGGGACAAAGGGAAGAGGTTGGGATTATTGAAATTTAGAAGCTTGAGGGCGAGATCCTGCAGAACTAGAATCAGACCCTCCAGGACAGGCCAGTGCTCCACTGGGACTGGATGCCATGCTGGCTGGAGTTGTGTTTTCAGAGACAGGGCAACTGGGCTGCTGGAAGGAGACTAAGAAGGCTTCAAATTGGGGGCACCTGGGTGGCTCAGTCGGTTAAGTGCCCGACTTCGACTCAGGTCATGATCTCATGGTTCGTGGGTTCGAGCCCCGCATCAGGCTCTGTGCTGACAGCTAGCTCAGAGCCTGGAGCCTGTCTTCGGATTCCGTGTCTCCCTCTCTCTGCGACCCTCCCCTGCTCACGCTGTCTCTCTCTCTCTCTCTCTCTCTCTCTCTCTCTCAAAAATAAATAAAACATTTAAAAATTTCAGAAAAAAATGAAGGCTGCAAATTGGAATCCAATGCTGCTGCAGGAATCAACTGGACCCATTGGGGTGAAGAAGCATCACTGCGGTGACATCAGAAGGACAACGTCCCTCCATCTCCCAGACCTCCAGC
Organism: Cryptoprocta ferox; assembly: GCA_028646485.1. Classification (NCBI taxonomy): domain Eukaryota; kingdom Metazoa; phylum Chordata; class Mammalia; order Carnivora; family Eupleridae; genus Cryptoprocta; species Cryptoprocta ferox. Next base: position 121,411,948 of record CM053560.1, on the reverse strand, counting down.
CTCTCCCCAGAGGCCATGGCTGGCAATGCACAACTGAGCCATTTGGCAAAAGAGAATGTGACTTCCCCAGAGCGCCATCCCCAACATCAAAAAAAGTGTGTGAAAAGGTAGGTTTAGAGCGCAAAGGTAATAGGTTAATAACCAGCAGACCCACACACAGACAAATGCATAAAACCTCGGCGTATACAAGTTAAACACTGCCAACTCCAAGAGGCTACTTCATACCCTTTCTGTTCATAGCCCCCCGGCCACCCCACGAAGGCAATCACAGTCCTGACTTTTGAGGTATCACCTCCATGCTTCCCTTTATACTTTCATCACCCACCTATGCAACCCCAAACACTGCAGTTTATTGTCACCAACTTTTAAACCTACAAGATGTTTTCTTTTGTGCCTCGGTTCTTTTACTCAACATGTAATTGTATATAGCTATAGTTGATTTATTTTCCTTGCTGTATAGTATTCCACCGAATAGCTATGTCATTGTTCATTAGCCATTATAGTTGATGGACACCTAAGATGCCTCCAAACAACCAATGATTTTAAGGTACCAACAGGAATTTTGAATACTTAGGATACTTATTTTGGATAATTAGATAACTTACTCTCAAACGTGTTGGTCTCAAGATCCTTTTATACACTTAAAACTAATTGAAGGCGCCAAATGATTTTGTTTAGACAGATTTTATCTATCAATATTTACTGTATTATAAATTTAAAATGACAAATGTGAATATATTTATTAACTGACTTAAAAATAACAATGAAAAACCTATTATATATAAGCATAAATGACACATTTTTACTTTTAAAAACTATATTTCTCAAAACAAAGCAAAAATTAGTGACAGGAGGGGCCTGGTTTTACATCGTGCAAAGCTCTCTAACATCTGGCTTCACAGAAGACAGCTGCATCATTAGATCTGCTTCTGCATTCAATCTGTTGTGGTAGCTTGTCTGCTGGAAGTATCTGAAGAAAATCCAGCCTCAACAGATATGTTCTTTTTTTATGTTTTTTATTTATTTTTGAGAGACAGAGAGAGAGAGAGCACGAACAGGGGAGGATCAGAGAGAGAGGGAGACACAGAATCCAAAGCAGGCTCTAGGCTCTGAGCTAGCTATCAGCACAGAGCCCAATGCAGGGCTCAAACCCACGAACCGTGAGATCATGACCTGAGCCACAGCCAGACGCTTAACCGACTGAGCCACCCAGGCGCCCCTAAAAATATTTTTTTAACGTTTATTCATTTTTGAGACACAGAGAGTGACAGAGTGTTAGTGGGGAAGGGGCAGAGAGAGAGGGAGACAGAATCCGAAGCAGGCTCCAGGCTCTGAGCTGTCAGCACAGAGCCTGACAGGGGGCTTGAACCCACGAACTGTGAGATCATGACCTGAGCTGAAGTCAGACGCCCAACTAACTGAGCCACCCAGGAGCCCCACACACAGATATGTTCTTGAAAAAAGAGAGACCTTGCAGACTCGCAGGAATTGTCTTGGGGACCGCCAGGACCACTCTTTCCAAACTTCAGAAAGATGGTCTAGGAAAAGTAGATGTGATTCCTGAACAGAATTGCATGGAGAAAGGGCTGCCGGGTTTTGGCACTTCTTGTAACTTAAATGCTCTGGTTTAAAGCATCCTCCATCCCCCATGTGAGCTTCCTACCACGCCCTCTGCGAAAAGAAAATTAATAGTAAATTCATACAAATAGATGAGCGGAGGGAGGCAGAACAGGGCTGGGGGGTGGGGCGCACCATTCTACCTGTTGACCAGGCAGTGCCGTATCTGGACCCCAGTTTAAACTCAGAGAGAGCATGTTCTCCAAGAGCATTTTGGGGGCGCCTGGGTGGTTCAGTTGGTTAAGAGGCCAACTTTGGCTCAGGTCATGATCTCACAGTTCGTGGGTTTGAGCCCCGTGTCGGGCTCTGTGCTAACCCTTCAGATTCTGTGTCTCCCTCTCTCTCTGCCCTTCCCCCGCTCGAACTCTGTCTCTGTTGCTCTCAAAAATAAAAAATAAAAAACATTTAAAAAATTTTTTAAAGAGCATTTTGAGCCACTTCTATAGGAAACATACAATACTTTCATAATAAGAAAATAAAAGTTATTTTCTAAAGAAACAATAAAACAAGGAGGAGAGATGGAACATCCAAAAGCTTTCCTCACTTTTCTCCTTGACAATGGGAGCCCCAGGGCAGAGAGCAGGATGGTGGCTGAGAGGGAAGGATAGGAGATGGAATGCTCAGGTAGATGAGAAGCCCACCGCTCTGCTCCCAGACAAGAAATTCACATGACACACATCAGAATAGGATTTCCTGTTCTGCAAGAAAAGAAAAGCGTATTTTTCTAAGTTCCCATTTCCCCATCAATGGGCTTGAAATGCAAACCGTAAGAGTCAGGAATAGAAACAACACGCAAGGAGCATGTATCACGACCCGCTGGCCAAGACCCCCCCCCACCGCCACACTGCCTCCCCCTTATGCATTACTCGGTGTCTCTGAGTTCCTGCTTGAGTGAGTAGAGTAATAACCCCCAGGATCCCAAAGCGGTCCACTAAGTCAGATCAGGAAACCATCCACAGAGTAGAGCTGTCTTGGAGCACAAGAGGTGGGGCCTCGCTAATGAACAGCAGCCTGGTTTGACAGCCTGGGCTGCTCGCCAGACTCATTTGTTTCCAGGCCTTCTGCCTGCCAACCGAAGTAGTTGAAAATTAATAGGTCCCCAAAATATTTCTTTGGACACACAATGTAAGAGCTGCCAACTCTGGCCACTTCCACTGATGGCAGAAGCAGCAAAGTTGAAATGAAGTGAAAGGGAGGAACCAACGTGCCGTAAAGCACACTCCACATGGAAGGCATCCCAAAAGGACAGTAAGGGTGGGCGCTGCATTCAAGGGCACTGTTTCCTCTACGTTCAGCCTCTGCTCTCGAGTGTCAGCAGGCGACTGCAAGAACATGAGAAGGAAAGCCTTCTCCTGCTACCGTAAATAATAAATAAGTGTTCTTTTGCTTTAATGTTTATTTTTGAGAGAGAGTGTGTGAGCAGGGGATGGGCAGAGAGAGAGAAGAGGACAGAGGATCCAATGCGGGGCTTGAACCCACAAACCACGAGATCATGACCTGAGCCTAAGTCAAACCCTTAACTGACTGAGCCACCCAGGCACTCCAATAATAAATAAGCATCCAAATTTACGGGAGTTTTCACTTAAAACAAGCCATGTAGTAGATACTAATCTGCCATGGGGGAAAGGACAGAAAGTAGATTTACACTGAAGAATAAAAGGTGAAACAAAATGACAGGAGAACAGTTCTGGAATTCTAATAAAGATAATATGTTAATTCTTTAATATACACAGAAATCTCTTTTTTAAAAAAATAGGTTGATTGAAGCAGATCATTGGCTGCAAAGTGTCTCAGATTATATATTTTCTCATCACACATGTTTTTGTCAAATCAGTACCAGCAATTTATGGATCTCTGGATTTGCCCCACCCTCTGATTCAGCCCTGGAGACAAGTCTATGTGGTTAATAAGCCTCGTGTCTCTGTTGGTTGAGCTTACCGGGCACCCAGCACAGCGCCCAGTCCTGTTCCATACATTACCCCGTTCCATTCTTGAGACAACCCAGATATCTCCATTTTCCACACGAAGAAACTGAATTCCAGAAGTGAAATAACTTGCTCTCTGATATATAGACACGATCTCAAATGCACTGCTATTGGGATCAAAACAAAACAATATTCAACTTGAAACTCTGTGTGTGTGTGTGTGTGTGTGTGTGTGATGGGGAGTGTGGCAAAAGTGACAAAGTTGTCTAAAGCTACTTCCACAACTTGAGAAGCATTCCCTATGAGCTAGATGCAGGAAGCAGCTGCAGGAAATTCACATTTATGTTGATGGGAAAACCCAAGGAGGAATTCAGTTTGGGATTTCAAGGTGCCACCAAGGGAAAACTCTAAGAGACCAAAGACAGACAAACCAGATACCTAGGGGCTGCAAGCTATTTTTAGGCCTTCGTGGCTCTATCCCTAAAAAGCACAGCACGTGTCAACCACCTTCAGAGACATGTAGCCAAAGGAACCTCACACTGTAAGAGATTGTCTCCACAAAGTCTTATACCCATCTCAGACAGTCTGGGACATGGTTTCTTCCACTTAACCAGTCATGACTTACAAGATTGAATACAGACCTGTGTGTGTCAAGAACCCAAGCAGTCGGTATCAGTCAGGGCTATTAACACTAGCTGCTGTAACAAACAAGCCCCAAATTTCTCACTGATAGAAGAGACCAATGTAAGCTGGGTAGCTCTATTCTAAGCATGTCTCAGACACATTTTATCTTGTGGTTCTGCCACTGGGTCCTCTTAAAGTCTCTCTGGATCCTCTACATTTAGAGTCTGCATCACACAGGAAAAATCATTTCTGCCCATATCATTGGCCTGAACTCACTGTACCATCTGATATAAAGGAGGCCTGGAGAAAAGCAATTTAGTTGTGTGTCCAGGAAGGATTGGAAAACCAGCTATGTGAATAGCTGCTCAGCCAACAGTCCCTGTGATTCCTGGGGCCCCACCACAAGAGGGAATGTCTATAGAGGAGGCAGGTGGCGGGGGAGACAGTGTGGATGCAGTGCTGGGAGAAGAAAGAGGCATCCACGGAATTCATTCCCAGTTCTGCCTAGGACTAATGCTGTGTCTTGGCCCAAATACTGAACCTCCTTAAACTCAGTTTCCCCATATGTAATGTGATGTTTAAAATAACTCATCCCAGGGCTGTTATGAGGACTGATTAAAGCAATGCATAGCAGTGTGGCCTTTAAATGATTAAAGACCAAATACTGGACCCTTTGGCCAAGGAAGGACTTTGATAATGTCGCATAGGAGTATGAGAGCTAATGATTCCTGCTGGTGGTAGGGGTGTTTCTCAGGAGACGGTCAGCCTGAAAGCTGTTCCTTGCCCCCATCCAGGAAAGCCTGCTTGGCACATGGCCCCCTGGAGCCAGCCCTTTGCCCAGAGAGGCAAGGCAGAGGCATGGTGCCCTGAGAAGGAAGCCCAACCCCAGACAGTAAGCAACGATGCAGAGTCTTTAGCAGAAAGTGCTCGAAGAAGGAAAACATCCTCTAGTCCAGCTTTGCCTGGATCCAACAGCACCGTGCCAGGATCAAGGAGAACTGGCAGTGTGGAAATCCACTGTCTAGACAGTGACCTTTGGATATTGGCAGGGAGAGGGACTGAAGGTTTTTTCCCAGCAGTCCTAGAGGCAAGGATACAAGGATACTTCCTGTTCACCCCAGAGCCCAGAGCAAAGGGAACTGACGAGGGTCCTGGAGGCAGACATGTGGTGCACCAGGGGGAACTGAGAAGACCCAGTGAGAAGAGAAGAGCCACATCCCTCAGCCACACACCAGAGGAAGCCAATAGCACCTCCTCCTCCAGCCACCCCCCACCCCCAACCCAGAGGACGCACCACTGCCCACGCAGCTCAGCCTCTGGGGGAAGCCCTCACACTGCTTCATCCCAAGTGAAATCATCGTGCTGCCCATGATCAGATCGTCTTTTGGCTCTGTGCCTAAAATCAAGAAAAGGATTTTATGCTAAATCTCAACTTTATGGCTTGGGGCTTGATCACTTAAGATGGCTGATTGGCAGGGCTCTCTCTTTCCCACTTGTTCTCGGAAATCACAATGGGGCCAAGCTCTTTCAAGCTGCCAACTCCACCAACCTGAGGAGAGACATCTCATCCTTGTGGTTACAAAATGGCTGCCCAACCTCCAGCCCTTGCAGTGCTGTTCCAGACAGGCAAAGGAGCAGAAGGGAAAGGCAAAAGGTACATGCCAGCTAAACCTGCCCCTTTTTTATCAGAAAAAAACAAATAGCTTTCCCAGAAGCTCCACCCAGTAGACCTCCATTTCTTTGGCCAGAACGACATCACACAGCCACCCCCAACTGCAAGACTTTATGGGAACTTATGTTCTTTGGCCTGTCCATTGTCCTCCTGACCAAAAAAAAAAAAAAAATCTGTTCATAAAGAAAGGAAAACATGTATCAGGCAGGCAGCCAGCCATATTGGCCACAGAGTATATCCAAAAGGCCCACAGAGCTTCACTTTGGGGGGAAAAATTCAACCCAGAATTGAGGCTAAGGCAGGCACAATGCCCTTTTTAGCATCCTCTCTGACAGTTCATTTCCATCAAGGCCCAAATGCCTGGGACAAGACTAGCAGCACATCGTCCACCTGACTCACTCAAACAGCTCAGAATGTGTGCATTTCCACATAATTACTGATTTCCTCAACAGATTTAATGTCTAAGTTTATCTTCACTTTAATCCAATTTCATGCTTGGAGCAGAGGGATTTCAGCAGAAGGTCTTTCTTAACCTTCTGATATCATTAATTATTGCTACACTGGGAGTTAGTGCACAGAACAAGCAGGTTTTTAAATAGAAATCATTTGTCTCTCAGCAGGGAGACTAACGGCTTTATTTCCGAATCCTCGAGCTGCTGCCCTGAGTAATCGGTTCATGGTGATCTCCCTGCGCTCACCTCTGTGCGGGATCAATCCTTCCTCCTTGGTTCCCAGATCAGCCCAATTTGCCACCTGTAGCGGGAGGAGTCCATTTCCTCCTTTAATTGTTGAATAGGGTTTTCTAGAAGGAAAGGCCAGCCTTCCCCTGAGCTCTGGGCATTTGGTCATGGTTTCTGGTGCTTTTCTGCTAAGGGAAATCCCCTAACTCATTAAAAAAAACACACACACACAAAAAAAATAGATTAATTGACCAGTTCAGTAACAAGTCGCTCCAGGACCCAATAAACTTTGCAAAGAGTACATTCCAATTACAACTGGGCTCAGCGGGAACCCAGCGGGCACGCCAGCACAATCTTTCTCCAGCACGCAGGAATTCTTACATTTTCTTCTAGATTCGTGTCACTCTTTTGCTTCAGCGTGGGCCCTGTGGTTCACCCACTCTGTCACTCTCCCTGCTGCTGTGACCCAGAGTGCGAATGACTGTGAAACCAGTGGGGTCTCAGAGAGGGTCACTGCAGCCGTGGGTTTGCAGGAGCCCTTGCATGGGGCATTTCAGTCGAGGGGGGACCGTGGTCCCCGGAGCACAAACATCTGGGAAGTTGCTGGAGCCCCGGCTGCTGGTGCAGCTGCAGACGGCCCTTCCCAGCACGTGAAGGTCAGCAGGAAGCAGGGATTTCAGTGACTAGCCTGATTGCAAAAGCAGACCCAGGGAGTGTGAGATAAGGCATTTGCTAAGAGGCATTCCTCAGTGAGGATGCTTCTGGAAGGCTCTGCTCCTTTCAGAATGAGCTTCACCACCATTTAGGAGCCTTGGACACCATGAAAACATCCCCCACAACGAGCACCTAATAGAGAGAGTGTAAGAGATTTCATGCAAGTGCAGATTCCAAATCAACTCAACACATGTTTATGACGCAGCCCATGTAGCAGTTCTCATCTAGAATTCATGGGATGCAAACCATTAGGTCAAGGTCTTTGCCTGCCTCTACAAAGAAAATACAATTTAGAGGTAAAATTAAAGTACAGCTACCAGAGCATTGTCAGTTCAGCAACTCTTTTCCTGGCTGTTTTCCCCTGGATGTTTTTTCCCCATTCCAACTTCCATGCACTAGTCTCTCTTTCCATGCAGGTCAAAGGAGCTGGTCCTGCCACTGACAGAAGGACAGGACTTGTTTTTTCACACAAGAAAAGGCAAAGCAAACACCTGAGTCCATGCACGGACTCAAGGGGAGGTGCCTGCTTCCAGAAACCCCCAGCTTACAGCCCTTCATGACCTCTAGCTACATGCCTCCAAGTGTGTCTTTGCCATAGCTCCCAAACTCCTCAAGGTCCCTGGTCAAGTCTGATTGATCTCAATATGCCTAGCCATCGGCACAGTGCCCAGAAGCTAGTAGGTACTGAATCAGGATCTCTGTACCTCGCCACCACTAACATTTTAGGCTGGGTCATTTGTTGTGGGGACTGTCCCAGGCACTGTAGGATACCTGGTTCTACCTGGTAGATGCCACCCCGGCAGCACCCCCCACTCTGGATATGATAACCAAAAATGCTTCCAGGCATTTTGTCTGGTTGGAACACCACTGAGCAGCACAAATGTTTGTTAAATGAAATAAATGAGTTTAGCTGCACAGAGGCTGCTTTTGAAGTCTAATTTCTGACAAGTGTTTCTCACGATCTTTGCAGAACACCCCACGGGTGGGGAACAGGGCCATCGCATGTATTCAACAGGCTCTCGGGGTTTGTGAAGGTCTTTCCGAGTGCCAGTGCTACCGCCTACCAGTTGCTAACCTCCGAGACGAGGTAGTAGAGGTCATAGTGCATGGCCCCTGCCAAATGCCCCTCGGTCTAAAAAGCCCACAGCCCTTTAGTGCAATTTGCAAGTTTCCCCATGATCTCAAATCCCTATGTCCTCACCAGCCTCACTCCCCACCGCCCGCAATGGGCCCCTTACCTACCACCTAGCACGCCAAGCTCCCAGTGTTCCCCAAGACTGCCCTGTTCTTCCATCTTGGCCCCTTGCTGCCCTACAGGATGCGTCCTGATGATTCGGCACTGGGCTCCAAGCTCACCACGCCCCTGGAGCAGGGGAACTACCTCTTCCAGACCTCCACCCACCCCATCACCGCAAATGCCAGCAGGGCTCTGCTCTAACACAGGCCCAAATGCATGCGTCCCATGATATGGACACCAATCGTGGGTGAAAGCCTGAGTCATGGCGCAAACTGTGCCCTCATCCACACCACACTGCGCTGAGTGACCAACTCTGTCCCTGCTCCAAACCAGTAGCACAAAGCTAACTCCGTTTTTAAACACCGTTTGGAAAAAAATAAAAATAACAACCAGTTGATGAACTGAATTGGTTTTTCCCCCCACTGGTTATTTAGGCGCTGTGAATACGCAATCAGAATTCTTGGTTCTCAGGACCTTACAATAGTATTCTAAGCATGCTACAGATATTCAAAAATTATACTCTGCAGTGGGAGGTGTTTTAAAAAAAAAAACATTAGTATAATTGGATCTACGGCACCAAGTGTTAGCGACAGTTTAAAATATTAATGCATGTTGGGTGCCAAGTTATTTTGAAGGCTCAACCAGACTCCTAATTTGGCAGGAATAATTTCATATCAGCAATTAGATACACGTGCAAATATTTAACTATAAGTTGCTGCTTATGCCACTGAAATACAGTGGTTCATCAACTAGCCACCTGGTTGGCAGGGCCAATTAAGGATTTGTCCATATTACAACAAAATCCTCTCTACCTTTTAAAACTCCCCCATGTTTACAGCATTCTAGGAATACATACAAATTGGGCTAGTTATGGGGGGGAAGGTAGGAGAGGTCCAAGGATACCTCTGAATTCTCAATGGAGTCCAAAGGGCTGGCAAGATGCCAGCTGTGTATAGTCACCTATATGTCACATTGCACATCTCCTAGGAGATCATGAATCACTGAGTTGGCTAAACACACTCAAAGTCATCCTTCAGTTTGGGTGGATTTTCAACAATTGCACATTTCACATATGAAATGAACATTTTCACAAAAGTTAATTAGCACATGAAAGATCAAGCTTCATCATATATATTAAGGAGTAAGTGCTAATGTGTGTATAAACATACGCACGCACGCACACCCACACATGAATGTGGAAGATATATTGAGGCAAATGTGTAAGGAAGCAGAATTTTCCAACGTCTGACTTTACCACTCGTCCCGAAGAGCCAAACTGACAGGAAATTCAGACTCACATGCAGAAGCACGAACCAAATTTGGGATCAGAATATCGGATCCAGCCCGGCGATTTTGTTCACAAGCGTGTGACCCTCAGTAAGGGAACCCCTCTGAGCCTCAGCTTCCTCGATGCCCAAATGCAGAAAACTGTACCAGTCTTGGAAGGATGTGGCAAGAATTGAAATTGAAGAAGCCAAATGCTCACTTTATTCCTTTCTTCCTTCCAGAACAAGGGAAGCCAGCCCTCCAATCCGCCCTTGGCCAGGGCCCCTGGTCTTCTGAGAGTCTCGTTCATGGTGCAAGGAGCTTTCTCTGTGCTCCCACAGCCTGCTGTGGGAGTGGTCCTTCAAATCACACATGTCTCCTGACACACATTCTAAATTGATACATTTTATTCCAAATGATCCTGACATTGGATGAGTGCTGTGACCAGCAAGATTCGCAGTGAGGCTGGTCTTAGTAACATGAACTACTCCAATGTTTAAGTTATAGGCGTTCCAACAATTCCAAGAAAGAAGATTTTTTTCAAGACAGGTATGGCACATTTTAGCCACAACATCCATATTTCATGCTTCCAGCTTTTATTTTTTTTTAAGTTTATTTATTCTTGGGGCATCTGGGTGGCTCAGTTGGTTAAGCGTCTGACTTTGGCTCAGGTTATGATCTCGCAGTTCACAAGTTCAAGCCCCACATTGGGCTCTGTGCTGACAGCTCAGAGCCTGGAGCCTGCTTCAGATTCTGTGTTTCCGTCTCTCTCTCCCCCTCCCCCACTTGTGCGCTTTCTGTCTCTGTCTCTGTCTCTCTCTATCTCATAAATAAAACATTAAAATAATTTAAAGTTTATTTATTCTTGAGAGAGAGAGAGCATGCACACATGCATGCACAAGGGAGGGGCATGGAGAGAGGGAGACAGAGAATCCCAAGAAGGCTCCAAGCTGTCGGCACCAAGCTCAACACAGGGCTTGAACTCACGACCTGTGAGATCATAACTTGAGCCAAAACCAAGAGTCAGACGCTCAACCAACTGAGCCACCCAGGCGCCCCATCATGCTTCTAGCTTTTAAATATAGCAAGCCCTTCAAATGCCCTACACCAAGTCCATCCAAAAAATTTCCAGATACATATATTCTCTCTCATGAAGCCCAATGTAGCAAACTTACATGGCATTTTGTCTGTTATTTAAATGCTTCTGCGCCTTGCAAAGATCGACGCTACTACTAAAATGTACCATATCTTTTTATCAGTTGGTCAGTCATTTGGCAAAAGACAATCTGATCCTCAAAAATCTTAACAGAGATCCTGTTAGTATCTTCAAATGGAGAACCCACAAGAGACTTCACATCATTTTAGGTCACAGCCAACAGCAGACCGCACAGACACTGCTCACCGCTCCTTATAGTCCTGTGTCACTAGGAAAGCAGAGCAGGATGTATGAACAGACAAAGATGTAGCCATTAGACAAAGGAGTCCTCCCTGGCTGATTAACTATGTGACTCTAGACCATTACTTACCCCTTTGTAGCCTCAATTTCTTCATCCATAGAATGCAATCAGAAAGACAGAGGACCTGAACAGACGTTTTCCCAAAGAAGACTGTCCAGCAGACACATGAGAAGATGCTCAACATCACTCTTCATCAGAGAAAGGCAAGTCAGAACCACAAAGAGGTATCACCTCACACCTGTTAGGATGGCTTGTATCCAAAAGACAAGAACTGGGGCACATGGGTGGCTCAGTCAGTTAAATGTCTGACTCTTGATTTTGGCTCAGGTCATGATCTCATGGTTCACGAGATCAAGCCCTGCATCGGGCTCCAAACTGCTGGCAGCGTGGAGCCTGCTTGGGATTCCCTCTCTCCCCCACCACCTCTCTCTCCCTGGCCCCAAAAATAAATAAATATGAAAAAAAAATTTTTTAAAGAACTAACAAGTATTGGTGAGGATGTGGAGAAAAGAGAATCTTCTGGCACCACTGGTGGAAAGGTAAATTGATGCAGCCACTCTGGAAGATGGGAGAGAGTTTTCTCAAAAAACTAAACACAGAACTTCCATACAATCCAGTAATTCCACTTCTGGGTATTTACCCAAAAAACATTAAAACACTTATTCAAAAAGATATGTGCATCCCCATGTTTATTGCCACATTATTTACAGTAACCAATGTATGAAGCAACTCAAGCATGCACTGACAGATGAATGGACAAAGAAGATGTGGTACATGCACACAATGGAGTATTACTCAGCCATAAGAAAGAATGAAATCTTGTCATTTGCAGCAATGTGGACAGACCTAGAGGATATTATGCTAAGTAAAATAAGCCAGATTAAAAAAAAAAGACAAATATTGCATGATTTCACTTATATGTGGAATCTAAAAAACAAAGCAAATGCACAAACCAACAACAACAAAAATACAAAAGAGAGAGAGTGCCTCATAAATGTAGGAAACAAACTGGTGGTTGCCTCATGGAAAGGGGATGGAGATGGGTGAAATGGATGAAGGGGATTACAAGGTACAAACTTCCAGTTATAAAATAAATAAGTCACAGAAATAAAAAGCACAGCAAAGAGAATACAGTCAATAATATTGTAATATGCTTATCGTGGTGAGCATTTTGTAGTGTATATAATTGAATAACTACGTTGTACACCTGAAACTAATTTAATATTATATACCAATTATACTTCAATTAAAAATAAAAAGGATGCAATAATTATACCTGTGACTTGGGATCACTGTGTCCCACCGTGTGCCAGGTGCCTTGGAAACAGAGGCCCAGAAGGTCCAGTACCTCCAAAGAACAAAGTGCTACACCCTTCCTTTCGCACAAACAGAATACTGCACGCAACATCCTAACCTCACCCCCTTCGCTGCCATTACTGGTCATGGAACCAGATTCTGGTGAACAAAAACGCTCTTTGAAACTCTCTCTTCAAGAAGATACTTTTGGAACTTTTTTCTTTGAAAAAATAGTACTGTTTTTCAGACAGTAGACCTTATTTCATGTTCACCAGTTTTTACGTGCATTCGCTGTGTGTGTATGTGCACGCATGTCTCCAGGCAATCTGATCCCGTGAACAGAGTCTTGTAACCACCCCCTCACCGTAGAGGGGAATTCCTCCTGTGACCCCTCTATAGTCACACCCAAAATGCCAACTTTTAAAATGGATCATGGCGCAGAGCACCATAACTCACATATTCACCTAGAGGAAAGATGGAAGGCAGCCCAATGTCCCACGATGGATGAGCGGAGAAACAAAACGTAGTCAATCCATACAATAGAATATCATTCAACCTTAAAAAGGAAGGACATTTTGACACCTGCTACACCCTGGTTGAACCTTGAGGACATTCTGCTAAGTGAAATAAGCCAGACACAAAAGGACAGATACTATAAGACTCCACCCATAGGAGGCAGCTAGTGTAGCCAATTTCATAGAGACAGAAATTAGAAGGACGGTGGTCGAGAGCTGGGGGAAGGGAGAACGAGGAGCTAGTGTTTAACGGAAGCAAAGTTTGGTTTTACAGGATGAAGAGTTCTGGGGGTTGGTTGTATAACATGAACATACTTAGCACTACTGGACCATATACCTGAAAATGGTTACTATGGTAAATGTTATGTTACATATTTTACCATGATTAAAGATAAAAATGACTAAAAATAGAAATAAAGTTGATTGCGAGTATGTGGCCTTCAGGCATTCCAGGTGAACTTCAGTGTCCACCTGACGAGAGAGTATCACACAGCAGTTAAATACACCACCTCTAGAAACAAGAGGACCTGGGCTCAAATCTGGCCGAGGATGTTTACTATCTAAGTGGCTCCTTCCAGGCATTTATCTATCCTGTGCCTCCATTTCCCCATCTGAAAATGGCAACAGTGATAGAACTTACCTCACAAGGTTTTTATGCAGATTAAATAAGGTAATGTTTTTAATTTTTTTAATGTTTATTCATATTTGGGAGACAGAATGCAAGCAGGGGAGGGGCAGAGAGAGAGGGAGACACAGAATCCAAAGTAAGCTCCAGGCTCTGAGCTGTCAGCACAGAGTCCGACACGGGGCTTGACCTCCCGAACCATGGGATCATGACCTGAGCTGAAGTCAGACACTCAACTGACTCAGCCACCCAGGTGCCCCTTTAAGGTAATGTTTTTAAAAGGCGCTTAGCCTGCGTTTCACGCTCCATGAATCCAAGACACAGGCCTAGAAGGTCACTACCCTCCTTATGGGCATCCTAAGCCTCTCCTGCAAGACGTGCCCTGGGAGTGGTTCAGAAGGGACCGGAGATAACAAGATAGATCACTGAGCAGAGCAGGCATCCCTTTCCCAGGTCACTGTCTGCCCTCGGAACGACCTGTGAACCCCAACTCACTCCAAGAGTGCTCCAACTCCTCACCCACCCACCCCCTTGTAGTTCTATCACATTTCTATTGATTTTCAGCCCAAACAGTTTTCTGGGTTTTTAAAATTTTCAGTCCTAAATCCCACTTGCCCCGCATTGGTAGCTTAAAAAATGTGAGAGGTCAAAGAAAATATAGGCCAATGAAAATAACATTGCAGCAAGAAATTAATTGCTAAGCTTGTTTAATATGACAGGGGACTCCCTAAAATCCTATTATATCGTTCCCTGCTTCCTTTCGTCGTGTGCACTGATTTTGTGCACAAAGGCCAGGGCAGGCTCCCCAGTGCATTGCTGCATTAATTTGACATTTCTGGCTCCAATTAACCTTACATTTCAGCTATTTCTAAAGATTGTTCTTTTAATTTGCGATAAGGTTATTTTTTTTTCTATTGGTGTTCACTGGCTTGTGCACAAAGGCCTGTTGTAGGAAATCCAGCCCAGTTTCTACATGTTTCAAGGTAACACACTGTTTCTATACTTTGCCTACTGGTAAGCAGAAGAGTTGAGTAAGAGACAGTTTCTTACCATGTGGGTTAACAAGGGACAGGCCTCGATTCCAGGAGAGCTAGATGGAGTGACCTACGCTGGTACAGTGGACATTTTGAGCTAGAAGCCCATACTTCAAGGCAAGATTGAGACAGTCGTAATATAAAAAGAACACTGGATTCTGATTCAGTATATCTGGGTCCAAATCCCACCTGCATCTCTTACCAGTAATGTTCTCACAGGCAACTTGGCTAACCCTATGGAGCCTCAGTGTTCTCATCTACCAAATGGACAAGGCCACCTCCTTCCTTGGAGTATTAAAGAAAGCACCCTTCTCAGAAGAAACCTTCAGGAATCTGTTCCCTATCTACTTCTCCTAACGTCACAAACATTCAAGAGCAGCAGTCAACAAACGTGGCCTGTGGGCCAAATCCGGCCCACCACTTGATTTTGTAAGTAAAGTTTTATTGGAACACAGCTATGCTCAACTATTTTGTTTTCCTCTGGCTGCTTTCTCACTGTGATGGCAGAGTTGAGAAGTTGTGATGGAGAGAGACATGATAGCTCTCAAAACCTAAAATATTTACTATCTGGCCCTTTGTAGACAAAGCTCACCAACTTCTGTTCTAGTGGAATGAAAGAAAGCAAGGAGGCCATGGGTCTTGGCACCATGGTACCCCTCCTTTACCACTGCCCGGCCTTTGGTGAGTGGCTGGATCCTAGAGGTTTGAGAACTGGGGAAGATGCCTGTGAGGGTCTCCCATCTCTGCCACACCACAGCCTCAAAACAAAGCTTTAGCTGATACGGAGGATAATGCCTGCCACTCAGCTGGGGACCCTGGGATTTAGAATTCTTAGTTTCAATCATTTATTTTCTGAGCTATCCTAACTTTTAAGAAAATCATCTTTAGAGTTGAAACCCATTATGGGATCAGACGTGACTTCTGCAAACACAGAATTGATTTCCCGTAAGATATTTTGAACAAGGAAGCCTTCCCCCAACTTCCTTCTATAAACTGTTACCTTTTAGCTCCTTCCACGGGAAAGGCACTATGCTATGAATGACACATGGAGGGGAATGAAAATGAACCAGACAGGAGTCCTTTTCTCCTTGATGCCAAAGGGATCACTAGGAACATGCTATCCCCTGTCCTAATAGGGAATATACACATAAAATAAAATGTGTGATACAAAGTGCCACCCAGGCAGCAAATGAGTATCTTGCTCTTACTCAGTGTGTGGTCCAGGGAACAACGGCAACGGTCACCTGGCTCTGGTGAGAAATTGGGAGATGCAGGCAGGTGTCTGATAAGCACATGTGTCAGTTCGGTCCCCTGGGCATGAGAAGTACAAGAGATTTATAAAGGGAAAGGGGTTCAAGAGCAACAGGGTGAGCCTTCAGTTCAGATGCAGATCTGGCAGCTGGGAGAGAAGGGAGGCAGGTGGGCATGAAGAAGTCAGGCAACCTCAAGTCCAGGTGCCGCTCTGAGAAAGCCATGGCCAGCCCAGCAGAAGGTTCCACATGAGCTGGAATGTGTAGTGATCGTTTCAGTGAAATAACCAACCCTTGTCCTTATCATCATGCTGCCCCTACTTCCTTTAGCCCTGATTTTTGCTTTGTAAGCCTCGAAATCTATGTGTAAAATCACATAATTTTTTAAAAAAAATCAGAGAAACCTATTTTTGTTTATTGAACTTGAGTGATCTTTTCTCAAAAGATGACCCTTGTCATCAAACATTTATATCATTTTTCTACCAAACCAATATTTAATGAAACCGTTTTGGGGCTGAGATGTCAGGGATCATTTTTAAGTGCTTCCTAGACCATCAGATATATTCACCCTCCCAACACCATCCCCCTCTGTCGATGCTCTCTATTCCCTGGTAAGCTAAGAAAAACGTTCTCAGCTTTTGGTGCACACAAAAAGGATTAAAAAGATATTTTTTTCACACTTCAGGCATCAGATGCTGGGTTTTAAAATACCCTGCATGGTGTGAACTTAGCTTTCAACATCAAATGCAGCTTTTCCAAGTTTGAAACCAAGTGGCTGAGAAGTGAAGATGTTGAGCAGCAAAACACACACCACAGAGCGAGCGTCGTGCCGCTAAATTGACGTAAGCGTGGGCAAGTGTAGCCATTCACACACAAATAGACATCTGGGGATCTGTACGTGATTCTGAATCTTCCACCTCCATCCCCAGTGGTTGTGTGTGGGTGTGGGTGTGCACAGGCATGCCTGCGTGCGCGCACATCACATCAGTTACTAGAGACGCCAACGGAAGTGTTGTGTGTCTTTTGCAGTTAATGCCAATTCCATATGTGTGTTCAACAGCTGTACTGGGGGAAAGCTGTGGAAATACCCAATGAAACAGAGCTGCTCTTCTTCCTCTTTTCAAAAGAAATTGTCCCCGGGGCACCTGGGTGGCTCAGTCAGTTGAGCGTCTCACATCGACTCAGGTCATGATCTTGGGTCTTGAGTTGGAGCCCCGCGTTGGGGTTGCTGCTGTCAACGCGGAGCCCACTTGGGATCCTCTGTCCCCCTCTTTCTCTGCCCCTCCCCACCCCCCTCTCTTTCTCAAAAATAAATAAAAACACTTAAAAATAAAAAGAAATAGCCCCTTACACCCTAGAAATCACTGTGCTTGTGTATCATCCTGATTTGTTCTGTTTCAACAATTCAGAGTATTGAAGAATGATTTCAGTAGAAAGTACTCGCTGAGCCTCTATAGGATCAGGGTCTCGTGGGCTGCCTGCAGGTGATGTGTGTTCTCTGGCCTCAGTGCTTGCTCCAAGTCTAGCCTTTGTGATGGGGCCTGTCCTGCTGGCCTGTGCTGAGCCTCAAAGGCAAGTGGCCAATGCAATAGGAGAAACCTAACTTCGGATTGTTAAGACCTGGCACCCTCCTAGCTCTGCCCCTGACTCCCTCTGTTTTCCGAGGGAGCCTCAATATGTTCATCTGGAGAATGGGTCCATGTCCCTTCTTTAAGTAAGGATTCAAGGAGTGGAGGCGAATGGGCTTCAAAGACTGTACATGTGCACCCAAACCAAGGTCACCTTCCAGAGCTCATGGCTGTCACCAAGGAAAGGGCAGGCCAGGGCCTGGGCAGATCTGAGAAAGTACGAGAAGTCAAGAGCCTTTCCTGCGCTCACCCTCCAAAGTGCGTCTTCCCAGGGAAAAGCAATTTTAATATTTGATAAAGCATGACAAAAACCTTTTCAACACTGGCACTTCCTTCCAACTCTGCCAAGCCCCTGCCAGGCTCTTTGGAGAAGTCAGACTCCTAGTGCTCATTGTTGTTAAGCCTGATCAAATTCATCATTTTAAAGCTTTCCATAACAGTTCTGTAATAGCCACACTATATGCTATGAAGCACTAATAATAAATGTTTAATCTTCTTTAACCTTCATAACAATCCCTATTTTTACAGATGAGGAAAATCAAGGCACATGGGGTGAAATAAGTCACGTTAGGTCACAGAGCTAATAAGGGGAGACGCTAAGATCCAAAGTTAGGACTTCGGATCTGGTCCGAAGTCCAAAGTGCTTGGTGAGCACACGTCCCCTTAACCACCAAGTTCTCCTGCCTTCCGAGCGTTTCTTTGGAGGAAAATTTCCTCCCTGGAGTTCCTACTTTACATATTTTAAACCCATATGAATATTTTGGGGAGCACCTTCAAGCAAACATTGGGACAGTGAAGGTGGAAACAAGCAAGAGGCTGTGATGACATTGGAGTCTGGTTCCTAGAATAGCCACCCTTGGAGTCCCACTTGAAGCCTGATGTCCCTGCTTAATTAAGAGTTTCCCTTCCATGCTCAGAAGCGGTCAGGCCAGCACAGTAAACCATACAGTCACCCTACGGTTAAATCTTTTGCAAAGATATATAGACATTAAATGAATAACAAAAGGAATTGCAAGAGACAGGTCTTATGGAAAAACTAACTACTGTCTCTCTGCAGAAACCCTGGGCAGACTTTATCTCATGCTTTATGATTCAGATGAATTATAACACTTCTCTATAAATTAGATACCCAATATCTTAGTGTGCAATACCACAAATCTAGGGGCCCTGGGGAAGGAAGATCATTCCCAAATTCTTTTTTGAAACCTTGCCACTTCCTGTTTTAATGTATGAGTTTGTGTCTGTGGTTCTGTTTTCCTTCGCTTTTAATTCTATTCCGACTTCAGTTTACCTATTTCTAATTTATTCCATGAGTGCGGCTAGTAAATAAAGGAGACAATTATTTAAATCTTATTCTAATTGCATGGTCTATTCTAAGACTATGTTTACACTAAAATTGATTAATGCTTATGTTTAATTGAGTTAATAAAAAGTTTCCATTTTATAGAAGGCTTTCCAGTTAGTTACCTCTAGACACTTATAGCCGGTCGATGGGAAGGTTGAACATAAAAGTATTAATTCCCCAAATCTTAGCTCTTTAAATGCAGTATTTGGGTTAATAATAATTAAGGCGTACAGGCTCATCAGTGTGATGAAGATTTCTCTGTCTGTTTAAAGGCATAATTTTGTGGGAAGAACTCGCTGCTGGTTCCTCGAGAATGACGCCCCTCCCCCTCCACGACCACTGCAAAGATCTTTGCTGGAGGGATCAGGGTCCATCCTACTGCCTGAGAGGTACCAGAGGAGGAAATAAAGGGTCTTCTCAGTACAAACCTCACGACACGAACAGCTGGAGCCCCTGGGGGCTACAATTGTCTCCAGGAACCTACCGGTTTCCTCCCTGAGACCCCGAGGCCACCCAACGCCCACCCTTCATTCCTGGCAATGAACACAGGATACAGGGAGAAGTTGGCTGCTCTCTAGTAGGGTTCCGAGGCCAGAGGTCTCCTTGACCTCACTTGGGGAAAACTGCAGACAGACAAAAGTTTTGGTGAGAGAGTTCCAACTGAATCAACCTTAAATAAAGCAACAATTTTCCAGGAACAAAGCTTTTTCTAAGCTGCCTTTTACATAATGCAATTACCCACATTTCACATTCTTTTCTCAGAGCCCCAGAGCTGGAACTTTCGTTTCCTGTAAAATTGGGCCCTCTGACCCCTTCGACGTTGAAGTGTATCCCAGGTTGGGGCTACTGATTATCTCCTTTTTATTTCAGCCAGTTTCACTCAAAGGACAAAACATAGGGTCCTTGAGCGTTTGACCCTCCTGAAAATATTTAACATCTGAATTAAACCGACAAGCTTTGCCCGAAGTGCTCTTCACATTTTATGCCTGAGGCTATTTTCCCCCAGCACTGAATCACTAAAACATAAGTAGATAAAGACAGCCCTGATAAATTGTGTTCCCTGAACTAAATGCCATCAAGCAAATTCTTGAATTTTCCCTTTTCCACAGCAAGTGTTATAAACTGTTCTACACCCTTTGTGTCCCCGCTGGATTCAATTATTCCAGAAACAAACATTATTGTTCAAAATGAAGATCGGGGGCTATTAGCATGATCCAACAGCTGTACGAGGGGTGAACCCAGAAGCAATGAGGCAGAGATGTGGATGGAGGCGAGAAAGCCTGCTTTGATGGAGGCTGAGAGACAATAAAATTATACAGCCATCTTGTTTACTGCCCTTTTGGGATTAACGCCTAAAGACCCATTCCATGACAATGGGCTGCAAAGAGGAATAATGGGGCTTATTGGACATTTCCAGAAGGCATGTCTGGACTACCTTTTTCCCAGTGAATCAGTCAACAATATTTATTAAGCACCTCTGTCATATAAAACATGCTGCAAGGTGCTATGGGGATACAGAAAAGAAAGCAAGCACAGTGCCTTTCTTAGGAAAGATATGCATTCTTCTCCCTGGTAAACTGAGTACCTATTTCATGCAAAGTAATGGGCTAGATACTGGGGACTATGAGGAAAAAGACAATCTAGCCTGAGGCGTGGGAGGCTTGTTTTGAAGGGAATGCCCACCCTTCCCCGCCCCCCACCCCCATGCAGCCTGTGGCTTTAGAGACTGTGTTTGGGCTAGTGGTCTTGTGGTCCTGGCCACAGCTGGACTCAACAGGGCAAAACCCCACATTCTGGGCTCGACATTAACCGTCCGGAGCTCTGGAGGAAAGCCAGTGATAGTCTTTTTTGGGAAACTGAGCCACAAGACAGAGCAGGTAGACGAAGTGGCAATGAGGCTACACAGACTCAAGCTTGTAGACGGGGCCAGAAAATGGGCGCCACTGGCACCAGAGATGACCAAGATCACATGCAGCCCATGTGGCCAGAGCCGTATGTGACCGTGTGGCCCCTGAGAAACGGGACAAGAACTCGGGTGCTGACTTCAAGTCTTCCACTTGCACTGCTCTCTCAAAGTGGGGCTCTGAGCAGATACCTGGAGGGGGGCGGTGGGCAGAGTGGACTGTGTCTGGCCTGTGCCTAAGGGGTCTGCTGGAGACGGGCAGAGGGTCTCCCCGCTTCAGGTGATTTGGGGACCCAGAGAGGAACCTACAGGTGGGAGCTTGTCCTGGGAGCATGTTGAAAGGGATCAGACCACAAAGAGGGGTGTGCAGGTAGACGGGTGGACAAACAGACTCTGAGGAGGGGACGGGAGCCACCAGCTGGAGGTGAGCACCGCCTTCTTCATGAGCACCACAACCTCTGCAGGACCCACAGACACACCTGCGTGATAATGACAGAGAGGCTTTGGAGGTCGGCCTGGCCCAGGGAAATAAGTGTGTCTCACAGTGAATTTCGGTCTCCTCCCCAAATCAGTAGGTTGAAGCCCTAATCCCCAGTGACTGTATTTGGAGATGGGACCCTGAAGACAGTGTCAGGTTTAGCTGATGGTGGAGCCGCAGGATGGAGCCCGTATAAGACACCAGATGGCTTGCTTCCTTTCTCTCTCTATGCCAAGGGAGGATGCAGTGAGAAGGCAGCCAGCTGTCTACAAGTCAGGAAGAGGGTCCTCACCAGAAACCAACCATGCTGGCCCCTTGAACTTGGACTTCCAACCTCCAGAACTGTGAGGAAACAGATTTCTGGTGTTGGAGCCCCCCAGGCCATGATATTTTGTTGTGCAGCCTCCACTCAGATAGCCATAAAGCTGCCCTTACCTCTTCCCCCATTCTCCCTCTCCAGGCTCCAGCCCTGAGGGGTCGGCAGCCAGAACTACAAGCTGAGGGAGGTGCAGCAGGGACAGCAAATGAGCTGTCCTCCTCCACCCTCCTACGCGGAGGGCACCTGGCCGTGGTCTGGAAGTTTTAAATTCTTCTGAATCAGATTCTGAGCGGTTAAATATTATGTGGGGCTGGACATCCTCATTACTGGAAGGGAAGTCCACGTGCGGCAGATGCCCGAGGACCTCCTATTACTTTAGAGTGATGGGCAAGGTCTTGGAGTCCAGGGGTGGCTGGAAAGCGGGGAGAAAATGAGCCACATTTTGGTCACAGTCCCAAGTCACGGGGGTTGAAGAAAACAAGCAGAAGCGACTAAAAAAAGTCTCCACCACGGAGGTGGCTTCAAGCGAGGTCATGAGCAATGAACAAGGTCCAGTAAGTCATGGCAGGGAAGGGGGAAGGTCAGGACAAGAAACTGGAAGGGTTATCTGTGGCTAGAGTGTGAACTAGTCTAAGCACGAAAGTGGCATGAAATGAGCCACATTTGGGGGACAGTATCAGAAATAAGGTCAGTTAAGCAGCTTTAAAAATTCTTTAGCCAAGAAGTTATGAATCCCTGAGGGACAGAAGTGCAAACAGAAGCGAATGGGCCTAGCTGAGGCACTCAAAGGTAGACGCAGCAGGACCCAGTCCCAAACTGGCTGATGGTGGGAGATGATGGGGAACGGCAGCCACTAATGAGATACCACTGATCTGGGGAGAGAAGAGCAGATTTGGGAGCAAGATCCGCATGAGTTGGGGTTCTCCAGAGACATAGACCCCATGGGAGGAGTGTGGGTACAGAAAGAGATTGATTCCAAGAAATTGGCTCAGTCAGTGATAGAGGCTGGGAAATCCAAATCTGCACTGCGGGCTGGCAGACTCGAGCCCTAGGAGAGCCAGTGGTGCAGTTACAGTCCACAGGATGTCAGCTGGAGAATCTTCTCTTGCTGGGGGAGGCCAATCCATTTGTTCTATTCAGGCCTTCAACTCCTGAGATGAGGCCCACCCACATCATGGAAGCCACCAAACTGCTTTAGTGAAAACCCACCGATTTAAATGTTAATCTCATCCCAAAACACCCTCCAAGTTGACAGATGAAATTAACTGTCACGAAGAGCATTAAAAGACCCATCTCGCTCCATTGTCCGTGAATACAGTGAGAGTTGATTGCTCTTCTCAGTACAGAAGTGTCAAAGTTCTCAGCCTCCAAGGGTAGGTACACATTTCTCTGAAGACCCATGTGAGGACTCGACTGACATGAACAGAAGCAGCATCCGGCCCTCCTGTAGCAAAAGTCACATCCTTTCCATGGAGCCTTTAGAAACTTCCCAGCTGTACCTATGAGCCAACCGTGGACTCCATTACCAATCTAAGAAAGAAGTGAGCTCACCCGCATGGTCACTGTGGTGAAGGAGGGAGAATATGGAGGATTACAGAGATTTGTGCCAATGATAGGGACTTCCCTAAACAAGGAACAATGTCTAACCTAGCAAATATGTAATCTACTAGGGGCACCTGGGGGGCTCAGTTGGTTAAACATCTGACTTCAGCTCAGGTCATGATCTCATGGTTTGTGAGTTCAAGTCCCGCCTTGGGTTGTGTGCTGACAACTCAGAGCCTGGAGCCTGCTTCCGATTCTGTGTCTCCCTTTCTGCTCCTCCCCTACTCATGCTCTGTCTCTCTCTGTCTCAAAAATAAATAAGCATTAACAAAAAAAATTTTTTAATATGAAATCTACTTAGGGGAGCCTGGGTGGCTCAGTCAGTTAAGCGTCTGACTTTGGCTCCAGGTCATAATCTCACAGTCCATGAGTTTGAGCCCCGTGTCAGGCTCTGTGCTGACAGCTCAGAGCCTGGAGCCTGCTTCGGATTCTGTGTCTCCCTCTCTCTCTGTCCCACCCCTGCTTGCTCTCTGTCTCTCAAAAATGAATAAATGTTAAAAATAATTAAAAATAAATAAATAAATATGAAATCTACTTGGTACTCTGAGTTATCCAAGTTCCTCTAACCAGGCTGCAAAGTGCACTTACTCGGTGGTCTAAAGGCTGCATGGTAGGGGTGCCTGGGCGGCTCAGTTGGTTAAGCATCCGACTTCGGCTCAGGTCATGATCTCACTGTTTGTGAGTTTGAACCTGGCATTGGGCTCTGTGCTGATACCTCAGAACCTGGAGCCTGCTTTGGATTCTGTGTCTCCCTCTCTTTATGCTCCTTCCCCCACTTGTGCTCTGTCTGTCTGTCTGTCTCTCTCTCAAAAATAAACATTAAAAAAATTTAAAGGCTACATGATAAACAACATGAGCTATATCTGTTGGATTTTTTTTTAATGTTTTATTTATTTTTTGAGAGACAGAGACAGAGCGTGAGAGGGGGAGGGGCAGACAGAGAGGGAGACACAGAATTCAAAGCAGGCTCCAGGCTCTGAGCTGTCAGCACAGAGCCTGGTGCAGGCCTCGAACTCACGGACCACAAGATCATGACCTGAGCCGACATCAGCTGCTTAACCAGCTGAGCCACCCAGGTGCCCCTGTTGGATGTTTAATAATGGGCAAAACGTGTTCATGTAACTGCTTTTATTTATTATTTATTTATTTATTTATTTATTTATTTTGAGAGAGACTGCGAGCAGGGGAGGGGCAGAGAGAGAGGAGGACAGAGGATCCGAAGTGGGCTCTGTGCTGCCAGCAGACAGCCCTATGCCGGGCTCGAATTCATGACCTGTGAGATCGTGACCTGAGCCAAAGAAGGGCACTTAACCAACTGAGCCACCCACGTGCCCCAACTCCTCCCATTTAAACCTTAAGACAGGGGTATCTGGGTGGCTCAGTCGGTTAAGCATCCGACTCCTGATTTAGGCTCAGGTCATGATCTTACAGTTTGTGATTTAAAGCCTGCATTGGGCTCTGCGCTGACATTGTGGAGTCTGCTCTGGATTCCCTCTCTCCCTCTCTCTCTGCCCCTCCCCCCACATGTGCACTTGTGGTCTCTCCCTTCCTCCCTCTCTCTCTATCAAAATAAATAAACTTAAAATTTTTTTTAAAAAAATCTTTAAACTTTAAGACAGCTCTGAAAGTGGGGTCCTTATTCCCTGTTTAGGAGTTAGGAAAGGAGGCTGCCTGGCTGGCTCAGCTGGTAGAACATGCAACTCTTGGGGCACCTGGGTGGCTCAGTCGGTTGAGCGTCCGACTTCGGCTCAGGTCATGATCTCACAGTTCGTGGGTTCGAGCCCTGCATCGGGCTCTGTGCTGGCAGCTCAGAGCCTGGAGCCTGCTTCCAATTCTGTGTGTCCCTCTCTCTCTTCCCCTCCCCTCATGATCTGTCCCTATCTGTCTCTCAAAAATAAATGTTAAAAAAAAATTTTTAAAGAAGAACATGCAACTCTTGATCTCAGGGTCGGGAGTTCAAACCCCACATTGGAAAAAAAAAAAGTTAGGAAAGGAGGCCAGGTGGTTAATAAATGAGAGCAAGTAAGGACACAGCCCCTGACCTCTGGCTCCAAGCCCAGCACATCTCGGGCAACACGGCCTCTTCTGGAAGGGAAGTCAGGTGAGCACGCAAACTGAGGGGCAGCAGGACCAGTCACAGCAAGGACTTCTGTCTATCATGGCGCAGTAGCCCCGAAAAGGAGGAAGGGGCAATGTAGTCAATGAGGGGGAAAGGCGTTGGGTACACTTATGCTAACAAGAACTGCTGTGGTACGCAGGATTCCTGGATGGCCCACCCCAGATACCCGCACATTCTCCCAGATAGTCAGCCAAACACTAATCCACATGCCGCCATGATGGGATTTGACAGATGCAATTCAGGTTCCAAATCAGTTGACCTTAACAAAGGGAGATTGTCCTGGGTGAGCCTGACCTTAGCAGGTGAGCCCTTAGATGGGACTGGGCTCCTCTTAGCTAAAAAACCTCAAAGTGGAGCACCTGGGGGGCTCAGTCAGTTAAGCATCTGACTCCTGATTTGGGCTCAGGTCATGATCTAGCACTTAGGTGAGTTGAGCCCCGCATCAGGCTCCACACAGACAGTGTGGGACCTGTTTGGGATTCTCTCTCTCTCTCTCTCTCTCTCTCTCTCTCTCTCCCCCCCCTCCTCTCTCTGACCCTCCCCTGCTCACGCTCTCTCTCCTTCTCTTTCAAAATAAATTAAAAAATAAATAACTTAAAAAATTTTAAATAAATAAGTAAAATTTTTAAAAGCCTCAAAGCATAGAAGGGATTTGATGTAAAGGTAGATCTGTGTGGCTGGCCTTGAAGATGGAAGGGACCATGTGGCAAGGCAGGCAGTGACCTCTAGGAGCTGAGAGCAGTCCCCAGCTGAAGGTCAGCTTAAAGAAACAGGGACCTCATCCCTGTGGCGGTAAAGAAGTGAATTTGACCAGCAATCTGACTGCACTTGAGAGCAGATCCTTGCCCAGATCCTCCAGGGAGGAACACAGCTGGCCAAGACCCTGATTCAGCCTGTCGGATCCTGGGCTCAAGCCAGCCATGCCTCCCAGGACTTCCGACCCGCAGAGCTAATACGTGAGCAACTCATTAAGCCACTAAGCATGTGGTGATTTGTGACAGGGAAATTTTAGAAATGAATACAATTGCTAACACTTACTCAGAGCTCCCTATGTGCCAGACTAAGTTAGTTCTAAGTTTAATTAATTCAACTAATTCTCAGGACTTGTAGATACCTACCCCGTTTTACAGGTGAGGAAATCAGGGCACAGACCATTTATCCAGTTCTTACCCATTTCTTTTTTTTTAGTTTATCTTTTTAAATGTTTATTTATTTTTGAGAGAGAAGGGCTGAGAGACAGAGTGTGAGTGGGGTAGGGGCAGAGAGAGAGGGGGAGACACAATCTAAACCAGGCTCCAGGTTCTGAGCTATCAGCACAGAGCCCGAGGTGGGGCTCGAACTCATGAACCGCGAGATCATGACCTGAGCCAAAGTCGGATGCTTAACCAACTGAGCCACTCAGGGGCCCCCAAGTTTATTTATTTTTGGGAGAAGGAGAGAGAGAGAGAGAGAGAGAGCACAAGTCAGGGAGGACCAGAGAGAGAAGAGACAGAGAATCCCAAGCAGGTTCTGCGTTGTCATCACAGAACCCAATGTGGGGCTCAAACTCATGAACCGCGAGATCATGACCTGAGCTGAAGTCAAGAGTTGGATGCTTAACCGACAGAGCCACCCAGGCGCCCCTTTTTTTTTTAATAAAGACATACAGCATGTTTTGATATACAAATACATAGTGAAAGGATTAGTACATTAAGCTAATGAACATACCCATCTTGTTGCATACGTACTATATGGTTACTATTGTTGTGAGAGCACCTGAGATCTATTCTCTTAGCAAATGTCCGGTATGTAAGTCAGTCAATATTATTAACTACAGTCACCGTGGTGGACTTAGATCTCTTGAATGTTTTCATCCTATGCAACTAAAACTTTGTACACTTTGACCAACATCTCCCCATTCCCCCAACCCCCTGGCAACCACATTCTACTCTCTGCTTCTATGAGTCTGACTTTTTCAGATTCTACATGTAAGTGAGATTACATGGTATTCCTCTTTCTGTGTCTGGCTTATTCCATTCGGCATAATGTCCTCCAAGCTTATCCATGTTGATAAAATGGCAGGATCTGCTTTTTGAAGACTGAAATAATCTTTTATATTTAATATTTCATATATATGTGATATATATACATTTTCTGTGTCCATTCATCCATCTGTGGACACTTAGGTTGTTTCCATGTCCTGGCTGTTGTGAATAATGTTGCAGTGCCTGCAGGGGTGCAGACATCTCTTCAAGATACTGATTTCATTTCCTTTAAATATACACCAGGAAGTGGGATTGTTGGAGCTTATGGAGTTTCATTTTTAACTCTTTGAGGACCCTCCATATTGTTTTCCATAATGGCTGCACCAGTTCCCATCCCATCAATGCACAGGGCTCCCTTTGCTCCACCTCCTCACCAACAATTATTATCTCATCTTTTTGACAATAGCCATTCTGACAGGTGTGAGGTGACATCTCATTGTGGTTTTGATTTGCATATCCCCGGCCTCCCTCCCTCAAAGGCCCTGGATCACTTCAACCACCCTCATCTTTCTACTCAGAGATAGTCTGAGGTGTACCTCCCTCCTGCCTCTGCCCTTAGGGCTCCAGGATTACCTTCCTCAAGGCTGACGCTGACAGGGCACCTCCTTGAGTGAGGTGACTTTGTGGCCCCCACAATGGAGCTGGGTAGTAGACAGGTGGCCCAAATCCGGTGGAGGATCTGGTAGAGGGTGAAATGCACTCGGTTAGTTTGGTAAGGCTGCCATAATGAAGTACCACAGATGGGGGCGGTTTCCACAACAGAAATATACTTCTTACAGTTCCGGAGGCTACAGGGCCAAGGTCATGGTGTTGGCGAGGTAGGTTTCTTCGGAGGCCTCTCTCCTTGGCTTGTAGATGGCCACCTTGTCCTCACTGAGTCTTCCCACGTCTTTCCTCTGTGTGCGTCTGTGTCCTAACCTCCTGATCTCACAAGGCCTCCCGCCGAACTGGATTAGCTTCCGCCCTCATGACCTCACGCTAACGTAATTATCTCTGAAAAGACCCTATCGCCCAATACGGTCACGTTCTGAGGTACTGGGGTCAGGACCCCAACATGTGAATTTGGGGGGAGAAGGATGAGGAGGGGACACAACTCTGTCCATAAGAGGCACCAAGTCCAAAGTCAAAGGTTTGAACAAACTTGTCAGAGCCCCAGCGTAAGGCCCCTCAGCGCTCCCAGCCAGCAGTCCAGGTCTGATGCCCCGCAGAGCTGCGGACAGAGTCCCCCTGACTCTGCCTCCTCTGTCTCCCCACACCTCCCCCCACCTGCACCCAGGACCCTGGGCACTTCTGCCACCGCCTGCCCCCCACTCGGGGACACAGCCTGTGCCCCACAGAGCACCAGGTACCCCAGCACAATCAGCTCTTCTCATCAGAATTTCAAAGGCGAGCGATATTTAGTAGTTCAAGTGGGGCCAGGGGCTGACATTAAACAAATTTCAAGGGTTATTTGAAGTTAATTGAGTTTAATCATATAATGATTTTATAATTAGTCATAGCGCTCTTGTTTCTATGTGAGTGGACCTGGGCTGTAACGAAACGGCTGGATCAGGCAGGGCCGGGGCCCGGGCAGCATTAGGGGAAGGCAGTGGGGCCAGGGAGAAAGCATAGGCAGGCGGAAGAGCTCACATAAAGGTTCCGGGGCACTTGCTGGGTCCCACACTGCACCAGCCTGGAGGCGGGGGCCCGGCTGGGGCTCCGACACCCTACTGGCCTTGCCGCTGGTGTCTACGTGTGTGTCACGCTGACGTGGGGCGCATGCTCCCCCAATCCGTGCTGAAGCAGGGTCTTATCACCGGGACAGCACAGGGAAACTTCTAAGGTGACCAGACTCACTTCAGGCCCCACAAACGCTGCGTCAGGGCCAGACCATGAAATTATTTAGTCCAAAACACTGGCTGAACTCCTGAGCAGTGAGCAGTGAGCAGTGACAGCCGGGGGCAGCATTAAATCCCTGCAGGTCCTTAACGTGGGTGCCGTGTGGCTCCAGTGTCCCTCTCGCCCAACCGGACTTGGGTCATCGGTTTTGCTTCCGCATTTGGCGCTCAGGACCTCACTGCACCCTTGACTAATGAGATTATGAATGACTCACAGAGATCCCTTGGAATGCTTGGTGAAGCTGGGCCTCTCGCAAACAGCCAGAATCTCTTGGGTGGGTCAGGGGGAGCCTGACTGACCAGCATGACAGAGTGCAATGTGTCACCCGTGTACAGTTCCCCAAAAAATCAGGTAATGTTTGATGACCACACCCTGGGAAGGGAATGGAGAAGAAACTCCCATTTATGCAGCGCTCACTATCGGTTAGACTCTGTGCTACCCCATTTGTTCCTCAGGGCCACCTTCTGGGGTCCCAAATGAACAGGGTTTCAGAGAGGTAAAATCACCTGCCTGAGGTCACACATTCAGGACCAGGTGCATGTAGCCACAGTACCTGGGGACCAAGCATCTACTACAACACATCGGCTAGTGGGCAGAAAGGAGACACGATGGGAAATCTGGGCAGAAGCCCCCATCACTGGGCAAACCCCTGAGACATCAGGAACAGGCACCAGCCTACTGTCCTCCCCAAGGGAAGGCCCACACAGGATGTCAGTGGGAGACACACTAAGGCTTATCTTTGCCTCCCAAGCCCTTCCCTCAGACAGATCATCACATTAACCATACGAATAGGGTTCCAGCGACATGATTCAATGAGACAAAAGTGTAGTTAATTGAGAGTATAGACTCTGACCTTGTAGTTTTATTTGATGATGGAAACACTTTTAAAAGACACTGTGCCAGGGCGCCTGGAGGGCTCTGTCAGTTAAGTGTCTGACTCTTGATTTCAGCTCAAGTCAGGATCTCATGGTTTGTGAATTCGAGCCCCACATCGGGCTCTGCGCTGACAGTGAGGAGCCTGCTTGGGATTCTTTCTTTCCCCTCTCTCTCTGCTCACCCCCATTCATTCTCTCTCTCTCTCTCTCAAAATAAATAAACTTAAAAAAAAAAAAAAAGACACTGCCCAACCAAAGTGCCCATCAACAGATGATTGGGTAAGCAAAATGTGGTCTCCTCATACAATGGAATATTATTCAGCCTAAAAAGAGGACGGAAATTCTGACACAGGCTACACCATAGATGGACCCTGAGGACCTTATGCTAAGTGAAGTAAATACACCACAGAGAGACAAAACCTATGCGATTCCACTTACATGAGGTCCTTGGAGCAGTCAAGTTCACAGAGACCGAATGTAGGATGGTGGTGGCCAGGAGCTGCAGGAGGAGGGGATGGGGAGTTAATGTTTAACAGGTACAGAGATTGAATTTTACAAGATGGGAAGAGTTCCGGAGATGTGTGGGAGGGATGGTTATGCCACAACCCGAATGCACCTGATGCCACCGGACTGTATACTTACAAATGGCTAAGACAGCAAATGTAATATCATGTGTACTTTACCCCAATACAAAGAATTGGGGGAAAAAGCGCCATGAAGTCAGGGCCTGTGCTGTTTCCCAGAGCTCCTGGGAAGCCACCCCCAATGGAACTTCCATTTCTGGAACAAGTAGGGTTAGGCTGCAGAGCCTGAAGCCGGAGCACAGCCTGTTTGAGCGTCTTCCTCACCCTACAGAAGTCCGTCCCTAATAAATGCATGACTCAGGCTTCCCCTGGGACAGCTTATCTTGGACACGTTCAGGATGGACCTGGCGGGATGGCTCCCCAACTAGCCATACCACTGCCATGTGGGCAGCACTTGGCTGTCCCCTGCTGGCACTGTCCCCCCCCCCAAGCTCCTGTGGCTGCAACTCATTAACTTTCCCCATTTCAGAGGCAACCCCAAGTTTGATGGAACTGGGACAGACTGTGCCACATTGTAGATGGTGCTGAGACTACACACATCACATATGCATGACACACCATGGAATAACACATGCTGTCTCCCTTAACGCACGCGCACACACACACACACACACACACACACACAAATGGTTCACAAGAGCCCACATCAACAGCACTGCGGGGAAGAGTATCTGTTTGCCTCCCCTGACTCCAAACTGTGATTCACATACTCAGCCCCTACTGATGAGGCCACCACATACCAGTGCCTGCCCTTCGGGCTGTCGCCCTCCTGAATGGCCCAGCAGTAAGGGAATGGCAATACAAGGCAAAGCGGGAAGGACAGAGGGCAGCCCCGATGCTCCTGAGCACAGAGGAAGGCTCTAACTCAGACCTCGGGATGGAACCAAAAGAGGTTTCTGGAGTTAGCCACCAACATGAGCCTTGAAGGACAGGGAGTCTGGTCACCAAGGGGGAAGAGTGGCCCATCAGGGCAACAGTGCATGTGGAGAAGAGCGAGAGGCCAGCCCTGCTGTGCTGAGTCTCCCCTTCTCATCACTTGCTCAGGGGTCTTGCTCACTAAAATCCTAGACGTTTCCATTTCTTCACCCACGGAAGAGGAGCTAGTGTGTGGGGTTGTTAGGCCCCTTCTCCAGAGAGGACCATCTGCCCACTGCCCACCAAGGCTCGTCCTTCCACAGCGGACAATGATGTCCTCACCGCCTCTTCCAACTTCCCGCTTCCGTTGGTTTCTTCCTTTGGCCTCCTGGTTTCCTGTCACTTCTTTCTCTCTCTCTCTTGCTCTCTCGCTCTCTCGCGCGCACGCTCCCCCCCCCACTCTCACATACACACTCATACAGGTATGTACACTCACACACACACACTCTCACATCTTATACACTCTCACACTCACACACACTCACGTTCACACACACTCACACATCTCACACGCACACACAAGCACACTTTTACACACTCATCTTTCACGTGCTCTCACACACATACGCCCACCCCCGCCCTGTACACATTATTACTCACACACTAACACACACTCTTTCACACACATATATACTGTCACACACATGCTCACAAATACTCACGCTCTCTCACACACACAGTTAATCGCTCAGTCAATTCTATTAGCCTCTTCCTTCCAGACAGTCTCCTGTCCCCTTCAGCCTCCCTGCTATTCCTGTCACTGCTGAGCCCTTAAAGCAACAGCCCAAAACTTAAGCCACACCACCCCCCAAAATCTCCTGGAACATGTGTTGAAAATGCAGACTCCTGAACCCCATCCTGGGAGATTCTACCTCACGCAGGCTTGGCGCCAGAGTCTCTGAGCGTAACTGACGATACTGAGGTGTGAGGACGAGCTGATCCGTTATCACCCCTTCTTTTCCCCTGAAAAATGTCTCTTCTCTCCCTGTGCTTCCACGTTTGGAGTTCTCCTTGATGGTCTCTGACTATCTCAGGTCCCACTGTTCTTTAGGGAAGACATCACTTTAAGGCACCACTAAGGGCAATTTCCATCACTCATGGAACGACAAACCATTAATGAGTATCACCAGCATGCAGCTGGGATTGTTGACTACCTTTGACTATCTCAACAACTCACCAGGCCAGGCCTGTGGCTTCTAGCACCCATGCTCCCTCTTTATGGGACACCGCCCACTAAGGTCCTCCATCAAGAGATCTGGTATTTACTCTGTTGGCTCCCCTATGTGCAACACACGCCATCTTTTTCAGACATTCTGAAATTCAAACTTCCTTCCCATACTCAGTGGTTCAAACTGTGGGTTTTTATAATGTTAACCAGCATCATTTGGCCAAAATCCAGGGACAAAACTATGTCCACTGTATCTTCTACTGCCCAGTTTGGATGTTTCCAACTGCAAGTAACACACCATCCAGATTTAAACTGATTTTAAAATGTGAACATTGACTACTTCCTATAATACGGTGAACAGGGTAGGCATTGATCTGTCAACTCAATGGTGTCTTCAAAGATTGTTCTGTGCTATCTCCAGTCAACTTCATCTTAACACCGTTCCCTTGAAGGTCCAAAGAGGCCCACCACCAGCAGAAGCCCTTCATCAAACAGGTGGGCTGAAGGTAGATTGTTCTCATCCTACACCAGAGAGAACTCCTCCTTCATCAGTAGCTTCTGGAACTTTCTTCATTGGGCTAACATAGGTCCTATGTGCACCATTTGACTCTGCTCAGCTGCTAGAGGACTGCTACATGCTGATTCCCCAACCACATTTCCTGTCTCCCACAGCTGTATCGGGAAAGGGAGGGCTTAACAAAATTGGGGTGCCCTTAGGAAGGGGGATTGAATGCTAAGTAAATGGTTCCAAGAGCCACTGCAGTTCCCAGGACACTTGCTCTTCTCAATGCAAACCCTGGATCAGACCCCCTTGGCCCATACACGATAAAAGGCCAGCATATGCTCTGTGTGGCACATCTCTCCAGAAAGAAAATCATTCATGTGGGGAGTTTCACAAGCTGATCCTGGCAAAGCCAGACTCCTCCATCACAAGGCCCTTTGTTGGTCTTATGGATTTGCAGGAGTTTGTAAGTGCTTTGCTTTAAGCACCTGATTATACATTAATACAAGGTCAAAGTCTCCTGACAAAAATCACTCTCCAACTCTCTTCCCAGGAACCCTCCTGTTGCAACCTTTGTCTCTTCCCTACCTCCCTGCATGCCCCGTGCCTGTTTGAGGGCTGAGAGACCAAGCAAACAAACTGCCTTTGGTTCATTTAAAGGGGGGCATTTCCAAAGCTTTGGCACATAGGAACATTGCTGTGGATTTGGGGCATTTGTGGCTCTAGTTTAAAGAGTTTGGGTTTCCCTGCGAAGTACTTATAGACCAGAAGAGAAGGATGGTTCGCATGATGGAATTTCTGCATTCAAGGCCACCTTTCCTGTAGGTTAGTGTTATTGATTACCTACACCTCGGGCCCTGACAGGTAATCAATAGACCCTCTCACCCAGATATGTGACTTGGCCTATGGGGGCTTTAAAAACAAGAAGCGAACATGGCAACTCTGGTTCATGCGTTTCATACACGAGAATTACATTTTTTTCCCCCAGAGCTGCAGAGCCGTTTCTGCTCAAATTACCCCAGCCATCTGAGGAGAGCATAATCAGAAGGTTCTGTTCATTTTTCCTACTGGATAGTTCTGCAACCAACTCAAGCCATTAAGAACAAGTGACAGGCTAAACTTTGGGAAAAATCTATTTATGCCCCCAAAGAGCTAGGATTCTATCCCATCATTCTTCAGGAGAGCCCACCTAACCTCCTCAGTAAGGAGTGCGGGAAATGAGGACGCTGAGGTGGGGACAGGAGAACGGGAAGGGGGCCAAGCACCTGTCAGGGAAAGAGGATAGAATACAGAAGTCGTTGACATTGTGACCTTCAGAAACGGGAGGTTCATAGCTAGTGATAATGACATTGACCCTCAGAATACCAGTGTAGTAGGATTGGGTGGGGAGTGGAGCTGCAAACAGTAAAAGACTCTCAAAGACAAATAGAAAACCAAAACTTCCAAAAGGATTCCTGGCATCATCTCCTCCAGGAAGGCAGCCCTAACACAATGCAACATCTTATACAGACCAGGAGCCACCTCCTCAGTGTGCCCATACTTCCCTGGGCACATCTGTAACACTTTCCGCGGGTCTACGTGTGTGCATACATATCACTATCCCCTCAAAGCTGTGAGTCCATTGAGGGTAGGAATCAGGCCAGTTCACATCTAAATCCCAGCTGCGAATAACACCCAGTACCTAACAGACTCTCAACAAAGTCTACTGAATGAGTGAGTGAATGAGTAACTGTTATGAATGAATGAATTTATGAATGAGTAAATGAATGGAAATGTAGCACCCAACCAAACACAGAATATCAAGGTGCTCATATCCCCAAGGATAACAACCTGAAGGAAAGAGGCATCTTTCATCTCTTTCTCATAAATTGCAAAGAATTGGCTAGATGCAATACTTACTTCCAGGTATGGGTCCATATCTTGGCTCCACTAGCAATGTGAGTGTAGGTAAACTATTTAGCCTCACTGTCCCTCAGTGTTACCATCTAAGAAATGGAAACAATATAAGGCCTCTCTTATAGAGCTGTACTGAGAATTAGAAATAGTGTACACTCAGTGCCTGACACATAGTTGGCACTCAATAAGTTGTAGTTACCGTGGACATTAACCAAAGCCCTGCAAGAGAACAGCATGGGCAAAGCTGGAATACCTGTTACCAAGCCAGGAAAGGTTAACCTCACAAAGAATGCCAAGGTCATTCTCAAATATCAGATGGCTGAGCTGAGTGCCAAAAATATTAAGACCACAACTTCTTTCTTCCCAGTCTTGAAAATGATAACAAATTCTAGCCATCCAATAGGCCATCAGAGAAAACTTCCTCAAGGAATGTGAATGGATGAACCAGGAAAGGCAAAGGCACCGCCCCTGTATTAAGTGATGGCAAACATTAAGTTGCCAAAAATGCCAACACTATGTATCGGTCAGAATACGCTAGGTTGTGCTGCAGTAACAAACAATACCAAAACCTCAGTGGGTTAAAAATCATGTCACATGTCCCTTGCAGACTTGCAAAGACCAGCTTGGAGATCTAGGCATGGTGAATGATTACTGTCTCAAATAGTGCTGAACACCAGTGCCGGGGGCAGAGGTGGAGGTGGAGGGCAGGGGAGCTCTAGAGGGTCTCATATTGGCAATCAAATGCCCAGTCTGTGGGTGACATAGTCCCTGCACAATCACTGGCCTGAACCAATCACCTGCCACCACCCAACCACAAAGGGGCCATGATGGACAAGCCAACATGTGCCTAGAGTGTAAAGAAAGAGACATTTTTGGTGAACAGTCTAATGAGCACCATATATCGCAAGAGAAGGAACATCTAGTAAGCTCCATCCAAACCAGCCCTGGACGGTGGTGCCATGAGGAGGACTGGAAGGCAAAGGCATCAAACTGCTCCCAAGATCCAGCAGCCCAGAGACGGGGGTCACCGCAGAAGACGGCTTTACTTTGCCTTTAGCTAAGGGTGGGAGACCTCAGAATCCCCTCGCTGATCTCTTTAAAAGTCAACTGTGTTTGTACTACATGAGCACGCACATCATATCACAATGCTGCCTGTGTTGGGCAAGAATAAGACAGAATACCTCAAAGAATTCAGATTCTTGCACAGGGGTGAGAAAGTGCTTCTTTCCCCAATTTAGAAGTGAGTTTTAAAATGTGCAAAGAAGCAGAAAGTCCTCTGGGCATATTACTCTGCCAGGTAGGGCTGGGAGTTATTAGCAACAGCAGCACCTCCCAGCTCTGCCAAGACTTACAGGGGACTCAGGAAAGGACCTCATTTTCCAGGTCAAGATCATTAGGGAGTTTAATTAGCACCTTGGCTTCAGAATCTAAATGTAACCCCATCCTCTGAGGCCTATATAAAATCGACTGGGGTTCCCCATTCCTTGCCAAATGGAAAGTTCAGTGCTCCCCAAGATTATCTTTGGTCTCTTGGGCCTTACATTCACGGGGCTCCTATAGTGCTGCTTCCTGTCTCCACTGGCCTTCACCCCACCTGCCAAAGGAAAACATGAGCAAGACGCAATGGCGGGGAACTGCCTGGTGTGACTATACCAGCAAGGGCTCTGGTACTTCGAGAACAAGAGGACGACATGAGGGCAGGCTGGTGGACAGGGCACAAAGGGTCTTGGGTATCACAGACAGAAGCTGGACTTTAGCCAGCCCTTGGTGGAAAGGCAGGAAAGGATTTCAGGCAAGGAATGAACATAGTCAGTTATGACTTACAGATGGATCACGGGGTAACTGCCACTCCAGATATCAGCGAGGAAGTCAATGGAAATGGAGGGAGTCCAGAGGGGACACTCCTGTAGGAGAGCCGGTGAGAGGCCAGGCGTCTGACCTGGGGTTGGGAAGGGGAGAGAGTGAGGTGGGGACGTTTTTGAAATGAGTTGAGAAAGCAAAGCCAGCAGGGCTTGGTGACTGGAAACAGGGATAAAGGAGAAACAGGGGTTCAGAGGGAGATGGGAATCAGTGGAGGCAGAGGATGGGAAGCCAGGACATGTCCAGAAAAGAGCAAGTCACCCAGCCCAGCTGGCCGATAGAATGTTCTTAGGGAAGAGATATGGTTGGGGGGCCTTGAAGGCTGGGGCAGGGCGGGGGGAGGGGCAACTTTGTGCTTATTCCTATAGGAAAGAAGTAGTTCCTGGGAGGTTACTAAGCAAAGATCTACAGGTCTGGGTGACTTTGCTGACAGCTTGTCTGTCTCAGCTGGGATAAGCCAACAGGGAAGAGCCTTAAAGACCAACTTCCTTGGAAAAACCGAAAGTAACATTTATATAAGGGATATAATGATTTTAAAATATGTCCTCAAATATTTCAAAACTGCACCCTTCCACAGGTGGAACCTCCCCTTCCCCTAACCTAAAGTTTGGGCTGGCTTCGGACAAATAGCATGTAGGGGAAGAAATGGTATCTGACTCCAAGACCAGGTCTTGAAAGACCTGGCATCTTTCCCATCGCTCTCTCCCGTGGACCCATCTGCTCTGGGGCAAGCCAGGTGCCATGTCCTGAGGACACTCACGCAGCAATATGGAGAGGCCCACGTGGGGAGAAATTAAGGTCTCCTACCAATGGCGATAGTAGTGTGCCATCTTGGAAGTAGATCTCTGGCCTTAGTCAGGCCTTCAGATGACTGTGACTCCAGCATCTTGGCTGTTCCCTCACAAGAGACCCAAACCAGAAAAGCCTGGCTAAGATGCACCCAAACTCCTACTCTCTCAAGTGTGTAAGATGATAAATGTTTGTTGGCTTTTGTTTTTTTTTTTAATTTACCACCTTAACCATTTTTTAAGTGTTTTATTTATTTTTGAGAGACAGAGGGCATGAGCAGGGGAGGTACAGGGAGTGGGGAGGTGGGGGGAGACAGAGGACCTGAAGCAGGCTCTGCATTGACAGCAGAGAGCCTGATGCAGGGCTCGAACTCACAAATAGTGAAATCATGACCTGAGCCAAAGTCAGACGCTCAACTGACTGAGCTACTCAGGCTCCCTAAATGTTTGTTGGCTTAAACCAATATATGTGGGGGGTAATTTATTACACAGCAATAGATAGCTATACTGGGATGCTCAGGAAATTTCTGGAAACTGAGAGATAAAATAAAGGGAGAAAGGGGGCCAGTTAGATTGCCCTTGGCAAAGTTCAGGAAAGACATGTGAGGGACTGATGGCAGGTGATGGGAACAGAAAGGATTGGACCACCCATAACTGATGAAAGATGGAAACACTAGGGATCACAGTAACTGGTTGACCATGAGAGCACAGGACAGAGGATCACAATGATTACTGTAAGGTTTAGAGCCTGAAAGATGGAGAAGAACCTTCGAGCATTTTAGAAATGGAAATTGCACAGATCTGTGCTTGTCATCATAAAGATCACCCTCACCATCATTAGTTTTGGTGTTTGGAACAGTTTTCCTTTTAAAGAATATGTTCTCAAAAATGGTTTCTTAGGGGGCGCCTGGGTGGCTCAGTCGGTTAAGCGTCCGACTTCGGCTCAAGTCATGATCTCGCGGTTCGTGGGTTCGAGCCAGGAGTCAGGCTCTGTGCTGACAGCTAGTTCAGAGCCTGGAGCCTGTCTTCAGATTCTGTGTCTCCCTCTCTCTCTGACCCTCCCCTGTTCACGCTGTCTCTCTCTCTCTCTCAAAAATAAATAAAAATATTTAAAATTTAAAAAAAAGTTTAATAAAATAAAAATGGCTTCTTAGGAACCTAGTCCATTTAGAAGGGTTTCCGAACATGTCATGTCATTTCAGCTACTGAAATTATCAAAGCATGTCTTATTGCACAAAAAAAAAACCTCCACTTTGATGTCTTGTTTTCTGAAATGCCTGTGATTATCCTGGAGTTTGTGAGGCACTTGCAGCAGGCGAGGCCTCTTTCAACCGTCAAACGAACAAGATAAAATCCTTTCCAGCAGCATCTAGGAGCACTTTAAACACGTGTGTGTCGACCAAGGAGCGAGCTCACATGCATGCATGCACACACCGGCACACGGCTGCCCCATCAGAGTTCCCCAGTGGAGAGAAAATTGCAAGCACCACATTGATTGACCCATCAAAGCCTGGGAGCCGAGCAGAGAGAAAGGGACTCGGCTGGACATGGTGAGGAACGAGCAGGAGGTGTTGACAGCGTCTTCGGTAAAGAATTCTTGAATCAGACGGTTCCCCCCGCCCCCGTCCAACATCACAGGCAGCAGATGTGTGCATGCCCTTGCCAAGCGCTGATACAGCCATGCATTTGGCAAAAGCTGGGGCTGGCCCCCTGGGTCCGGCACAGAGAAGCCCATGTGCACGGTCTCCTCTGCCGCTCCTTCAAGGGGCCGCAGAAACACTGATGGGAGTCAAGGTTGAATGGGAAAGTGGAAGTGCCGACTGCAGGCTGGCCACCAGATGGATGCATGCTCCTGTGCTGAAGTTATTTCAGGGTCAAGGTAAGGTCGAAAGACAGTAACAGGGAAGATCACAGATACCTCCACCTACTTTGTTTTGGTGCCATATTAGAGCAACCGTAATGATCCTCCCATGATATGAAGACAGGTCTTCTCTTAACTGGAGTTTTGGGGGGCCTGTGGTCAATTACCTGTTCAACAGGCATGTGAGAACTGACTTCACGCTCCACTCTCTGGTTTCTAGAACAGCCCTGAACACAGCCCCACTGACATCCTTCCCATACCTTGTAAGCTTTGCTGCAGAGGCTCAGTTAGTGGTCCGTCTCACCCACTGGATCACTACTTCTCAACCAACGTGGTGTGTGTCACCCAGGGCGCGTTGAGCAAAGTCTGGAGACATTTTCTGATTGTCGAAACTACCTGCATCCGGCGTGCAAGAGGGATGCGCTAAGCCTCTGACAGCGCACAGAGCACTCCCCACGGCAGAGCATTATCCCACCCAAAGGTGAGCGCTGCTGAGAGTGAGAAACCCCTGTCTGAGTTCTACACTCCATCCAGGCAGGCAGTAGGTCTCTTCTTGTTCACCGCTCGGTCCCAGGGTCTAAGACAGTGACTACTGACTCACAGTAGGTATGGAAGTGAGCGGGGGATGGAAGGCACGTTCTCTGGAAAGCATTACGAATTTTGGCTTGACTGACGTGCTGTTGCCTCTGGCAGAGTTTTAACACGAGTCCAAAATT
Source organism: Cryptoprocta ferox (assembly GCA_028646485.1). NCBI lineage: Eukaryota > Metazoa > Chordata > Mammalia > Carnivora > Eupleridae > Cryptoprocta > Cryptoprocta ferox. The sequence continues at coordinate 121,371,575 of CM053560.1, read as the reverse complement.
TCAACTGTCCAAGCCCAGTCGTCGATGTCAAGCCAGACACCTCTCCTGGCACCCCAGACAGTCACTCTTTTTTTTTTTAAGTTTATTTATTTATTTTGAGAGAGAGACGGCGTGAGCGAGACAGAGGGTGTGAGTGGAGGAGGGACAGACAGAGAGAAAGAGAGAGAGAGAGAGTCCGAAGCAGGCTCCAGGCTCTGAGCTGTCAGCACAGAGCCCGAGGCAGGGCTTGAACCCACAAACCATGAGACCGTGACCTGAGCCCAAGTCCGATGGAGTCCGCTCAACCGACTGAGCCACCCAGATGCCCCCAGGCAGTGTCACTCTTAATCAGCAGCCTCTTCTCCCCACATGAGAGGGTCTCCCTTCTCCACCCCAAGTGTACACACTTTGGGGCCCACCCTCACTCCTAGAATACACAGAGCTCTGACCATTCGTGCACGCACATGCACACCCATGTACGCACACACGAGAAATAACATGCAAGGCCACTTGACTCTACTGCCCAGTGCTGGAGTTGGTGACCTCGGATGCTCTCACGCCCAGTGACAAACAAAACCCAGAGTTCTAAACTCTTACATTTGTGGTCTGTACAATGTTTCCCTTCCCTTTCCAAGGGAGACACAACACAGATGCAAAGTCTCTTCCAGAAGGGTCACTCTTCTCCTGGGCATCTCCGGCCCACCCCAGGCCAGCATCCCTGGTGACTGCCCTAGCTGACCGAGTGAGAAACAGACTAAAGAGACGCTGTTGGCAAGGCGTCCACCCTAGCCCTGCCCTGCTGAGTTCTATGTAGCAAAAAGTTCCACCATTTGAATAAAAAGTCCAGCTTTTCTGCAGTCACCCAGGAAGTCTTTATCTGTGCCAGTGATCCATGCAGTCTAGAATACCAGACACACAAGCCGTGGTCTTGAGAGACCAAAGTACAGCCTTGATGGGTGGGATCCCCAAAGTTTGACCTTCCTCCTTACTGGGGATGGAAAATGCCTGTAGTGATCACATCTTTTACTCTCTGTATTCTGATGCCTTGATATCTGGGGCCTGGCTGACCCTGGAGAGGCTGCCCCTTCCGGGGTTAGCCAATTCCTGAACAATTCCATGACATCAAGGACACTATTCATATGCAAACCAGCCAATCCAGTGCCCACACCCCCGAATTCCTCCTCTATCAGGCTAGCACACTCAGAGCAGTGATGCCCCTGCCCTGATCGGCTAGGACCGCAGGTCCCAGAAAACCAGGGACAGACCTTCAGCCCCAGGGCCCAGAAACTATTCAAACCAGCCAATCATAAGCCTGCTTAACCTGCCTCATGCATTCCTCCCATGGAAACCACAATGAATGCTCTCACCCACTTTCCCTTGTCTCTCTGCCTCCTAATCAACCAATCGACTGATCAACCGTGGTGCTGCCCCAGGTGGCCCTGGGTGGAGTCCTGTGCCCCTGGCCCTAGAGAACCATGAATATGATGAACTTCTTCAGGAAAATCCCCATTTCTGCTCCTGCATATCTTACTGCACCTGCTCAGAACAAATCCTGGGGGCCCTCAGAACAACGCCAAACCAGCAGTAGTCAAAAATGCCGATGTCACCAGCATTTATAGATGCCCAGGCCTGCTCAGGCCTGGGTCATGGCCGCACATCCAGCACCTCTTCCGGTCTCCGTGCTGGGGGAGTGAAGGGAAAAGGCAGCCAGGAGGTGGGAGGGGGGAAGGTCTCCACATGTTAGAAGCACCAACTGTGTGCAAACATCCTTCCTTCTCTCATGGCTGCAAACTCTGAACCCAGGAGAGACCCAGAGGCAGGTAAGGACCCACCCAATCAGGTCTAGAGCCAAGATTTTGAACCTGAGACTAAACCTTGGGCACTCCTTCCAACTCCCCAGGCTGCCTTTCCAACGGGCACATTTAGGTATCAAAAAAGACGTGTCTTCTTCCTTTGCTGGGACCGGCAAGAATCATACAGAAAGGGCCACCTAGAGTCCCAGGGCCCCACGTCTCCACAGTCCCCTCTCCGGTGACACTCAGTTTTTGGGTCACCTCCTGTAGCCCATGGCCAGTCACAGCTGCCAGGGTCCCCTCTTCTTGGGACATTAGCATTTTAAAGCTCCCAGTGTGAGGAAGGAAGCCTTCCAAGCGTTTTCTCCAAACCCCTGCTGTTCGTAGCTGAATGCGCGTTGGAGCGTTGTAAAAACTGTGTGGCAACACCGCTGAGGAGCTAGAAGGTAGACTGTTCCCAGCCCGGATCTGCTCCTTGGGGAGGCCTTTACAGGGCAGCCCAGGCAGTGAGCACAGAGAATGTGATGTCTGGGAGGCGTGGGAACCTCGAGCGTCGCTCAAGCCTGAAGTCAGAACTTCCTGCCAGAAGCCAGGAGGCTCATTCAGGTCTTGCAACCACAGCTGAGAAGAAAGACTTTTTTTTTCTTTTTTTGTGCAGAGCCCACACTGAAAATGAGCCACCTCTTGCCACACAGCATCTGCACAGACCTTGTGTGGGCAGAGAGGAGTGGAACCAGCTCACGCTAGGAAAAGGTGCTTGAGGAAGGTCCTGACTTTCAATCGGCCTCCAGGTGTCACACCCGAGAAGGAACAATAGCAGAATCTATACGGTGCCCCGGCTCGACCACACAGCAACGCTGGGCAAGCACAGAACAGAGCGCGTCCTACTTTAAAAAAAAGAAAGAAAGAAAGAAAGAAAAGGCAGAGGTACTAAATGCTTTAAAAATGCCAAAGTCACAGCGGCACCTGGGGGGCTCACTCGGTGAAGCGTCTGACTCTTGGTTTTCGGCTCAGGTCATGATCTCACAGTTTCGTGAGTTCAAGCGCCACGTTGGGCTCTGTGTTGGCAGCACAGAACCAACCTGCTTGGGGATTCTCTCTCTCCTTCTCTCTCTGCCCCTCCCCAACTCACGCTGTCTCTGTATCTCTCAAAATAAATAAATAAACTTAAAAAATAATTTGTTTAATGCCAGTGTCATAGAAACATTCCAGATTAAGGGGTCTAACAAATGCAATATCCGCTCAACTGTATCCTGTATTACTTGGGGGGGGGGGAGGGGATCGTGTTACAAAGGACATTATTAGCTCAAGTGACAGAATACAGACAGATTAGACGAAAGCACTGTACCAATGAAAATCGATACTGATAACTGCACTGTGACCACACGAGCAATCACCTCCATTCCTAGGAAATACACACTGCACTCTTCAGGTGTAAAAGGCCACGACACATGCAAAGACCTTGCACGGGTCAGAAAAAAAAAACGTTACATGGGAACAAATCTGGATCAGTGGTACAAGGATGCTCCTTACACTATCTGTAGTTTTGCAACTGCTGTTCATTTAAAATTAATTCCAAATGAAAACTTGGTTTTTCAGGGCACCTGGGTGGCTCAGTCAGTTGAACATCCGACTTCGGCTTGGGTCATGATCTCACAGATCGTGAGTTCAAGTCCCGGGTCGGGCTCTGTGCTGACAGCTCAGAGCCTGGAGACTGTTTCGGATTCTGTGTCTCCCTCTCTCTCTCTCTGCCCCTCTCCTGCTCTCTCTCTCTCCCTCTCTCTCAAAAATAAACATTAAAAAAAATTTTTTAACTTGATTTTCAAATATGATCTCGAGCGACTACCAGCAGGGGGGGGGGTAGAGAATGCCCCACTGTTGGGAGATTAGCTGGCAACATAGTGGGGTCAGGCAGGGGCAGCACCAGCCTGGACCCAGGAGAGGAGCTGTTTTGATCTTCTCCAGTGCCCACTGTGTTCCAGAAGCTTCCCCAGGCCCCAGCAGAGTGGGGATCAAAACTGTCTCGCGGAGTTTAGAGACTGGAGAAGAAGGAAGCAGATGACACGCTGGAAATCACACAAGGAAATTCGTCACCACAAACTGTTGACAGCTCCAAGGGAGAAGCTCGAAATATGTAAGAAGACGTAAAATAGGAGACCAAAATTAGAATGTGTTGCAGGACAACCGAAGCATTGCTGAAGGAGTGTGAGGAGTGAGGTATTTTGAGGTGTGTCTGGGCGGCTCTTACAGATGAGACAGCCGTGCAGCAGGACACAGAGGAGGGGCCAGGCCCCAGCGGTTAGGTGAGGGGGTGCCACTCAGGGAGATGAGACCACTCACACCACTGTTTCTTGCACTTGGACTTCTTGCTCCCTCCAAGTTGCTCTCCCTGGGGCTCCTGGGACGTACCTGGCTCTGGCTGGCTGCTCGCCCTCCCCTGGTCTCGCCCCCCTGAGCCTGTGGCCGGGTCTGTCTTCTTGAGAAGAAGCCAGAATCGAACACCACAGCCTCACCCGGGGCCTGCTGGTGGCCTTAGCTGCCTGAGTGCTTTCTTTTAAACCTCCCTGATGGAATCGAAGCTGTGCTCTTTGGGGACTGATCTGGTCTCCTCAGGCAGCCTCAGGGCTTGCACAGCTGATGGGGTGGGGGGAGGGATTCCAGCAGAGCAATGTGACCCCCGAGCACTGGGGACCTCTGGCTCCTCTAAAGCCAGCCAGAAGGGACGACTGTCAAGAAGTCTCCAGCTGCCTCTCAGTCTGGACAGTTTCCAGGGACTGCTCCAGGAGGCCCCTGGGGCCTCCAGCTTTGTGCCCAGGAGTAGTGGAAACAGAAAGGCCACTGTGGACCCTACCCTGGCTTTGTCGGGTGAGGCCTGACTCAGACTCTCTGTACCTGTATTTCCTCACCTGTAAACTGATCCGGGACAGTCCCTCCCTTGTGGGCTGTGCTGAGGGTCACACGAATTACTTCTCTTAGAGCAGTGCCCAGCACACAGACAGCGTCTTATGGTCAGGACTGCTGCTGTGTTTATTACCAGTACAGCCTCACCTTCCAAGGAGACTGCCAAGTCCGGGGCAGGGGTCCCTAGATGCGACCCTGGTCACCTAGAGCTCCACTGAGCCTCCCATACAGCAGTATGGTACACACTGCGAGGCACTGACATTGACCTTGCCTCCAATCTGCAGCTGTTCCTAAACCCTGCGCCAGCCCAGTGCTGCCTTCTCTCCTAGTCACCCCCCAATGACCACAGGCCCACTCATTCACAAGCCTGGATATCCTCAAACCCAGCGCACAGTTCTTCCCCCGTGGAGACCTCGGGCAGGTTGCTGTCACGGCTAAATTGATGCACAGACACACGAAAGAACAAGAGAGAGGCTTTCCCGGAGAAGAAAATAGCCTGCTGCCACTTTTATGGGCACTCCTCCGTCAGTGCCTGTTAGGGCCTGTGACCTGAACCATGCCACCCACCCCAAGGGGCTAGGGCTGGGAGTGGGGGGCGCATGCAGTGCATGGGGAGGGAGACTTGTAAAGTCCTAAAGAGCTTTCCAGCTACAATCCCACAGTCGAAGTTCCCTCTGGCCTAAGCCTGCTGGCTGCATATCATTTCCTGAACATCTTAGTGAAAGAGCCGGCTCACAATGGCACGTTGTCATTTCTCTTTGAGGACTCAGCTGGAACCCGGGGAAGCCGACAGGCGGTGCCGGCGCGCCGCGCGGAGCCCGCAGGGAAGTGCAACAGCGCCATCTAGTGGCCGCGCCGGGCAGCTGCGGAGATCCGCTTGCCGCGACCGATCTTTCGTGGAGACGGGGGCGGCGGGGCAACGCGGTCCCACCCGATCCGTGGTCACAGCACCTGTGACACGGCCTCCCGAGCTTCTTAGGTAACAAGAATGGCTACCGCTGCCACATCACGAAGAGAAGTAAAAGCCAAAACGTGTACAGGGAGTTGACCTATTTGGCTTGGATGTTGATGAGGGACCTACAGGGGATTCCTGGGACCCCCGGGTGCATGGAACTCGCTGCGGGGTCTCTGGGGTGTCAGGTCCTCCTACCAGGGCTAGCGCCAGCCAGCCTGCAGTATGCCTGTCTGCCCGTCTGTTACTAAAGGCCTCCTCCAGAGAGAGAAAAACTGTGTTCTTTTGAGAAGAGACCTCAGAAAGGCACAGGTTCTCAGACCTGAGCGTGCAGCAATGTCACCTGGAGGCTTTGCTAAAACCAAGATTCCTGGGCCACAGCGGGAGGCTCTGATCTGTATGTCTGGGGTGGGGCCTGAGCATCTGCATTTCTATTACATTCTTGGTGTTGCTGATATTGCTGGTCTAGGGACCCACTCGGACCCACTGCTTAAACCTCATTATTTTTTTTTCAAGTCAATTCGTTATTTAGGCTGGACTGCTTCTTCCTAAACATTTGGAAAGTCCCCGTGGTCTGCACTTATCTTACTGCAGTTACACTGGCAGAGTTCCAGGGCCTCAGGCTGGCAACTCTCTTAGGAAGAGCGGGGGAAGGACTTGGAGGACAAGGGAGAAATAGAAGAGAGCTGAATGCTGGGGCTACGTTTCCCACCACCATGCTGTCACAGGTTGGACTCCACCAGGGGACAAAGTCAGACCCAGCCCCAGGCCTGCTGACACTGCAAAGACCCTTAGTTCCACCCACGGCCTGGAGCGGGGCATTCAGGTCAGGATACCTACCATCCACGTTCGTGGAGGGACAGCTTTAAATCATCTCTGCAAAATTAACGTTCGTGTGTGTTCCACAACCTTCACAGAAAAACTCGTACTGAGGGCCAATTCATGCTTGAGATTTAGGAACACAAATGGGAACCTTCTGCCCTGGTGTCACAACCAGCGTGACTCTGAGACAGGCCTGTTGTCTCGGCTTGCAGTTTTGAGCATGAAGACTTGGACTGACAAATAGACCAACAGGGCAGCACATGTGTTCAGCCAATCAGAAGTGAGCAGTGCTCTTAGTCATAGCCTATCACATTCCGTCCAATCGGGTAACAGGTGTATTCAGCCGATCAGACGTGGGCACTGTCTCGAGCCCCAGCACCATCATATACAAGCCAATCACACCACGAACGTTTCCAACCAATCAGAAGTGAGCATTGCTCTGTGCCCCCATCACAGCCAATCAAACCATAAATAAGTTCAACCAATTAGAAGTGATTAATAGTCGAACCCGCCCACCAAAAATCTACAAAATTGTTTATACCTGTCCTGTTAAGAACTGGGTCTCAGTTGATGTGGCTCTTAATTGCATCAATTGAAAAGGTGATTTGCTTGTAACTAGGAGCTAAGTATTCATTACAAATGTTTGCCCATGATAAAAATGTATAGGAGCAGGAGAAAAGCTAACACTCTCAGAGTTGACTTATCTATTAGCACAACAGGCACTCTGTCTACGCCCAAGGAAGTGTTTAATTTTAAAATAAAGAACTAAAACAGGGGCGCCTGAGTGGCTCAGTCGGTTAACCTTCCGACTTCAGCTCAAGTCATGATCTCGTGGTTCACAGGTCCAAGCCCGGCATCAGGCACCACAAGATGACAGCAGTCATTCTACACTCATTTCCCACCAGCCCCTCTTCAGGCAGCGGGAGACTCCTTCTTTCTTGACCAATTCATTCTCTGACTGGCCTCGGTCTGGGTCACCTGCCCAGCACAAGCAGAACAGCCCAGGTGACCATCCAGCTGCACAGTGCCTTACAGGTGAGTAGTCTCTGCATACATCAGCATGTGGGATCGCCCAACCAACCCCGGGAGCCAGGATGTCATGATCCCCATCTCACAGATGAGGAGACTGAGGCCCTGCCAGGTTAAACTGCTGGTCCAGGATCACGTTCCCAGAAAGCATCCGAGCCAGAGCACAGAGCCACGTCTCCAGACCCCAGCTGTGTGTTTGCCCACTTTCCTACTGTCCCCTCGCAGTATAAGACTCAAGGAGAGAAAATTATCACAGGCCCACAAGAGGTAAAGGGGGAAGGAAACAGGAAGATGCAGAAATCCCTAACAAAGGCCCCTGCTGGTCAATTCACTGCTGTAAGTTTAAGAGACATCCTTCCAAGTTCCATGTTTTTGAGGCCAACCTCTGTCCTATCCGCATCACTCTTGCAATTTTGCCACTTGTCCTATTACCTACATATTTTTCTTAAGTTAACTTGCCTATTGGACTTACAAAAATGTTTGGGGTTTTTTTTTTTTAGAGAGAGAGAGAGAGAGGGAGGGAGCGAGCGAGCAGAGGAGAGGGGCAGAGGGAAAGGGAGAGAGAGAATCTTAAGCAGGCTTCATGCCCAGCATAGAGCCCAACATGGGGCTCAATCCTACGACCCTGGGGCCCTATGACCTGAGCTGAAATCAAGAGTCAGATGCTTAACTGACTGAGCCACTCGCCCCCCCCAAAAATGGGTTTTAAACATTATCTTCATATTACACCTGTAAATTGAAACAGTGTCACCCTACTCACTTCAAAATCGACCCAGAACTATGAAAAATGGTCACCTGCACCCACTCAACATCCCCTCACACCCCAGGCAGGGCCACCGGCTCTCTCTGGGGAATCAGAGCTAGCAGAACACAGGTGATCACTGTGCTAGTCCGCTACAGCCCTCTCTTTCCAGCCCACCATCTCCCATGCACTCTGGGAGGGAAGTCCAGGCAAGGGCAGTCAGACCCCTCTGGAGCAGGAAGCATGGAAAGCAGGCCCCACGTGTGGCCAAAGCACTGCTAGCTTTCAGCTCCGTCCCCTTCCCTCCATCACGAGGCTGCTGGTTCTGCCGCAGCATCGGGGATAGTTAATTTTTATGTCTCGACTGGATCACAGGTTGTCCAGATATTTAGCTAAATAGTATCTTGGGGTGTGTCTGTGAGGGTGTTTCCGGATGCCATTGGCATTTGAATTGGGAGACTGAGTAAACAAAATGGCCCTCCCCAATTGTTGGGCATCATCCAACCCACTGAGGGCCTGAACAGAACGAAAAGGTAGAGAAAGAGGGAATTCTCATTCATTCCTTCTCTCTTTCCTTCCCACCCTACCTGACTACATGAGCTAAGACATCAGTCTTCTCCCCTTGGATGAGGACTTACACCCTCCTCACTCCTGATTCTCAGCCCTTCAGACCCACACTGGAATTTACACCAACTTTCCTGGGCCTCCAGCTTGAAAATGCCAGATCCTAGGACTTCTTGGCCTCCAGAACTGCATGAGCCAATTCCTTAAAATAAATCTCTTTTTAGAGATAGAAAGGTAGGTAGGTAGGCAGGCAGGTAGTAGGCAGGTAGGCAGGTAGGCAGGTAGGTAGGTAGGTGGGTGGGTAACAGGCAGGTAGGTAGGTAGGTAGGTTGGTGGTAGGCAGGCAGGTAGGTAGGTTGGTGGTAGGCAGGTAGGTAGCAGGCACGCAGGTAGGCAGGCAGGCAGGCAGGTAGGTGGAGAGGTAGATAAATACTTCACACTTCTTCTCCGGGGGCCCTGACTAATGTAGCGCCCTTAGCCTCCTACCATCACTGGGGTAAGAGGTGATTCAGGAGCCACATGACCCTTAGTGGTTTCCAGCATGCTCTTGCCCAGCCATTTATTCACCCCAGGTCCCTAACTCACTTCTTCCGTGACTGTCCGTAATGCTCTGGGTGGAGGAGACCAAGGCAGCCCCAGGCTGAGCCACGGCCACACGTGTATCATTACCCACAGTCACTCTGACCAACTAAACAGATGTACAGTGGTGTCTCTGTGGAGAGACGGGAAGAGACTTCAGGGCACCCAAAGGGAGAGATGGACACCTGTCGGAGGATCCACGGCTTCCCAACTCACCCATCTGGTGGAGCAGAGATGGGCTAGGTCACAGTCCCCTGACTCTTGATACAATTTCTCTCTTACTCAACAAAAATATTCCCAAAAAATTAAACTGGGTCAATTAAGGTTCCTAGCTCTAAGGACAGAGGGTACAAACCCCTCAAAGGAACAATCTAGAAAACGGGGCCAAACTGATGAAAGAGGAGAAGAGGAGAAGGGAGTCCAAAACATAGTTGGATGGTGACCTGTCCCTAGGTACCCGGTCCCCTGGTTTTCCTGCACCTGTCTCCCAGGGGAGGCTGCTGCTCATGTGAAGTGTTTTTACACCAGTCAAAAGGGATGCAGGAAACTTTTGGATGTGACGGCTAAGTCCATTACCCTGATACTGTGGTGAGGGTTTCATGGGCGTGTGCGTGTGCACAAACTCATCAAATTGTACACACTGTGCAGTTTCCTGTGTGTTGATTATGCCTCAATAAAACAGTTTTTTTTTTAAGAGAGAGAGAACCAAAGGGAATGATCTCCCCAGTTCCGTGCATTCCAACGCTGATGGGAAGGACGTGGGCCACACAAACGGGTGCAAGGAAACCAAGATGGTGCCATTCCCTCGGCCAGGGGGACACTGGCTGCAGGTGGGTGTGTGTTCACCTCAAGTTTTTCCATTCCTTCCCTTTCAAGACAGTATCTCTGAAGCACATGGCCCGTGAGGGGTCTGGGGAGGAGGCGAGTCCTCCCACTTTATCCAGCAGTGAAGGGAGGCAGGGTGCATTTGAGAGCACTGGGAGCTCCGTGTCTTTATTTTTGCGTTGGCAAGCCCAAGGGGTTAATGAAGAAATGGGGGAATTTGGAATGTGTCTGCACCCCTGGACTCACAATGAAAGCTAAGCAGGTTTTCCTTCAAAATGAGAGAGGACGATTTGAGCCTTTCTTAAGAATAAGTCTCAGGTGGGGCCCCTGGGTGGCTCAGTCGGTTAAGCATCTGACTCTTCATCTCAGGTTATGATCTCACAGTTTGTGGGTTCAAGCCCTGTGTCAGGCTCTGCACTGATAGTGAAGAGTCTGCTTGGGATTCTCTGTCCCCCTCGCTCTCTTTTTGCCCTTCCTGCACGCTCTCTCTCTCTCTCAAAAATAAAATTTAATTTTAAAAAAAGAGAGAGAGAGATTTGAGCCCTTCTTAAGAATAAGTCTCAGCTGGGGTGCCTGGGTGGCTCAGTCGGTTAAGCATCTGACTTTTGATTTCGGCTCAGGTCATGATACCAGGGTCATGGGATCAAGCCCTGCATCAGGCTCCCTGCTGAGCATGGTACCTCCTTAAGATTCTCTCTCTCTCCCTCTGTCCCTCCCCCCGCCACTCATGCTCTCTCAACGCTCGCTCTAAAAAAAAAAAGAAGAAGAAGAAGTCTGTCTTGCCACATCACTGAAATTCAGGGGCTGGGATGGCAAATGAGTACCATAACGAAACCAACGAACAGAGGCAGGTATGTGCAGTCTGCACCACTACTTCTTTATAAAGCTCAGTGTTTCCAACTACAAGGAAAGACGCCCACCCTGGCCAGGCTGGGCACCTTCCATTTCTGCAGGAAGGCCAGCGGGTGTCCCCACCTGGGGCTGTGGTCCTGGGCTGAGCAGGCTTTGGTTTGTGCAAGGCTGCCATCGTGTGGCCACTGCGGGTATTCTCGGAAAACTGCCCAGAGCGAGAGGTTCCTGCTCCCTGCAAGTCTATATCAAGGTCATCTGTCTTCTGCTCTTCTGTCACCAGCCAGAATGCGGGCTCAACATAGAGATCAAGCGGAAAATCAAGTTCTAATGTTGCAGGTCTGAGTCTTCTCCAGGACACGTTCCCAGCCTTACTGTGGACTTCACTATACACACGCTGTGATTTCTCTTCTAAATGGGGAAGAACTTTCCCACCAGCCGGCACAGGAGGAAGGCCTGAGATGTGAAGCATCCCCAAGCACAGGGCTGCTCTCTGCCAGGTCACCTTGCAAGCCCCACCCTCATCTCGGAGTTTCAAACAGTCCTGGGAGTTCCTTGAATCCTCTTTGTGCAGAAACTGAGCCAGCACAGCACAGCGCGAGTGCTCAATAAATAGCAGTTTAAAGTGTTCCATCCATGTCTCCTCAAGGCCGGAGCTCCCCGCTTGCTCTGACGCCCTGAGCCAGCAGGCCTGAGGCCGACTGGTCCTGCAGACACCCGGGACTTGAGAACCAAAGGCATCTGTTAGCGTGCGGCAAGGCCTCTCAGCCTTGAAGTTGCAGCTTGAAGTTGCAGCATGAAGTTGCAAGGGCCGCCCTGGCCTTTTAGGATGTTGGGCAGCATCCCCGGCTTCTGCCCACTAGATCCAGTTAACTCCTCATCCAACTGTGACAACCAAAAATGTTGCCAGACATGGCCAAATGCCCCCCGGGGGTGCTAATCAGCACCCATTGAGAAACCCCGTCTAGGGCTATACCTGTTTCCTGTCGCCTCTGTTTCCTATTGCCTCTTAATAAATCCCCATGCATTTCGTGGCCTAAAACTGCATGATTTATTATCATACGGTTCTGGAAGGCACAAGTCCCAGTGGGTCTCCCTGAACTAAAACTCAGGTGTCCACAGTGCTGCGTTCCTTCTCGAGGCTCCAGGGGAGAATCCCCTTCCTTGCTTTTTCCAGGTTCTAGAAGCTGCCTGTATCCCCTGGCACGCAGCCCTTTCTTCCACACTGGAAACTTGCGATGGTGGGTGAAGTCTTTCTCACAGCACATCTCCCTAATGATGTCTTTTGTAGTTGACCTCCCGCTGCCCCCCTCATTTAAGGTTCCATATGATTACATTGGGCCCATCCAGGTAATCCAGGATAATCTCCCCATTCCAAATCTCTTTACCACCCGAGGGAATACAGTTACAGGTTCTGGGGAGTCTGACAGGGACACCTGTGGGGGGGTCATTGTTCAACCAGCCCCGAGGGAGTATACACGTGACTGGCACCAGCTGGCGAGTGAGAGACATGGCCAGTGAACGGTGGGGACACGCGCACTGAGGACAGCCGTGTCTGGGTCCTAAACCCGTGTCGCCCAAACAGATCTCGTCATAAACTGGTGTGGGCCTTCCAGCTGCCAGTCCATAGACCTTGACTCACCCCTTCATTTCACTAATGAGGACCCCAGGTTCCCCAGAAGGGAAGCTATCATCCCAGACCCCAGTGAGGGGCCAGGCTGGGACCAGGCCCCGGGCTCTCTTCAGGGTTGGGACACAAACCCCTGGGTTACCACGCACCCCCAAAGGCAAACATTTCTAATGGTGGGGTTTCAAGCTGTGCATCAGGCCTGTGCGAGAGAAATGGTGGCCCCTTGCTGTCAGCAGCCCGCGTCCCCCTGGAGGCTCGAAGACCGTGCATATCAGCCACGGAGCCTGGCCTGCCTGAGGGATGTGATGTGCAACAGCGTGGGGGCCCCAACTCTGCTGGGCACCAACAGTACACGCCCAGAGTGTGGCTCTGTGCCACGTGTGAGGACACAGGACATCCGTGAAAGATGTGGAAGAAAAATGACCAGTTAATTGGCTTTTGAGGTCTGAAAAGCCAGGCTCGTTTGGGCAGGGGTGGGATGACAGGGGATGACGGGAACTCGGAAACACATGTGGGGGCTCCGGAGTGAAAAGGAGGTATGCCCCATCCCAGCCTCGAGTTCCCAGGGAAAGTCCCAAAGAGCAGCCTGAGCCCCAGACCATGGGAGTTTCATGGGGGTGCCAGCCCGCCCCACATCAAAGCCACAGCGGCCCCCGTGGAGAGCGATTTCCCACACAGCCAGAAACAACAAGACACAGGTCACAGGGACATCTGCAGGTTGCAGCATCACCTCCCAGGGGGGTTCGGTGGAAGCATCCGCAGATGCCAGTGGGGCTGCATGGCAAGAGGCAGACATGGAAGGCTGCCAGGGTGGCCCGTGATGCCCCCGCGGCAGGGGGCCTGAGCAGACGCCCTGACAGGACACCTGTACGCGTGAACTGCTGCCAGTGTGGGCCGGGCAGCCCCAAACCAGGAGGTGACGTGCCCTCCTCACCAAGGTCCCTGCCCTGGGAAGCCCCAGAAATAAATGCCCACAGAGGGAGGCCGGAAAGGGCCCACATTCTGCTTACAGTGTTACGTTTAAGTATGTTCCTTATGGGGCGCCTGGGTGCTTGAGTCCCTTAGGCATCTGACTCTTGATTTCAACTCGGGTCATGATCCCGGGGTCCTGGGATGGAGCCCCGCACCAGGCTCTGTCCTGAGCACAAAGCCTGCTTGAGATTCTCTCTCTCTCTCCCTCTGCCCCTCTCCCCTGCTCACACTCTCTAAAATAATAAAAAATAAATAAAAACAAAAAATAAAAAGGATATTCCTTTTAAAGCCTATGTAGATTTAATTTATGCAAACTTTCTAAATTACTTTACAAATATACACACCTGATGTGGTTTTTACCTGCTTCTGTTGGTAACCTGAGAATCCAGCAAACATTCCCCAAATCAGGCAAGTGTAGAGCCAAGAGGGAATAATAACAACCGAACCTAGTCCCGCAATTCACACTGAGCCAGGAAGACTGTACCACCATCCACCCAAAGGCATGCCCTCCAATCCCATGGAATTCAGAGTCTGAGCACCCTAGGACCAAAGGAGCTATCTGCCCAGTGTCCATCTTGTGCAACAGCCATGAGCTGCCCATCAGGGAGTGGGTGCCTTGAGTCGAGGGTAATGAAGTGGGTGCCTTGAGTGGGGGGGCAATAATGTGGGTGACTTGAGTGGGGGGCAATGATGTAGATGCCTTGATGTAGGGCTCAAACCCACGAACCATGAGATTTTGACCTGAGCCAAAACCACAAGTTGGATGCTTAACCGACTAAGCCACCCAAGGGCCTAAAATAATGTGTTTAAGGTTTATCCACAGTATACCACGTATAAGTACCTCATTCCTTTCACTAGCTAAATAATATTCCATTGTATGGATTTACCACATTTTGTTGATCCATTTGCCAATTTATGGGCTTTGGGGATGATTTCAGTTTGGGGCCATCATCGATAATAGTGCTTTGAACATTTGTGTGCAAGCTTTTATGTGGCCATACATCTTCAGTTCTCCTGGTTATGTGCCCCGAAGCAGAATTTCTGGATCGTATAGTCAGCTTGGGTTGGAACAGCCTGCAGGGCAATGCTCTGCTCACAGGGCCTGAGCCTGGGGGGTAGGGATGGCTTTCTTCTAAGTAGTGATTCCTTTGTGGACTTTTCTATCTTCATTGTAAAGTCAAATAAATTTCTCCCCCATAACTCCCTTTAGATGGAGTGCACTTATAATATACAATCATTACTACTCCACCAAATACACAAGCGGCCAAAGAAAAGTGGATACACCGCACATCATCAAAATTCAAAATGCTGTGCCTCCAATGACACTACCAAGAAAGTGGACAACCCACAGAATAGGAGGAAATACCTGCAAATGATACATGTGATAAGAGACTTAAACCCAGAATATATAAAGAACTGTTGCAACTCAATAAGAAGATGACAGCCAATGAAGAAACGGGTAAGGGATCTGAGTAGACATTTCTCCAGAGAAGACAAAGAGCCAAGAAGCCCATGGAAAGGTTCTCCACATCATTCGTCATCAGGGAGAAGCGCATGAAGAGCACAGTGAGATACTTGCTAGTTCTCAAGCACTAGGAATGTGGCCATAAAAGAGGAATGGCAACAAGTGCTGGCTGGGACGGGGAGAGACTGGAACCCTCATACACTGTGGGGAGGGGGGGATGGAAAATGGTGGAATCGCTTTGAAAAATAGTTTGGCAATGGCTCAAAATGTTAAACATAGAGTTACCATCTGACCCAGAAACTCCACTCCTGGGTATATACCCAGGAGAACTGAATAATATGTCCACATAAAGATTGTGCCATGAATGAGGTCATAGCAGCCTTATTGACAAAGCCAAGAAATCAGTCTAAAGATGCATTCCTTGGTGAATGAACAAATAAAATGTGGAATATTATTGAGCTATAAAAAGAATGAAGAACTGATACATACTACACTGTGGGTGAACCTTAAAAATGTTATGTCAAGTGAAAGAAGCCAGATGGAAAGGACCACACAGAGTACAATTCCACCTGTAGGACACATCCCGAACAGGCAAATCTCTAGAGAGAGAAAGACTTGCAGTTGCCTAAGGCTGAGGGCGGGTAGAACGGGAGAGACTGCTAATAGGTACAGGGTTTCTTTCAGGGGTGCTGATTGAGCGCTGACTGCACAACTCTGCAAATATACTTAAAAAACAAGGAATTACATACTTGAAATGAAATTAATTTTATGGTTTGTAACAAAAACAACACAGCACACATGCACACACACACACTTTACGACATTCCTATACAAGCTCTGTGGAAGGACACCCTGGACACAGCCCCAGACCTAACCCAACCGTATCACTGGCCGGAGAGGGGGATGCTCGGAGCCCCAGTGTGTTTCCTTCTGACTCCACAGGGTATTTTTTTTTATATCTTTAAATGAAATAGACCAACACATCAGTTCTTCTCCCTTGGGAGGATGCTTTTATTGAACAGTAACTTCATCAAACACCTGAGACATTTTCATCAGTTTGTTTTCATGTAAACACAAAGCACCAGCCATTCATCCCAAACAGTGCAAGTTCCCAGCACCCAACACGTGACATGTTAAAGACCATGTCCGCCATCACCCATAGAGCACGCCCTTGGCTGCCCATTCCACCGCAGAGCCCACTTTTATGGTCTGTGCCTCCTTCACCCAGAGCCCACACGCACTGGGGGACTCCATGCAGTCTCCATATGGAGCTCTACACTCGATTTCTTTCTGCCGGACTCTTCCCTCTTTCAAATGGCTGTAAGACAAACAACTCAAGAGAATACTCTAGAAGAGACCCTTCCAGAGAGAACAGTTCCTTAAGTCCAGTAATCACATTTCACTTATCTATACCCCTAGGACCCAGAACAGAGCTTGACCCTGAACAAGCATGTTAAATATTTGGGGCTTTTAAAGTGTATCTACTTTGAGAGAGAGCATGCATGCACGCACATGGGGGAGGGGCAGAGAGAGAGAGGGAGAGAGAGAATCCCAAGTAGACTCTGCACTGTCAGCAACCGAGCCTGATGCAGGGCTCGATCTCACGAACAGCGAGATCTTGACCTGAGATGAAATCAAGGGTTGGACACTTAACTGATTGAACCACACACATACACCCTGAATATTTGTTGTACAACAGGATGGATGGCTGGATGGATAGATGAGTAGAGAGATACACAAATGAACAGATGTGGGCAGATGGATGGATGTCAGAAGGACAGATGGACAGACAGGTGGATGGATCAATAAATGGAAGGACAAACAGATGGTCAGATGAGTGGATGGTCAGATGTGGACAGATGGACAGCTGAGTGGATGGACGGACAAATGTAGACTGATGGATGGAGACAAGTGTGTAGGTAAATAGTTGGACTAATAGGTAGATGGGAAGATGGACAGATAGGTGGATGAGCACAGAGATGGATGAATGAATAATTAAGAGGTCCCATCACGTGCCCCTGTCCACTCAGGGAAATGGCAGTGAGTCTCTGGTGCTGGTGGACTCCTCCTCCCCAGGCTCTAAGATAGGGCTTTACTACACCCCCCAAAAAGCTGAAACTGTTCTTCCATCCATCTCCAGAGTCTAGCAACAGAGGCGCAGAAGGAAGGTGTCACCCCTCACCCTTGAGGTGATCTGTTACCGTTCACTCCCCACGTAGTTCAGAGAACCAGCTCTACACTGGCACTGGGGACACAAGAAGCAACTGAGCAGACCCAGGGCTGACCCTGATGGTGACTCATGGGGGTCACAGCTGAGTGCCCAGTGTTTTGAGGCCATATAGGAAGGGAAGGAAGAGGTGGTCAGGAAGGGACATCTGAGACTAGATGTGTGAGTAGGAATCAGACTAACTGGCAAGCTGTGTGTGTGTGTGTGTGTGTGTGTGTGTGTGTGTGTATGCCTGCGCATGCACACACGCATTAGAGGGGGAGAGGAGGGAGGGAGAGTGACAGAGAGAGAGAGAGAGTAAGGAGGACAGAGAGAAAGACAGATAGAAGGACAGAGAGAGGGAGAAGGCACATGCCCACAGCAGAGCAAGTGCAGGAGTGCTGACCTTGAAGCGAGGGCACAGGTGCGTCT
The DNA here is from genome assembly GCA_028646485.1 of Cryptoprocta ferox. Lineage (NCBI taxonomy): Eukaryota > Metazoa > Chordata > Mammalia > Carnivora > Eupleridae > Cryptoprocta > Cryptoprocta ferox. Next base: position 121,353,835 of record CM053560.1, on the reverse strand, counting down.
GATGGGAAAGCCCGGGCAGCTGGGATACGGAAAGCAAGGCAGGCGTGCCCAGAGCTGGGGGCAGAGTCAGCAGGGCCCTCTGTGACAGGCCTGGGCGCCCCAAGAAGAGCCACAGAGGGCTGTCCCCAGGGAGACACACCAGCTCTGCACCCCCCGCAAGCAGGAGCCGGGACTGCACTGCCTGGCCCAAGACGACCCAGCCAGCGGCTTCTGGTTAGAACCTAAAGAGACGTCACTGAACATGGGTGAGACGAGATCAACCGCAGACAAGCCCCCACCGCAGCTGCCGGGGAGGGGGCTCTGGGGCCTCAGGGAGCAGCCTGGACGGCGCCTTACCCCGTGGAAGGCCTGCGTCTCCTGTCCTCTCTGGGCTCTTACGGGCAGGGTCCTCGGGTCAGCTCTGAAGCCCCAAGAGCGGCCGAGTGCACACCCCAAGCAGGGCGGTGCAGGCAGCTGAGGAGGCCAATGTCGCACTGGGGACTGGCTGTCACCTCTGGACTGTCACCTTTGGACACACCTTCACCAGTACGCGCCTTTTCCCTCACTGCACCAATACACTAGAAGGGCCATTAGCCCCGAGTCCCCTCCAGTGGCTTCTCCTCTGAAGCAGGCCACGGCTGAGGTCCTGACACCCGCCTGGAGCCCACTCCGAGTGCCTCCCGTGTGCCAGGCCGGACGCGAGCGACGGACCCATGGACGGTCTGCACCACTGCCCTGGGGACCTGCCGACGTGGCTGAAGCTTCTCTGGGAAAGAAAAGTGCCTCCCTAGAGGCCCTTCTGGTGTCCGTGCTCTCACGGTGACATCTGGGCTGGGTGCACCTGAGACAGATTCGGGCAGTGCACACTGGAACGGGCACGGCCCTCCTCTGAGCCTCAAGCAAGGGGCTTGCGCGCACGGAGCCGGCGCCGTCTGTACAGACTCACCCTGAGGGACAGGAGCCGCACGAGCGTGAACAAGCAGGCTTCGAGAATGCCAGCCTGGGAGAATAACTACCTGTGTCCCTTAGATCTTGGTGCTTGAGGGGCGCGGCGCTTTCTCGACCTTTCTACCACCTGAGCCAACAAAACAGGCCGGAGGGCGTCAAGGTCCGGGCGGTCGCTCTGTCCTCGAAGGGGAAGACGGCAGGGACAGAGGCCAGCTCCGGCGACAGCAGCGCGGACGGACGGGGCGGCTCTCACACCCGAGCCCCCTGGTGCCCAGACAGGCCTCTCGTCTGGGGGTTAGGAGCTGGGCCGCACCTGCGTCCTCTGGGCCTGCCAGGCCGGGCCTGCACCCAGCACGGTCCCCTTGGCTTCCTTCCTGGCCGCCTCGGCCCCGCAGGCTCGCCCGGCCGCCCCGCTGCTGCTTCGTTCCCTCCGCACTCGTCACCGCTCTTCTGCTCCCGTTCTCCGCGGGTCCTCTCCTGAATCGGAGACACAAAATCAACGAAGCTTTTCCGACGCTTGCTGTGAGGGGCCCTCCACTCAGATTTCAGACCGGCCGAGCCCGGTTCCAACACCCCGGCCAGCCACGCGGACGCCGCATTTTGTTCTTAAGATGCTCTGGACACGTATTTACTGGAGGGAACATACTTCCTGACGGGAACAGAAGAGCCCAGCCCGCAGAGACCTGAGACAGGGCAAAGCAAGGAAGCGCTCCCTTAGAAGGGGGCGCCCTGATGCTTGGGCATGTGGCCTTCCCAAGACACACGCCCATGGGTGTGATGTCACACTGAACACCCCCGGCTTCCTCTGAAGGCCTCCGAGGTTTAAATGCAAAGTCAGGGATCCGCAAAGAGGCAAAGTACAACACTGTCAGTTTGGTGGCCTGCTAGGGTCGTGACTGAGCCCACTTTTCCATTGCAAACCAAGGAAAATGAAAGCCCCTCCTCCGCCCGCTTTCCTAAAACAACCCAGTGCTCACTGGGATAGATCATGCCTTTGATGTGCAGTCTTCTATCCCTGTACTATCTACTTCCCAAAACAAGCCGTACTGCCCACAACTTGCAACTGTACATTTGGGAGTTTAAAATCATTAATAATTCTTCAGGAATTCAAGAGCAAACACCTTTCTGTGGCCAAGAATGGGTGTTATCAGAATTATCTTGGACGGGCAAAAATGCCTGTCTTGGCTTCGGGAAGATGCCTAATGGAATCACATCGGTTCAAAACAGACAACGGGCCACTAAGAAATACTTGGCCGCCATCCTTGTCCATGGTTCTGTTCTCTCGTCACTCTGGGCTCTACAATAACCTAATGCCGTGTTCCATCTTGCAGCATCTGGGCTTTGAGGGGGTGGAGGAGGAAGGAAAGAAATTTGTCCACACATTTGCTCTGCTTGAAAGACGCTGGCCCATGGCAGAATGAGAAATTCAGATTTTCCAGTGTTTCCTTCACAGAGCAAGGGGACGCTCATTGCCATGTGCTCTCTGTTTAGTTCTGGCTTCGTTAGAGCTCGTCTAGCTCAGAGAAGAGGACCGTGAAGGGTCTAATTACGAAGGCCTCTCCTCATACTGCAGTGCAGAGACTCCGAGTGTGACTCAACAGCCCACTGCCTGGAGGAGCCCACGGCCAAGGTGATGAGGGAGGTGCCTCGCGGGTTCAGAGCTTCGCTAAACAAGTGCGACACGATTGCTAAGAAAACAAGACATACTCCCAGGATGACACATTTACCACCGTACCTTCTTGCCTCCTTCATGACCAGACTGTCTGGGTCCATCATCTGGAGAAGTCCGCCCATGACTGCTCACGTCCTCCTGGGAATTTCCTGGGTGTGCTGCTCTCCCCAAGCAGGAGCGCAGCATGAGCAAATGGAAGGAGCAGACGAGCAAAAGATTAACAGTATAGCAGGCACCCTTCCCAAAGCATGGATCACCATGACCCAATTCTATCCCTGCTACAATGCCCTCCGGAGAAAAGGGAACCCTGCCGGGGTTTGGGAGACATGAAGCCATGGTTCTACTCAAGCGTTTCTCCCATCCAGGTACTGAGCACGCCCTCCCTGCTTAGCTTCCAAGCTCACAGGAGATCGGGAGTGTTGAGGGTGGTAGAGCCATAGACTCTACTCAAGCACTTCTGAGCCAGAATTCTTTTCTTCCAATAATTTGGACATTAAATGGAGTCAGGTTTGCACTGCTATTCCCAGGCCCTTCTCTTTGCTCATTGGAATTGTTACTCACAAGAGAGCCCATAATCACACTTGTTAAATTCAGCCCCCCCTTTGCCAAATCAGACCCAACTGGGAAAGGATAACTTTGCTGTCCTACTGTGTACTTCCCTACACCCCAAAATCTGTATGTGGAGGTATGTGTGGGTGTTGGCGGGGGGGTGCGTTCAGATCCTTTAGGAAAAAAATACTCCGGTTTCCATTTGAGCTGAAAATGCAAACAAAACACATTTTTCAAATAAAACCAAATACATTATTTAATCGTTACCTATACAGGTAAATTTTAAAGTTTATTTACAGGGTGGCTATAAATAACCACCTGGGTGGCTCAGCCAGTTAAGCATCTGACTTCAGCCCAGGTCATGATCTCACAGTTCGTGGGTTCGAGCCCCACATCAGGCTCTGTGCTGATAGCTCAGAGCCTGGAGCCTGCTTCGGATTCTGTGTCTCCCTCTGTTTCTGCTCCTCCCCCGCTTGTGCTCTGTCTCTCTCTCTCTGTCTCTCAAAAATAAAAAAACATTTAAAAATTTAAAAAATAAAAATAGAATTTATTTACAGACTTTATAAATTAGCCAACTTTGCTTTGGCAAAATTGAATCCTCAGCATTGAAAAACACCAGCATACTTCAATGCTCCCTTGGGAGTTTCTATATAATGCAATAATGATTGCTCATGTACTTCTCTTCGCAAAAATGTAAGCTCATAAATGAGTTTAGAGATTCGGTCAGCCTTATTCACTACTGTCCTTATCACCAAAGCCAGCGGCCCAGCCCTGGGAGAGAGCCTCCATTAGAGTAATCGACGGAACGAATGAATGAATGAGAATGCATGAATGAGTGAATGAATCAGAGAATGAAGTAGACAATTCAGTATGTTCTAAGCTTCCTGATGTTTGAAGCTATGTTTATATGTGTTACACACTAAAGTGTGCTAGTGACTATCAAATGCTTACTTGCATTTTATTCCTAACCAATAATGGTTCAATAATTTTTAAAAATGAATGCTCTAATTTGGAAGCACGAGGATAACAATCTGAGAAGCAACCACACAGGTAGGTCAAAGTTAAGTTACCATCCATCAGTGACTACCATACAGGACGCAGTAGAGGACAATGGCCACTAGAGAGAGCCACACAACCTTTCATAGAGCAGCATTAGGCAAACCCCATCGAGTATGGTGGTGCTGCTTACCACTCCCCACCACAGTTCACGCCGTCAAATTGCTGTAACTAACGCACTATACAATGTCCAACTCCCCCAAACAAGCGGAGACAAGCTTAGAGCTGCAAGCATCAGATTTTTAGAAAAAGGACCCTGCCCCATCCCGAGCTCAAAGAGTTCCCATCTTTTTATGTACATACACTGGAGCTTTAAAGATTAAATGTAAATAAAATTCTTTTCCCTATGGATAACAACTGAATCTATTAAAAGTTCACCTGGGAAGAAAGCAACACTATAACCTAAACAATGACAACAATAGTTTTTAAAGCTGTGTGCAATTATTTCCTGCCTCCAGCCACATTTTTGTAAAAGAAGAGTCAACTGCTGGAGGATTCAATTTCACCTCCTCCAGTAAAGAAACTTAAGGCATGTGCAAGCTGAGAAGTCACACCAGACAGAATTATGATCCTATTGGTCAAGTTTCAAAGGCTTCACATGTAACTGAGTGAAGTAGGAAGAAAAAAAAAGAAAAATCCCACAAACTCCTTCTCTCAAAAGTTCTGAAAACCCTGTAAATATTTTCAGGGCTATTATAAGCCACATATGTTATCAACAGGCAAGATCGGGCAAACTTTAAAAGACTTCGTCCATAAATGACGCTGCTTTAAAAATAGATTTTGAAACCCTGGAAAGGAGCGCAAGTTAATTTCCCTTTGGAACGCTGTAAAATGTCCATGCCTCACTTAGGATGTAAAAAGCAATCGGCCCCCCCCCCCCCCGGGCTTCTTGCTTACAGTTCTACTGCTACAGCACATGAAACCGTAGGAGCCCTCCACAATCACAGCCAGAAATAAAGGAACAAAAGATAGAACTTGAAAAGCAGAACAATTCAAGAAAGCAACTCTAAGAATAACGGGCTGGTTAAAAACTAAAATTAAATTAAATGGCTGTGTGACATTTCCAGGCAAAAGAAGATTCCAGAACCTGCACTGTGGGGTGACCTGTGGGAAAACCTAACGCGCGACCACAGCTTTTCCATGAAGGCGGACAGACTGTAAACTGAGAAAATGCAGAGCATGTGGGCTAATCTGTGATTGCATTTGCAGCCCCCCCACTCACCAACCTGGAAAAAACCTGAAATGTCAAGGCTGACAAAATTGTTACAAGATGAAGCTGGCTGGCTGAAACCCTTCCTGACTGAATTAAAATCCTGACTGCTGGCCCCGGGGGGGCGGGGCGGAGGGAGACAGAAGTTGTGGGTGAGACTGGGAAAGAGCCATGATTTATACAGGGAGTAAAACAGATCGTAATTTAGAATTTTTTTTAATTATATAGTTTTAGTAATCTAATTATATCCTAATCATAATGATGACCCTTCTTCCTTCTAAGGACTCAAAGCATGCTTCTGGATCGTTGTCTGCGAAAGTTCCCTCATTTGCTGTTTTAAAGAGAGAGTTGGCAAATTTCACAGTGAGTTAAAGTGACAGGTCTGGCATCTGACTTCCAGCTCAGTTTCCTGTGACCAGACCACACCAACTCTCAGCTCTTGAAAATAACCCCCAGCGGAATTCTCCTCCGAGGAAAGCAGTCTCCCCAATTAGGCGAAAACGTCCTCCCCCTCTGTGCCCGCCTCCAGCCTGTGCAACTTCCACATTATTTTCACATTCTGATATGCAACGCCCCCCCCCCTTTTTTTTCTCCATTTCCAGCCAAGGAGCTGGAACGTCCAAGACACAAAGGCCAAGTCCACGTGGGAGCTGCAGGCTCATTTGTGAAGCTCCTTGAAAAACCTGAGCAGCTGGTCAGCTTAGTGCATGGGGATGCCGGCAAGCTCCCCCTTCACTTCTAACTGTGGCCACAGGGCAAGTCACTTAACTGCCTCATTAGGATCATAGTCACAGCCCTGCCATGGCCTCCTTCCCAGGTGCCTGGTCACCCCATTAATACCTGTAAAGATCCATTAAGCCTTCTAGCTGAAAGGCACCATAAAAGCAAAACCGATCACTGTTATCATCAATAAACTCCAAGACGCTCTTCCCTGTCACAACCTAAGGTAAATCAGTTACCCACGTGGAGAGAAAGCCCACTGATGCCTAATGAGCTACCTACAGCCTGGGAAATGGCATTTGATATTGACAGGAGCTTTCTTCCCGGGGGGCAGGGGGGAAGGAAAGCCAGTGCTTTCACTTTGGCGGTGAAACTTAAACTGTTCCTCCTGAGCCTCCCACCCACACACAGCACCTGCAGCCTGAAAGGGTCTGCAGGGATCCAGCTCTGCCCCCCGGGCCCTCTCCCTTAGCTGAGAACCAACAGCAGACGTGCAATCCATCCCCGATAATGGGAGGAAAAAGCAACTTGGAGAACCAGACACGAGTGTGTCTGGTCTGGGCTTCCCACCCCGTCTCCCCCTGGGACACTCTGCCTGTTCTCATTGCTCAAAAACACCCTCCGTCAAAACCCCAGCGGCAAACTCAACGGCACTAGCTCAACCCCAAACTGAAGACAATGTCTGTCTGTAACAGGGGCTGCCCAAATAAACATCTCCATACAACAGCTTACTATGCTGCCCATAAAAAGGATGGGGACAAGGTGCTCATTTGCAGAATGCTGTCTATGCAATGCTACCCCTTATGTATGCGTGCCATCTCCCCCAAAAGGAGGGGGTACATGGAAGCTTTCCTCTTCTAGGTAAACCAATTTTTAACCAGGTACACATTAAACCTCTTCTGGGTTTCAGTGATCCCTTCCAATTTATAAACAGGGAGCCCCGGTCCCAGGGAGCTTCTGATTTAGTTAAATTGGGGGAGATCTTGAGCGAAGTTCACAAGATGTGGTTCATTCATAAAAGGAACATGGACCAAGGACAAGAAGCCAGGACCCTGGAGGCCACCCGGGTGGCTCAGTCGGTTGAGCGTCTGACTCTTGATTTCAGCTCAGGTCCTGATCCCACCATTTGCGAGATCAAGCCCCACACTGGGCTCTGAGCTGATGGTGCAGACCTGCTTGGGATACTCTCCCTCTCCCTCCCTCCCTCTCTCAAAATAAACAAACATTAAAAAAAAATAATAAGCAGCCACCACCATGGTCACCCTCCCTCCTCTGTTCTTGCAACAATAACCATCACGCCTGCACGGGCCTGACTCCATCCGTATGCATTAACCTGTGCTTCAAAGGGCACTTTGTTCACGGTGACTCACGGTCTGGAAGTCTTGACTGCTGCAGTTGAACCTTCAGCCAGATGCTGCCTCGCTGGCCCCAGGCTCCCGGGGGCTCCACCTCCCACAGGCGACCCCGCTCCTCCGGATGGGCCAACAGGAACTTTCTGCACACTGAGGATGCGCGAGTGTGAGCCAGGAAGGCCCGCCCCCTTCTGCGCCTCAGGGGAGGGCACTTCCGGTTTCCGTCGCGGCCCCGCCCCACCGTGGTCTCTGCTCTGATCCCACTCCAGGCGCTCTACTCTTTCACGTCCTCGCGTGCTACCCCGTGCTCCTGCTTTCATGCAGCCCATCTTAGCCGGGGCCACCGGCACAAAGCACCACACGCTAGGGGGCTCCAACTACAGGCTTCCGGCGTTTCATGTGCTGGGGGCGGGGAGTCCCACGGTCAGGTGCGGGCGGAGGCTTGCCCATGGCGGCCTTCCAACTGGGCCGTCACATGGCCTTCCCTCTGCACCCATCCGTGTCCCAGGCTCCTCTTCTTATAAATAAGAACCACTTCTTACCAGTCTGTTGGATCGGGGCCCCACTGACAGGACCTCATTAAATTTTAATTGCCTCTTTAAAGGCTCCACCTCCACATATAGTCACATGGCGGGGAAACTTTCAATGTAAGACTTCGGGGGACCCAATTCAGCCCTTAACTTCTCCCCCTCCCCCCGCACTGTCTTCATCTCGGGCACTATCCCTCCTCACCCTTCCTCACCTGAGCCTCCCCAGCCCTCGTCTCCCACAGAACCTTCCAGCTCAGCCTCTGCAGATGCCTTGATTCCAGTCACCTCAAGGCTTATAGACTTCTTTGTCCACATTCACAGGGTGAGAATTTTCACGGGGCAGTGCCCCGAATCCAGCCAAATGGGCAGCTGCTCCTGGTCTCGCAGGTGTCCATGGGGACCCCATCGGGCCCTCCCCTAATATTTCCCAGCCCAGGGCAGCAGCACAGATGGAAACCTCCAGAGGGTGACACTAAGTATTCGGGAAGTGTAAGCCAAGCTAGCAGAGTGCTAGTTAGAATGTTCTGCTCTCCTATCTTGACAAATATAACTTCATAACAACAGGGAAAGCCAGTTTCAAATTTAGAATTCTTGGACTCCTTGGAGTTTTGCACCAGAATGTGGCAATACCGAGGGAGCTGGCCCCCGGCAGACAGCCCACCCGCTTCCTCTCCTACCCTAGCCCCACACACATACACAGGCAAGGGGCCTGTGCATGCAAATGTGAACAACACGCCCACACTCCATCCACATCCCACCGACGCTTGTCCCTGGGGTCTAAAGATATGCAAACTGGTGGCGTGGTCCACCCTTAGGTACACAGATCCAGGGATGGAGTCCACTGGGGCCCTCACACCACTGGCAGGAATCCAAGGGTCCTGGTACCTTGAGCCAGCTTAGAAGGAGTGGTCTGGACCCAGGAAGGACTATACTCTTGGGCCCACAGACTCCTCACACCATGGAGAGAAACGCTGCTGCAAGAGGGCTCTAAAGCACAGGGCCCTGGGCAGGAGTCCTTCTTGTATTCAAAGGGCAGAACTATACTCAATAAAAGCCGGTCTTGGGGCACCTGGGTGGCTGTCGATTAAGTGTCAGACTTCAGCTCAGGTCACGATCTCGAGGTCCGTGAGTTCGAGCCCCGCGCTAGACTCTGTGCTGACAGCTCAGAGCCTGGAGCCTGCTTTGGATTCTGTGTCTCCCCGCCTCTCTCTCTGCCCCTCCGCTGCTCACTTTCTGTCTCTCCCTCAAAAATAAATAAACATAAAAAAAGAAAAGAAAAGGGCGAGCAGGAATCCACAAGACCCTGCAAGGGTATCTGCAGTGCTGGCTCTGGGGTGCCCTCCCCCGTCCTTGGAGCCTGATATTTCCCTAGGGAAACCTGAGGCGGCCACACGGAGAGGCCAATGCACTCAAACAAAGGTCTCGGAGCTGAAACAAAAATAAGGAGAGAGACAGAGAGGACAGGCGTGTGGACAGAGAGCCAGCAGCCTAGGTTCCAGAATTTTGCAACACCTCAAAGTGAGCAACACAGTACAGGAATCCTGGAATGCTCTTTGCAGAAATTCAAGGATCTTCAGAGTTTAATTATAGACCGTGAGTTTGGAAATATAAAGAAATGCCTAAACCTACTTGAAAATATGTTTTCACCTGCTTTTCTTAGGACTTTAGAGCAACGGAAGTTTCCTTACCTTTCCTCTGTTTTCTCTCTTATCTCTTGTTCTCCCCATATACCATAATAGCACTGGAAACTCAGTACTAAGGGTCCAAAAAACATAATGGACCCTTATGTTGAAGGGTGTGAAACAGAACCCCGTGTGGAATGGGTGTACTTCATAGTGGGGGTGGCGGGGAACCTGGGGGGATGATCGCTAGAATCCGCCCCCCTTACTGACTTGGAATGCAATATTTAACACCAGAGCTTGTTTAATTTACTCTGAAAAAAATATTTATATATATATATGTAAGGATTTCTCTTCCAGAATGGGGAAAGGGATTGTGATAGCTCATTTTAAGTGTCAACTTGACTGAGCCAGGGGTGCCCAGATATTTGGTCAAACATTAAACTGGGTGTGTGTGTGTGTGTGTGTGTGTGTGTGAAGGTGTTTGAGATGAGATTAACATTTGAATCAGTAGACAGAATAAAACAGATTGCCTTCCCTCATGTGGGTAGGCCTCATCCAATCAGTTGAAGGCCTGAATCTGGAGGAAAACAGGCTAACCCTCCCACAAGTAAGAGGGAACTCCTCCTTCCTGCCTGTCTGTTGAGCTGGGACATGGGTCTTTTACTGCCTTTGGATTTGACTGAAACCTTTTTGTTGGCTTTTCTTGGTCTGGAGCCTGGCGGCATTTGGATCATTATGACACCATTGGCTCTCTTGAGTCCCAAGCTTGCTAACTGCAGATCTTGGGAGTCTCAGTCTCCACACCATGCGAGCCAATTCCTTATACTAAACCTCTTCTCTCTCTCTCTCTCTCTCTCTCTACACACACACACACACACACACACACACACACACACACACACCCTATTGGTTCTGTTTCTCTGGAGAACCCTGACCAATACGGGGACTCAGTAGGATGAGAACGGAAAAGAGGGACTGTCTTGTGCAGCAGGAGCTACAGAGGTACTTGGGGGCTCTGTGCGGTCAGAGCTTGCCTTTGCACTCCAGCTGCCCTCCCAGCTGAAGCTCCTGGGCCCCCTTTCAGCTTCTGGCTGAAAGGACAAAGTTACGGGCCCTAAGCATCCAGTGAAATCGCAGAGGCCCTCTGAGCGCCCAGCAGGTGCACTCCTCTGGATTCTGCTTCTCCCTGACACCATGTGTTTTATTGTGTCTAAATCCAGTTCTCAGGCTGGGAAAGGCTCGCCCCTCGTGCTACGGCATAAATCAACGGGAGATTTCTCAGGAGGGACAGAAAACCCACAGGCTGAGAGTGCCAAGGGACCTCCCTCCCCGGAATCCCCTAGAACGCACGTGTTATCCATCACCGTTCCCCAAACGCTGCCACCTAACACAAAATGGGTTTACCTCTGAACATGGCGGGAGAAATCGGCCAACTGACGCCCAGAGCCTCGTCCTCCCGGAACGTCTCACAGAAGTCCTGCAGCATGGCCGTGCCCAGGCCTTGGCGACGGTAAGTCCTCCTGACAAACACGGTGTCGAAGACGGGGAGCAGGTAGCATGCCCCCGTGCCGTCACCACACAGGCTGCCTGCAGGGAGAGGAAGAGCCACGCACTGTCCCAGGCTTGCACCGAGCTGCCGGGACCCTGCGGGACTCCTACACAGCCGGGTCATTGGTACCACCTGGAAGAAGGGCACAGGTCACTAAGAAAAAAATAGCAGATCACCCCAGACCACCAGTTCTCCAGCCGACTGACCAGCCCATGTGTTACTGATCACTAGGAGTGCAGCCACCGTCACTACTGTACCGAAATGAAAAGCAAACCCCGGGTGAATGCGTCTTTCGTGCACCCAGGACCCTCAGACGCGGCCTGTGCAGAGTTCACAGAGACACTGGAAGCCAATGAGGGGCGTCTGGACATCAAGGCTTTCCGTGAACCCAGGGGATATGGGCTGGGAGACCAACACAGCTCCAGGGCATGGACTTGTTCCGGTAAGGCTAAGAAGCAGTCATCATGTCCGACTGAGACGAAGTGCATTTACCCCCAAATAGACTGAGTCCTGCCTCCGCTACAACATCAAGTGACCTTGCTGTAGCAGAGAAGAGGGGCCGCCCTTCCCACTTTTCCATCCTGAACTGAACTTCACTGCAACCAGTGCCAATACCAGCACAGTTGCTGTTTCTGCAAAAGGAGCTTGGCCTTGGCCTCGCATGTTCATCTGTGTTGTCGCTCTAACTGGAAAATCAATGCGACATGGAGCCTAGTACATCACCTTTCTTACTTCCGGACGTACAGGTGCCTGGACTCTAGATGCACGAGGCTCCAGGAGAAGAAGTGTGGAGCCTATTCAGCCCCTACTGGAAGAAGCGGTATTTGTCCCCACCAAGATTCAGAAGGTGGGTAATTTCCTAAGCAAAAAAACGGACTCCGATTCTAACCAGCCAGACTGAGTTGCAGGGATATGTGCTACTGTAGTGAACTGTTTGCAAAAAAAATGGGCACAATTATTCCCCTTCCTATATCCACATCCCTTTACATGTGATTCTGAAGCACCTCCCATCCAAAATGGGTCTGGCTTCATGGGGTCCAGTGCCCCTCTCTTCTTTCTCAGATCCCTGCCACTCACTCTAAGAACAAACCTGGACCAGCCTGCCCCCATAACAGAAACATGGCCTGGGCACCCTCGTGGTCCCAGCAAACATCTAGCCGGCCCCACAGAGCAGAGCCACCTACCTGATGGGCAGGTGATTGCCCACCCATCCCACCCAGCGGAGCCTCAGCAAAACTGTCATCCAAAAGAATGGTGAGCTGAACAGTTGATTTGATGCCCCAAATGAATGAATAAATAAATAATCTGTGGCCAGTGATCAACGCCACCCAATTCACTTGATATGATAAGTGTGACGTATTTGAATTTCACCCTCGATATTCCTGAAATGATAGTTCAAACTTGGGTTGGAATTCTGCAATTTCCAATGTTTATATTGATGAGAACAACATTCCCCAAATGGTAGTCTTCCGAAGCTGAGAAACATTAAAATGACATAAAGATACAATTCCATTCATGATAGCCTTAAAAAAAAGAGTCAATATTTAGGAATATATTTAACAAAAGCAGCATAAGCCTTGAATACTGAAAAACTACAAAACATTGTTAAGGGAAATTAAAGAAAAGCTAAATAAATGGAGAAATTCCATGTTCATGGTTAGCATGACTCAATACTGTTAAGACGGCAGTTCTTCCCCAACTAATCTGTAAGTTCGACACCAGTCCTATCAAAATCCCAGCAGGCATTTTTGTGGACATTGGCAAGCTGACACTAAAATTGACGTGAAATGCGAAGTCTCTACAATAAGCAACCCAGTTTCGAATAAGATGAGCAAAGTTGGAGGTTTTACACTGCCCGATTTCAAGGTTGCTTATAAAGTCAAGGCAATCAAGTGCAAGGACAGGCATGTATATCAATGGAACAGAAATGAGTCAAGAAATAAATTCTTATACTTTTAAGTTCGATGATGTTGCCCTTTTCCAATAAGGAGAGGACAGTCTTTTCAATAAATAGTCGTGGTATAGTTAGATAGCAATAAGCCAAGAACAAAAAAACAAAACAAAAAACAGAAAAAAAACAACAACAAAGGAAGAAGAAGCTGGAACTTGACCCACACAAATATAGTCAACTGATCTTTGACAAAGAAGCAAAGTCAAGTCAGTGGAGAAAGGACAGTCTCAGTAAGTGACACTGGACAAGTGGATATCCACATGGGAAAAAAAAAAGAATCTACATGCACACCTTAAACACTTCAAAAATTTTAACTTAAAATGAATCACAGCATAAATGTAAAAGGCAAAACTATAAAACTCCTAGAAAATAACCCAAGAGACTATCCAGATGACCTTGGGTTTTATAATAAATTTCATACATAAAACACAAAAGGCATGATCCATGAGAGAAAAAATTGACAAGCTGTATTTCATTAAAATTAAATTTTGCTGGGGCACCAGGGTGACTCAGCTGGTTAAGCATCTGATTCTTGATTTCAGCTGAGATCATGATCTCATGGTTTGTGAGTTCGAGCCCTGCATTGGGCTCTCTGGTGTCAGCGCAGAGCTTGCTTCAGATCCTCTGTTTCCCTCTCTGCCCCTCTCCCACTTGCATTCTCTCTCTCCCTCTCTCAAAAATAAATAGCTTACTTATTTAAAAAAAAAGAAAATTTGTTGCTCAAATTTTTGACATGTGAAAGACCATGTCAAAAGAATGAAAAGATAAGGCACAAACTGGGAAAAAATATTTGCAAAAGGCACATTTGTCTCATAAAGGACTGTTTATCCAAAACATAGGAAGAACTTTTAAAACTCAACAATAAGATTTTAAACTTGATTTAAAAGTGGGCCAGGGCACCTAGGTGGCCCAATCAGTTAAGTGTCTGACTTCGGCTCAGGTCATGATCTCATGGTCTGTGGATTCGAGCCCCACGTTGGGCTCTGTGCTGACAGCTTGGGACCTGGAGCCTGCTTCAGATTCTGTGTCCCCCTCTCTCCCTGCCCCTCCCCTGTTCATGCTCTATCTCTCACTCTCAAAAATAAAATAAACACTAAAAAAAATTACAAAAAATTAAAATATTTTAAAAAATAAAAGTGGGCCAAAGATCTTAATAGACACCTCATCAACAAAGGTATTCCATATGACAGATAAGGATATCAAAAGATATGCTCCACATCATATCTCATCAGGTAAATACAAATTAAAACAATGAGATATCACTGCACACCTAATAGAATGGCCAAAATCCAAAACGCTGTCAACACCAAATGCTGGTGAGGATGTGGAACAACAGGAACTTTCATTCATTGTTGGTGGGAATGCAAAGTGGTACAGCACCTCCGGGTGACAGCGTGGTGGTTTTTACAAAAGCAAAACATACTCGCACCATACGATCCTTCGGTTGTGCCCCTTGACATTTATCTGAAGGAGTTGAGAACTTATGCCCACCCAAACACCTGCACACGAATGTTCATGGCACCTATATTTGTAATAGCCAAAACTTGGAAGCAACCAAGATATCCTTCAGTATGTGAATGGATAAATAAACTATGGCACATCCAGATAATGGAATATTATTCCATGCCGAAAAGAAATAAGCTATCAAGCCACAAAAAGACATGAGGAAACCATAAGGCATATTACTTAGGGAAAAGAGCCAATCTGAAAAGTCTACATACCATACAATTACACCAATTATAAGACATTCTGGAAAAGGCAAAACTATGAAGGCAGCGAAAAGATCCGTGGTTGTCAAGAGGCTGTGGGGAGGGAGCGATGAATAGGGGAGCACAGGGTTTTTTAGGGCAATGAAGCTATTTTGTATGATGTTATAAGGATACAGTACATCCTTATGCATTTGCCAAAACCCACAGAATATACAACACAAAGAATGAACACTAATGTAAACCATGGGCTTTAGTTAATAATGTATTCTTATGGCTGAACGGTGTCTCCCCAAAATTCTTACATTGAAGCCCAACCCCCAAGTACCTCGGAATGTGACGGCATCTAGAGACAGGGACTTTACAAGGTAATGAAGTTAAAGGGAGGTTTTTCAAGTGAGCTCTTATCCAAGTTGACTGGTGTCTTAGAACTTGGGACATGCAGAGAGATGTGCACACACAGAGGAAAGACCATGTGAGGACACAGCAAGACAATGGCCACCTACAAGCTAAGGAGGGAGGCTTCAGAGGAAACCAAACCTGCCAACACCTTGATCTTGGACTTCCAGCCTCAAGAACTGTGAGAAAATTACTTTCTATTGTTTGAGCCACCCAGTCTGTGGTATTTGGTTATGGCAGCCTAGCCGACTACTGCGTGCACCAATATTGGTTTATGAATTGTAACAAATGCACCACAATATGTTAATAATAGAGAAATGTGTGTGTGTGTGTGTGTGTGTGTGTGTGTGTGTGTGTGTGTGGTGGAGGGTGGGGGGATATAGGAAAACTCTGTACTTTCTCCTCAAGTTTTCTATAAACCTGAAACTGCTCTAAAAGACAAAGCCTATTAATGTTTTTAATGTGTTAGGTATTTTTTAAAATTAAGTTGGATGCTTACCTCATATCATACACAAAAATTAATTCAAGGGGCACCTGGGTGGCTCAGTTGGTTAAGCCTCTGACTTCAGCTCGGGTCATGATCTCACGGTTTGTGAGTTCAAACCCCATGTCAGACTCTGTGCTGACAGCCCAGAGCCTGGAACTTTCTTTGGATTCTGTCTCCCTCTCTCTGCCCCTCCCCCTTCAAAAATAAATAAAACATTTTTAAAATTTTAAAAATAAATACCAAACAAAAATTAATTCAAGGTGGATCTAGGCATAAATATAAATTAAAACTATACAACTTATAGGGGCGCCTGGGTGGCTCAGTCGGTTAAGCGTCCAACTCTTGGTTTCAGCTCAGGTCATGATCTCACAGTTTGTGGGATGGAGCCCCATGTCAATGTGGAACCTTCTTGGGAATCTCTCCCTCTTTCTCTGCCCCTCCCCTGCTCGCTCTCGCATTCTCTCTCTCTCTCTCTCTCTCTCTCTCTCTCTCAAGATAAACAAATAAACTTAAAAAAAAACTATAAAGCTTTTGGAAGAAAATAAAGAAGAAAATTCTCAAAGAGTTCTTAGGGAGTCAGAGAGTTCTTAAATTCAATACCAGAAGCACAATCGATTGATAAATCTGACTTCATCAAAATTAACTTTTGTACTTCAAAGGAGACTGTAGGAAAGTGTTTACGAACCACATTTCTGATAAAAGTCATATCCAGACTATATAAAGAACTGTTATAATTCAATAAAAAGAAAAAAAACAACCAATTAACAATGGACAGAGGAAAGACCATGGTTTCAGGGATCGTTTCTATAGTTTGTTGCTAGACAAAGTTTCTCGGAACATGTAGAGTAGCCTTGATCAGTGACAACCAAGGAAATTATTTGCTGAGAACACTTGTGTTTGATTTAGGACTTCAGGTCACTTCCTTGAAGAAGCTCAAGGAAACACTGAATTCCTAAAACTGCTTAGCATCTGATGCCTTTATGTTCAGGGATAAGTAACTCTTACCTAAAGTGACTTGAATGTTTGTCTCAGGGCTGTATAGAATAACAACTCTCAGTGGTTTTCCCCCTCTCTCCCATGCTTTTTTTCTGGAAACATGTGAGATACAATGTCTGCTGTTACCAGCTGTCTTTCTTGGATCCTTTGGGTCATTCTCTCAATGTACATTAAGTTCTTGTATCAACCACCTTTATGGTCTTGGACATCAACACTAAAAACTGAACCACTGTCAAAAGGAAAAACCAGTTAGTTGCAAGTTTAACCTTAACATGTTTGAAAGTTTGAAAATAGAACTTGCCTTGTAAGTAAGTAAATAAATAAGTAAAAATGGACAGATGATCTGAACACACTTCTTCAAAGAAGACAAATGGTTAATAATCATTGGAAAGATACTCAACATCATTAGCCATTAGGAAAATGAAAATGAAAACCATAATGAAATGCTACTTTTGACCTATGATACACATGGCTATAATCAAAAAGACAAGCAGTAATAAGTGTGGACAAGATGTGGAGAAATTGAAACCCTCACATAATGCGGATGGGAATGTATCATGGTAAAGCCACTTGGTCTAATGATTTGACAGTTTCTTAAAGTTAAACATACACTTTTCAAATGAACCACCAATTCTATTTCTTGGAATCTAATACATGCTAAAATTTGGATGAACCTCAAAAACATTAAGTAAAAGAAGCCAGACACAAAAGACCACATACTGTATCATTCCATCTGAATGAAATGCCCAGGAAACACAAATTGATAGGGAGAGCAGACAGGGGATTGCCTAGAGCTGGGGTGGAAACAGAGATTGACAGTAAACAGACAGCTTTCAGGGGTAATGGAAATATCCATAATCTGGATGGTGGTTATTGTAATAGGTCAGCTTATGGAATGTAATGGGTTAACCTACTTATGGAATGTAATGGGTTAACCCACATATGGAATGTAATGGATAACTTGTTGCTAAAAGCTCCTGGTTGCTAAGATCCGACCAAGGCCAAGCCCCCCAAACAAAAAATTTCGCTGAGTCACTGCCTAACTATGATTGGTCATCTTAAAGAACAAAGAACTTTAAATTGATAGGTTCCTGCCAAAACTAGCGTCGTCTGTGTATTACAATGTAATTGGCTATCCTGGAATGCTGTGAATGTCTATATAATCTCACTGCCGCCTTTGTTCGAGGCCATTCTCTGCTCCTTAACACCAGGGACCACGTTTGGCCCTGCGGTAAATAAAATCTTGCCTTGCTCCAAATAAAATCTTGCCTTGCTCCAATTCGGCGTTTGGTGGTCTTTTTGAAATCACCCTGCAACAGTTATGGTTACACAACTAAGTTTTTTAGAAATCACTTACCATTGGTGAATTTTATGGGGTGTAAAATTATACATCTAGGAAACTGATGTTTAAAAGATACAATCAGGGGCACCTGGGTGGCTCAGTTGGTTAAGCGTCCGACTTCGGCCCAGGTCACGATCTCAACAGTTAGTGAGTTCAAGTCCCACGTCAGACTCTGTGCTGACAGCTCAAAGTCTGGATTCCTGCTTTGGATTCTGTCTCCCTCTCTCTCTGCCCCTCCCCTGTTTGTGGTTTGTCTCTCTCTCTCAAAAATAAATAAACATTTAAAAAGTTTTTTTAAGTAAATAATAAAAGATACAATGAATTGTATTTAAAATTATATGAAAAACATACCATCAAGTGTAGAAAGGGGAAAATAGTAACTTTACAGTGGAGAAATCCGTCAGCTACCCCCTTGAGTGATCAGGGTGAACACTACCAATAGTAATGTTGGTATCATGTGCCTTCATGTATGACGTGAGCGTGTGAGGACAAGGACACTTCACTTTCGCCCAAACCCATATTCTAGTCTATTCATGAGAAAATATCAGACAGACCTAAATTAAGGAACATTCCACAAATCTCCTGACCAGCACTCCTCAAACATGTCCAGGTCATGAAAGGCAAGGAGACCCAAGAAATGGTCACAGATTAGATGAAAAAACTAAGGAGGTATGAAAATTACATGCAAGGTGGGAATCCTGGATCAGACCCTATAAGAGAGAAAAAGGACAATGCTGGAAAATTAACCAATGTTAAAAACAAATTAACCAATGCTAATTTCTTAGTTTTGCTCCCTGTTTGCTTATGGTTACATAAGATGTTACCAGCAAGGGGAGGTAGGTAAAGGGTATTTAATGCGAACTCTCTGAACTATCTTTGCAACTCTTCTGTAAATCTAAAATTATTTCACAATTAAAAACTGGGGGAAACTAGGGGGCAGAAGAAACAAAAGCACTCCACCAGCTCTTTCTAAAGGCTAATCACACCTTTAGGCTGGTCAAATAAAATCTTTCTTCTAACATAAATTCCCAAAGCCAAAGAATTGGCCTGGCTTGGGGCACAGGCAATGAGCTTGCTGTTGGCCAATGGCCTCTCCACTCATAATCAGAATATAAAGTCCAAGGAAATTATGCCACATAGCGTGGAATGGTTGATAAGAACCCTGGCGGTGATCTCATTCATTCTACCCATTTAACAGACATGGCAGCTAATAGGGTCAAGAAAGGTGAAAACACACACACACACACACACACACACACACAAACTCACTCACTCACACACACACAGAACAAAGAGCTTGGCTCCTTTCTGTCAGTAACAATTGCCCAACTACCTCTCCTGAGCTCACAGAGAATCTGTTGATCCCTGAGCAAACTCAGACCAACCCACATCACCAAAGTAGCTGATGGCAGAACTGATGTGCCAAGAACTAAGATGTCTGGTGCCCTTTCTTCTTTATGGCTGCTCCATGTCCAAAATTGCCTTCAATGGCTACACAAGTTGTCTACACCTAACAACACTTAGAAGAGTAAAGCATATTCCAGATGGGACCTGTTCAAAATTGGAATAAAGATGCTGTCTCTCAGGCAAATTTAAATATCCAGAAAGGTCTTTTATGTGAGGATAATTGGTCCTGAACAAAAAGGTCATGGAAACAGATCCATTGAGTCCACAACTCATAGTAAATGGTGGGAGTAACGAAACAAAACAAAACAAGACAAACAAACAAAAACTATGGTAAAGCACAAATAAGTCAGAATGGCCAACCCAAGGGTGCCTGGGTGCCTCAGTCGGTTGGGCATCTGACTCTTTGATCTCAGCTCAGGTCATGATCTCACACTTCATGGGTTCAAGCCCCATTGCAGGCTCTGTGCTGATAGCGTGGAGCCTACTTAGAATTCTCTCTCCCTCTTTCTCTGTCCCTAACCCACTCATGCTTGCTCTCTCTTTCAAAACAAATAAATAAACTTAAAAAAAAAAACGACCCCTGCCCTTCCAGACGGGGCCACTGGAGCAGAGAGGGCGGGCAAGCTGTTGTAACCCCAGGTTTCCAAAAAAGCCATCGGCTCCTCGGGAAAAAAAAAAAAAAAAAAAAAAAAAAGAATGGCCAACCCAACTGGCTAAATTTTAACCATAAACGGTGATATGAAAAAAACAAGCAAAGATGAAAATTAACAAGCCAAGCATCACAATTTAAACGATTAGAAGAGAACAGAAGAGAGACCCAAAGAAAATAAAGGGAAGGAGATAAGGAGGATAGAAATTTATAAACTAGAACACAAAAATACAACACAAAGGATTAAAAAAAAAAAAAGAGTTGCTAATGCAAGAAAAAATGAATGCCCCATACGTAAAGCACATTAGGAATTAAAATAAAGATATCACTATGGATGCGGCAGAAATTTCAAAGGTAAGAGACTACAATAAATAACTATGCCAATAAACCTGAAAAGAGAGGAAAAGAACAAATTACTAGGATAAAACAACCCACCAAAACTGACTAAAAAAAAACTGATAAACTAACCTGTCCTATGAGCATTACAACATGAAATCAGAAGTTTCAACCTCTTTCATACTGAACACATCGGGTCAGGTGGCTTTAGATAGAAGTTCTACCAACCTTCCAAAGGAAAGCCTTCCAGAGAACAGAGAGAGAATACTCTCCAGCCTAGTCTATGAGTATAGTATAACTTTTTAAGGAAAAAGAAAAAATGGCCAAGGATTAGGAAAAATAGGTAAATAACAGTAATTCTTGAACATAAGACAAAAAAAAAAAAAACCAACATTAACAAACTGAATTCAATAGGATATCCAGAGTTAATTTAGATCACTGTAAGGGGCTGAATTCTCTGCTCACCACCCTGACTGTTCCTGAAGATACACATGCGCAGTAAGGTACCTGGGATGAAACCAAGGGCATGAACTAACACTGCACATAATGATGGCTTTACCTTCAACAGCCTGGGAGGACCTAAGAAGGTACCTCTGAGAGAAGGAGACAAAGCCTAACAGAGTCAACAGCGTGATGCCAACAGACTGTCCATTAAAACATGCACCCAACACAACACAGAAGAAGACCAGGAGGATTACTCCACGAAGACATGAGTGAATTCTTGTAACACCTAAGGCAGAATTCACAGATGGTGCACCATGGGGAAATGGTAGCAACAGGCTGCCAGAAAGTAGTGGAAGAAATTGTATCTGCTTCAAAAGGAGAGATTTGTCAGGAGGAAGATATAACAAGCAGGTGGCAAGACAAAAGTCACAGTGTATTCCCACTGCCGGTTGTTTTTGAGAACTAAGACCTGGGTCACCAGGAAAGTTATGATGTGGGGCTCTAAGGCACAAAATAACCAAATGCCTGGCCGAAAGCAACCATGCTCTTGGTGCATTTCCTTTTGCACAGTAGCATTTGTGGGGGCTATGAAGCATCTGCCCAGGATTGTCCTGCTAATCCTGAAGACAACATGCTAACTTTATCTCAGGTTGTTAAACATAAGAAAATCTGTATCGGGGCACCCAGGTGGCTCAGTTGGTTAAGCATCCAACTTTGGCTCAGGTCATGATCTCGCAGTTCATGAGTTTGAGCCCCACGTCTGGCTTTTCACTGACAGTGCAGAACCTGCTTGGGATTCTCTTTCTCCTTCTCTCTCTCTGCCCTTCCCCAACTTGCATCCCCCCCCCACTCTCTCCCCACACCCACCAAAATAAATAAACTTTAGGGGTGCCTAAGTGGCTCAGTCCGTTAAGAGTCCAACTTTTGATTTCCACTCAGGTCATGATCTCACACTTCAGAGTTTGGGCCCTGCATCAGGCTCTGCACTACCACTGCTTAGGATTCTCTCTCGCTCCCTGCCCCTCCCCCACTCTCTGTCTCCCTCTCTCTCTCTCTCGAAATAAATAAAATTTTTAAGTAAAAAATAAAAACGATAGATAAATAAACTTAAAAAAATCTGTATCAGTAATTCACCTCCTAATTTATAGATTACAAGAGAAAGAACTACTCCAGTTCAACATTATGGTGGTCCCTGCACAGTATCCACTCCATATGGCATAAAATACAGAAAAATTATAAAAGCAAAAGAAGCTACCTACAAATTATAAAACTAAGAAGAAAGTTTTGCAAGGTCAGTGGACATAAGACCAACACATAAGAGATGGAAGTGGTATTTCGATCTACTAACAACAATCAGAAAATAGGCTTTAAAGTAAGATAATATTTTGTAGCCACAGGATCAGCAATCACAACAAACCCGGACAAGACCAATGTGGAGAAACAAAAACTCTCACCTTTTGCAGGCGACACTATACATGCATATGGCCATTTTGGAAGCCAGCTATGCACCCCGTGGGGAAGCTGAGTGTATGACTCTGCTACAGCTAGCAGTTCCTCTTGTAGGGATATAATTGAGCAGTGTTGATCGAATGCTTTCTCATTACCACCAACCAAAGGAGCCTTCGGAGACATTTTTTTTTCTAATCGCCATCCCCCCAAATTAAATACTAAGGAATAAGGCTTTGTTGGGTAGGGCTGAGGTCTGGAGACCCACAGACCACAGTATTATCTATGATTCTTTGGCTCCTCAAGAAAGAAGGGTTAGCCTGTTGGGGGGGCAATACCAGCCCACTGAGAATGCATGCCTTGGGTGAGTGGTTCTAAAACCTCAGAGGGTCCATGGGATCACTTGGAGGGCTTATTAAGACAGATTGCTGGGCCCCACTCCACCACCAGGGTTTCTGATACAACAGGTCTTGGAAGGAGCCTGAGAATTCCTGGAGCCCATAACAGACTGCCTGCTGGCGCACTCCATCTATTATGCATCATCCGCTGTGCAGCAGTGAAGGGCTGCCTGGCAGCCTTGACCAGAAGTATCCAGGCCAGACTGAGACTTCGTAAACAGGATTCTTCCACGGATTATTATGGGGTGTCTACCCGCCTACAGTCCTTTAAAAGAGCCCCTGCCACAGCCATATCTGGACCACAAAAGCCAGCCCACCCATCCACAGTCAGTTGAGCGGAAAGGTGGACCCATGGTCCACAAGAAACCAACCCACAGGCCAGCTGGACCGATCTGATTCTTTTGAGGGAATTTAAAGTAAAGCTAGGACTACAATAGATTTTGGCCCTTTGTAAGGCAGTACAGATTGAGGCCCAGTGGGCATCATGGCAGACTCAAGTCAAGGTTAAGAGGAAGAAGGAGGGGCGCCTGGGTGGCTCAGTCAGTTAAGAGTCCAACTCTTGACTTTGGCTCGGGTCATGATCTCACGGTTCATGAGTTCAAGCCCCACATCGGGCTCTGCACTGACAGTGTGGAGCCTGCTTGGGATTCTCTCTCTCTCCCTCTCTCTGCCCCTCCCCCCCCTCTCTCTATGTCTCTAAATAAATAAACTTAAAAGAAAGTTAAAAAGAGGAAGCAGGAGACCTAAGTGCATGAAGGAAGCCGGTTTGCAAGGATGGGCATGCAGCAGCTGCTGGTACACATCCCAGCATGAGACACCAGGCTGCGTCCGTGCTCTTCCCCTGCACCTCCAACACCCTGTCTTTAGGTGCACGAGGGGGCCTCTGTTCCTCCCAACAGCGGTCCCTTTCTCGTCAAGCAGCACAATCAGTACCTGGACTAACACCACGCTCTTGCCACTCGCGCCACTTCTGCTACTTAAGTTTCTGCTAAAGTCCAGAAGATGGCAAGAGGGGGCCCTGCCTGATGAGACAACCCCGCAGGAGGTGCCTGTGGCACTGGGCGTCTGGGGGAGGGGAAGAGCAGAAGCCCCACCCCTCGCCCAGGGAGGAGCAGGGCAGCTGAGGCCACTCAACGGCATCACACATGCCTGTCTGGATTGCAAATCACCTAATTTAATGCTTTTAAATGCCGCTCCTGTTTTTATGATTTGCATTAGCGTTGGGGCTTTCAGGAATCTGAAATATAAAGCTGTTCTTGTTTAGACTTTTATACAAAAGCAAAATACTTCTTAGCTCGGCCTTAAATCAGCCAACTCTCCACTTACCAGTCTGGTATTTTCTTCCCTTGAATGCTGACAGTCTTGTGGACTAGTGGTTTGAGAACAGAGATTAAAGGAAAACCTCACTCGTTTTGATTATCTAGGGCTGGGGGAGAATTTCAACATAAAATAGTGAAATGGCTGAAGTGTCAATATTTCTTAAGAAAGGTAACCACTGAATGGCCAAATGAAGGGAGAAATTCAAACCTGTAAAGAAAAAAACATATAAAGAAGATGTTCCCAAAGAGGTCTACCTGCAGAGATTTCATTTGGCCTGTACAAAGTCACCTGTTTCAAACTGAATGTGCTCATCAGCTACAGAGGCACAAACTACTGATCTACACATGAACTTGGATGAATATCCAAGGCATTATGCTGAGTGAAAACAGTCTCAAAAGCTTACAAACTATATGATTCCAAGTTGTGACATTCTAGAAAAGACAATAGTGATGGAGAACAAATCAGTGGTTACCAGGGGTTTCCGGGGATGGCTCGGAGGGTAGGGGATAACTAGGGATAACACGAAGGAGGTTTTGGGGGATGGTGGATTTTATTCTGTTTTTTTTTTCTTTTTGAGAGAGAGAGAGAGAGAGAGAGAGAGAGGAAGTGCATGAGCAGGGGAGGCGCAGAGGGAGAGGAAGGGAGAGAATTTTAAACAGGCTTCATGCTCAGCATGGAGCCTGACGCAGCGCTCAACGTTACGACCGTGAAGTCATGACCTGAACCAAAATCAAGAGTCATATGCTTAACCAACTGGGCCACCCAGGTGCCCCATTCTGTATTTTAATTATGGTTTTAGTTTTATGAATCTATACATAAGCCAAAAAAAAGGGTCAAATTTCTTGTCTGATAAATGTTTTAAATACTTAAAAGTGTGTGCCAAGAATGTGCTTAGAAACAATACATACCTTTTTTTTAATGTTCATTTACTTTTGAGAGACAGATAGAGACAGAGTGCAAGCAGGTGAGGGGCAGAGAGAGAGAGAGAGAGAGACACAAAGAATCTGGAGCAGGCTCCAGGCTCTGAGCTGTCAGCACAAACCCAATGCGGGGCTTGAACCCACAAACCATGAAATCATGACCTGAGCTGAAGTCGGATGCTTAACTGACAGAGCCACCCAGGCGCCCCAAAACAATGCTTACTTTTAAATAAGTGAACCCTGGCCCCTGTGATCCAATTGATGCAATGAATCTGCATATTTTCTTTTCCTTTCAGAATGAAATTATACACTGCAGCCCAGCTTGAGCTTAATTAACAGATAATCTGAATCCAAAGGATCTAGTCTCATGAAGAGAGACTGGAATGGTACAAAGTTGAGAAGGATGCCATGTGCTATGCCCATACCCTAAGCACCAACACGAAAACACTATGTAATGCCGCCACAAGTATCAAAAACACAGCCAAGACTGAGGAAACAGCAGCTGTTCTGAACTTGTGAACTACAAACCCCTCCTGTAGTCCATTACACCACATGTATCCGCTGGTGATTTTTTCCTAAATCATGTGTACAAATAATAAAGCATAATAAAACAGATCTATTCACTATCTAAATTATGTTTTGTTTGGCCTACTTGGATGCTACTAGTATCAATCATTTCTTAGTTCATCAAAATAAATCCCTCTCTCAGATTATAGAAAGACATGGGAAAGAAAGGAAAAAAAATTCTATGATCCGTACCTGAACAGAGTCCCCATAAGATAACAGTGGTGGAATGAAATGGTCGTGCAAATCCCCACATGTAATAACTGTTTAAGAAATATATTTAAGAAATCACTGAAAGACACCATAGGGCACCCAAAAGCATGTAAGGGCCAGAGGAAAATTTAAATTTCATGAAACTGTGACTGGAATAGGGAAGACCTATGAGTTTGCAGCTTATTGGCCATGAGTTATAACTCAACCCCCAATGCTAAAGAAAATACTGGTGGGAAAAGTTCAAGTTTTACCAGCTAAAGGTGTCAGAGATAGGATTCAGAATTAGGAGAGCAGCTGGGAATCTAAAGGGAAAGTCCAAGCAGCACGAGAATGACAGAATGAGCTAGACTCAAATTCTGAGCAAATGCCTCAATCCCTGACTTACAGCTAACCTACACATGAGTGAAGGAGCCCCCAGGGAACCCAACAAGAAAAAAGTCAAAGACAAGAAAGATATCCACTTTCAAAATAAATGGAACTAAACAGGATCAGATCTGTGAGTTTAATGCTTTTCTCAACCATACACATTCCTTAACTGTGGCAGATCGAGTGGCAGAGAGCCGGAGCCAAATGGGTTTCAATAGTGAAAGCACAGAGTCCCAAACCAGCAGGAGCAAAACAAAACAAAACAAATCAAAACGAAACAAAAACAAAACAAAACAAAAAACAAACAAAACAACAGACTACAACAACAAAAAACCCTCAGAAGAGGTAAGCTAAATCCAAATCTTTGACCACCGAATCTGCAGCCACAGTGAAGACCTCTACAGGACTAGGCTAAAGAAACAGCCACGGGAAGTCACACAAACGGATGTTAGCAGCTGCATAGCACAAAGGATCAAAGCCTACTATTTGAGAACGACTATTGGTCAAAAATCTAAAAATCATCAGAAAACACACACACACACACACACACACACAAACACACACACACAAAATTAGAGTTGGTACACTATAGTTGCAACATCTAATTTTCAACCGATTATTCAACATGAGGAAAACAAGAGAGTGGGACCCATACTCAGGACAAAAACAAAACAAGAAAGGCAGTCAATATAACTGACTTTATTTTTTTTTCTGACTTAAAATAGATCTAGATTTTGGATTTTGCAAAGGCCTCAAAACAGCTTTACAAATATAGTCAAAGAATTAAAATAAAATAATTTAAAAATTAAAGGGAAATATATAGAAAGTGTCAACAGAGAAATGGCAACTACAAAATAATAGAAATTCTAGAGCTAAAAAGTGTAACTAAAAATTTTCAATGGCTCAACAACAGATTGGAGATGGCAGATGAACTTGAATATATACCTGTAGAAATTACCCAACAAAGAGAGAAAAATGTTTGAAGAAAAATGAACAAAACCTCCAAGACATAACTTAAGACATTATAAAGCACTTCACATGCATACAACTAGAATCCCAGGAAAAGACGAAAAATGCAGCATAAAAATTTGAAGAAATAATGGTGAAAAACTTCCAAAATATGGTAGCAAACATTAATTTAAAGATTCAAGGAACTCAACAAACCCCCAAGAAGATAAACAAAAATAAAATCATTCCTAGACATACCACTGTCAAACTACAAAAAAAGCAGTCAGAGAAAAACTACGTGTTATGTATGAGGGAATAACAATAATTGGTTGACTTCTCAGTAGAGAATATGAAAGGCAGAAGAGACTGGAAAAACATATTAAAAGCACTGAAGGAAAAAAAAGCTATCACTAATAATTCTATATCCAGCTAAACTATCCTTCAAATATCACCATGAAATAAAATATATTTTCAGTAAACAAAAACTGTTTTTTGTTGCCAGCAGAACTGCATTACAACAAATTCTAAAGGAAGTACTTTAGCCTGAAAGAAAAATGCCACTAGATGGTAACTGGGACCTATATTTTAAAAAAATTTTTTAAAGGTAAGTATGTGAGTAACTATTTTAACTATATTTTCTTTTATTTTTTAATGTCTAAAAGATATAACTACTAAGTTTAAAACTATAAATCAATATTAATAGGTTTATAACATAAACAGATCTAACATATAACAATATACTATGTAAGTAAAATGAGGGTTAAACAAAAATACACTGTTGCAAGATTTCTATATTTGACCTGAAGTAAATCAATATTAACTTTAAGTAAATTGGGAAAAGTTTAAGATGTATATATAATCCTGGAGCAACATCTAAAAATTTAAAAATGCAACAATATAGAACTAGAAAGCCAATAGAGAACTTAAAATAAAATGCTAAAAAATATCTGATTAAAATAAAAGAAGACATAAAGGAGGGACAGAGGAACAAAAAAACAGAAGACACAAAACAAACTGCAAAATAAAAGGCCTCAATACAACCATACCAATAATTAAATGTAAATGGACTAACACACCAATCAAAACATGGACATTATTTTTCTTAGTTGAGAGAGAGAGGAAGCACTTGTGCATATGAGCAGCAGAGGAGCAATAAGAGGAGAGAGAATCTCAAGCAGGCTCCATGCTTCACATGGAGCCAGATGCGGGGCTCCAACCCATGACTCAGGATCATGACCTGAGCCAAAATCAAGGGGGTGGGATGTTTAACCGACTGAGCCACCCAGGTCCCCCAAAACACAGACATTTTTAAAACTAGATTTAAAATCAAAGAACCAATTGTATGCTGTCAACAAAATATACGCTTCAAATAATAAAGACATAGACTAAACATAAAAAGCTACAAAGAATGTGTTCCATGCAAACAGTAAGCATAAGAAAAATGAAGTGACTATATATTAACATAAAACAAAATAGACTTTATAGCAAGAAATATTACCAATATTACCATGTATAAGTCCCATGGTACCACAGGCGTTCCCGATGGTCTGCCCCGATGGTTGAGCATTTGACTTTGGCTCAGGTCATGATCTCGTGGTTGATGAGTTCGAGCCCTGTGTCGGGCTCTGTGCTGACAGCTCAAAGTTGCCCAAAGACAACTGGGGACTTCATAATGATAAAATGGTCAATACATCAGGTGGGTAGAACAATTATAAATATAGATGTGCCTGATAACAAAGCTTCAAAACACATAAAGTAAAACTGACAGAACTAAAATGAGAAAGATGAGAGAGAGATGAATTCATAATCATAAAGTCTTTAACAAACTCTCTAAGAACCACACAAAAATATCAGTAAGAATGCAGAAAATCGGAATGATATCATCAATCACCTTAACCCAACTGATATTTCCAGAACACTAAACGAATACCTGCAGAATACACACATCCTTCAAGTCCATAGGGAATATCTACCAATACAGACCATATACTGGGCCATTAAACAACTCTCAATAGCTTTTAGAATATTAAAATGTAACAGACTACATTCTCTTACGGCAATGAATTCAATTAGAAATAAATAAATAAATAAATAAATAAAACATCTGGAATAGCCCCCAAATACCTGGAAATTAAAAACTAAAACACTTCATAAAAATCACAAACTAGAAAATATTTTGAACTGAATAATAATGAAAAGTGGTAAATTTATAAAACAGACCATCAAAATTTAAAATGTTTGCTCTTTGGAAAATACATTGTGCCAAAACGAAAATGTTTCCCAATACGTGTCTGATAAAGAACTGACATCTATAACATATGAAGAAACCACGAAGCTCAATAGTAAGCAAACAGTCTGATTTTTTAAAAATGGGCTAAAATATTTAACAAGCACTTAAAGAAGAGATGTGACCATCAATAAAACACATGAAAACATAATCAATATCATTCATGATTAGTGAAATGCAAATTAAAACCAAAATTAAATACTACTTCCCACCTTGTAGAATAGCTAAACTTAAAAAGACCAACAATACCAAGTATTGGCAAGGATGGGGAATGGCTGAAACTCTCATGCTTTGCTGGGGGCAACATGTACATAATTATTCTAACAGAAATATTTTTATTCTGTCTCTCTAAGAAATAAGGTAATCGAGCAATGGGCAGTTAAAAAAGTGTTTTAATTTTTTTTAATGTTTATTTATTTTTGAGGCAGAGAGAGACAGAACATTAGCAGGGGAGGGGCAGACAGAGAGGGAGACACAGAAACTGAAGCAGGCCCCAGGCTCTGAGCTGTCAGCACAGAGCCCGACACAGGGCTCGAACTCATCAACCACGAGATCATGACCTTAGCTCAACCATCGGGGCAGACCATTGGGAACCCCTGTGGTACCATGGGACTTATACATGCAATGGCCAATAACCAAGACAAACTGGAGTTTGAGAATGGGTCAGTCCTGAAACAGTTTCTTTCTGAAACAGACAAGCTGTCCCCTGAAGATAGAGCAAAATGTTTGAAAAGAATGAGGCCATTCAGGCAGCCCATGATGCCATGGCCCAGGAAAGCCAACGTCGGGGAGATGCTGAAGTGAATTTTCATGGTGGATGGCCATCTCTATGAACTCAATGGACAAATGCCTTTTCCGGTAAGCCAGGGCACCAGTTCAGAGGACTCACTGCTGCGGAATGATGCCAAGGTCTGCAGGGAGTACACTGAGCATGAGCAAGGGGAGGTCCACTTTTCTGCTGCGGCACTCTGCAAGGCAGCCTCCTGCCCTAGGGGAGGGACATAGATTTTTTCCCCCTCTTCCCCTCAGCGTGAAACCTGTCCCCCCAAGGCAGTCTAAAATGCTTCAGTACACAGCTGTTCTCCTTTGGTTCTGCAGATACGCTCTTACACTCAACCATACGCAGGCACTAGCAGAGCTCAGTTGTCGATCGAGCAACATTTGATATAAGCTGCAGATGGTCAAGCATTGTCCCCCCATGTATGTATTGTACCTCAATACCTAATGCTTTTAAATGGCTACTTTGGTTTTTGTCTATAAGTTAAGGCCTTGGACGTGGTTTCATTGTTTGTCCTTAAAAAAAATGAAACTTTCCTGCTGATTAATATAAAAAATAAAAGATAAATAAAAAAATAAAAAATTTTAATTGGCAATGTATACCAGAAGGCTATATTTTCTTTATTTGATTTTATACTGGTTTGGTACTTCTCAAACGAAATAAATTGTTGAGTAACTAAAAGTCAATTGCCACTTAAAAAAATCAGCTCATGGATGAAAACATGACCCAGTAGGCAGCTTCATAGAACCTTCCACCAAATTAGAGGAATGCATCAAAAATGAAGAGGAAGCAGAAATCCAAGCACCTGGTCTGATCATGACATCTGAAGGTCCTCCCTTCAGTCTGAGGTCTGGGTCTGCTCTGGGAAGAACGAGGCAGCCACAACCAACGGGTACTTCATCCTCACAAAACGAAGCCCTGGTTTGTCGCTGCCACCAGGTGCAATGGAAGGAGCTGGACAGAAAAGGTCACACTCCTTTCACCCCACTGTTATGAGTCTCACACATCAAGGTGGGATCCATTAACCATTTTTACTATGAGTAGGATGTCTATGGCACAGATGATTTTGCGACAGATTTAAGACCAGCCATGTATTAGAAAATGAAAGAGGAATTACAAAAAGTTTCCCTTCCATTTTAATTCTTCTCCGGATCCCTTGGTCTATCAAAAATAAATGACTAAAGAACACAGCCACTTGAAAAAGCGAAATGATGCACTGAAATCAAGAGTAAACGGTATGGTGATCAAAGGAGCTGAAAGACCCAGGTGCTTAAGTGTGTATGACTGACCTGGATAAATAATTAACTAAAGGAGTTGTTTGCATGAGAAACTGGTCATCCCACACTGAGCTGGGGAAAAAGGGGAGAAATGCAGGTTTACTCCATCCTGGACAGGTGGATCAAACACACAACATGAACTTGGCTTAACACCACAATCAGCCTTTCGATCCCGTGAGAAAACACTTAGCTCAAGAGAACAGCATCTCCATGGTGGTTCCCTGGGAAACTTTATTTTTGCTAAAATTTAGATCTCACTAAGAACTAAAGGAGAGAGCCGGGACCATTTGGATTAGAGATGTTGACAGCCTTTAAAAATTCAAGAAACTATTAAAGAAAGCAGCTTTAAATAAGAAAGCAATCCCTGAGGCAAAATGGTCCTAGTATCACACTCGCTTCTTGTCACAACCCCTAAAAATAAGTCCCAGTATTTTACCCTAACCTTATTATCATGGCCGACCTCCCCCTCTCTGAGGTAATGTCTATAAATCTTGGCTTCCAGTGTGTTTTTTTCACCACATGTCAGCTATTAGCAATGGTATTTTTCCTGACAGCTAATTGGTAACATTAAAGAAAAGAAATGAAGAGCATTGTGCTTGCAAAGTCATTTTACACCATTAACAGCAAGAAGCATTTTATGAGGGACATGGCACTGCCTGTAAATCAAAAGAACACGCTTTGCACCCTATTTGCCAACAGAATGAGACAAATGAGAAAATGAAACCCATACCTTGGGTTTATTTACAGGACAGCTGAATTGCTAATTCATAGCAACACTTCCTGTGCCAGAAGATTCTCTCCAAGCAACACTTGTGTTGAGGGAGTCCTCCGCAGCAGGCAGACATCTAGAGAGCCTCCCTCACCCCGAGGGCCACACGTCCCTTACCTTTCCTTTTGGTTGTATAAAACCCAACAGCCGCTCCATCCCGCCACAGAATTTTTGCTTGCTCCTTGACAGAGTGAGGCAAAAAAAACATGTCACCATCATCCAAATTTCTCTCCAATCTTCCAAAAATAACGACGTTTAGAATGAAAAGCACAATCCTTTCCCCAAATGACTGAACCTTTGAAGGGGGGGGAGAAAAAAAAAAGAAAAAGAAAGAATAAGAAAGTGAGAGAGGAAAATCATACGCGATAAATTTTGCACTTGGAATCAACCCACGCATCGGGGCCAGGTGTGTACAAACTGTGAGTCATAATTTCTCACAGAGGTTTTCCCAACCCTGACCTTTCACATCCATCTGCCTCCAGGAGCGAGGGGCAGTGCCAGAGGGGCCTCCTGGGTCCCCAGGGCCACAGATGTGGAATGTGAGTAGAAAGAGAGAACAATCCATTGCAGGTCAACAAAACAGGAAGTTACCTCCGGGTGGGGGCAGGCAAGCCATTTCAGCAGATCCACTGGACATGTCCAGAAATCATCTCACCCTCCGTTTTTAATAACCGCCCCAGAATTCTGGCCATCAGAAGCAGGATAAAGAACCGGGGGAGATCGATGGCTACACCAAAAGCAGATGATTTTCAGTGGCTTGTGATGTGATTGATTTGGAACACACACTAGAGTCCCAATCTCAAGAATGACTGGGAGTCAAGGCTCATCCTGTTCGAAGGCTAGAACATGAAACCATTTCTTGCCTACCTCAATGTCACAAGCGAGGAAATTGTATGTGGTCAAGGTCAGGCCCACATAGAGTTTTAGCATTCACCAGTCCAAATGACTCCATGCTCCTCTGCCTGTTAAAACCTTCTGCATTTGTACAGCCCACAGGTAGAAAATATGTGACCTAAATGGAGGCGTCCCACTCCTACACCCACAGCAGACATAGCTAATCAATCCCAGTCTGTGTGGCTGAGCTGGGATCTGGTCATAGAGTCCTTCTAAATGCAGTCCTCTGGGCAACCACAAGCAAGCGCTGGAGACGAGCCCAATCAACTACTGATGAACAGACAGCACTGTACACTGACAGGACGGCTATGTGACAGCCTACGTGTGTGGGTGTTGGTCACCCCATCCTATGCATCACCACGAGATCAGCAATGCCAGTAACTGGGCTGTGACTTCCACCCACAAGCTACCATTCCATTCCCCACATGCCAGGGAGGCCCTGATTTATAGGTAAGGAAATTGGAACTCAAAGAGGTTAAGTGATTACATGTATTGATTCCCCTGCCTCATTCCAAAGAGGGCTTATGAAAGAGGAGCGAGGGCTCTGTCAGAGGCAGGCAGGCTCAAAACAACAGGCCAGGGCTTCGGAGTCCCAGGCCAGCGCACCTGCTGCAGCCCAGCTCGTGGTTCCCGTCTGCATCTTCATCCATTAGAGCTAAGACTTGGCGGGGGTGCCTGGGTGGCTCAGTTAAGCGCCCAACTCTTGATTTCGGCTGAGGTCATGATCTCAGGGTTTCGTGAGTTCGAGCCCCGAGTCTGGCTCTGCGCTGACAGCTGCACAGCCTGCTTGGGATTCCTGGTCTCCCTCTCTCTCTCTACCCCTCCCCGACTCACTCTCTATCTCCCTCTCTCAAAATAAATAAACATTTAAAAAAAAAGAACTAAGACTTTGGGAAAGGAAAGTTTCATACAAATATCTGTGCTTAGTTTTATATTGAATACTTAACTCTTAAATTTTTATCATCATCATCATCATCATCATCATCATCGTCGTCGTCGTCGTCACCACCTATGATTCTGGCTTTCCAGCCTAGATTTGCTGGGAGATCTTTAGCAACACCCAACCTCTTTGAGCCTCAGCTTCCTCCAGCGGTCAAGAGAGAAGTTTGCCTAAGTGGTCCTTAAAACACTTGTTTTGGGGGGAGGATGAGGGGAAAAAGAACACTTATTTTCAAATGCTCTGATAATAAAAACAAGGCAGCTTGCAGCACCCTAGCAAATGGTACAATGTGTTCAGTGCCAATAAACTTATTAATTGGTCCAGAATGTAAAATAGTTCGTCTTCATCTGGAGCCAAATCTTAAACGAGAAAACGCTTTGTGAAAACCACACTAGCTTAACTCTGAGAAGCCACCCCAATTTTGTATCTCAGACAGTAGCAGGCCAAATCAAGTTCAGACTTTAAGAGTAACTTAGCTGGTCACAAAACCTGAGTGGGATGATGTGGGAGGTTATATTTTTCAACTTCCAAAGCCAAAAAGTTCAGAAGAAAGTCAGAAGAGAAAAGCAGACTGCATCTGGCAGAAGGGAAATATCCAATCAAAAACTGGCAGGAAGAACAAGGAGAAAAAGAAAATGCACTTAATTCGTCCAATTTCATTACAGGGGGCGGAAATGTGTGACATGTGATTTTGACTTAGAAACGTTCCTGAAAACACGAAACTGAGATCCAGTTCTAATCCCTCAATTAGGACCACTAATTATGTTAACAGAAAGAACATTAACCTTTTTATTTTTGTAATTTATGAAGAAGAGCTGGCTAATAAAAAAATGTAATTAAAAGAAAAATAAATAAATAAATAAATGTCAAGACCTGAAGTTCTAGAAATAGAAAGGGAAACTATCCCTCCATAGACAGTTGGGGCAGCTAGATCTTCACAACGTGGGTCATGAAGCGCAAGTAACATCCAAGTTTCTTTCTGTTCATAACATAGGCCACATTGTCAGAAAACTTGGGGTTTTCCTCATCTAAACACAGAAAAATTGACACATGGAAGAAGTGATCACTCTTATTCTGGGGGAAAAAAATGGTTTAAAGAGCAAATCAGACTCCTCCTTGGCATTCAGAACACCCAACCACTAAATACCACTGGCCCACCTGTGGAAAGGGACCGGAATAGAAACACAGATGGGTACCCCAGGCCACCCCACTGAGTACCCCACACTCATTTGCTGAATCTCAAGCTATTGTTACATTTGCCGGTTTGGGGGTTGGGGGGGCTTTTCAAAACACTATCTTTTGAGTGAATTAAAACCACACTTGAAAACCTGCTGTGTACAACAATATGGATGGAACCAGAGGGCATTATGCTAAGTGATATAAGTCTGACAAAGACAAATATGCAGGTGGAATCTTAAGAAGCCGAACTCATAGGAACAGAGAACAAAATGGCGGTGACCAGGGGCTAGAGGTGAGAGAAAAGAGGAGATGTTGGTCAGAAGGTGCAAACTTCCAATTGTACGATGAATAAGTTCTGGGAATCTAACATATGGCATGATAATATATACAGTTAATAATACTATATTATATGAAAGTTGCTAAGAGAGTAGATCTTAAATGTTCTCATCACCAAAAATGGCAATTATGTCATGGAATGCAGGTGTTAGCTAACACCATGGTGGCAATCATGTTGCAATACTTAAGTGTATCCCATCAACAGGTTGTAGACATCAAACTTACACAAAGTGTATCTCAGATATATCTCAATGAAGCTGGGAGAGGGAGGCAGGCATGAAAAGGACAACTCACAGGCTGAGAAACAATATCTGCAAATCGTATCTGCAGTTACAATAAGGACTTGCACTCAGAATACATGAAAAAATGTTTACAACTCAATAGTAAAAAGTCAACTAACCCAATTAAAAAGGGGGCCAAGGATTTCAGTAGACATTTTCCCAGAGAGGATACACGAATGGCCAACAAGTACATGAAAAAAACGTTTCATGCCCTTAGCCATCAGAGACATACAGATCAAGACCACAATGAGATACCCCTTCACACCCAGTAGGATGGATAACATTAAAAAAAAAAAAAAAAGACAGTAACAAGTGCCGGGAGCGGGGGGCGGGTGGACATGGAAAGATGGACACCCTCAGACGTTGCTAGTGGGAATGTAAAGTGGTCCAGCTTACCAGGAATTCCACTCCTAGGTACATACCCAAGAGAACTGAAAATCTATGTCCTCACAAAACTTGCACCCAGATGTTCATAGTGGCATTGTTCATAATGGCCAAAAAAGCTGAAACAACTCAAACGTCTACCAACAGATAAATGGATGAACAAATGTGGTCTATCCATGTAGTGGGATAATATTCAGCCATAAAAAGGAATGAAGTTCTGACACACGCTACAGTGGGGACGAACCTTTGCCTCAGTGTAGATGAAGACTTTATGCTCCGTGAGAGCAGCCGGACACGAAAGACTGACTGACTGCCTACTCTATGATTCTATGGATGTGAAATGTCCCGAATGGACAAATCCGTAGAGACAAAAAGTGTACTCATTGCCAGGGCTGGGGAAAGAGGGAAATGAGGGGTGACTGCTGATGGGTAAGCGGTTTCCTTTCGGGGTGATGAAAACATTCTGGAATCAAATAATGGTGGCTGGTGTCCAACTCTGTGCAAATACTGAAAATCACTCAACTATACACTTTGAAAGAGTGCAATTTATAGTACACATTTATCTGTTCATTTTCTAAACCAACCCTGAAAGAATACAGATATTTCATTTAGTATTTATAGGACCCAATGAAGGAGATCACGTGGAAGTCCAGACAACTGTGGACAGATCCACCAATTCAAGACTGCCAAGAAGCACCTATGGAATTAAGATAACTATGCCAATCAAATGAAAACTGGCAGACGTGAGACAAATAGTCTAAATTCTTCACTAGTTACTACCTTTTTCCTCAGCTTCTGCCCCAGCCAAACTTCAGTGGAGAGAATGCCACAGGGACTCCGATGTGCTGCTGGGGCACCTGCCCTCACCCCTGCCATTCTGGGTTTTGGCTTTACAACTGCTCTAGAAAACCATGGCCCGTCAAAGACCTCCAGGCCTGATGTCAAGGAGACTGGAGTTTATGTCCAGTTAAATCACTAGCTGTGTGGCTCAGCCTCAATGTCTTCATCTGCAAAACAAAAACCTGTAAGATTCTAAAAGTAGATAATCCCCACAGAGTCTGAGGTAACACACAGGCCAGTACCTAACACAATGTCTGACTCATAGTAAATACCAATAGATAGTACTTGGACACTAGAAGCAGAACTTTTCTACACACTGGAGACATGATGTGGATTAAAGTTTTAAAACTAAGACATGAGGGACCACTCAGGAAGGTAAGAGAGATTTGCCAATAGCCAGACGTCTGTTGCACACGGCCATTTATTACTCTTTTCCTTACTGGCAGGGGTATTCGAGATTGAAAAATGTTGTCGTCCTAACTTGTGAATGTGACTTACTTGGAAATAGGGCCTCTGTAGATGATCACATTAAGATGAGGTCATTAGGAGTGGGCCCTGATCCAATCTGACGGGGTGGCTCAGTCAGTTAAGCGTCCGACTTCGGCTCAGGTCACAATCTCACGGTTCGTGGGTTCAAGCCCTGTGTTGGGCTCTGTGCTGACAGCTCAGAGCCTGAAGCCTGCTTCAGATTCTGTATCTCCCTCTCTCTCTCTGCCCCTCCCTGCTCACTCTCTGTCTCTCTCTCAAAAAAATGAACAAACATTAAAAAAAATGTTTAAAAAAAAAAAGATGAGGTCACTCGGGTGGGCCGATCCAATCTGACTGGTGTCCATATAGAAAAGGGGGCGACCCCTGGACAGAGACAGACCCACACCAAGGGAAGATGACCATCTGTAAGTCAAGGAATACTTGAGGCCACCAGCAGCTAGGACAGGCCTGGCACAGATTCTCCCCGTGGCCTTCAAGCTTGTAGCCTCTGGGGACTGTGGGACAATACATTCCTGCTGTTTCAGCCCCAGGAGACTAATCCACTGAGGCAGACTGCTTTCAATTATTAACATGATAAGAAGCACAGTGACTTGAAAACCTGTCTTGCAACATCCAAGTAAATTTATATCCCCTCACCTTCATCAGACCTTCTCTGGCAGGATCAGAGGTTCGGAGAACATCTTCGGTGGCCCACCAGGACTCCTTGATGTAAACAGCCATGACTAAAGAGAAAGCCAAGAGGAAATGATGATGCAGGCAGCCACGAGGCCACCAGAGCGGTTTCAACAGCATGCAGTCACCTCTAGGTGCAAAGGAAGAGGATGTGAGGGTAAAGTGGGTGGTATTTCTAGAACTGTGTTCTCTGAGAGCGCTGACCAGGACAGAGTGACCACTCTCACCTGAAGGGGACTTCACAGATGTTTTCGCAGATGGCCCGTAGCCAGGTCCAAAACAAGACATGTGTGTCCCAGTGCTATTGGGTGAAACACACTACACACCACCACTAACAAATTCGATGGCCAAGACTTACATTTTTGTCTTCAAAGTGCAGTTATGGGCTGCGACTCAGAACTCCCCATTTAGTCAACCCAACATTATTGAAGGGCATCAAACACACATCTTCTCATCGCCCTCGGCGCCAGGCTTGGCCCTGGCTGTGTTTCCATGATTTTTCTCCCCTTCTTTTTTCTTTTTTTAATTTTTTTAGTGTTTTGTTTTTTATTTTGGAGAGAGACAGAGACAGAGCACGCGCAGGGGAGGACCAGAGAGAGAGGGAGACACAGAATCCGAAGCAGGTTCCACGCTCCGAGCTGTCAGCACAGAGCCCGGCGCGGGGCTCAAACCCACAAACCGCAAGATCATGACCTAAGCTGAAGTCAGATACTCAACTGACTGAGCCACCCAGGCACCCCGATTTTTCTCCCTTCTCACAGTGAAACTGTCACCTGCGTTTTTCTGAGGAGGACACTGATGCTCTGAGAAGTAAAGTAACCTGAAGGCAGCCAGCTAGTGGGGCCCGAGGTGGCGCTGGACTCCAAGTACAGTGCTGTCTCGCACAGGCCAAAAATGAGCCAGCTGTGAGAATATGGGGTGGCAGGGGTGCCTTTGAATAAGGAGGGCTGCGGGCTGGATCTGCAGAAGGAAGAGGCATCTCTCCTCCACCCACTTCTCCCCCGCCTCCCGCTAGACAGCCCCTGAGGCTTGTGGATTCCGCCCATTCCCTGTTTGGACATGGGCCTTGCTGCTCTAAAGATGGCCTTGGAACACCCTCAACCTCACTAAGCCCCAAACTCTTCATCAGAGTTGCCCAAACTGATCACCCGAGGTGATTAGAGCCCAGGGCAGAGTGTGCTCTGTGACAGCTGATAAAGGTCTCCCTCCTCCCCGCCTCCATGCTGCTGCCACCAAATCAATCAGTTCCACCTGCCACCTCGTGATGGGCCCCAGCCCCTCCTCCCCAGCCCCAGATGCGAGCAGGGTCCAGGCCACCATCCACAGAAGACTGTGACATACCTTACCTGACCCCCTGCCTCAGTCTCCCCCGCTGATCCAGCCCTACTGAGTGGTCACTCCAAAGGCAAATCCAGTCATGGCCTCCACCTCTTGCCTCTCAGCTGGGCAACCCTCCTTTCCTTGCTTAAGGATTCCATTTAAACACCAGAGTTACTTTGGTTGTTTTCTTGTTGTTGTTGTTGTTTTAGTTTTTATTTTACTTATTATTTTTTTAAGTTTATTTATTTATTTATTTTGAGAGAGAGAGAGGATGCAAGAGAGACAGAGCCCAAGAAGGGGAGGGGAGGAAGAGAGAGAGAGAGAAAGAGAGAGGGAGAAAATCCCACGCAGGCTCTGTGCTGACAGCACAGAGCCAGAGTCGGGGCTAAATACCATGAACCACGAGATCTTTACCTGAGCCAAGATCAAGAGTCCCTCACTTCACTGACTGAGCCACCCATGTGCCCCTGTTTTTTTTTAATTAAGATCATTCTTTACAGCAGTTTTATTAGGTTCACAGCAAAATTGAGAGGAAGGTACAGAGACTTCCCAGGCACCCCATGCCTGCACACAAGCTCAGCGTCCCCCCCGTCACTGTCTGCTCCAAAGCAGGGACATTTGTTACAACTGATGGACCTACACTGCCACATCACAGTCACCCAGCACCCCAAGCTTACATGAGGGTTCATTCTTGTTGTACACTCCGTGTGTTTGGACAAATGTGTAACGGCATGCATCTCTCATTACGGTATCACACAGAGCATTTTCGCTGCCCTAAACATTCTCTGGTATTCACTGATTAACCCTTTCCTCCCACCCCTGCCTCACCCCTGGCAACCACTGATTTTTTTTTTTTTTTTTTTTTTTTTTTTACTGTCTCTATACGTTTGCCTTTTCCAGAATGTCATACACTTGGAAGCATACTGTATGCAGCCCTTTTCAGACTGGCTCCTTTCACTTAGTAATATGCCTTTAAGGTTCCTTTCTTGTCTTTTCATGGCTACAGATCTCAAAACTCTTTTTAGCACGTAATTCCATTGTCTGTATGTACCGCACGATTTCTCCTCTGGTATCTTTTTTATGCCATCGTTTATTAAATTCCCATTTTTTTAAATCTTTTTTTATGTTTATTTATTTATTTTGAGAGAGGGAGAGCATGAGCAGAGAAGGACAGAGAAAGAGAGAGAGAAAGAGAGAGAGAGAGAATCTCAAGCAGGCACCATGCTATC
The DNA here is from genome assembly GCA_028646485.1 of Cryptoprocta ferox. Classification (NCBI taxonomy): domain Eukaryota; kingdom Metazoa; phylum Chordata; class Mammalia; order Carnivora; family Eupleridae; genus Cryptoprocta; species Cryptoprocta ferox. The sequence goes on along the minus strand of CM053560.1, from coordinate 121,313,081 downwards.
AGCGCAGAGCCTGACATGGAGTTCAATCGTACAAAGTGCAAGCTGATGACTTGAGCTGCACTTAACTAAGCCACCCAGGCGCTCAAACATTTGAGAGCCAAACACTTAACTAAGCCACCCAGGCGCTCAAACTGCCATTTTTAGACCAGTTTCTCCTGCCCAGTCAAATCTTTTTAGCTGAAGTTGTAGAAGAAACTGACATGGAATAGAAAACAAAAGTCACTTGAACATTTATATAAGGCTCAAGGTTTTAAAACCAATTTTACGGGCCAATCAGGTGAAGCTGCTACCACCTTCTTCCCTATTTCTCTCTGCTCTTTGAGGAACTTTAGTAGAAAACTCCGTGAAGACCAAGGTACAATGACATTAGTCAGTTATTAAGCATGAACTCTGCCCAACCAGCCCCTCCTGCCCAAAGACCAATAGCATCTAATCCACTATGTCAGCTTCATATCATTGGTGAGTTACATCAACAATCGTTCCAAAATTGATTGAGCCGGCTGAGAGAGAAGGGCCAATTAAATGCTTGACACCCGCCTTCATTTACTCAATTAAATTCATGTTCAAAATGGCACCTACTAGAACTTACAGGAGGTTTATAAAGCCATAAGGATTATTTTCCTGCTTAACAAGGTGAATCAATAAAAGATGTTCCATTTACTAATACAGTGTATTACTGTAATGCAGATGTTTAATTTGCTCAGACAGTTTCAAACAGGAAATGTGTTATGATTTGGCGTTTGTGCGGTGCCTTGCACATTTCACGGTGTACTGCAGAGCATTAATTAGTCACACAAGTTGTCACAAAATAGATTGAACTGGTTGTTGGTTTTTCTGGGTTTTGTTTGTTTGTTCATTTGTTTGTTTGTTTCCAAAACTAATCTTAAGCTGCTAAGGATACATAACAACGAAGGTGAAGTCCAATCAAATTTAATAGACCTAAAATAAATTGTCCTCCAAATCAACTCTCCTTAAAAACAGAATCAGCCTTCTGGAAATCAGCAGCTTTTGATCAGAAAAGTATAATATCTAGTCAAGAGGAACCAGGAGGACAGAGTGGTGGCAGAGCACAGGGAGAGAGGCTGTAGCCAGCTCAGCAAGGACAAAGGATACATCCTGGGGACTGACAGGCACTGCAAGTAATGCCTCAGGGCATCACTTCTGAGACCCTGAAGCCAGCAAGTTCCAAGAGTTAGAAAGCAGAAGCCACACACCTGCGGTTTCAAAAGAAAATGTGATCAGCATCCCTCTGGCTCTCTCCCGTCGAGGGCCTGAGCAGACTGGACACTCGCAGATGGCTGTGTAGCAGTGACAACAGTCAACGGGACATTACTAGTTAAAGTCCAGCCTCGCTGCATGAATTTAATTTCCCTGCCCCCCTGAGCGACAGGCGATGTGGACCACAAAGAAATGTCAGTAATGAATTCTATTCTGTGACACTCCAAGGTTTCCCAAACAAGTTAAGACAGTGAGGTCCCTAAGGCTAACTCCCAGTGGCCCGGTTTCATCTCAGCTCAGCATGGTCAACCACATTCAACTACCCGTGGCCGAGTTTCTGAATGCATGAACAGTGCTGTCTGTCCTAGGCCCTCAGAGGCTGATGAGTAAGTCCCCGTCCTTGCCCTTGGGAGTTGGCAGCCTGCGAGGAAGGAGAGCTAAACAAGCATCTCCAATACAGGCCAGGGCATGGAAGGTGGTGGAGTCCAGATGGGAGCCAACACATCACCAGGACCCAGAGGAGAGAGGCAATTCTGCAGAAGGGTGTTGGGAAAGCATCCCCTGGGAATTCAGACAGCTTGGGTTCTGGATCCATGGGTAAGGTTTCAACCATCGGAGATAACACACAACGGCAGTGCAGGCAGCATAACCTGTGAGCAGAGGCACAGAGCCCTACAAGTCCAAGGTCACACCCAGGGCATCTCAAGCAGTAGGGATAGCTGGAACGAGGCCTAAACAGTGAAAGACAGAGCTGCAAACATTGGTTACAATGAGGTTTCAGGATACAAAGCTGATATACAAAAGCCAATTGCTTCCCTGTATATCAGCAATGAACAAGTGGAATTTGAAATTAGAAACACAGTACCACTGACATCAGCACCCCCCAAAATGAAATACTTAGGTATAAAGCTAACAAAATATGCACAAGATCTATGAGGAAAATTATAAAACTCTGACAAACACAACCAAAGAACTAACTAATAATGAGACATTCTATGCTCATGGACAAGACAACTCAATATTGTGCAGTGCCTGGGTGGTTCAGTCGGTTAAGCGCCAACTTTGGCTCAGGTCATGATCTCATGGTTTGTGAGTTCAAGCCCTGCATGGGTCTCTCTACTATCAGCTCAGAGCCTGCTTCAGATCCTCTGTCTCCCTCTCTCTCTTTTAATGTTTTAATAAGCATTTAAAAAAAGGGAGGGGGGCGCTGGGGTGGCTCAGTTGTTTAAGCGTCCGACTTCAGCCTCGGTCATGATCTCGCCATTCCTGAGTTCAAGCCCTGCGTCAGGCTCTATGCTGGCAGCTCAGACCCTGGAGCCTGTCTCAGATTCTGTGTCTTCTTCTCTTTCTCTGCTCCTCCCCCATTCAAGCTCTGTCTCTCTCTCTCAAAAATAAACAAACATTAAAAAAATGTTATTAGTAAAAAAAAAGACAATGACTCAATATATTCAACATGTCAGTTCTTCCCAATTTGATCTATTGGTTCAATGCAATCCCAATCAAAATCCCAACAAGTTACTTTGTTAATAGCAAGCCACTGACTCCAAAGTTTATTGGGACAGGCAAAAGACCCAGAAGAGGCAACACAAGATTGAAGGAGAACAAATTTGGAGGAATGACACTAACCAACTTCAAGACTTACTACAGAGCTACTTAAAGCTTTATAGTATAGTATATATACTATACTATATATATATAAACACATTTAAATATATAAAGCTTACTATAAAACTGTAATCAAGACAGTGTGGTTTTGGTGAAAGAAGACACAAAAAGATCAATGGCACAGAATGGAGAGCCCAGAAACAGTCCCCCATAAATATAGTCAACTGATCTTTGATGAAGGAGCAAAGGCAATACAATGAAACAAAGATAGTCTTTCAACCAATGGTACCGGAACAATTGGACATCCACACATACAAAAATGAAGCTAGACACAGACTTCTCACTCTTAATAAACACCATCTCAACAAAACATACACTTTATTCACTCACCAGTCTCTAATAGACTTCCGTGCCAGCAAAGAACAAGATGATGTAAGCATTTAGCTATGGCCCTATGCACCTGTGTAGGGAAAAGACTACAGACTTCAGATCCAGATGGGGTTCAAATTCTGGCTTCTCCAATTCCTAGTTATGTGACCTTAACCCACCCTTGAGTCCCCCACCTGTCAAATGGACACCACAACACCCTCTCACTGGTCATTATGCAGGTGAGGTGAATGAGTCCACCTCATCAAATTGCCTTTCCTAAGGTATTTGAAGCTTGTCAGTGGTTTCCAGAAACTTCCTCCACTTGCTTCAAGTGGTTCTCTGGGATTTCAAAGAAGTATGAAAAGACCTTTGTTACTTGTTGGCTTTTGTCAATGAGACGATGGAAACTGCTTCATAACATTCTGCTTTCTTCCTGGAAATTCTCACCCTGCTCTGGTCTGCATGGAAATGTCCATCTTTCTTTTCCCAGCTTGATCTCTGCTATCCTGGCTGCTCCCTCAAGTGGATACAGGTTTGTACCCACCACATGTTCTCATGGCCGTGCCGTTTTCTGTCAGGGAGTGTTAAACTGACCACTGTCTTCCTCGCTTTCTCCTTCCAAGGCTGTGGGCACACCTCAGGTTTGATGATGACACACACACTTGAACCCACTCAGTGCCTCCCGACAAAATTTTTAAATTATTTTTAATGTTTGTTTATTCTTGAGAGAGAGAGACAGAGCATGAGCAGGGGAGGGTCAGAGAGAGAGGGAGACACAGAATCCGAAGCAGGCTCCAGGCTCTGAGCTGTTGGCACAGAGCCCGACACAGGGCTTGAACTCACAGACCACAAGATTATGACCTGACCTGAAGTCGGACGCATAACCGACTGAGCCACCCAGGGGCCCCTTTCCTGAGAAGGATTTTGAGGCCACGTTCCAACTCAGCAAGCAGGAGCACTGTGAAAGGAGCACGCTGATGGATTAGCAACATCCGGGGAGGAGGCCAGGAGCACCTGTGGTCGTGCTTGCCCTCCCTCCCCGTCTGCCCCAGCACAAGGGACGGCAGCAGGATGCACCCAAATTGTACGCAGACCCTGCAAAGGTCACAATTCTGAAGCACATGTTGCTCATTTAACACACATGTTGCGTCACTATTATCTGCAACGCACGTAATAAATCCATTCAAGGAATTAGATTTAGACTCTGGCTTGAGGCCCTGACAACTCTGAGGAGGAGACAGCTCCCTGGGACACGACACGAGGCTGCGTGCTGCAGGACAGCAGAGAGGAAGGGCCCGGCATCCCTCCTGAGGGCTGCGGGAGCCCGCCGTGGAAAGTGCCCTGGGCAGGCCTGATGGATGCGTCAGGCCCAGGTAGGAAAGGGGACTCTAGGTGCCGTCAGTGGTTTCCAGGTGATGGGGCCTCAGAAATGTGAGAGGGCACCACGTGCCGGCCGAGGACAGGGACTGCAGTGTGCCAGAGCTGACGGCGCAGGGAGGAGGGAGGAGGCCGAATGGGGAGGACTCCCAGGCCTATGTCCTCTGCAGACCACCACCAGCCACCATGCCTTGGAGAAAAAAAAGGGACATGACTCAATTACAGTTTTAAAACAATAACATGGGGCGCCTGGGGGGCTCAGTCAGTTAAGCATCCGACTCCGGCTCAGGTCATGATCTCGCAGTTTGATGAGTTCGAGCCCTGCGTCGGGCTCTGTCCTGACAGCTCAGAGTCTGGAGCCTGCTTGGGATTCTGTGTCTCCCTCTCTCTCTGCCCCTCCCCGACTCATGCTCTGTCTGTCTCTCTCTCGCTCTCTCTCCCTGTCTCTCTCTCTCTCTCAAAAGTAAACATTTAAAAAATTTAAAAAACAACAACATGTACCACAACCACAGATGCAAGCACGCACCAAGCGCCTGGCACAGCGCCAAGGGCAGTGTCTCAGGTAACACTCACCACGGCTGACTCTTATTTTCCTCAGATGAGGCTCAGAGGAGTTAGGAAACCTGGTCAAGGTCAGGAGCCTATGACCAGCGGCGTTGGGATGGGGTGTGAACCGCATCCTGCTGCTTCCAGACCCCCCGAGCTCCATGTGAAGGAGGGACAAGAAGACAGAACCGAGGGCCAGGCCCCCATGAAAGCTGACAGAGTCAGAAAGAGAGGGATGAAAGGTGAGGAACACATGAGCCAAGACACTGTGACAAGGAAGGAGAGATCAGCACGGAAAGGCCTAAAGCATCAGCGGATGCTTTAGGGTTTCATTTTGCACTTCGGGTGGGGGAAGGGGCCTGCCATGTATTCAGCAAACAATGACCAGTGCCAGGCACCGTACTTGGCATCGGAAGGGGCAAGACCGGGGGCCAGGCTGTGACCACATGCACCACGACCGGCATTCTCAGGCGTGAGCAGCACCATGCACCCCCCTCCCCACCCCAGGGCTGTGCACTCACCCATTTGGGCTGACATGACAAAATGTCACAGACTTGCACAGGCGGACGAACATCAGAAACGTATTTCTCACCATTCTGGGGGTCTGAGATCGGGCTGCCAGCATGAGCAGGCTCTGGAGAGAGCCCCCTTCCAGATTCCAAACCACTAACTTCTCGCGGTGTCCGTACGCGGCAGAAGGGGCAAGGGGGCCCTCTGGGGTCTCTTTGGTAGGGCCGCTGGTTCCCATTCATGAAGATGGAGTATCCCCCCAAAACCCTACATCTAATGCCATCCCCCTGGGGTTTGGATTTCAACACATGAATTTATGGGGCACACAAACATTCAGACCACAGCAGTCTCGGGGTAGGGGGGTGCTGGGCCAGAATCCCAATGCAAGCCTTGAGCCAGACTGGGCTTTAGAGCTGGCGGCTGTGGGGACCAGGCTGAGGCATCAGCTTCAGAAGTCTCCGGAAGAGTCTGACCAATGAGAGACATAATCAGAGTAGTGCTTTAGAAAGAGAACAATGGGGGGGGGCACCTGGGGGGCTCAGTTGATTGAGCGTCTAACTCTTGGTTTCGGCTCAGGTCACCATTTCACGGTTCGTGAAGTCGAGCCCCGCACTGTGCCCTGCGCTGTCAGTGCGGAGCCTGCTTGGGATCCTCTCTCTCCCTTTCTCTCTGCCCCTCCCCTGTGTTTGCAGGTGCGCTCTCTCTCTCAAAATAAATAAATAAAACAATTTTTTAATTAAAAAAAAAGAGAGAGTGGGGCATCTGGGTGGCTCAGTTGGTTAAGTGTCCAACTTCAGCTCAAGTCATGATCTCATAGTCCGTGGGTTTGAGCCCCGCATCAGGCTCTGTGCTGACAGCTCAGAGCCTGGAGCCTATTTCAGATTCTGTGTCTTCCTCTCTCTCTCTGCCCCTCCCCAGCTCACTCTCTGTTTCTCTCTCTCAAAAATAAAATAAAGACATAAAAAAATTTTTAATAAAAATAAAAAAAATAAAAATAAAAATAAAGAGAGAGAACAGTTGGATTATGCCCAGAGAGGAGAAAGTAGCCGTTTTGAAGTTTAAAAAAAAGGTGGTTGGAGAAGGATCTCCCCTGACAGAGTACGGAGAATGGCTGGAGGCAGGGGGAACAATGGGAGGCTGTGGGGATCTGGACAA
>CM053560.1:121173749-121305801 GCA_028646485.1 Cryptoprocta ferox | reverse complement strand
AAAAAAAAAAAAAAAGCACAGTTAAACCAAAGTGACAGGCCATCTTTGCAAAAGCAAAATACACGTAGGGGGAAGAAAAGAAACAACCAAAAACGTTGAAAAGTTCTGGCAGAGCACAGCACATAAACACATTCCAAGGCATTGCATGACTTTTATGCAACATTGACCGAGCCGGTCAATAATTTAAGGGGAGGGGAAAAATACGCACGTTGACATAGCAACTGTCACATCGCATTACTCGGGCTCCCATTTCCATACAGATGTCTTCCTTAAAGGAAAACACTTCTCCAGATGCCCCCTGAACCTGGGCGCCTCTCTGCCATAGAGAAAGAAACATCTGGTTTGCAGTAGAGTCACAACAGCCTCCCTGTGGTTCTCAGGCCTTTCTCGCCTCAAGCAACTTTGTTTTCGTGAGTCTAAGAGTTCAATTCAACGAAGAGGGGCAAGAGGGGGTGCCTGGTTCCTGAGGTGCAGCTGGAATGCAAGGTGTTGGGGCAGAAAGAACCCCACACCAGGCACCTGGGGGGCTTGGCCGGTTAAGCATCGACCTCTTGATTTCGGCTCACGGTTCATGAGTTTGAGCCCCACATCGGGCTCTATGCTGACAGTGCGGAGCCTGCTTGGGATTCTTTCTCTCTCCTTCGCTCTCTCTTGATCTCCCTCAAAATAAATAAATTTTATTTTTTTAATGTTTACTTATTTTTGAAAGAGAGAGACAGAGCACGAGCAGGAGAGGGGCAGAGAGAGAGAGAGAGGGAGACACAGAATCGAATGCAGGCTCCGGGCTCTGAGCTGTCAGCCCTTTGCGGGGGCTCGAACTCGGGAATGGTAAGATCATGGCCTGAGCCAAAGTCTGACACTTAACTGACTGAGCCACCCAGGCACCCCTCGATATAAATAAACTTGAAAGAAGAAAGAAAGAAAGAAAGACCCACACCAAAGCTAGTCCATCTAGGAAAGGAATCTTAAAATCACCAGCCTGGACCGAGGCAAGCGTGGCGAGTTTCTCGGGGCTCAGGGAAGCAGAGACAGGTGCAGACAGCCCTTGATGCAGTGGGAAAACCCTCAAATGCCTCAAAGACACCCCTCCCAGCCCCAGACAATGGCTCCATCCTTGGCACTAGAAATATTTTCCTTGGACCTTCCCTGTTTTTGCAAATACCATTAGTCCCTTGGTAGGAATGACATGTCTTTGTTTGTGGGATGCAGTTTTCCCCTATGTTTAAATCCAACTCACATTAAGTGCCACAAATTAACAGGGAATAAAGAAGAAAATTCCAAACAATAGCCAACATGTGTTCCCAAAACACGATGCTGTCACTGCCCACGGCTCTTCAACCGGCACCCGTCATTGCCCAGGGAAAACAGAACCCTCGGTTTCTAGCGTGGAGCTCCTCTAGCTTAAGGGAACTCAGGTCCTGCTGAATCTGGGGGCCACCTGGTGCTGGCCTCACGTCCACGGTCACACAGGCACCTCAGCTGCCAAGGAGGAGCAGGTATTTAAACTGAAGCTGCATTTCTGGCCAGCACTCTTTTCCTCCAAACTGTCAAACGCATTTAAGTAAGCCTCCACCAATGTGGAAGGTGGGGGGAGGGCCCCGTCTTGGGCTGACATTGACCTTGGCGTTACCCGAAAAAGCAAGCCCAGACTCAAACATAAGGATCCAACGTCCGCACAGTCATGGAGGCTGCAGCAGGCTGGTGCCTGCTGACCAGGTGGTCCCTGGACACTCAGTTTCGTGAGTCTGTGGGGTCATCAGGCTTCACAGCTAGAAAAACTGCAATTACTTCTCCACGCGTGTGCTGAAATTCAGACTTTACCGGGCCAGCAAGGCTCTCCTCCATTGATGTTCCCCCCTGCTCCCCGCCGCCATATTGGCTTGCTTTTACTAGATGGGCAGAAACTACCATTTCACTGAGTCCCACTGGCAGGCTCATCCTGTTACACAGAGCTGTGTTTGAGCCCCATCGATCCCACCCCGCAGGAGGCCAGGCCTCTCCCTTAAAGGCACACTCAGGACGAAGAGCTCCCTTTCTGGGAGTCAAAAGTTCGCAGCGCCCTTCCACCCCCACCCTCTGACCTTCCACCCTTGACCCCTCTCCAAAATCTAGACAGCACACTCGGGGTGAAGAGCGTCCCAGATAGGGTTCCCCAATTCTGAAGCTCCCTGGGCACCTCAGGGGCACACCTCCACCCCCGACCCCCGACCCACCACCCACCTGCCCCAAACGCAACCCTGAGAAGTCCTGGACTGGGGCCTGGCGTGTCGCAATCCCACCCAGCCCCGCGACAGCCACTGGGAAGGCTGGGCTCCAAAGGGTTCCAGTTTCATCCGAATGTTTGCCTTGGCTCGCTGCTGTCGCTGCAGGCCTAGAATGGGCATGCTTTTCCAGGAAAAAATCATCATTTTTTGATTCCCTGCTTGTTTTTCTCAGGGTGCACATGACATGCAATCACCAAAAACTGTAAATAAATTAGCAGCAATTTGAAGGATGAGTGTTATGCTTGGTCACAAAATGTCCTGGGAGCGAGCTAGGGGGAGAGATGTTCTAATCAGAGAAGTCAACATGTGGTGAGACCACAAACAATCTCTCCTGGGGCTGCGGGCTCCGGAAGCATCCAGCTGTTTGTCAGCCTCGCCCCCTCCCCGCCACCCCTGCACGGGGAGCTGACAAGAACTGACCCAACACCCACCCAGAAGAGCCCTCCCGACGGTCCACCTACGGAGATGAGCCACAAAAAATGACCTGAGAATGAACGGCCACCAGAGAACAGCTGCAAAATGATGTGTCCCACACTGAATGGGCACCCAGGGCCCCACCCAGACCCCACCCTCTAACTGAGCTCCCACAGACCCTTCAGACGTGAGCTCAGCGTCCCCTCACCCAGAAGATTTTCCTTCCCAGTCACCCAGCACTGTTGGCACCACCAGCTGAGACATTCCCAGCCCCTCCTCCCCATACCTGCCATCCACCCCCAATCCCTTCCCTGGGCGCTAACTGTCCTCCTGAGGATCTGTTGGCTTGTCCTTCCATTCATCCTCCCTTCTGGGCACGCAAAGGGCATTCTGCGAAGGGCTGAAGATCCAAACAGGACCCCTGTCTCCAGCCCCAGAGCCCACCCATCCTCCAGAGCATCACGGAGGCATCTTTCTAACTGCCCTCAGCATGGCCTCCCAGCAGCCAACGGCCGGGGGCATAATGACAAGGTTCTGTGAAAGGAAACTTTAAAATATTCAAAGGGACCACTGTGAGTCATGGCCAGACTCTGCAAGAGGGAAGCTGCTGGGGGACAGGGGGGAGGGGTGGGATGAGCTTCTGGGTCCCCTGTGCCTCTGCAGGTGCTCCTTCGGGTCCAGAGCCCCCAGCCTTGCAGGGCACAGGTCACCAATGAGCTCAAATGCCAGGAAAGAGACCCAGAGGTCCCAGGAAATAGACCATGGAGAACTCCCACCCCGTATTTTGACCAGATTGTCACTTCCCTGCCAAGAACCAGGGCTGGCCCCTCCCTCCACCCAGCAATACCCAAAAGACCCCTTATTCTAGAAACTTCTATAGCACCGTACCATTAGCTCTCTTTCATTTGACTCAATTACAAACTGCCATTTTTTAATCAGCCTCTGGATATTCTTCACTGTTCCCTCTGATCATCTGGTCACTGGGTTTTATATGAAAAGATATATATAGATTGAACAGACAATTGTCAGAAAAAGTGCTGAAAAAAAATTCTGGCAAGTTCCCTAACATGGAAAACAGGTAGAGATTATCTGGGAAAACGACACATGTGGCGCAAGAGTTTGCTGAGAAAGGGTCAGATGTTAAAAGAACAAGTGTAGAGGGTAAGAGGCCACCCATAACCAAGGACAGGTCCCCAGGCCCAGCACAATCCTTTAAGGTCACATGAGAAAGACTGTAGCAGTGAGTAAGCTTGGGCAGGCGAGGAAAATACTCAAGAAAATAGAGTGAGCTGTGCCTGGGTAGACTGCCCAGACTCAAGGGGAGAACGTGGAGGTAGAAACACTCCTTAGCCAGATGCTCTAATGGTCACAGAGGACCACCTTCACTTGCTCCACATTAGGAGCAAGGCTGGCAACTGGAAATAGTGGAAAGGCAAGAGGGGTGTGTTAGCTACTTTCAGAGAAGCTCAAGTCTCTAGATGCAGCGAATTTATGTCCCAGGGGCCAGAAAGTCCTGCGAATGTAAAATCCTGAAGTTGCAAACCTTAATCTCTGAGAGTATATGGGAGGCTAGGGTTGGGCCAAAAACAAAACAAAACAACAAACAAACAAACAAACAAAGCCCAAAAGAACCAGAGCTATCCTACTGTGTGAGGAGAAGATGTAGAACTGAGAACTAAAGCCTGTTCCCTGAACAGTCTAAAGCCTGTTCCCTCCTAATGACAGTCTAGAGTGAATTATAAAAGACGGTCCATAAGGACCCTAGAAAAGGAAGACTGGATTTAAAATCAGCATGAATTGGGGCACCTGGGTGGCTCAGTTGGTTGAGAATCTGACTTCGGCTCAGGTCATGATCTCACCATTCCCAAGTTCGAGCCCCGAGTCGGGCTCTGTGCTAACAGCTCAGAGCCTGGAGCCGGTTTCAGATTTTGTATCTCCCTCTCTCTGTGCCCCTCCTCCACTCATGCTCTGTCTCTCTCAAAAATAAACATTAAAAAACTTTTTAAATAAATCAGCTTGAATTCACCAAGACCAAAAAAGACAAACTGGCCTCACTTACCTTTTCTTTTCTTTTCTTTTCTTTTTTTTTTTTTTTTTGAGAGACAGAGACAGAGCGAGCAGGGGAGGGTCAGAGAGAGAGGGAGACACAGAATCCGAAGACAGCCTCCAGGCTCTGAGCTAGCGGTCAGCACAGAGCCCCATGCAGGGCTCGAACCCACAAACCATGAGATCATGACCTCAGCCAAAGTCGGATGCTTAACCGACTGAGTCACCCAGGCGCCCCCTCACTTACCTTTTCTAACAAGGGTGCCTGGCTAGTGTTAGGAACATAACGAAACATGAGTAATCTTCATTTCACTAGCCAGATTTCCTCCATTCTTAATTTCAGGCATGCATTTCAGAAAACATCTTTAAATCTCCTTATGGATGAACCAGAAATGTATGCTAAATAATGGGTTGGGTGTATATTTAGTGATATCATAACTGCATGAATTTAAAAAAACAGCATTTTTTAAATGACTTGGAATGAAAATAAAGTGCACACCTTCAAGGGTGTCTGGCTGGCTCAGTCAGAAGAGCATGCGGCTCCTTATCTCAGGGTCATGAGTTTGAGCCCCACGTTGGGTGGAGAGATTACTTGAAAGTAAAATAAATAAACTTAAAAAAAAAGAATGTACAATTTCAGAAGGCTAAATGACATTAACTAAACAACCAGAAGAAAGAGTTAATCTAACTGAATAGAAGGATCTATTCTTCAAACAAGCAAAGCCTTCTTAGATATGACACAAAAGCACAAGCAACAAAACATGGATAAACTAAGCATAATATAAATGTTAAGGGTGCCTGGGTGGCTCAGCTGGTTAAGCATCCAAATCTTGATTTCAGCTCTGGTCATGATCTCACGGTTTGTGAGTTCAAGTCCTACATCAGGCCCTGTGCTGACAGTGTGGAGCCTGCTTGGGATTCTCTCTTTCCCCCTCTCTCTGACCCGACCCGCTTGCTCTCTCACTCTCTCTCTCTCTCTCTCTCTCTCTCTCAATATAAATAAGCTAATTTATTTTTTTTTAATTTTAAACTTTTGCGCTTCTAAGGACACCATTAGGAAAGTAAAAAGACAGCCCATAGAAGAGGAGAAAATTTTTGCAAATCGTATACCTAATAAGTGTCTTGTGTCCAGAATACATAAAGAATTCTTACAGCTCAAAAACAAGAACACAAATAATCCAATGTAAAAATGGGCAGAGTCTGCAATAGATAATTCTTCCAAAGAAGATATAAAAATGGCCAGTAAACACTTGAAAAGATGTTCAACATCATTAGTCATCAGGGAAATGCAAATCAAAACCACAACGGCTCTAAAAAATAAAAATAAACATAAAATAAATAAGATTCTTTAAAAACCACAACGACTCCTTGACATTGGTCTTGGCAATGATTTTTTGGATCTGACACCAAAAGCAAAGGCAACAAAAGCAAAATAAACAAGTGGGGCTACATCAAACTAAAAAGCCTCTGTACAGCAAAGGAAACCATCAACAAAACGAAAAAGCAACCTACCAAATAGGAGAAAGTATTTGAAAACCATATATTTGGTAAAGGGTTAGTATACAAAATATATAAACAACTCCTACGACTCCACAGCAAACAAACAAATAATACGATTACAAAATGGGCAGAGGATCTGTGTGATACTGTGATTTATAACAAGGAATATATATGTATACATACACATATATATAATCTTCATCCCTGTTTCTGGCAGAGCTCCTTTAGGAGCTCGTTGCAATTTCTTAAGTGGCAAAGGTGTCTCTCGTTAGGTTAACAAGGTGACTTTTGCAGCTTCTAAGGATAGAGGCTAGTTTCAGGAGAACAAGCCATGTGATTAGCCATGGTAACTTTCAGTCCCATCATCTTGACCTCTGAGAACAGGAGAGAGGCTAAGGGTTGAATCAAGTGCCAATGGCCAATGATTTAATCTATCATGTCCATACATGAAGGAGGGGGTTTGAAGTGTTTCCAGGCTGGTGAATACTGGAGCTAGCGGAAGAATGGTAGGCTTGGAGTGGACGTGAACTCTCCTTACCCTTTCCCCATACCTCGCCCTATGCAACTTTTCCATCTGGCTGTTCTGAGTTATAGCCTTTTATATAAACCAGTAATCTAGTGAATGAGATGTTTCTCTGAGTTTTGTGAGCCACTCTGGCAAACAAATCAAACTCAAGAAGTAGAAAACTCTGATTTTATAGCGGTCTGAAAACAGGTAACAACCTAGATGTGCAACTGGCATATAAAGTTCGAAGACAAGGTCATGGGAAACTCCAATCTGTAGACAGTTGGTCAGAAGTTAAAGTAACAACCTGGGCTTGTAACTGGCATCTGAAGAGGCTGGGGGGAAGCTTATAGGATTGAACCCTTACCCTGTGGGATCGATGCTACCTCTAGGTAGATGGTGTCAGAATTGAGTTGAATGGTGTAACACCCAGCTGGTAGATGGAGAATTACTTCATGTTGTATAGGAAAACACCCCCTCCACCCATTAGAAACTGAGTCTCAGAACACAATATGAACATTCTTCCAAAGAAGACATACACATGGCCAACAGATACATGACAAAGTGTCCAATATCACTAACCATCAGGAAAATGCAAACCAAAATAATAATGAGACCATCACCTCATGTCTGTTAGAATGACTCGTATCAAAAAGACTTTGGTGAGGATGTGGAGAAAAAGGAACCTTTGTGCACTACTGGTGGGAATGTACACTGGGGCAGCCACTATGGAAAGCAATATGGAGATTGCTCACAAAATTTAAAATAAAACGACCATATGATCCAGCAATCTCACTTCTGGGTATCTATCCGAAGGAAACAAAAAACACTGACTCGAAAAGATGTATGCATATCTGTCCACACAAAACCTTGTACATGAATTTCCTCAGCAGCATTATTCATAATAGCCAAATGGTGGAAATAACCCAAATGTCCATCGGCTGATATATGGATGCACAAAATGTAATATATCCATATAATGGAATAGTGTGGAACCATAAAAATCAATGAAGTACTAGAGCACCTACCACATGGATAATCCCTGAAAACATCATGCTGCATGAAAGAAATCAGACTCAAAAGGCCATGATTCCATTCATATGAAACATCAAGAATAGACAAATTCATAGAAAGAGTAGAGAAGGAAAGGTGGGCAGGAGAAAGTGACACACAAGGGGAAACAGGTTGGCTTCCTTTAGGGATAATGAAAATTAAGCACGGTGATAAGTGCAAAACTCTATGAACATACTAACAACCATCGAACTATATGCTTTAAATGGGTAGTTGTATGGGGCGCCTGGGTGGCTCAGTTGGTTAAGTGTCCGACTTCAGCTCAGGTCATGATCTCAAGGTTCATGAGTTGGAGCCCCGCATGGGGCTGTCTGCTGTTAGCACAGAGCCTGCTTCAGACCCTCTGCCTCCCTCCCTCTTGGTTCCTCTCCTGCTCGCACACACACTCTCTCAAAAATAAATAAACATTAAAAAAATTTTAATAAAAAAATTTTTAATGAATAATTGTATGACATGTGAATTATGTCTCAATAAATCTGTTTATACATATAATGGGAATAAAAGTAGTCTTTTCTGTAGGTTCAAAACATCAACTCCACATATTTTGGAGGACGGGGCCATGTCTTAATAATGAGTTTGTGTTGAAAAAGCCCAGAAGCCAGGCATGCATGGTAATGAGCTAACTGTCAGCTGAAGGTAAGTCAACCTTTGGTTGGTTCCACTGCAATGCTGAGGCACACCGAGGCGGAGTGTGGAAGCAGAATGTGCAAGGGGAGGGAGAAAAGCTCTCAGTCACCACTCTTGCCTCGTTGTTCTAGAGCAAGCATTTCTTAGATGGTAATGTGCATCTGGGGGTCTTGTTAAAGTACAGATTCTTTTTTTTTATTTCTTTTTTAATATTTATTTAATCTTGAGAGAGAGAGAGAGAGAGAGAGAGAGAGACAAAGCAGGAGTGGGGGAGGGGCAGAGAAAGAGGGAGACACAGAATCCAAAGCAGGCTCCAGGCTCTGAGCTGTCATCACAGAGCCCGACGCGGGGTTCGAACTCACGAACTGTGAGATCATGACTTGAGCCAAAATCGGCTGCTTAACCAACTGAGCCACCCAGGCACCCCGTTAAAGTACAGATTCTGACTCAGCAGGTCTGAGAGGGTCCAAGCTCCTGCATTTCTTTTTTTTTTTTTTTAAGTTTATTTATTTATTTTGAGACACAGAGTGTATGTGAGCAAGTAGAGGAGGGGCAGAGAGAAATTCCCAAGCAGGCTCCACACTGTCAGTGCAGAGTCCGAAACGGGGCTTGAACTCACATCGTGAGCTCATGACCTCAACTGAGGTCGGTCGCCTAACCGACTGAGCCACCCAGGTGCCCCAACTCCTACATTTATTTCTAATAAGCTTCTTGGTGATGTCTCACGGCTTGGCCATCGGCCACACTGCTGAGTAAAAAAAGACAGGAAACGGAAGCTCAGAGATGCTAAATAGCTTCACCCAGGCCACCCCACTCACCAAGGACTGAAGATTTGCAGTCAGGTCTAATGGACTCCATAACCCACGTTTTTCCCTCGACAGCATCCATGACACGGGCCCTGGACGCCATGTTCCAGGAGAAGCCTAGATCTGATTCAAAGGAGAATCCAGAATGTCATGAGCCCTGGGGCCCACATCACTGGAGGAGCAGTTGAAGAATGAAAAATGGGTGTCAGACATGGCAGCTGGCCCAAGCCCAGGAAGATCTATCCTACGGAAGACCCCTGCCTACCAGTGGGGGCACTAGGCCAGGGAGGAGACATGTGAGTGTATCAGTTTGGACTCCTTACAAAGAATGTTCTAATACTCAGAGCTATCCCAGAATAGGCTATCTCAGGATGCAGAGACCCCAGACTAGAGGCCAGGGCTCCCCAAACACCACCCTCAGGACTCTGACAGATTTATACACCAACCTTATTAGCCCTACCACAAACAAGGCATCATTTGCTGTTATAAAAATAAACCTTAGACAAATATTTCAATTCTAGCTATGGGCTCTCAGCAGGGAGAGCCCATTTCCTTTCTTCTCCTTTTTTTTTTTTTTAAGATTAACAAGTGTTAGATAAGTGTCCAAGGCATATGAGTAGGAAATGAAAACTTTTTCCTTGATATATTTAGGATTGATATAAAATTCAAAAGATCATCCATCCTTTTTTGTTTGTTTCTGAAATTCAACCACACCCCCCTAAAATCATCTTGGAAAATACTGGACCTAATGATCTAAACAGCCCTGCAATCATGAGCTTCTGGATCCCTGCGTCCCTCCTCTGAAGCTAAACAGCCCCAGTGTCTTCAAGCCTTGTTCAAATGGTTTCAAGCCCTCTCATTGCCCTGGTTATTCTCCATGGATAAGTGCCAGTTTGCTTCATATGCGCTCTGAGCAGCACCAAAGAGAACAAAGCTATAATTGTACTGGGATATTACCCTTCCATTACCGCAGTCCCAGGTCACGGCTGCTGTCCGGCAGCCCCACATCAATGCTGGGGCTCACTGGGGTTTCTGAGGATGAAAACCGCCATCTGTGTCTTTTTACCTGGGCGGTGTAGAGACACATCCTCCCGGGCACATCCTTGATCATCAGCTGCTTTTGGTTGGACTGTATGACATTTATCCCGTGAGGTGGTTTGGGATCCGTAGAAGGAAACAACTCTCTTACAATCAGGTTCGTTCAAACACAGACTGAAGCGGCCCAGTGTGGAACTGCCTTCCTATCCATGAGCTATGCAGGCAGCATTCATCAGCGAGGTAACGCAGCTACCAAAGCGGGGCCAGCGCTTGATGGAAACGACTCCCGTTCTAAAACCCTCGGCTTCTAGAACACAACACTCGAAGACGGAGGAAGAGCAAGCGCCACATATGCTCACGTGCAAGAGCCAAGTGCGCCGCGATGGAAGAACACGACTGGCGTCATGCCTACACTCGGCCCTGGACGGTCCAGAGCATCATGGGCTTTTCTGCCACAAATCACTTCACGCTTACAAGGGGAGGTGTCCCGTTTTGCAAACGACAAAACTGGTTTGGGCCAAATCACTTCTCTGGGTCGCCCAGGCAGCTGGCAGAGCCCGGAGGCCAAATTAGTTTTTTCTGACACCGTCCAGGTTCATTCTATTCCTCTCTGCGAACCACAGGAGGAAATGGGAGAGGCAAAGGGCCGCTGTTGGTGGGAATCTGGAATGCTAGGGTACGCAGTTTTGATTGAATGGAGGAGATAAGAAAAAGCCCACAGCTTTTTTTGATAAGGAGTTATTTTTTCATCTCTGTAAACACTTGACATCAGTTAAGAATTTAAAAATAGGAGGAATAGTAAAACAAGGGGAAAAGAAGGAAAGATAAGGCCCTTGAGAGGCAACTAAGGAATGGGGGTCAGCAGCGTTGGTGACAGACCGGCCTCTGATCAGAGAAACAGTCAAACATGAAGCCCACAGGGATGAAGGCAAGTGCTTCTCAAACCACCTTTCTGGAAAGTGCTTCCTGACTTACATCCCAAAAGCAGCCTGTCACGCACGCTCACTGCTTGTCCCCCGGGAATTCAGAACTCCAGGATGTTAGTCATTTGCTCACAGAGTTATCGGGAATTGCTGCGTTGGATTCAACCAGCTTCTCAATTAATTAACTCAGACATGGGGCTTATCCACCAGCTTCAGATCCTTCTAGGGTCTATGCAGCCACACATACACCCAAACACACACATGGCCTTCACCGATATAGCTGTTTGAGCAGAATTACAAAGGCACCAGGGACAGTATTCTCAATGGTCACGACTAAGGATGGGGATGATGTGACCAGCAGGTCAGAGCTGGGAAGAGGGTCTACCTTACCATCAGCTGCTTCCGAGTTTGTATGTTTTGTTTCTTTCTTTAAGTTTATTTATTTTAGAGAGAGACAGACAGAGTGTGAGCGGGGAAGGGGCAGAGAGAGAGGGAGGCACAGAATCCGAAGCAGGCTCCAGGCTCTGAGCTGTCAGCACAGAGCCCGATGCGGGGCTCAAACCCACGAACCGCGAGATCATGACCCGAGCCGAAGTCGGACACTTAACCGACTGAGCCACCCAGGCGTCCCCAGAGTTCGTATGTTTCAAGCTACAGGAGGTGCGTTCGTCACTCATGTTCACTTCTAAACACGAGATTAAAGAGCATGAGGTATGCATAACACCTGCGCACTTTCTGGAACTCGTGCAAAATTTCAGCAAGCACCACAGAGCCCCAGCCAGTAGGAAAACATTTGAAAACTTTATTTAAAGTGCTATTATATATAAGGAAAGGTCCAGAGTGAGATTTCTCGTAGCTTGTGAATATTTATTAAAATACATTCTTGAAAACAACCAAAAAATTAAGTCCAATATAAATAGGAAACAGATTTATGAGTCAGTCATATGTTTACATGATGCAAATTATAGTTAAAGACCTATAACCGGGGATATTGTTAAATGCCGAAAAAAGGTGGTGGGAGGGGAGGGAACGCTGCTGATATTTGGACGTTTTCTTAAAATCGGCAAGTGATATTTTGAGTTTTGTTGACAATCTGTTCACTGAAGAGTGCCTGTGGGCACATCTTGTTACTTTCGCTAATCTGGTGATGGAGTCCCAAATTCAAGGCAATGTCAAAGGCCTGGGGTTCTCATAGCCCCTTTGTTCATGGCAACCAAGGCTCTGTTGGACAGAAATGGGAGTCCTGGACCTGGACTGGAAAGCTCTCACACACAGCAGCACTCTCAGCCTTGGACCAATGAAGAGGCTTTGCCAACATGCCGAAAACTCCCACAGACAGCTAGCTGAGCGCATTTGTGTCTCCAGATCAACAAGAAAAGAAGCAAAAACAAGTCTTTGGGCTGAATAACTTTTCTTCAGTCCAGG
Source organism: Cryptoprocta ferox (assembly GCA_028646485.1). NCBI lineage: Eukaryota > Metazoa > Chordata > Mammalia > Carnivora > Eupleridae > Cryptoprocta > Cryptoprocta ferox. The sequence goes on along the minus strand of CM053560.1, from coordinate 121,293,182 downwards.
ATGTCACCTTGGGCTTTGTGACACCCATCAGGGCATCTTCTGAGTACAAACCCCAGATATGCAGGGTGAAAAGCAAAAGTCTTTCTCCAGGGGGACTGGAGAGCTCAAGAGCCCCCCTGGGCAAATTATAGTTAAAGATCTGTAACCCCAAACTTTCACCAGATACCACAGCGTTTAAGGAGGGCTGACTGATAAACCGTCTTTTAAAATTTCTTATTAGGAAAACAATACATGGTCCCTGAAAAAAAAAAAATCTGTAAAACACAGGAAAATATAATCAAGGAAAAAATTTCTAAAATAGAATGGAACTGGGGCACCTGGGTGGCTGAGTCGGTTAAGCGTCTGACTTCGGCTCAGGTCATGATCTCATGACCCCGTGTAGGGCTCTGGGCTGACAGCTCGGAGCCTGGAGCCTGCTTCGGATTCTGTGTCTCCCCCTCTCTCTGCCCCTCTTGCGCTCATGCTGTCTCTCTCTCTCAAAAATAAAATAAACATTAAAAAAATTTTTTATAGAATGGAACTTAATTGGGGCCCCCTTGAAGTCAGAGGCTTCAAAGGTGTTTTGCTTACAGCTCACTGGTGCTCTGGGTCCCAGGTGGAATCATGGGCTGGATGGACCCCTTCTCCCCTCCCCACCTCCTGCTGCCCATTACCAACAGCCCCAGACCCCTCATACGCAATTCGGCACTCACTCCAAAGAGCTGAAATCAGTCCCAAACGGTCTCTTCATAATGCAGAGGAAGAATAAATGAGTTACAGATCACATACACTTCCCCAGAAGAAACAATACCCGGCCCAATCATCACCTTGCAAAACTCCCCTGTCGTGTACTAGCTGTGTCCCCAGGTGAATCACTTGACCATCAGAGGCCTCGTTTGTACACGGGGGATAAGAATAGTCCCTGTGCTTCACAGGGCTATGGGGACACTCCAGTGAAAGGGCTCCCCCCTCTGCGTGCAACTGACACATGTTATAAACAAGAACAGCAAGTACTACCCTGAAAGGCAGCTCAGAATACAGTCATCATGGTACAAGAGCGTCTAGTGTCCTTTTTTTAAAATGTTTATTTATTTTTGAGACAGAGACAGTGAGAGCCAGGGAGGGGCAGAGAGAGGGGGAGACACAGAATCCGAAGCAGGCTCCAGACTCCGAGCTGTCAGCACAGAGTCCGAGGTGGGGGAGGAACTCACGAACCGTGAGATCATGACCTGAGTCAAAGTCGGATGTTCAACCAACTGAGCCACCCAGGCTGCCCCGAGGGTGTCTAGTGTCTTAATACAAAAGCCAACATGTGTGTCAGTAAACAAAAATAATGCACTATCAGATCTCTAAAGGCTGAAAACAAATCACTTCTGCCTTGATATTCTTCAAGGTCCAGCCTAAGAGTACAATCACCATGCTATGTATTTAATTCCATTAGCTGTAAACAATTAAATCAGAATTCTTGTTTTTTTAATCCATTAATAACTACCAACCTGTCTCTGTGTCCCGGGGATTAACCAAGGCTAATATTTTATGTTGAGGTTCGTCACGGTACACAGTGCAAAAGCGAACAGACGAAGCTTCCAGATTAATCTGAAAAAAAAAATAACATCACCATTTTGTTCTGTCATCCTGGTAAGGGCACGGGAAATTACTTCACAATTAATTAGCACAGGATTCACCAAAAGAACTGCTACCCAGAGGTTAATTTGACAGGATGGAGGCAACGTGGAAATGGAAACCTTTACCCACTCTGAGCCAAACACAAATGGGATGTGACAAAGGCCCTTCCTCTGTCCCCCACCCAGCAAAACCCTTCCATCCATTGTTTACTTGTCCATCTATCCAAGTACTGATTAGATACCTACTCAGCTGATACCCTTCCAGTCTCTCCCTTCCATATGCTTATATATATATATATATATATATTTAACATAAATGTTAAATAAATAAACATTTAAAAAAAGGACACTAGACGCTCTTGTACCATGATGACCTTCCATATGCTTCAGGCCCCATCCGCCTCCCCGACCCAAATCCCCCTTGTGCCTCAGTCTACAAAAGCCACCGGCCACACGCTCACCTTGGGCTTGCACCTGCCAGGCTGGCCTCCACTGTCTTCCCGTGGCCACTTCATGGAAACAGCCTCGACAAGCCTGTGTCCACCCACGATGCCACTCGGGCTGCCTGCAAGCAGCCTCAGTAAACCCACACCCTCTCTGGGCCCTGCAGGCTCAGCTCCGGCTCCGGGGCAGCCCAGGGACAGAGCACCTCAGTGCTGGTACCTGTTCGCTCATGGCCCAGAGGAACACCAAGCAGCGCGTGCGGGGCCTCTCATGCAGGGACTGTCTGGGAGCCTTCTCCAAAGCCCTGCCATCCCAGCCCTCTCTGGGGCCATTGAGCCCATTGCTCCCAGCTCCCAAAAGGTCAACACGTTCCATTGCAACGTCTGTTTTTTGTTTGTTTTTTATAGTTTGTTGTCAAGTTGGTTTCCATAAAACACCCAGTGCTCATCCCCACAAGTGCCCTCCTCCATGCCCATCACCCCCCTTCCCCTCATCCCCTCCCCCATCAGCCCTCAGCTTGTTCTCAGCATTCAAGAGTCTCTCATGATTTGCCTCCCTCCCTCTCCCCAACTATTTTTCCCCTTCCATACCCCCACTGTTAAGTTTCTCCTGTTAGACTCTTGAGTGAAAACATATGGAATCTGTCCTTCTCTGCCTGACTTATTTCACTTAGCATGACACCCTCGAGGTCCATCCCCATTGCCACGAATGGCCAGATTTCATTCTTTCTCATTGCCATGTAGTATTCCATTGTATCTATAAACCACATCTTCTTGGTCCATTCGTCAGTTGATGGACATTTAGGCTCTTTCTGTGATTTGGCTGTTGTTGAAAGTGCCGCTATGAACATTGGGGTACATGTGCCCCCATGCATCAGCACTCCTGTATCCCTTGGGTAAATCCCTAGCAGTGCTATTGCTGGGTCATTGAAAACCGAGGAAAGTGTAAGAAAAGGAGAAAAGAATGTGGCACTGAGCTAGGCAGACCGGTTGCCTGTGAAAGTTTCCGTGGTTTCAGAGAACTATTTCTTATCAAATTCGAGTCACCTTTAGGGAGTCTCGGAGCTGCACCGCCCCCCCTCCCGCCCCGCGGTGGTTCTGTGAAGCACAGTTTCCTCACCAGAGGGCTGTTAGAGGGCACTGAAAACAATACTTACAGGAGCCCCTGGCTGGCTTGGTGAGTGGAGCATACGACTCTTGATATTGGGGTTGGAGGTTGGAGTCCCATGTTTAAGCAATTACTTAAAAATAAAATCTTTTCTTTAATTTTTTTTAATGTTTATTTATTTTTGAGAAAGAGATACAGCGTGAGTGGGGGAGGACCAGAGAGAGAGGGAGACAGAATCCAAAGCAGGCTCCAGGCTCAGAGCTCCAAGCTGTCAGCACAGAGCCCGACGCAGGACTTGAACTCCTGAACCGCGAGATCATGACCTGAGCCAAAGTCGGACGCTCAACTGACTGAGCCACCCAGGCGCCCCCAAAAATAAAGTCTTTTAAAAATATACACACAGAGCATTGTATTGACATGGAAAGATGTTTATTACAGACAACACTGCATTCTGAGAGGAACTGAATACATTCTGAGAGGACCTGAATGTTTAAAATGTATATGCAGAAATAAAACTTAAATGAAACATGTCAAAACGTTCACAGCAGTTAACTGTGGGTTTTTTAAATTTTCTCTGTCCCTGGCTACAGTTTCCCAAATGTTATACAATATATTATTAATCATACAATTAATCCTACAATTAATTATACCAGCATATGCTGGTTTATTACCAGAAAAAAAAATCCTAAGTATTATTGTTTAAACGTGCTAGGACAATTTCACGGCTGGAAACAGTTACTTAGGACTTTTAGGAGAAGCAGATCAATGGGGTGTGACGTATCCTCAAACACTCTCTCATCTTTTTGTTTGGAAAAATCTCTCTGGATTCAACGACAAAAGTTAAATTTGCTAAAAGCAACGAGGAGGTCCGATGCCACCCCAAATTAGACCATTTCAACAACTAAATGGTACAAAACAGTTACCATTTCTGAAGTAATTGCTAAAATGGTAGGAAAACAAATGGATAATATTCTCGTGGAAGCTTATTTTCTTCCAAGGGGGAGAAACAGAGAGATACAGTCATTTCAGCATTTCTATCACATAAAAACAAGTTCACTTTAATAACTTCCCGATTTTGTTATGTTTTTGCTAATAACACTAAAGTTCTTGGCTCACTGAGCACACTTACATATTCGGGGGTTTTTAAGGAATGCAATCTCATAAATAAGCGTGCAATGAAAGCAGAGGATTGGAACTGCATCCTAATGTACTCCAGGGCTAACTCTTGTATTTTACCCCCTTCTCCAGTTACCTGCGCTTCCCCACTCTCTGTCCCACCCTGCAGCCCACAGCCTCTGCTTCCCCAAGAAGTAGCACCCCTACCCCTAACGGAGAGTTTGCGTCCTCTTCCTGCTCAACCGCCACTAGAGGGCGCTGAAAGCGTATGCGTGCAGGGCCCTCCTGCAGATCAACACCGTGGAATCACCCCTGGGGGATTCTTCTAGGACTTGATTATGAATGAGCATCTTCACAACCTCAAGGAAGCCACACTATATAAGCTGCACAAGCCACTTTTCTAATTAACTCTGGAACAACTTCAGGACAGTGAAATCAAACCCTACTATGCCGGGCAGACAGCAGTGATAATCTGAGTAAAACCTTACACATGTGTGAAATGAGAAAACCTGGTCTCTTTGAACATCAGACTCAAATCTGAGAGAAGGGGGACTGACTTAGGTACAGCCCAAGATTCACACATTCTTTTCACTTACTGCATGGGGAAAACAAAGTTCTTAAAGGTGATACAATTTTAAAATTTTACCCATGGTCCCACCATCCTGACAAATAAATGGTTTTCATTTCTCTCCATCCTCCTCCAGTCCTTATTCAAAATGCGATCTCGGGGCGCCTGGGTGGCTCAGTCGGTTAAGCGTCTGATTTCGGCTCCTGTCATGATCTCATGGTTCATGGGTTTGAGCCCCGCATCAGGCTCTGTACTGACAGTGTGGAATCTGCTTGGGCTTCTCTCTCTCCCTTTCTCTCTCCCTCTCTCTCTGCTCCTCCCTCCCTCACTCTCTGTCAAAATAAATAAACTTTTTTAAAAAATGCAATCTTACGGTACTAAAAATCATGTTTATATAATTTCATTCCAGTTGACAAAACTTCATTCCAAATCACAAAATTTTAAAACTGAGCCAAACCGTAGAGACCAAGGAGCAACTAATCCCTCTCGTTTTACACATGGGGAAACTGAGGCCCAACTAGGCATCACACAGTGCCTCCTTCACTCCTCATAACAACAGTACAAGGTAAGCTCTGTTATTGTCCCAATTTTAAATATGAGAACACCAAAACCAGAGAGGTTAAGACACTTGCTCAAGATCACACAGCCAGTAAGCAGTAAACGTGGGATTCACAGCAGGCTGTCTTGCTCAATGCCTTGCATAACTGGACATTATACTCAGGAGTCCCGAAGCCTATTCTAGGATTCCTTCTGCTTCTCAACGTGGGATTATTCTAGTATTCACTCTGGACGTGTTTTTTTAATCTATAATTCTCATTCTAGTACTAATGTTCTACTTCCCAGTAACTTAGATTTTTACAGAGCTCTCTACCAACAAGTAACATCACACATACCTGCTCCCCGGTAGGAAGAAAGAAGACCTCTACCGACGACCGTCTTCCTTCCCTGAGTGTCGCATAATAGCCCACAGTTGCTTCCCAATGACTTTCAGGGTCATCTTCCAAAATATCCACTGGGTAAATGCCTGCAAGGAAGAAAGACAGCAAGAAATGAGCTTAGATTTACTCTTTTGTTAAAGAGAAAGTCCCTTATTTCTTGAAGTTTGGTGTGTGTGTGTGTGTGTGTGTGTGTGTGTGTGTGTTTGAGGGCATGAGGGGGAGGGGCACAGAGAGAGAGGGTGAGAAAGAATCCCAGGCAGACTCCACGCTGTCAGGGCAAAGCCCAAAGTGGGGCTCAATCTCAGGAACCGTGAAATCATGACCTGAACCCAAATCAAGAGTCAGACGCTTAGCCAACGGAGCCACCCAGGCGCACCTATTGGTTTTTCTTTTAAAGCATACAGTTAACACTTGCTGTAAAAATTACGTTCACCTATTTTTTTTTTTCAATGAAAACGTAGTGCTACATCAGGTGCCAAAAGAAACCAGAAGACATTCCCAAGGGCAGGGCCAGCAGCAACCCTGGGGAGACAGGAGGTTCCACCCGGCCCCTCTTGCAATGCTACAGAAACTTTCTTCCAGACCCCCAAGCCATCAGATGGTTTCCCAAGTGTCTTCCCGGAGGGTCAGCCACGGTGGCCACCAGCACAGGCAGGTACTTTGAGAGCCCACACGAGCTGGTTAGAAGCTTTTTTTTTTTTTTGAGAGGGGAGGGGCGCAAGTGAGCAAAGGGGCAGAGACAGAGAGAGGGGGGGAGAGACAGTGAAAAATGGGGCTCACCCGAAGCAGGGCTCAAGCTTACGAACCGTGAGATCACGACCCGAGTGGAAGTCAGATCCGTAACGACTGAGCTACCGGGGCCCCCTGATTAGGGCCTTGATGACGTAGACAGAACCCAACCTGAGCTTTGCCAGCTTCCATATTCGCTGTGCAGGCTGATACGATTTGCCAATCCTTCTCCTTGAGGTGGGCTACCGTTACGTAAGAGAGTTTAAATGTACCAGTTAGGAGGACCTGTAAGCCCCCGTGTCCATACACAGGGAGACCAGTGTACATATTAATTTGCCAGTTTCCCCCTGGCTCTGCCTCTGCATCTCTTTCCGATCATCACACTCGTAGAGGAAAATTATATCCTTGAATAATCATACAAATTGATAGCATCCAGTTCGGCTTGGAAGCAGCAGTCGGTTTTCCCCTGAGATGCTGGCTGGCCTCTGGCTGGCGTGTCCCCAAGTGGGACGGACTCTGTCGCCCCCTCCTCGGCTGTGGATCCTGCCTCTGACTCAGCTCTGGGCCTCCTACAGGGGTAGGGCTGCCGAAATGGCTGCCTGGTCACCCCCTTCCTGCCTCTCCCCTCCTCTACCTCCTCAAGAAAGATAAGTAAACACTCACAGAAAGAGCGGCTTCCCACCTTCCTCTCAGACCCTCCATTCCTCCTGCCAGCCACTTTTCAGGAAACAGGGGCTGCGGTTAGCAGCAAAGGCTTTCAAGTCTCCTGTCTACCGTGTGAGGAATGTCACTGCCATGGATTCCTTAGGGGGGGGAAATGCTCACAGAAAAGGGAGGATGTCAGGAGTGCCTGGGGACCAGGCCCCCACCTCCGCCTAGGCCCAAACCCTGCCCCGGGCTTCACATGCTGCAAGTGTCGTGGGCACACACAGAGTGACAGACAGAAGAGCACAGACATTCTTCCACTATTCGGTGTTTTAAAACAGGATTTGAGGGGCGCCTGGGTGGCTCAGTCAGTTAAGCGTCTGACTCTTGATTTCGGCTCGGGGTGTGATCTCACGATTCATGCGATCGAGCCCTGCGTCAGACTCTGCCCGGAAAGCAAGGAGCCTGCTCTCTCTCTCTCTCTCTCTCTCTGCCTCTCCCCCTGTTCTCTCTCTCTCTCTCAAAATAAATAAACATTTAAAAAAGTAAAGTATTTGAGTATAAAATGTGTACCCAAAAATTAACGACTATGAATACACTGATTCAAATGTTTCAAATAAAGACAGAAGAATTAACAGTCCTCTTAGTAACTAAGAAAAAGTCAATGATGAACTCTGGGACCTCTCTCTCTAAAAAGGGCTATACCTCTGTATAGCCAATATATTCTGTTGCAAAAGATGCATGCTTGTGGATGGACACACACACACACACACACACACACACACACACACAGTCAAGGAAGCACAGACTCCTCCCACTGAGCCCAGAAGCCCCAGAAACTGACCAGACGTAGCTCTAGGCTGAGCCCATAGGCCTCCCCTACTCCGTACCGGGCCTTCCAAGCCCAGATGGATCCAAGTGGGAACCCTGGCTCCTACCTCAGGGTCCATGTCAAGCCTGTCACCAAGACCAGCCTGCCTCACCTCATCCTTAGTCCCGAGCCTCAGCATCTCGGCCACCCTCTGCCCGCCACCAAGCAAAAGACCCCAGCTAGGTTCCCTGGGGCCCGGGTCCAGCCGGGATGCTGACTGCTCTCCAGCCCTTATCTCACCGAAGTTGGCTTAACCCCCATTTACAGATGAGGAAACTGAGGCCAAGAGGAGAATGCGTGGCTAAGTCCGTGGCAGCAACAGATCATAAAGGTCTGGCTGATTTCAAAACCTGTGTAACGCTCAGATTATGTCACTGACCCCATCAAAAACGATCTCCCCCACCCAGCCCCGAAGGCCCTTTATGATTCCACACCCCCTCCACCTAGCACACTCCCGAATCTGCACCCCCACTCCTTCTACTGTGACATCCCCAAGGCCCATCTCAAGCACCAGCACTCCCTGAAGCCTTCACGGAGCCCCAAAAGGCAAGAGCTCTGGGGGCCTCTGAGTCCTATGTTCGAAACCCAGCTAGGCTTAGAATGAGACTGAATCTGTCTTTGGGCCTCCCCCCACAACCCCCACCCCCAGTCCATCAGGGCCTCACATGCATGAACTCGGTGGGCAAGAAAGGCAGCCTCATCCCACTGTCTCCCAAGCCGGGAACACAGAGTGCTCCTCGGAGCACCTGGTGTGCACTCTTCTCTCCTCTCCCACCGCAGAGACCCCTCCCCAGGCCTGTCCTGCCCGGAGGGCTTAGGCAATCCAATCAGGGTGGGTGGCTAGCTGGGCTCTCTGTTCAAACTGCTCCTCACTTCCTGGACGCGGTCAAGCCTATGCACGTTCAAATGCATGAAGAAAAACAAACTGGAAAGAGTGTTGCTTCAACCCTGAAGCGCTCAACTCAAGCTGCACGTTGGTCCCATGAAAACAACTTCAAGACGGGGCGCCTGGGTGGCTCAGTCAGTGAGGTATCCGACTTGGGCTCAGGTCATGATCTCCAGGTTGGTGAGTTCGAGCCTCACATCGGGTTCTGTGCTGACAGCTCAGAGCCAGGAGCCTGTTTCAGATTCTGTGTCTCCCTCTCTTTCTGCCCCTCCCTTGCTCGCACTCTGTCTCTATCCGTCTCAAGAATAAATAAAAAAAAGAAAAAGAAAAAGAAAAGAAGCTTTTCTTTTAAAAAGAGACAGGCTTCCCTAACTGCCCCCAGGAGCTCTGTCTCAGGAGTGAATAAAGACCCCCGCCCACTCCCCGCTTACACTCTCTGTTGTTGGGCGCTTCTCAGGAGCAATGCCTGTCAGACCCCAGGCCTCTAGTGCGTTCCAGGAGTTATCGACCAGCTCCACCGAGAGGCTGAACTTGGCCCCTTGGGGGTCAGAGGTCAGGGAGGATGCTGTGGTCTTCAGGGTTTCCAGAGAGGGGGCACCTCACCAGTGCCACAGGGCCCAGAATGCCTGGGTGCTCCTGGGGTGGGGGTGGGGGTGGGGGCCCAAGGAGGCTCCTGTTTGGCTCCCCTACAGGCTACCAAGGGTTACCAGGCATCAGTCCTGGTGGCCTGTGGTCAGGAGAAATGCAATGAATGTGTTTTGCTCCTTCCACACCATGAAATCATTTCCCCTGCTGCTTCCGCAGCTGAGGCTGGGAGACCCCCTCAGAGAACTCGGGGGAGGGGCAGTAAGCCCAGGACACCCTCAGCCCTCCTGCCTCTACTGCCAGCTGGGCCCAGGGCACAGCCCTGGGGGGGGGGGTCTTCTCAGCAGGTAGCCCACCAGCAAAACCAGGCCTGCCTCTGGGGGACAGGACCCAGGAGAGCACAGCGAACCCTCTGGGAGGCGGAGGGCAGCTGCCGACCCCCCAGGCCCCACACAACAGTGCAGCACCCACAATCGCTTCCCCTTCAAAGCCGGGTGCAAGCCCTGCACCCCCCAGAAGTGTCCTGGGACCAGCCTAGGGGAGGCGGCTCAATTCTTCTGCCCTTGGGGTTTTCATTAGTTCTCCTCTGCCTGGGCGGTGAGGGGGGAGGGGGAAGGGAGGGGGAGGGGGAGGGGAGGGGAGAGGGAGGGGAGAGAGGGAGAGGGGGAGAGGGGGGAGGGGAGAGGGGGAGGGGGGCAGCTGTTTCAGGCGGTGGGGGGTGGGGACATCCAATACCCGCTGGGACAGACGACCCCTGCTCTCCCAGAGGAAGAAAGGCCCCTCCCCAACTTGTCAGGAAGAGAGACTCCCTCCTCAGCCCAGGACACAGACACACGCGAGACTCCGAGACAGGAAGGAAGCCTCCCACCCACTCACCCCCCAGACCGCAAGGGCACACTTGGGCAGTGCCCGGGGGCCTCCGGGAAGTAAACAAGTCTGGGACGTGGGACGCACGCGCTCTGGAGGCCGCCGCACCGGCCTCGCTGCCGAGGGAAGGCCGACTCCGGGCAGCGGCTTCCAGATGTGAAATGCGAACAGGCTTTTCTGGCTTCAACTGAACAGGAAATGTTTCTCCAAAGCCAAAAGAATGTAATCTTTTCAGTACAACGTAAAATGCTTTTGTGAAAAAGGCACCCAGTTGGAATGATAATTCATGGCAGACTGTAAAAAAATGAAATCCCCAAACGAGCCCCCCATTTAGGAATTCACTTTAAGCATATGTTTGCTGTAGTCACCAGAACAACACCGCGGTACCTCCGAAAGCATACTTCTGGGGAAAATACTCAAATCATTCAGGATCTTTGTACTGAAGATCGGAGGGCTGCATGAGAGGTACGCGACACTCCCCTGAGCCACTGCCTGTCACCCACTGCTTATCAGCCACAGCCACTACGGGGCCAGCCGGTGCGGCTCAGTCTGGCAAAGCTTAATGCTCTAGAACCTTCTGAGCACTCTTTGGTCCTCCCAATATAAAGAGCAATGCTGGGGCGCCTGGGTGGCTCAGTCGGTTGAGCATCCGACTTCTGCTCAAGTCATGATCTCACGTTTCATGAGTTCCAGCCCCGTATCCGGCTCACTGTTGTTAGCTGCGAGCCCGCCTGGGATCCTCTGTCCCCCTTCTCTCTGCCCCCTCCTCCACTTGTGCTCTCTCTCTCAAAAAAAAAAAAAAAAAAAAAAAGCAATGCCAATTAATGAAGACCTTGAAAGATGTCAATGATCGGCACTTAACCATTTATTCAGTACCACTTGCAAAATACTCTCTCCAAATACCTCCTCACCGCGAAGATGAGGAAAGTTCTTTCATTTTAGCAAAGTGAGATTTGTCTCATATGGGACTATGATCATGAGAGACATGAATAAAATATTTTAAATTTACCTAGCCTTGCTCTTGAGAATGTCGACCCCAGTGAAAGCCTCTATCAGTAACTGCATGGCATTATGTCATCGGAAACGCTGATTGCAATCACTTGATTTTTTTGTAGTAATGTGGGTTGTCATTCTTGAATTACAGCTAATGACTCTTGCTCATAATACGTGAAAAAAGATTTAAGAATACGAAATTAGCAGGTAGTATTCCACTTTTGTTTTTCAACAATGATTAAGAGTTGATATTCCTAATATACAATTTTTTTAAATTTTTACTTTTCTTTATTTTTCACACAAGTGGTCTGCTTTTTCTTCACAAAAGGAACTCAGAAGAGGGGCGCCTGGGTGGCTCAGTCAGTTAAGCACCCGACTTTGGTCAGGTCATGATCTCGTGGTTCGTGAGTTCGAGCCCCGCGTCGGGCTCTGTGCTGACAGCCCCGAGCCTGGAGCCTGCTTCGGATTCTGTGTTTCCCTCTGCCCCTCCCCAGCTCACACTCTGTGTGTCTCTCTCTCTCTCTCAAAAAAATGAATAAACATTAAAAAGAATTTTTAAAGGAACTTATAAGAAAGAATCCATATTATAGAAGAAACCTGCCAAGAAAGATTAAGTGACTAATAACCAGAGAGAGGAGGGCACCAGGAGGGACCAGACGCGTGGAGTAAGAGGTGTCCATGCAGATCTGAACCCCAGTGTTCCATACACCCAAGGCAGGGAGGACAGCACCTAATGGGAGAAGATTCCCAAATGCCTCCTCCATCGCTCAAGATTCAGGACCAGGAACTCATCAGGCTTCCTGATTTCTCGGGACACCTGTGTTTTACTGCACGACGCACTCCCAGAGCTGTGTGTCTTCGAGCTGTATGCTTTAAAACTTACTATTCGCCATACAAACTTCATCTTGAGCACCCCAAGCATTCACCACGGGATGCCTAAAAACTGAGAACTCCTCATCACTTAAAGGATGAGTATGTTTAACTTAACAACAAAAGAGGGCTGTTTTGTATGCAGTTATCCCCTGCTTTTCCCAAGTTTGCATTATGCCACTTTGCTTTTATGAAAGAGCTGGATTTCTTCACTGAAGAAATCCAAAGAGAACTTTTCCTTTTATGATAAAAGGTGAAAAGCAAAAACAGCGTTCGGCATCAGTTTTGCAGTGAGCTCTTAGAGACACGGCGCACACCGTGAGCAGTGAGAGCAGCCTGGACAAGCTCCTTCCCTGAGAACCACACCCAGCATCTCAGCATCAAGCTGCCAGGACTTGGAACAGTGTCTGCGAGCACCGGCGCTTTATCGCGATTTATTTTATGTCCCTTAGCAAGATGTGTCCTAAGGTATCAGAAAAGCCGACGCCAGGTTATTTTTGGGTCTAGGCATGCTCACACATTTTTCCATATAAGTTAATGGTAACTGACTCTTCCTTTTATACCATTCCAGCCTATTTGCGGAGAGCGGGGGACACCTGTCGTGAGAAATGCCCACAGTTGTAAAAAACACTGCCTGGCATTTACTTCCTATCAAAGAATCCAAGTCTGCACAGCCATCACTATGACTCTCCGCCTGCCATTCCAGCATTTTCCCAAGCGCATCCCGTGAACACTTAGCTCCATTCGATATGCTGTGAATGGGGCTCCCAAGGCCGGCACGTTTCAAAAAGGGGGCCTGCGGTACTCAGAGCTCCCTGCTGGGAGTTCCACATGCCTATCAGCAAGCAGAACATGGAAAAATCCTGAAGCGGTGGAATTTGCTTAATCCTGCATCTATTTCCCAAACTTCTTTAACCAGAGACCCCTTTGTCCAAAATACTGAAGATGAGAAGCACAACTTAGAGAAGTTTGGGGAAGGGAGGGTATTTTAAGTGTGTTTTTTTTTTTTTAATTTTAGAGAGAAAGAGAACGCAAGCAGGGGAGAGGGGCAGAGGGAGGGAGGGAGAGAAAGAGAGAGAGAGAGAGAGAGAGAGAGAGAGAGAGACTCTCAAGCAGGTTCCACACTCCTCACAGAGCCCAATTCAGGGCTCAATCTCACAACCCTGATCCTGACCTGAGCCGAAATCAAGAGTCAAACACTCAATCCAACCAACTGGGCCACCCAGGCGCCCCAGGAAGAGTGTTCTGAAGTAACATCAGGGCACAAGGAAGCATCGCTCTCAGACAGAGAGCAAATATGCAAATGCCTGGAGCCCAAAGGTCCACCAGGCAAGGGAGCCACAGTGTCACCAGAGCGATCATCCTCAGAAAGGAATAGAAAACAGAAGGTGAAGCAAACATACACTCAGATATTTTTGTTGGTTTTGAAGAGCATCTGATTGCCAAAATATTCTTAGCAAAGAATTGAGGGGGGGGGGAAACACAGAAAGTTGGAAAGACAGACTGTAGAATGTGTTAGAATTTTCCGAGCAGATGAGCAAAACTGTCAGGGAATGGAAGCACGCTGGGAAAGGTCTGCAGGTGGTGGCGGGAAGGTTTCGTTCCCCGGTAACTGACAGGGAGCCTGTCGCTCTGTTATCACATATTTAGTTTTGGCCCACTTGCAACTTGTCATTGCCTTGGCTGAGAATAAATCACTTGTCCCAAGTCTAAGATGGTAAAATATGCCGATGACTTTATGTGCCACCCACACAAAGGTTTATGTAATCCTAATTGCTTTTAATACGGAGGTCTCATAATCTGAGCGCTGGTGCATCTTACTTGTAGGCAAATGACACAAAGACAAAACTATTTTTCCCCTGAATCATTCAAAAGAATATGAGGTGGGAATGAAACACACTGTTCTTTTTGCATCCAAAGAGGTGTCACCTCGGAGGACAAATGTGAAGCCCTGTTTGGGGCAGGCGGGATGAAACAGCATCTCCAATCCACGCTTCCTTATGAATGGAAACCTATAATTGTCTGACCCTGACAACTGTAGGGAGCTCGGGCTGTCCTCACCCCTGAACCTGAGCTGCTGCATGCCATGTGGTCATCACCACAGTGCCGTATTTGTCTAACCTTTACTGAGAAGGAAGAAGGCTCAGAGAACACAGAAAGCTTGACTCTTTGCATCCTGAACGTAATTGACCGAGAACTTGTGAAAACACCGAGCCTCAGTGTCAGTAACACCACCACAACACACGATGGCCCTGAGCTGATGGGAAAAGGCTGTGGGGAGCAATTGTCCAGAGTGGAACCAGACCCTAAACCACACAGTATGCAAAGAGAAGAAGAAAAATAACTCCTCATCAACGTAATGTTTTTACCCATTACTCACAGAATAACATTTCTCAGAACTTACCCCAAAATTGTGGCTATTAATGGACTTTACAAGCTTTCATCCAGAAAATCATAGCCCTATATGTGTTTGTCTATTACACTGCAAACAGTAATACCTCTGAAGCAGAGGAAAAGATCGGCTTCTATCTGGCCCGCCCAGTCCTGCGCAAAGCATCAGACGGAGTTGAAAATAGACCAGTCCTCAGTTTCCACATCCCAGCTCTAGACTAAGTTGTGCAATGCTGCGCAGTACTTAGACTCATCACCCAGACTACCACACACATGGAGAATGAATGGTGAAGTTTGAATGAATGGTTTAGGGGCGCCTGCGTGGCTCAGTCGGTTAAGCGCCCAATTTCGGCTCAGGTCATGATCTCACAGGTCGTGAGTTCGAGCCCCCCGTCGGGCTCTGTGCTGACAGCTCAGAGCCTGGAACCGGCTTCAGATTGCATGTCTCCCTCTCCCTCTGCCCCTCCCCTGCTTGCACTCTGTCTCTCTCTCTCAAAAATAAACAAACATAAAAAAAAAGAATGGGTTTACCTTAATTCTAAAAAATTATTTATTTAGAGAGAAGGCAATTGCTCCCCAATAACTGGAAATGTGTCAAGGGAGCTATGTTTCTATAAGGGCACTGGATCTTTTGTGTAAAACTAAAACGTAGAGGAAGAAGCACACGCCAGATACAAACAGCTGCGTCAAAGTCAGTACCCACTAAGTTGCGCCCAGCTGCCTCAGTGGCAAGTGCACATGGCTCTTAATCTTGGGGTCCAGAGTTTGCGCCTCACCTTGGGCATAGAGATTACTTAAAATATAAATAAATAAAATAAATTTTTTAAAAAACACTAGCTGGGAGAAAAAGGTTACAATAGTAATGAGAAGTTCTCACGTTAAAATGTACCCTTTGGGGCGCCCAGGTGGCTCAGTTGGTTAAGCATCTGAATCTTGGTTTCTGCTAAGGTCATGATCTCACGGTTTGTGAGACTGAGCCTTGAGTCAGGCTCTGTGCTGACAGCATGGAGCCTGCTTGAGATTCTCTCTCTCTCTCTCTCTCTCTCAAAATAAGTAAATAAACATTTTTTAAATAAATAAAATGTACATCTTCCATTCACACAGTTTTTTTCCAGTTTTACAAAAGGCTTTCACACAAGTACTTGCTTGTTTGAAACTTACGTCAACCCTTTGAAGTCAATAAAGCACACAGAGCCTAACCCCATTTTTCAGATGTGGAAACGGAAGTTTAAAAAACAGAAAGCCAGTAGGAGGGCTGGACTCAAACTCAGGTCTTAAGATTTGACCAGCGCCCCTGCTGACTAATGTACATCATGTTGGGAGCCATGTACTGTGTGCTGGCACCAACGAGCAGCTCGTACTCAGCACAGCACTGCTTAAAATAATCCTTTTAAGGCTGAATAATATTACATTATATAACGTGTGTGTGTGTGTGCGCGCGCACGTGCGCATGTGTGTGTAAAAATGCCATCTTGTTGATCCATTCACCTATCATTGGACACTTGGACCACTTTCATCTCTTGGCTATTGTAAATAATGCTACAATGAACCTGGATTTAGAAATATTTCTTTCAGGTTCTGCTTTCCCTTCTTTTGAATGTATATACCCAGAACTAGAATTGCTAGATCATATTGTAATTCTATGCTTAATTTCTTTTAGCTTTTTAAAAAAACAGTTTATTTATTTGGGGCGCCTGGGTGGCTTAGTCGGTTAAGCATCCAACTTCGGCTCAGGTCATAATCACAAGGTTCATGGGTTTGAGCCCCACTTTGGGCTCTGTGCTGACAGCTCGGAGCCTGGAGCCTCCTTTGGATTCTGTGTCTCCCCTCTCTCTCCCTGCTCAAACTCTGTCTCTCTCTCTCTCTCAAAACAAAATAAACATTAAAATATTTATTTAAATAAAATTTATTTATTTACTTTGAGAGAGAGAGAGAGTGCACATGCACGTGTCAGGGAGGGGTAGAGAGAGGGAGAGAAAATCCCAAGCAGGATGACCATTGTCAGCGCAGAGCCTGATGCGGGGCTCAGTCTCACATATCGTGAGATCATGACCTGAGCTGAAGTCAAGAGTTGGACGCTTAACCGACTGAGCCACCCAGGTGCCCCATCTGTGTTTAATTTTTTTAAGGAAACACCATACTGCTGTCCACAGTGGTTGCACAGTTTTATGTCCCCACCAACAGTGCACAGGGGTTCCAATTCCCCTACATGCTTGTCAACACTTGTTATTTTCTGGTTTCGGCAGGGGGTGATAACAACCATTCTAAAGGGTGTGCAATGGTATCATTATGCTTTGAGCATCTTTTCACGTGCTTGCTGGCCATCTGTATATCTTCTCTGGAGAAAGATCTATTCAAGTCTTTTGTCCAAACAGCCATAATTTATAACCTGTATTTGGGGTTTTCTTTTAACATAATAATACAGTAAAAAATAATTAATTAATTTTTGAAAATACAAATAAATAAATAAAATAATAATACAGTAATACCCTGAGGGCTTGATGATACCTGCTCCCAGGGTCCCTGCCCAAGGGTGACATCAGCTTAGACCAAGGTCTCCCTGATACCCTCAGGTCCTAAGAAGAGGGTCTAATCAGACCCAGGTCACATTCAGTATCAACCCCACAGCAAAGGTCTGCAAAATTTTCTGCCGTAAAGCTCTATGTTAAGATGTGTAACATAAGACATCAGGGCCATCATTTTGGGGTGCCGGGCAATACTGGAGAAAAACAGAAAGAGTCTCTGCACTTCTAGAACTTCCAGCCTGGTCAGGGAGACACAAAAACGTTAAATACTCCATGGCATGGAGGGAGAAGGGAAGGGGGGACAGGAGACAAGATGACTAGGGAAGTTCGATCTAAGAAAGTAATCTTTAAGCAGAGGACCAAAGAATAAAATGTCAGCCCCGTGCAGAGCAGGGGCAAGGGCCCTGAAGACTGAAGGAATAGTCCATGTAGGAGGAAGAGAGGGGCAGAAGGATTCCAAGAGCTAAAGGTCAGCCAGTGTGCCTGCAGCATGGCTGGCCAAGGGACGAAGGACAGGAGTCACAGGAAGCAGGCAGGCAGAGGCCAAAGTCTCAGGACCCTGGCCTTTTTCCTGACTTCAGGATTCAAGGAAAATGCAAGAGGAGGCAGCTGAAAGGTCCCCATCAGGGCGTCATAGCTGCAGTGTGTGTTTACTCCTTCTTCTGGGACTCACGGCCATCGGAACTAAACCAGAGGCAATGTAGGTTGAGGTGGCCAACGACAGTGGCTTGGACCAAAGATGGCAGCGGAGATAAAGAGAAAGAGACAGCAGGCTTGAGTCAGATGGGCAGCCGATGTGGCGGAACTGGCTGCTGGTTGGATGCGTGGGGTGAGGGGCCAAGGTGGCCTCTGCTTTACCCCCTCTCCTCTATACAAGTCAATGAAATTCTACTGGGAGCTTTCAGCCTGTGACAGATTTATAAGCTAGCATTGGAAGCAATCAAGTCTGCTAAAATCCTAGCTCTTTCCAAAGGGGGAAATTGATGAACCTGCCAACGGAAAGAATGAGATGTACATTATTCTAAAACACTAAGTATTTTCCTTAAGGTATTACGAACAGAGCCCATCAGAAAAGACAGATGAAGTGACACGCAAAAGGACACTGTCTTGTCAGATCTCCCCAGCATGGAGCCGCAAGGGCCGTGGAGTTTGGGCGTGAGGGAAGGGTACCAGCTTTGGGGTCATTCAGATCTGACTTCAAAAATCTCTAAACATATGAGGAAATAAATGGCCACAAAGGGTCAGCACAAACTAAATCAGACCCACAAGGACTGTAGATATTGAAATCATCCAGTATTGAAGATGAGGATCTTAAATATGTCTAAAGAAATTTAAATAGGAAATTTAAAGAGCCAACATTTTTTTGTTTGGCTGATAAGATTCTAGGGGGAAAGGAAGCAGAGCTTCTAGAAATGAATGTCTTAAAGAGCTGATGAACTAGAAAATATATCTGAAGAAATTACCCAGAATGCAGCACAGAAAGACACAGGCAGAAAATATGATAGGCAGGTTAAGAAAGAGGGAAAGTAGAAAGACAAGGTCCAGTACCAATCTTAACTGAAGTTCTAGAAGGAGAAAATAGGATGAAGAAGAGTCGAGATTTAAAGAAATAACAATTGAAATGTTTCCAGAATTGATGAAAGATACCGATCCTCAGATATTGGAATCCCAACCAATCCTCAAAGTAGGAAAAAAGAAAAAGAAAAGTCCCCACCAAGACACACTGTGATCAAACTGCAAAACAACAAACACAAAAAGATGACCAACCACAGAAGCAGCCAGAAGACTTCTTCCAAGGGAATGCCGGGTAGACTAACAGCGGTCTTCTCCGTGGCAACTATGGCAGCCAAAAGACAATGGAAGAACATTCTTCAAGGGCAGAAGGAAAAGAAATTTGATCCTCCACCTAGCAAAAGTAACATCCAAGAACGTGGGCGAATAAAGAACTGTTTAGAAAAACAAAACCTGAGGGAGTTTGCATCCAGAAAATCCTCACTAAAGTTATTTCTAAAGGATACCTACCAGGAGAAAGGGAACGAACCTCAAGGGTAAGTTAGTTAAGAAAGAATGGGAGCAAAGAAAATAATAAACATGTGGATAAAATTCAAGCCAGTGCCAACCAGACGAAACAAACACATCTAAGTGGAGGAAATTAAGAATCAGAACATCAGACGTTAGAAATCAGGAAATTAAAAATTAGAACAAAGGTGCTGCGTAACAACAACATGTAAACTGGGAAGAGGATTATTGAAATGGAAGCACTATAAGGTCTTTACATGATTCCGAGAAAGTTTTAAATTGATCAGTTTCAGAATTAGAGTTAACATGCATTTTAAAATTTCTAAGTGAGGGGCGCCTGGGTGGCTCAGTCGGTTAAGCGTCCCACTCTTGACTTTGGCTCAGGTCATGATCTCACGGTTCTTGAGTTTGAGACCCACATCAGGCTCTGCACTGACAGCACAGAGCCTGCTTGAGATACTGTCTCCCTCTCTCTCTACCCCTTCCCCCGCTTGTTCTCTATCTCTCTCTCAAAACAAATAAAAACAAACTTTAAAAAATAAATAAGTACATAGAATTTCTGTTAGCCCCCCAAAGAATAGAAATATAGGTATCGTATTTCAAAATAGAAGAGAGAAAAAATAGAATTAGGCCAAGGGTTGAGGGGAGGGTATCTCAGTATAGAAAAAAATGAGGACACCTGGGTGGCTCAGTTGGTTTGGCGTCCAACTTCCACTCAGGTCATGATCTCACAGGTGGGGAGTTTGAGCCCCACGTCGGGGTCTGTGCTGACAGCTCAGAGCCTGGAGTCTGCTTTGGATTCTGTGTCTCCCTCTTGCTGTCTGCCCTTCCCCAGCTCACACTCTGTCTCTCTCTGTCTCCTTCTCTGCCCCTCCCCTGCTCATGCTCTGTCTCTCTCTCTCTCTTTCAAAAACAAATAAACATTAAAAAAAACGAAAACAAGATGATACTCATATTTAATTGTTATGGTTAAAAACCAGTATTCATCAGAGAGCCTGGGTGGTTCAGTCGGTTAAGCATCCAACTTTGGCTCAGGTCATGATCTCGCAGTTCATGGGTTCAAGCCCCACGTCGGGCTCCGTGCTGACAGCCCAGAGCCTGGAGCCTGCTTCGGATTCTGTGTCTCCCTCTCTCTCTGCCCCTCCCCACTCATCCTCTTTCTCTCTCAAAAATAAATAAACATTAAAAAATTACAAAATTAAATATTCATCAACAAATAACTAGATTATGCTTTAGCAGAAGGACAGATTTTGTTTCATTAGTGTCTTTACTCAAATATTTCTTAATATTTTAATAATATTTTTATTCAGTGTTCATGTAATATGAAAAAACACAAAGCAAGACCTTTCTTTCTGCATAGATTTTTTTTCCCCAGATGTTCTAAGAGCCCAGATGTAAGCAACACGTATACATTACAGAAATCCCTTGTTGGTAGGTATAAAGATCAAAACCAACAACCAACTATAATTCGCTTTGTGCATTATACCCTCTACCCACATACATACACTCAGCAAAAATAGTCCACAAAGTAGCAGAAGAGAATTGGGCAATGACAGTTTTGCCAGAGGAAAGTCTACATACTGGGGAAGTCTCCACAACATCTTCTTAAGCTCTTCCCACTGAATGAAATATTCAGGGACTCTGATTAGGGTTTATTTCAGCAAAATGCAATGAGGAAATGAACACAGCTTTCTCCCTCTCTTAATGCAATTCAAGAGTGGTGGTTAGAAACTCGGTTTCCAAGAAAAGCACATTTATCTTAACTTCTGCAAGTCCGGGAAAAGGAGCGGTCTAGAAGAGTTTGCTTGGGCCTTGGGAGCCTCCAGCACATACATGGACAGGAGCTCCCTCTCAGCCCTCCCTTGAGGCCCCCAGACCTCTACCTCGCCTGGGTCCCAATGGCCCTGTGGCTGCCCTCGTTTGGAGGAGCAAAGACGCACCCCGAAAGGTTTCTACGCCTGGGCAGACAACCGGTATTGGTTTAAGTGGGAAATGAGGCCACTGCCGGGGCATCAGGAAGGCAAAGAGTTCGATGTGAGAGGGCCAGAGTGGGGTGGGGATGACCTGCCCGGATGTCAACAGACAGTGGCCTTTGGATTCATACACCCTGTGTGTCCCACCCCCAACCCCAGCTTGCTGATCAAGGGCCTTGGAAAAGAAAACCCACAACTGAGGATGGATGCACTAAAAAGCATGGAATTTCTCAAGCACACCTGTTACATCCTAATGGGTGTTATTCAAAGGCCCCAATCTTCAGTTGCTACTGACAGTCAGTCTTAATGCCAAGGCCCCCATAACCTAGCAACCCTGACTTGGAAGTCACATGACACCGGGGGCATCTGACCCCAAAATGTGCTTAAATTTTGCCCCACGTTTTCTTTCTACACCACTCGGAACAGCAGAAAACAGAGCCATTTTCTACAATCCTCTGTCTGGAATTTCCCAAGGCTAAGCTACAAATAAGAGCCAACTGCTGTCAGAAACTGAGCTAAGGCCAGTCAGCCAGTCAGCAGACTAGGGTTTTAAAGGTCAGAAAGATAACACCTCAATGCCCACTGCCCTCCCACCACCCGGCCGGAGTCCTGGCCACTCGATCATTCACTCCATTCTGCCAAGACGTGGCAGGAGGAGGTCAGAACACGAGTCATTTCTGGCCCGGCTTCATGCTGTGGAGATGCCCGTTTAACACAGCCCTCATTTAGAAATGGGAGTAAGGACCATCTATATAGCACAGATACCATTATACGGCAGGGAATCACGGCCAACAGTGGCAACTGGGGGGCTAACACGAAATGCCCAAGCCATTAGGAGGACCTGCGCAGGACCCAGGACTCCCAGGACAAGCAGGACCTGGGAAAGATATTCCAAGGAATGGACTGACCAGAGCCCAGTCCAGGGACACCCTGCACCAGCAAGGGTAGGTCAGCCTGGATCATCCCATATCCTGATACGCCCAATAAGCAGTAAGCCTACAACCACACAACCAACAAAAGCTTTCACCAGCTCCTAAAAGGAAATGATTTCTCCATTCAAAGCTCGTGGAGCTCCCGCTATGTGCCAAGTAGGAGCGGGGCACTAGAGAAGAAAGATTCATCAAGGTCCTGCCCTCAGAGAGATCGCAGTCTGCCTGGGTAGGAAGTAACTGACAAACTTCATGGCCAAGTGGGTTTTTAGAGACCATCCCATCTTTTCCCTTCCTTCCTGATGAAGGGATGGAGACTTGCCAAGGGCCATGAAAGCATTTAGTGACAGTGACACGAGTCCAAGTGGCCAGTCCAGCCCCCCTCCACTACCCCCAATGAGGCCCTGCTGCGAGAGACTCAAATCATGTGCCAGACTTGCCAGGTCCACATGCCTCTATGGGGACCCTTCTGGACCTTGAACTAGTGAAGACCCAAAGTGGCTGATAAATATTTGATTTTTTTTTTTAAGTTTTATGTTCACATGAGGTCGTCCCTAAGGAAGGAGGCCCTTTAGGAACTGCCTCATGGATTATTTCCTTCCTGAGCCTACACTCTTTTTGGGAGGGGCTCTACATCAAACATCACCCTTAAGACAGGTTCCTTTCTCTGAGACAAACCACCCCCACCACCACCCCCATGTAAATCCCAATCTGCCACTTACCAGCAGGTGACATTAGGCAAGTTACTTCTCCCTTGCCCTGACCCCCTTCTGGGCAGACCCAGGTCCTACCTGCCTCAGTCTCTCTCAGCACCAGGCCCTGCCCCGGGCTTCTTTTCTTTCTGGTCTCTCCTCCTTTGGGTCCATGTCTCATAATCTCAGAACTTCCCCCTCTCTGAGCCTTCAGGCTGTACCCTCAGCTCCTCTCCTCCTCCCATTTCCCAGGGGACACCGTCACCAGACCTCCAGGGGTCCCCAACAGAGCTCAGGGTAGGTACTGCCCTTTCTAGATTCCTCCCACACTCTGGAGTTGGGTGTTTCTGACTAACTCTTCAGTATTACCAATGGGTGGAATGTTCTGGAACATTCTGAAATCCCTGTGTCTAGATTGCTTCATGTTTTCTCCATGTTTCTGAAAGTTGGTTCCTTTACTGGCATCATCACTGTCCGGGTTCTCCCAACCCAAGCTTCGGAGTCAACCTATCCTTTGGAGTCTTCCTTGTGTGCTCCTAGCTTTCCTGTCTATAAGGCTCTGCTTTATGGCCAGTGCAAATTGTCCACCACCTGAAACACTAAACTGACTTTTTTTTAATAGTTTATTTTTTAAATTTATTTATTTTTGAGAGAGAGAGAGAGAGAGAGAGAGAGAGAGCAGGGGACGGGAAGAGAGAGGAGACAGAATCCCAAGCAGGCTCCACACCGTCAGTGCAGAGCCCAACGCAGGGCTCGAACCCAGAACTGTGAGATCATGACCCAAGCTGAAACCAAGGGTCAGATGCTTAACCGACTGAGCCACCCAGGCGCCCCTAAACTGACTTTCTAAATGGAGATCATAGGATAGGCCATTCTCACAAACCCCTCAATCTGGGGTGTAAACAGAGGGGATCAAAGGCAAAACAAACGGCCTTCTCAGAAGGGACCCTACATTTTACCATGGGCCCAGCAGTCGGCAGTGATGAGCTCTGGGTCACATGAAACCCTTGCGAGGTAGGTCGAGTCCTTATTTTATAGATGAGGGAAATTCAAGGTGAAGGATGAGAGGAGTACAGAACTGGACTGTGTCTGACTTTCCTTTTCTTTTCAGGATGTTCTAAGCTAAAATGACAGCAGCAGATGGTCGGCTAGTACCTAGGAACTTTTTCAACATCAGAGAAATTAAAAACATATACAAACCCTCAGAGAGAGAAAGAGAGAGAGAGAGAGAGAGAGAGAGAGAGAGAGAGAGCGTGCCTGTGTGTGGCCCTGGGGCATGTCTTGAATTACTTCGGGGTAGCTGCAGAGCCCCACTGTATTGTACCTCCCAACCAGACACCCCAATACTGAGGAGGCTCATCTCCCATGGGAATGTCGCATAGCCTTCCCCTACATTTTAGGGCTAGAACAAGTGGGGACCAGCACACAGCCTTATCTGAAAGCATAATTCTTAGTTTAATGCTTCCTTGCTAAAAGAAAAAGAATCCCTCCATTGACACGATTTGTTCAAGCCCTTTTTAGAAATGGGCTATCAAAGCTTGGGCAACGGTTCAGCTATGCAAGACTCCAATCCATTAGGCTTTAGCGCATGTGGAAATGATTAATGTGTAACTGCCGTGTGTCCTCTGGTCCATCAGCAACCACGAAAGCCACAGCAAACGCTGAAAGAAATACAGGAAAATCCTTAAAGTGTTCAGGCCAACTACACTTTTCCAGAAGATGAAATTACCCTTGGTTTTCCCATTAAACGTAGAAAGGCTGGGTAGAATAGCGCAGCGCTAAGACAGGGGTTGGGAGGAACTCTCTGATTCATGGTACACTCACAGGAGGAGGGGAAGGGAGAAACCAGGGATTGAGCAACTCTGTGCCCATTCACTAAGTGCTGAAAATATCGGAGGCATTCCTGTACAGTAAGTCCCTAAGGGAGCAAAATCTTCTCCATCTTGCAGATGCGGAAGACGAGAGCAGAAGAGCAAGTCCCTTTTGTTTCTTGACCCAGTTCTCAAACAAACTGGCCCAGCGCTCACTATCCACAACCATGGCGACCAACGTTCCAGAAAGGACCACAGGGGAAGAAAAAAAAAAAAATAAAGCACGAAACAGTGTCATCCCCCACCCCCACCTCTAAAAAGAGCGACCAAACCATTTCTCAATCTCTAGACCAATGAAACCTTTCACCAGGAATGGAAAACTCATACAATTGGCCAGTGGCCACCTTCTCCCCTTAACTCACTCTAAAACTCCGGGAAAACAACTCAAAGTCACAGGTTTTCAATGGAGGTCGTAAAAAACGAGTCATTTGCCGCTGCTGATTTTCAATAAAAGGCAGAGGGGCCTCTGTAAGATTGGTTTTTTTTTTTCCTTACAGAAATGTGTGGCGGGAGACAGCGGCCAGTCTGGGGTCTGACTGCACGTGGGGGCAGGGCTGGCCACCTGTGGCCGCGCGCCTCGTGGCGGGACTGGACGGAGGGGACGAGAAGTACCTGGCCACCGGGCCCTTCTGGCCGCCGGTCCCCGCCGGAGGAAGAGGATGCAGGAGGGGAAGAGGCATTTTCTCAGCATTCAACGCCCCTACGCCAGCTCCCACCCAAACACTCCTTGCGGGAGACGGAAAGCCCTTTGGGGATTTGTCCCGTGTGCTTTCAGAGTCAGAAGACGCACCGCTGGCCTAATTCTCCGGAGAAGGGGCGGGAGAGGGCCCCTCCTGGGTCGCGCAGGAGGAGGCAGACTCGGTGGGGGGTGGGGGGGAGAGGCGCCCTCAAATCCAGACTCCCCGGCTGGCCTGCAGGGCTGGGGGCCGCACGCCCGCCGCGCAAGGTGCCCCGGGATAAAACAGGCCGTCCCGGAGGTTGGGAAGGGGGCGGCGGGGAGCCGAGGCGACCGCGGTAACCGGAGCTGCTATACTGATTTCTCTCCTGCCCGTGCGGTTCCCATTTCACAGACAAGGCCACCAAGGCTGGGAAGGCAGTCAGCTCGCCAAGCCCGGGTCAGCGGTGCGGACGCCCGGTGGCCCCGGAGACGCGCGGGAGAGCCGTGACCGTGACCGTGACCCCTCCGGGGCTACCCCTCCCGGGCGGTGAGCGCCTCGGCCCCGTCTGCCCCGCACCCGACGCTCCGGGCCGCCCGCCCAGCTAGTTCCCTGGAGGCGACAGGTGCGCGGCTAGCGGCGCCCTGGCGCCGACTCCGGGGAAAGTTTCCTGGCCGCGGCGAGCTGTTTACGGTCTCGTTTTGCAGCGCTGGGGCCCCGAGCTCTCCGGCCAGCCCAGCCATTGAAACCCGACACGCGGGGAGGGGCCATCGCGCCGGCCAGCCGGGGAGGCGACCGGGCTCCGGCCCCGACGGCCGCGGCCCCGCTTACCTGAGGCTCCGCGAGCTGCCTCCGCCTCCATGCTGGGCTCCCGCCGCTCTGCGTCCCGTCCCCTCCCCGTCCCCTCCCCGTCCCCTCCTCCCCGCCAGGGGCTGCCCCCGCCCCCACTCCGAGGCTGACCCGCCCCTCCCCCAGGACGGCGCCGGATCGCGGCTCCCTCCCCACAGCTGGCCCTGCCCCGCCTCCAGGCTCGCGCCCTGGGGGGTCTCCCCCCGCCCCGCTGCGCAGCCCTGCAACCCCCAACTCCCCAGTTTGCAAAGCCAGTCGACACCCCCGAGAAGTTTATTATTTCCCTTAATTCTTTGGAAGAGAAAACTATTTGTACCCCATCCCATGGCCAGTGTCTCTGGGCCCAAACCCAGTACCCCCTCTCTGAGCCCCTTCTCACTTCCTTCTGTTTCTATTTCTGAGGACCAGAATCATTTGCATTATGCCTTTTCGAACATTTACACAGTTTGAAACTAACTCAAAGACCATGAATGTCACACATTAGGCAGGGCATCTAATAACCTCTTCTGCCCGTTTCAGATGTCTTCTGATGCCTGTAATGTGCCCATTTTTGCTGATAACTAATATTTTCATTTATTAAATGTTCAGGCTTGTACTCACTTGAAATGGCGTAATTCAATGACAGCCAATTGTTTCTCCAGTAGTTCTTCTTGGCATGTTTCAAGGTGTTGTGTGTGTGTGTGTGTGTGTGTGTGTGTGTGTGTTTACAGGGAAGGCGTGGAGCAGGGATGGTTTTAAATGCCAAACGCCTTGGACCCAACAGTCTGTGGTCAGTCACTAGTGCCTGTGCTCTTTGGTTGGCAGTCCTGAAATTCGCCCTTGTGGATCACGCCCGAGCTGCACCTCAGTCCTTCTGGGCCTGGGTCGCAGGACGGAAGGGTCTAGAACTCATCTGCCGGCCTGTCCCTCCACCCCCAGCAACCAGCTGCTCAAGGGAGCCTCTTACCTACTCAGCAACAGGCTTACCATAGAGGAGAACATCCTCATGCATGGGGTGAAAAATGGCCCCCCTTGTGCATCCATTACTTTTCGTAGCAGTGTCCAAGTTAACGGAGACCTGAGCTGGATCCACCCTTGAGTGACCTTCTTGAAAATTTGAGGTT
This sequence comes from Cryptoprocta ferox, assembly GCA_028646485.1. Classification (NCBI taxonomy): domain Eukaryota; kingdom Metazoa; phylum Chordata; class Mammalia; order Carnivora; family Eupleridae; genus Cryptoprocta; species Cryptoprocta ferox. The sequence goes on along the minus strand of CM053560.1, from coordinate 121,265,951 downwards.
TCATTTTCTACAGCAATGAAAACGCGGAGCTCCCTGGGCATTAAGTTAAAACACTTAACTTCTCCAAACACCTGTCCTGTTTAATAAACACAGGCTTTTTAGGCTCCTAGGATGTGCCCTATCCTGTTCTCCATTGTAGCCATTCAGCAGTGAACGAAATTAATAAAACCTTGCCTTTGGAGGCTACTTTCTAGTGGGTGAAAGTGAGCAGGAGCTAGAACATAATAGTATGGTAAATATGGGCTAGGAGGAAAAAATGTTTAAAACAGAGAAAGGGAAGTAAAAAACATGAAGAAAGTGAGGGAGGTAAGCACTTGGGAAGGGGGAATTGGCAACAGCTACAGCAAGTGCAAAGGTCCTGAGGTGGGAACAAGTCTCTTTTGGGGAGCCTTGCATCTTTGTTGAACTCCTGATAATCGTGGGTGTTACTATTGGCACACAGAACTAAAAGGCTTATTAATCTCTGCTCTAAAACATACTTATTTTTAGTTAATAAGTTATGTTTTACTTAATAAGTAAGTAAAACATACTTACTTATTTACTTACTTAATAAGTAAGTAAAACATACTTATTAATCTCTGCTCTAAAACATACTTCTAAAACCCAGGGGCGCCTGGGTGGCTCAGTTGGTTAAGCCTCAGATTTCGTCTCAGGTTATGATCTCAGGGTTCCTGAGTTCAAGCCCCGCATCTGGCACTGGGCTGACAGCTCAGATCCTGGAGCCTGCTTCAGATTCTGTGTTTCCCTCCCCCACTTGCACTTTGTCTCTGTCTCTCTCTCTCAAAAATAAAAAAACATTTTTTTAAGTGTTTAAAAAAATAAAGCATACTTCTTCAAGACTTTGTTACTTGTTTAAAGTTTTGTGCTTTTTTAAATTACTGACATAATACCTGAATACATGTTCTTTCAGGGAAAAAAAAGGATTTCAGACTGAAGAGTTCTCTGTTTTCCATTAAACTCCTGTTTCAAAATTGGTGTTTAGTCAAATACTCCCTCTTTCCCTTAATAATTTCTGGGTTTTCTGTCTGTCTTGAGTAGGCTGAAACTACCCCAAAATTAGAAAATAAGTTCTTCTGCACTTGCTTCCAATATTTTTATTGTTTTGGCCTGTAGATTGGAATTTTAAATCCAATCAAAACTCATCTATGTCTCTGGCATAAGGAACAGACCTAACTAGAACCTATTGTTCCCACACTATCAAATAGTCCCTTCTTTTCCCCATTACTACGAATTGCTTCCTAAATCATATATTAAATTCCCATGTACATTATGGCTCTTCTTTTATTGACCATTTTTGCTATTTCTGCTACAATACCACACTATTTTAATTATCGTAGTTTTATCATGTGTTTGGACATCCAGGAAGACAAGCACTTTCTAATCAAATATTCAAACCAGGTAGTTAAGGATATCAGGAGTTGACACAGATTACATCTAACCTTGAACATTAATTTCATAGCATTAACATATTTATTTTTTAATTAATTTATTTATTTATTTTGGCGGGGGGTGGGGCAGAGAGAGAGGGAGAGAGACAATCCCAAGCAGTCTCAGTGCTGTCAGCAAGAAGCCTGACACAGGGTTTGATCTCATGAACCATGAAACCAAGAGCTGGAGACTTAAGCAACTGAACCACCCAAGTGCCCCTGAGCATTAACATCTTGAAAGTTTTGAGCCTTCCAATCAAAGAACATAAGCACACCTTGGTTTATTCAGGTCTTTTTTTTTTTTTTTTTTTGGCTAAAGTTCTAGTTTTTACAGATGAATCTAATACATTTCTTTAATTTTTTTCTTTATTTGAGAGAGAGGGAGAGAGAGAGAGAATTTTTTTAATTTTTATAAGTTTTTCTCAGTTTATTTATTTATTTTGAGAGAGAGCACGCAAATGGGGAAGGGCAGAGAGAGAGGGAGAGAGAGAATCCCAAGCAGTCTCCGCACCACCAGCAGAGAGAGCCTGATCCAGGGTTCAAACTCACAAACTTTGAGATCATGACCTGAGCCCAAGTCAGACATTTAACCAACTGAGCCACCCAAGTGTCCCAAGGGGGAGAGAGAGAGAGAGAGAGAGAGAGAGAGAGAGAGATTCTTAAGCAGCCTCCATGCTCAGTGCAGAGCCCTACGCGGGGCTCCATCTCACGACTCTGGGATCATGACCTGAGTAGAAACCAAGAGTCAGTTGCTCAAAAGGGTCAGTCAGGCACCCCATTTAAATTATTTTTTTTTTATTTTTTATTTTTATTTTTTGGATCCAATACATTTCTTATGCTAGGTTTATTCCTACATGTTTCTGGTATTTGTTGGCCACTATGAATGTGGTTTTTCTTTTCTCCAGTTACACTTACTATTTGGCTATTACCGGCACATAAGAAAACTATTGGCTTGGGTATAGACCAGTTTCCTATCCAGCCACTCTTATGAGGTCTAATAGTTTTTAAAGTCAATTATCATAGATTTTCTAAGTAGAGCATCAGATTGTCTATAAATAAGTTGTGGGATGTCTAAACCTTACTCAAATCTCAGCCACCCCACACTCACTTCTGACACTAAAATTGCTTTTAACCCTAACCAAGAAGAAAAGAAAAATATTATTTAAATACATATACTGGAAAATGGGGGTCCCACAAAGGCCTAGAGCATGTTTTCAGTGTGGTTCTGTCTTACATCTAGGAGGTAGTTCAGTCCTTGCCCGGCCTCATTTATCTACATGGGCATTTCCTCAGTGTTCAGAACACAACTGTTCTAGCCGTTCCCAAGGTATTTGTGAAATTTTAAAGAAAAATCCAGTATTTAAACAAAAGAGCGAGGAAGCTACTGGGTTTTAATAAGTAAACAAATTTCTTTTGGAGCAGTTGTTACTTTTGGGTCAAGGAGCTGTAGTCCTGAAAAAACAAAAAAGAGGGGGTGGGGCGCAGAAACAGACCAAGGCTTAGCAAAAATTGAATGACAAAATATAACACAGAAGAAAAATAGAGACAAAACTTTCTCCTATAAAATGTAGGGAAAACATTACCTTATGATGTATCAGAGCAGACTGCTAGAAATTTTAAGGTGCAAATGTTTAAGCTATTCACCCATAATTCTTCGGTGACATAAAACGTAGCATCTTTCAGGCGCCTGCCTGGCTCCTTAGGTGAAGCGTCTGACTCTTGATTACAGTTCAGGTCACTGATGTGGGAAATAAAGGCAGAAGAGAATGACAGATAAAATTAAATTTCTTTATAACCCGCAGCCCATTGACAAATACTTGAGGCAGGCAGAGTAAAACATTTCTCCAGGAACTCCCAACTATCTCAATGTTAATCCTTTGCTAGAGGGAAAAACAACCTTAGTTTGACAATAGCTAGGCCTCCAGTAATCTGTGAGTCTTCTTTAGCATATGGAAATCCCTTTAAGAAACTTCCCCTGGACTTTACCTCCCCCAGCTCTCAAGTAGCTTATCAGTCTCTCCCCAAGGTCCTGGGGCAGCTCTTTCTGCCCACCGGTCCTGTCCCCTGTGCTTTAATAAAAAAATCTCTTTGCACCAAAGACGTCTCAAGAATTCTTTCTTGGCTGTGCACTCCGGATCCCCATCACTTCAACACCCCATCAGTCATGATCCCAGGATTGTGGGATCGAGTCCCGCATTGGGCTCCAAACTCACTGAGCATGGAGCCTGCTTAAGATTTTCTCTCTCTTCCTCTGCCCCTTTCCCCGACTCATGCTCTCTCTCAAATTAAAGATTAATTAATTAATTAATTAATTAAAACTAGCATCTTTCTATACCAGTTTCCTGTGGAAATATTGAACATAATCCCAATGTTATAATATAATGTGGTTAACATACCAATTCTCTGATTGTTTTAAAACAGTTTTATTTTTTATTTAAAAAGAATTTTTTTTAATGTTTATTTATTTTGGGGAGACAGAGAGACACAGTGCAAGCAGGGAAGGGGCAGAGAGAGAGAGAGGGAGACACAGAATCTGAAGCAGGCTCCAGGCTCTGAGCTGTCAGCACAGAGCCGGACGCGGGGCTCGAACCCATGAACCGTGGGATCATGACCTGGACCTAAGTCAGACACTTAACCGACTGAGCCACCCAGATAGATGCCCCTGTTTTAAAACAGTTTTAAATGGTTGCTTCAGAATATTATAAAAGTCTAAAATTTTTAATTTTTAAATAAATAAATGCTGTGAGCGTTTGAGAGCTATTCTTTAGTAGGAAGGTTAAAAACATGAATATGTTGTGTCAGAAACCTCCCACAAGGTGAAGTATGGCTTCAGGGTCTTTCCTTACACGAGTGTTGGAGTCAAATCCTGCCTAGAAAACCAACAATAGCACATCGACGGGTGAAATTGAAAAAAAAAAAAAAAATCAATTGCTAACTGCTTCAGTGAGCTAATTCCACAGTAGTCAAAATCATAAATACTATAATTTTGAACACAAAACTGTTAGCCACATTCATTCAGAATGCTCTTCGAATTTAACACCAGGCAAACCTAACTACAAAGGAAAAGCAATGAATTCTTTGATGGAATATTCTGAATCACTTAATCCTCGTTTTTAATTTAACCAAATCTAGTTACTCATTTAACGACACATTTGTTCCTGTATCCCTTAAGTCACTTTATCATCAACCACATCCTGTTCTTTATGGAAGAAAAATTGTACTCTAGCGTGGGGTCTGGCAAATTACAGCCCACAGCCCCAGCCCAGCCCTCCGCCTATTTTTTGTACAGCCTGTGAGCTAAAAATAGTGTTTACACTTGTAAATAGTTCAAAAAAGCACAAGAAGAATAATAGTTTGTGACACGTGGGCATTACATGGATTCAAAATCCATAGTTATGGGAACACAGCCACGCCTTCTCATTTGCATATTGTCCAGGCTGCTTTGAAAGCTACATGGGCGGCGGGGCAAGTAATGTTTACTCTGTGGCTCTTTACAGAGACTGTGCTTTGGCCCCCTTCGAGCTACTAAACTAGAAGAGGAAAGGAATAAAGGGGATCAAGTCCCCAGAGGCTACCTTGGAAGAGTGACATTTTTCGAGAATCTGTTAGTGCTTTGACAAGAGGCAGTCTGGGTATGAGTTTTATATTTTATGGTAGACATAAGTAGCTGAGTTGGAGGCAGAGATGTTTGACACAGAGGAGAGCTTATGACTATTTTTATTATTTAATTGCAAGTGCTTCTTGATGATTGATTTATTCTCCCCACCTCCCAAGAGGAAGGTGACCAGGTTGATTAACTTTCACTTATGTCAAGTGTACAAAATGTGTTGTAAGAGCTGTTCATGTCAGAGACAAATAAACCCTTTTCATCCTTTTTCTTGCTTAAGCAGGAAGTCACAACGCGCCAATGAGAAATTTTAAACAAATCCCACAAAGTTTTATGTTTGGTTCAACACTCGAAATATTTAGGTCTTGGGATATTATAATCTTGGCAGCCCACATTTGTCGTCCCTGGTGAGAACACATGTGTACTGTTACTTGCTTTTCAGTTCACTGAGATAGGGTCGCACCTTGCCCTCTTAATCTCAGAGTCAAGCACGAATACAAATATTTTCCTCTCGGGAATCTAACTCATAAGGAAGATCACTGTGCTTTTCGTTAAATAAAACATCTCTCTTTAGTCGCCTTATTCGTTCTCAGGCTTACTATATTTCACCCGCCTAAAGATTGTGTTTGACATCAGCAATTGTTAGAGACCATTTGTTTTTACAGTGGAAAAAGAAATAAAAGTGCAGATGTCAGACCTCAAAATCCATACTTCTCTGGATTGTTTTCATTTTAGAGAATGAGAATGTGTGGGGTTTTTTTTTTTTCCTGGGTGGGGTTGGATGCAATCAGAGACATGTCACTGTTGCTAAATAAAAATATTTTACATTCCTCATTTTCTTTTTTTATTAATTGCAAAATTAGAGGAGAGTTTAGGATATAAGGAAATATGTGAATTATGGGAAAGTGAAAATTCTAGGACCCATTCCAGTTTGAGTTAAAATAAGAATGGCTCGTGTCAAATCCTGAAAAAAATAAAAATAAAAATTGCAGTTTCGTTATCAGAAAAGTAGCACAATCTTAAAAACAGTTGAGTCTGTTTCAAGGCGTGGTGAGTTAACATCAGGAAACACAAGTTGGCTACCCAGATCTCATTAATTAATATTGTTATCAGAGTATGACCTTAGCAGCAACCAACTTTACAAATGTGGACATTGCCAGTGGCCTAATTTGTTTATGACTGTAGTGGACATTCAAAACCCTCCTGACAGAAGAACTAGGTAAGTGACACGAACTGGAATGGAACCAGGGGAGCCATTCACCAAAGTGGGGGTTGACAAAACATCAACAGTGCCTGAGGTGCCGTAATTGCTTTCCAACTTGGATTTTTGTATTGTCTGCTTTAATCTCAAAACAAGGTATAATGCAACGCCCTCTGCCTCCCCTGCAAAACATGGTGGCCCCCGGTTTCCCACAGGAGCCAGGGGAAGGCCACTGGGGGCAAATGCCACTTCCCACCTGTTCTCTGCTGTAAATAAGCCTGCAGCCCGCACCAGGGGCCAATTAAAAGGAATAGCCCTTGGTTCAGTGTCCCAGGAAGCCATCAGGTGAAGTCTAGTCCTTGGCAGTGATCCTAATTAAAGGGGGTGGTATAGTTTTTTCTATCAGGGGGCCAATTAAGAAGATGCAACCGCATGGTCACACCCTCTAACACAGAGCACTCTGAACTTGGGGAAGCAGTGTGGCCCTGCAGGAGCTCTGCCAGGTTCCCTGGGATGGAGCTTCTGTGGCCACGCCCAGAGAAAGAAAGAGAACGGTTTTTTGGATAGCCTATCAGACAGCTTTCAAAAAAAAAATATTTTTAGGGGCGTCTGGGTGGTTGAATCTGCTAAGCATCCGACTTTGGCTCAGGTCACAAGTTTGAGCCCCTCGTCGGGCTCTGTGCTGACGGCTCAGAGCCTGGAACCTGCTTTGGATTCTGTGTCTCCCTTTCTCTTTGCCCCTCCCCTGCTTACATTCTGTGTCTCTCTAAAAAATTTTTTTAAATATGTATTTTTAGCTAATATATATAATATATATTATATATTGTCAAGGTCATGGTCTGAAAGGTCAAGATGTTGCATTACATGGCTTCCTCCATAGGGAATCTATCCCCAAACATTAGCTTTAGTTACTCTGACACAGTTAAGGAGGAGGAACGTCTTCATAGCCGGGTGGAATGCTACCACGGGGCAGCGGCTAACCTTGAGTGGTGCATGTAGTTAGTCAAGCACCATATTAAGTGCTGTGGCAGGCAGCATGTGGGGTTAGCCTCTGTCCCCCAGGGCTACGGGGGCTGGGGACAGTGCTGGGGCTCAGGAGGGCTCCATCTAGGAAGGAAGTGCTGTGATCCTCCCCAGTTCACAGAAAAGGGAGACAGGGCACAGAGAGGTGAACTCTTTGGAGGACCCACGGCTTCTAGATGACAGGTGCTTTCAACCAACACTTTTATCATAAGCTTCATCTGTGGTTTTGGTTTTCTTTTCTTTTTCCAGTTTTTCTTTAACAGAATTTGCATGATCAGTTTTAAGAGCAACTGAATTTCATTGAGTCCTAATGGCCTCACACAATGAGGGATTTCTACTAAAGAGGAGAAAACAAGGTCTAAACAAACAGCTTGTGGGTTCATCCACTCACCGGATTTGCCTGGAACTGCACCGGTTTCAGCCCATTTTAGTTCCCCGTCCCAATCCCAGAAACCCCTCAGTCCTGGGCAAACAGGGACAGTTGGTCACCAAATTCATAGCTCACCTTAGACCCAGCAATAGACTGATCCAGACCCAATGGTCCAGAAAGTCCCTGACTGTGCTCTGACCCCCTACTTCTCTGTTGCCCAAAGCCTCAGTCCTCAGCTGGCTATTTCTACTTTCAAGCAGTATCACCTTACTGCCCTACCTCCACCCCAGAGTCTTTAGCCATTTGTTCCCTTGCCGGGGCGGGGGGGGGGGGGGGGCGGCGAGGCTCCCTGCCACACAAGGCTGGGTGCCCTGATAGGAGCCTGAGGCTACCAGCAGCCAGGTAGGAGGGGTGCCCAGTGTTCTGAGTGCCCAGTGCCCTGGGCGGAGCCATCTGACCCTCGGAGGCACAGATCCACACACTCCCCACTTGGGTTTCATGGATTCCCAGTCCAGCTGTGTGGTGGTGACCGGTAAGACTATTTTTCTGCTTTCCCATTTGCTGCTTTTAGCCTGACCATGGAACACGCGCTTGCATGATCTGGTTATAAACAATTCTCTCTCGGGGGAAAAGAGTGGCAACTGGTGGCGCCAATAATTCCAGACGGAAGCTAACCTCTTGCTGTGTTTATTGAAAAACAGGGCTTTTCTGCTTCCATCCTATTCTTTACTTCTAATAACTCTCAAGTGGCACACACACAGGTGCCCACGTGTGGCTTGGGCTCAGATCTCCTCCTTCTGCCCGCCCGCCAGGGGGGAATCCCAGGGTGGCACGGGCTGTCCGAGTCTGGGGCCCAGGAGGCCCATGTGGCATCCGCTGGGTGCATTTTCCATAGCGAGGAAGTGGGAGCTGGGGATCCAGAAGGGATGGGGCCTTATAAGGCTGGGACTGTGGTCCGTCTACAGTAACCACCCCAGAGGAGCTCCCAGCCCCCGCGCCCAGACTGAAGAACTTTCAGCTACTCAGAAAACCTGAAGGTCCCCCTGAGACCCACCAATTGGAGACTCTGAACCCCAAAAGACCAACTGGGAAGGAATGGTAGCCACCCACTCCTGCCTTTCACCAGCACACCCAAAATCAACCCCAGCCACCCCCAGTCCTTGTTACAGCGGGTCCCCGAAGGGCTTGAGTTCTTCACAAAGCTCCTTTTTAGTTAGACATATTTGGCATCTTTTAAGTTTTTTTAAATTGTATTAGATGAAGGAAATGGAGGAGACCAGTATTCCTGTGTACGCAGAAAATTGAAAATTATCTATCTTAATGTTTTCGGTATAATCAAACTTCTGTTAACCTTCTGAGGGAAAAGGAAATTCTTTTGCAAAGCTTATATCTCCCTTGTTCTCATCTGTGTTATTTTGGGTACAGAGATTGAGTGGCTCAAAATACTCTTGAATTACTAAGGAAACTGTACCCACCCCACCCCCATAAATGCAACACTTGTCACAAATGAAATATGAATATTGAAGACTCACACTGACCGCTGCCTCTGGCCTGTCAGCTTGTGGTTTGCTGGCAAACTCTGGATTGTTTGATGAAGTACCTGATAATCGGCCATGATTTGGGAATGCCCACTGGGTTTCCACAGTGTGGTCTTCCTTTATGAAAAATGCTTTGAGCTGCCAGGGTAGCCTTTGCCTCTAATTGGATTTGCACAGAAATCTCGCCAAGACTATTGGCACACAGGCCAACGGGGATGGGGGCGCGGGGGAAGGGCATGGGCTATGACGACTGCCTTCAAGGCTTCTGACTGGCACCAACAGGACAATGGGAGACCAGAAAACCTGTGCTCCCTCCAAAGTGGCCTCGCTTGATGGCAGAAGATTCCTCCAGCCTTATGCAAATTTCACCCCAAGGGCCTGCCAAGTGTAAGGTCTGACCCTGCAAAACTAGAGCTTGAAACCTGCACTTGCTGAGTTGTTTTTCCTAATTAAAAACAGATAAGAGATGACCTGGATATGTTGATCTGAATACGATTCTAAAGCAGAGAATCAGAAAGTGATTTCTGTGTGTTGCTGCATTTTTATTACGTCTACAATCACTGGTTTCTCAGTGATTTTTTTCTGAATCTCAGTATTTTTGAAAACTTTTGTTTTGTTTTGTTTTGTTTTTTTCCTGGCTGCTCTCAGGGGCAGCTACGGTCTTTTTTATTCCATAAGATTGAGTCAGTGTCAAGAGGACACCATTTGCTTCCTGGTGTCAGGATCCTGTCCAAACTTCCTCCATTCCCTGAGACAGATTTACCCCTTGTGAGCCACATTTGTTAGTGGTTCTAGATCCGGAGCTTCAGGGTCTTCAAAGGCACAGTCCTCTCCAGAACGGGCTCCTACTCTAAAATCCAGAGGTCCCGGCAGCCCCCGGCCTCCCTTACAGGGGCGGATGGGTGGGTGGCAGGGGCCCATGAGCTCTGAGCAAGTGCCACTCTGAAGGAGAGATAAAATAAGAGGCCCCACGGGGGTGGTCACTCCTTCTACACCATCTTTTAGGGCCTGTGATGGTTAATTTTATGCGTCAACTTGAGCCGGCCACAGGGTACCTCGATACCTGAGTGAAGACAAGCCAATCTCAAAAGGACATAATCTGCATGATTCCATTTACACAATATTTGTAAACTAACACAATTACAGAAACGAAGAACAGATTGATGGTGGTCAGGAGTTAAAGATGGGGGAAGCAGGTAGGTGTGGCTATAAAGGGGTAGCTCCAGAGAGCCTTGTGAAGCCAGTATAATTATGTATCTTGATGCTGGTGGTGGTCACACAAAGCTACACGTGTGATAAAGATGCATAGAGCTGTATATACACACACGCACGCGCGCGCACACACACACACATACTGAATCAACTATACCAATGGCGATATCCTGGCTTTGATATGGAAGATGTTAACATTGGAGAAGGCTGGGTGAAGGCTGAAGGGGACCATTCGGTACATTTCTTTGTGAATTCCTATGAATCTATAATTACTTCAAAATTAAAAATAAATTTAAAAGCGTGTGTTTCGGTTCAACATTTCTCAGATGCTGATATGCACATTTGTCTTACTAACATATAGAATCCAATCGTGTGGGCTTGGGTGAGGCTGGAGACTGTATTCCTAAGAAACTCCAGGGTGCTACTGAGACTGTTGGCCCTTGGACCACCTGGTGAGTAGTGAAGCTTTGAACGCCAGGATCAGAATATCTGAGAGAGGAGAGAGAGCAGGTGGAGTGGGGGTGGTTGGGGGAGACTTCTGGAGGAGAGAGACTTCTGGAGGGAGAGCCAGGACTTCATGGGGGGAGGGGCAGGGTGGTTGGAAGCAATGGGCAGCCCCTGTCCATAGGTGTGGGTCTGGGCAAGGTGAGCCCCCTGGGGGAGGCCCTTGTCTGGGAGCCTCATCAGGGAAGGAGGGCCGCTGGATGAGGCTGGTAAATGGAATGGCTTCTTCCTTCCCCTGGGAACACTCATTTACACAGTGTACTATTTCATAATTTAATTGCAGTGAAGATTTCATTTCTTTTTTAATTTTTAAAATGTTTATTTATTTAATATGAGAGAGAGCACGGGCACGCATGGAGGAGGGGCAGAGATAGAGGGAGAGCTCGAATCCCAAGCAGGCTCCGCACTGTCAGTGCAAAGCCTGATGTGGGGCTTGAATCCACAAACCATGAGATCATGACCTGAGCCAAAATCAAGAACGGGACGCTTAACTGACTGAGCCACCCAGGCACCCCTGCCGTGAAGATTTCTAATAAAAGGCAATTAGCTAGAATTTTGCTCTGGGGAGGACAGCAACTCTTCTCTGGAACTAGCTAAGGAAAGGTTACCTGCTGGCGTGGGCAGAGGCCATGTCTTGGGACTCTGTTGCCTTCTCTGTGTTCTGGCTGCTCATTTTTACTGCACCCACATCTTGAAGTGGCCCCTCTAAAACCCAGGCCATGGCCGGAATGGAAGCCTGGAGTGGTCAGAGACCTGAGTCGGGCTCAGTCTTCACTGTTTGCATCTCAGCCCCACCACTGATCAGCTGGGAGACCTAGAGCAAGTTTCTTAGCTTTAATGCATTAGTTTACTCAGCTGTAAAATGGGGACCAATTACAGTCATCTAGTAGGGTTGTTATGAGGAATAAATGTGTGAATAAAATGCAGCATTTGCAACACTGCCTGGGGCATAGAAAGCAGAGTGTCACTTTTACTGCTGTTAGAGTTATGTACTTCTTGGGCTGGTCTGTTGTATACATTAAACAATGCCACGTATGGAAAGTACCGGGCAGTTTCCAGAACTTGAGAGAGCCTCCACAAATGCTGAATCCTTTTCCAGTCTCCCCACATGGCCCTGATTCTCCCTGATCACCTGATGTCCCCACCCCCCGGGGCACTGAACCCATCGGTCAGGGGCACCCCATTTCTACCCTTCGAAGACGAGATTTCGCCTGGGACTCTATTCCTCTCTCCAGAAAGAGAGGCCTGTATCAGACAGGGTTCTATGGAGCAACAGAACACATGGTGATCCTTTCTAAATACGTATACGTATCTAGAAAGAGACGTTACCAAGTGTTGGCTTATGAGATCATGGAGGTTAAGGAGTCCCACCATCTACTGCCTGGAAGCTGGAGGCCCAGGAGACTCAATTCCACTTGGAGTCTGAAGGCCTGGGAACCAGGAACACAAATGATGTTGGTCCCATCTGAGGGCAGGAGACCATACCCCAGACCAGCAGTCAGGCAGAAAGAGAAAATTCAACCTCCTCCAACCTTCCTATTCTATTCTGGCCTTCAACGGATTAGAAGATTGTGGGGTTTTGTTTCTGTTTTTAAGGCAGCCCTTGGGACTTACCTGCTTTGTGAATGAGCCATGAATTGTGAAAATGAACTTAACTAGGGCAGAAAGGTCTCTGCAGACAGTGACATTGACACACACCATTTACTTCACTGAGCCCACCAATTTAAATGTTCATATCTTCCCCAAACACCCACCTGCTCTCTCTCCTCTTTCAGGTATTCTGATCCTGGTGTTCAAAGCCTTACTACTCATCAGGTGGTCCAAGGGCCAACAGCCTCAGTAGCACCCTGGAGTTTCTGAGTCTCCAGCCTCACCCAAGCCCACACGATCAGATTCTATATGTTAGTAAGACAAATGTGCATATCAGCATCTGAGAAACGCTGAACCGAAACACACGCTTTTAAATTTATTTTTAATTTTGAAATAATTATAGATTCATAGGAATTCACAAAGAAATGTACCAAATGGTCCCCTTCAGCCTTCACCCAGCCTCCTCCAATGTTAACATCTTCCATATCAAAGCCAGGATATTGTCATTGGTCTGATTCAGTATGTGTGTGCACACGCACGTGTGTATAGCTCTATGCATCTTTATCACACGTGTAGCTTTGTGTAACCACCACCAGCATCAAGATACATAATTGTACTGACATCACGAGGCTCTCTGGAACTACCCCTTTATAGCCATACCTACCTCCTTCCCTCATCTCTTAACTCCTGACCACCTTCAATCTGTTCTTCGTTTCTGTAATTGTGTTAGTTTACAAATACAGTAAAACCTTGGATTGCAAGTAACTTGTTCTGTGAGCATTCCGCAAGACGAGCAAACATTTTTAGTAAATTTTCACTTGATAAACGAGTGATGTCTTGCAATATGAGTAGTACGTGATGCCGAATATCACATGATCACAAACTGAGCCAATTCACTTTGATATGTAAGTGCTTTCAGTGATATGCATGTTTCTGGAACGAATTATGCTCGCAAACCAAGGTTTTACTGTATTGTATAAATGGCATTGTGTGGAATGTATCCTTTTGAGATTGACTTGTTTTCACTCAGCGAAATGCCTCTGAGGTTCATCCAAGTTGTTGTACGCATCACTGGTTCCTTCTTTTTTTTTTTTTTTAATTTTAACAGCTCTGTTGAGGTAAAATTCACATGCTACATAATTCATTCATTTAAAACGTGCAGTTCAATGGTGTTTAGTATACTCACAGTGTTATGCATTCGTCACCTCAATCAGTTTTAGAACGTTTTCGTTGCCCTGAAAAGAACCCCACTCCCCTTAATTACCAATCCCTAATCCCCCAGTCCAGCCCCCACACACTCCAGATCCACAACCTAATCCACTTTCTGTCTCTTACAGAGACAATCTTACAGTTGTAAGATCTTACAATCTAATCCACTTTCTGTCTCCCTAGATTGCCAATTCTGGACATTTCATATAAATTGAGCCATAAACTAAGTGGTCCTCTGTGGCTGGCTTCTTTCACTTCGCATAATATTTTCCGGGCTCATCCATATGGTATCTTGTATTAGTAGTTCGTTTCTTTTCATTGATGAATGATGTTTCGTTGTGTGGATTATATTACGTTTTGATTACCCACTCATCAGTTGATGGACATTGATGTTGTTTTTAATTTTTCTGTTCAGAGTCGTTTTCCATGATTTGGAATTCTTGCTTTACTGTTCACCTACTGAAGGACATTGGGTAGTTTCCAGCTTGGGTTTGGGTTATTCCAAACACAGCTGCTGTAAACAAGGGTGTAGAAGTTTCTGCGTAAAAACAAGTCTTCATTTCTCTGGGGTGAATATCCAAGAGTCCGTGTGGTGTGCAGTCCAGTTTTGGTTTTAAAGGAAACTCGCCGGGGCGCCTGGGTGGCTCAGTCAGTAAAGGGTCCGACTGCGGCTCAGGTCATGAGCTGATGGCTTGTGCGTTCAAGCCCCACATCAGGCTCTGTGCTGACATTCAGAGTCTGGAGCCTGCTTCCGGTTCTGTGTCCCCCTCTTGCTCTGCCCCTCCCCCACTTGTGCTCCATCACTCTCTCTCTCTCTCTCTCTCTCAAAATTAAATAAAACATTTAAAAGAAACTGGCCAACTATTTCCTAGAGTGGGGGTACCATTTTGCATTCCCACCAGCAATGTTTATGAGAACCAGCTTCTCCTCATCCTTGTCAGCTTTTGGTGTTATCAGTATTTTTATTTGAGCCGCTCTCCTAGAAGTGTGATGATACCTCATCCCTGGCAAGGGATGTCAGACACCCCCTGCTATGCTTATTTGCTGTCTATACATAGACCTTCATCCGTGAACTGTCCCTTCGTGTATTTTTCCAACTTTCTAATTGGGTTTTTTTTTTAATGTTTATTTATTTTTGAGAGAGAGAGAGACAGAACATGAGCGGGGGAGGGGCAGAGAGAGAGGGAGACACAGAATCCGCAGCAGGCTCCAGGCCGCTGTCAGCACAGAGCCCGACACAGTGCTCGAACTCACGAACCACGAGATCATGACCTGAGCTGAAGTCAGATACTCAACAAACTGAATCACCCAGGTGCCCCAGGTTGTTTTTTTTTTTCAATGTTGTGTGATTTGCAACTATAAATACTCCTCTTGATCATTCCATTTCCAGGGTGAATCTCCCAAGTCAGAACCTATTTGCCCACAACTAAGAAGTTGTGTGATTTGCCACTATGTTCTGCCTGTCTGTACCTTGTCTTTCCATTCTCTCAAAAAGGGGTTTTCATAGAGCAAAAGTTCTCCTTGTGACGCGGTCTGGTTTACTAAGGTTTACTTTCATAGATCATGGGATGCTCTTGGCATCAAGAACTCCTTGCCTGGCGGGTATGTCCCAAGATTTCCTCTCTTTCTCCACCACTAAAAGTTTTATAGTTTTATTTTTTCCATCAAAGCTGATGATCCATTTTGAGTTAATTTTTGTACAGGGCGCGAAACCAAGAGTGAAGGTTTATATTTTCCCTCTGAGTGTCCTGTTCCATCCGCACTGGTTGAAAAGGCCGCCCCTCTTCCATGGAATTGATTGTGCACCTTTCCTAGCAAACAACTGGGCATATTCACATGGGTGTATCTCTGGGCTCTTACAAAGCATGCATTTTAACCGGACATCTGTGCACTTTCTCAAGCCTTCCTAGCTTGGGGGGCAGGGTCGGCTGCACATTCCTTTTTGTCTCCCCCAGAATGCCTCCCACAGAGAACCCTGAAATGCTCCCAGATTGGTGAGGTTGCAGGCCTCCACGAGTAAGGGCGTGTGTGGAGTTCCCAAGGTGCCACCACGGCCCTGAGAGCAGCAGGAGGCTCCCATGGGGGGTGCAGGGAGCAGCCCAGGTGTAGAGACATCTTCCCCCCTCCAACGAGGCCTAGCCTGAGCTAACCAGAGTCTCTTTGCTTTCAGGTTTTGGGCCCTTCCGGCAGCACCTGGTGAATTCCAGCTGGGAAGCAGTGAAGGTAAACACCCACCAGACCCAGCAGCTCAAGGGCCCACGGATTCCTTCTGCGGGTCTGAGAAACCCCATGTGCAAGGCCCCTTGGTAGCCTGATCACATCAGAGGGGAGAAAGTAAATACTCAGGCCCCCAGAAGGACTAGCCTTTGGTCCTTGGGTTGTGACTTGCCTGCCCCCAGGTGGCCCTTCTGGCTTCTCGGTAAAGGAAAGAGACCACAGGGACACTCCTGAGAAGGACAGGGATTGCCCAAAGGCAGGCTCTGCTGCCCCAAGAGCTGGGTTCCCATGACCCCCACCTCTTCTGACTCGGGAAAGTCACTTCCCCCAGCCTCAGTTTCCTCGTGCATGAAATGGGTGGATAATGGTGCTGATGTTATAGGGTTGTTCTGAGGAGTAAAAGAAACAAGCACAAAAGCAAATAAGTATGTAAGTCTGTGAAAATAGCTTTTCATAGTGCCCGGCATGAGGAAAGTGCTTAACGATGGTCACTGTTACAAATGACACTCCCTTATTTTTAAGGAAGTAGCTGACTAGGAGAAAGTACGTCCTGGGACAGGATGAGGAGGGGTCAGGGTCTCACCCCCAAAGCAGACCACCTCTCCCTCTTGAAGCAAATGCCTCCTACAGTCCCCATGTGGGCGTCACTTAGCGGCTCAGAGAACAGCCGCCTGTTTATTCGCACTTGACTGTCAATTTCATGCCTCTGTTGGATCAAGTCAAAGGTGGGGTCTTGAGTCTATTCTCAGGGTTTCCCAGTCAAGCTGAAAATGCAGCAAAGGCCCTCGAATCATGCGTTCGCCAGACACTGTAGCATTGCTTTCATGCTGGCCTGTCTGCACGGATGCTGTCAGGGAAACTCATGACTCTTGAGTTAGAATTTGGATGTTCTTTTTTTTTCAACCAGAGGAAAAGCTCAGAGAACCCCAGACTCCCTGCCAAGCCTGCTATACACATTCTACCAGAAAGGCCAGTTCAGGGCTTTTATGAATTCCTGGGTATCAGTAGCCTTTTCCTTGAAAAACAGGGCCTAGTTTCTGCTCAATGCTGGATGGCCCCGAGCTCTTCTGTTTTGTTTTCGTTTGTTTTTTTTTTTTTTTTTTTTTTTTGCTGTCATGCAAAGAGAAAAGAGCCAGGCTGCCTGGACCTGGATTTGCCTCCCAGCTCCAGCAGCTGCAACCTGGGGGATCCCAAACAAGCCACCCCGCTTCTCCATGCCTCAGTTTCCTTATCTGCAAAGCAGGATGGTTGTCATGGCCATGGGAGTTAACACATGTAAAAGCCTTGGAACAGGGCAAGGCGCACTGCTGGTGCTCCCAAATATAATCCTTATGATCAGGAAGCTCTTCTATCTTCTCAGTTGTGGGCAAATAGATTCTGACTTTCAGGAGTCACACAGGAAACGGAATGATCAAGAGAATTATTTGGGAGCCTTGAGATTGACCAATAAAGTCAGAGGAGCAGGGTAGAAACAGAAGCAGGCTAGGGGCTTCCAGGAAGTGAAAGCTGAGTGGCAAGATAGGTGCTCTGAGGGGCCCTTCCCCTGTAGACAAACGAGGAAGGAAAGGATTTCCATGCATTGCTGAGCATGGCATAGGAGTGGAAAGCTCACATATATCACATCATGTACAAGCATATGTCACACATATGAAGGGCTGCAGCCTGAAGGAGTGCAGGTTAGCCTCTGCACAAAAGGCAGGTGGCGGGGTGGGGGGAAAGCCACTATCAGCAGTCAGCCTCAAGGGGGGTGGGGATGAAACCAAGACTCGTCCTGTAAGCTAGACCCTTGCAAGGGGATCCTGTGGAGTCTAGCATCCCAGCTCCCAGCAGAAGCATATGGAATTTCTCTTGAAGATTTAACAACCTCAGATTTTCTACAAACTAAGATAAACTAAGCAGTTTCCATTCAAACATCACCAACAACGTAAAGAAATAAGCTGCCCTGAACGAAAATCAGCAGAAGCAGACTTAGAACCTCAAGAACGTGAGATTCTAAATTGTTCTGCTAGACAGCATCATAAAATAGCATAACTGTATGTGAAATATTTGAAGAAGTAAAGATAGAATCAAAAAACGAGACTATCAGAAAAAAAGATTATCAAAGGAGAATATATCAAGAGTATCAGGTAAATTGAAAAAGGGAGTCATAGAGGGGCACCTGGGTGGCTCAGCTGGTTAAGGTCATGATCAAACACATGAGTTTGAGCCCCACATAGAGCTCTGGGCTGAAAGCTCAGAGCCTAGATCCTGCTTCGGATTCTGTGTCTCCCTCTCTCTCTGCCCCTCCCCCACTTGTGCTCTGTCTCTCACTCTCTCTTTCTCAAGAATAAATAAATATTAAAAAAGAAAAGAAAAAGGGAATAATAGAGCTTATAGAAATTTAAAACGTTGAAATGAAGAATTCAACAGATGACCTCTAAGGAATTATGCTACGTGAAAGATGCCAGTCACAAAAGACCACGTTGTAGGAGTCCATTTAGATGAATGTCTATTGAGACATAATGTAGATTAGCGGTGGCTGAAGGCAGGTGAAGGGGAATTAGAGGGAATGGGGAATGACTGTTGATGGGTATGGAATTTCTTCAGGGGTGATGCAAAGATCCTAATATTGATTGTGGTGATCATTGCACAACTCTGTGGAAATACTAAAAATCATTGAAGTATAGACTTCATTTTTTTCAAATTATAGACTTTATATGGGTAAATTGTGAAACGTGAAACACGCACACAAATATACAAATATATGGCAGTTTAGAGACAGATGAAGAGAAAATTAGTGAACTGGAAGATAGATCTGAAGATATTATTCAAAGGGCAGCATAAAGAGGTGAACAAAGAAATGAAAAAAAGAAATTAAGAGGTATGAATAATAAAATGAGATATTCTAACTGGCTCAGTCAGTTAAGCATCCAACTTCAGCTAAGGTCATGATCTCACGGTTGGTGAGTTCGAGCCCTGCATCAGGCTCTGTGCTGACAGCTCAGAGCCTGGAGCCTGCTTCAGATTCTGTGTCTCCCTCTCTTCTCCTCCCCTGTTCATGCTCTATTTCTCTCTCAAAAATAAACATTAAAAATATTTTAAAAATTAAAAAATAAAATGAGGTATCTGCCATATGGTTAATTGGAGTTCTACAAGGAGAGAATACTGAGAATGGAAAAGAAACAATATTCAGAGATAATGATTGAGATGAATCCAGAATTGATGAAAGACATGAATCCACAGAGATAACAGTAAAACCACAGAAAAGCAAAGACAAAGAGATCTGAAAAGTAATCATAGAGAAAAGATGGGCCATGCATAGAAATTGGCAATACAATAAGACCAACAGTGAGTTTTTCTAAAATGATAATAAAAGCCAGAGAACAGTGGAGAAGTATCTTCAAAGTGCAGGGGAAAAAGAAATGTCAACCTGGAATCGTGTACCCAGCAAATTATTTTTCAAGAACAAGGAAGAAATGAAGACATTTTCATAAAACTAAGCACCAAGAGTTTACTCCTAGCAGGCACAAACTAAAGGAATATGTAAAAGATGTCCTTTAGATGGAATCAATATGCTTTCAGGAAGATGGCATGGGAGGGAAGGAGGAAGAGGAGGTAAAATCTAAATCAGCATTATTTTTTAAGCTTTATTTATTTTAAATAATCTCTACACCCAATGTGGGGTCAAACTCATGACGCTGAGATCAAGATTCTCATGCTTTTCGACTGAGCCAACCAGAAACCCCTAAAGCAGCATTATTTGTCAATAAATAATAATAGCAACTGGCTAATTTGTAGGTTTACAAATAAAACAAACTAAAATAAAGGACAATGAAAGCATAGAAGTCAAGGGGCAATTGAGATATAAATCTTCTAAAGCTCTTGTATTCTATAGGACAGGCATCTGATATCAAATTTAGACTTTGTTAAATTATAAATGCATGGCAAAATTTCAAGAGTAACTATAAAAGAGTAAAAACAAAGTATATGACTTCCAAGATGGTAGAGAAACAAAATAGAATAAGGAAAATTGAACAAAACCCTAATCAAAGGGGCCACAAATCACCCCATGGGAAACAAGGTAGATGTGAGGACAGTGTTTGCTGATCACTAGTTATTGTAGCTTGCCCCTATAATACTGGCTACCGCGCACCCCCACTGCCATCTGCTGCCCTGGGAAGCTGGAAAGATGTTGCTTCTATCAGAGAGTTTTTCTCCTGGCTCCAAGCCAAAGATGAGTGCATTAAGTTGACCATGCCTAGGTCAGGTGATCCTGCCTTGGCAACAAAGAGACTGACCTTTGCAGCCCTTGTGGGGAGATCCAGGCTCTGTCTTTTACCAAGTCCAAGTCTCCAATATCAGAGTTGCCGCAAAGCACAGGAAGGTTCAACTCTTGTCAGTTCAGCCCATATTTACCTAGTTCCTGATGTGGAGCACAGAGTCTAGTGAGACAGTGATATTTTCCTGTTCCGATTCTACCCCAGTTAGTGTGCTGCAATTCACTGATGACACTAACTACCTGCAATTCACACCGACCTCATAGGTCAAGGGCATAGTCTTCTCCAAGACTGCCTTCACTTCAGACTCCAGCTGCACGTCAGGGGTCCCCAGGCATCCTGCACTTCTGACCGACTATAAATTCAGGAGTTCTCATGACCCCCTCAGATTTGATCATTTGACTCACAGCGTTCAGCAAAACACTCTCTTTGCAATTGTAGTTGTTTGTTTTTCTTTTTAAAGATATGTATATTTTAATGTTTATTTTTGAGAGGGAGAGACAGACAGACAGAGCTTGAGCAGGAGAGGGGCAGAGAGAGAGGGAGACACAGAATCTGAAGCAGGTTCCAGGCTCTGAGCTGTTAGCACGGAACCTGACTCAGGACTCGAACTCACCAACCGTGAAACCATGATCTGAGCTGAAGATGGATGCTTAACTGACTGAGCCACCCAGGCGCCCCTGTTTGTTTGTCTCTAAAGGATACATGAGTAAGGCCTGGAAGGGTCCTATATGCTCTCTCCCTGTGGAGTCAGGGCGCTTCGTTCTTCCCGTCCATCAGTGCATTCTTTAACCAGGAAACTCCACTGAACCGCCATGTCCAGAGCTTTCAATGGAATTCCATTACGTGCTCATGATTGATGAAGTCACTGGCCACGTGCTTAAACTCAGTCTGGTACCCCTGCCTTCTCTGAAGTTTAAGCAGGTGAAAATTCCAACCCTCTAACCTTGTGGTTGGTTTTTCTGGTGATCAGATCCCATCCTGAAGCATCCAAGCCCCTCCCCCATCCTCAAGAGTCACCTCATTAGCATAACAAAGACATTCCTGCCGATCATGAAATTCTAGAAGTTTTGAAGCTCAGTGCCTGGAAATAGGGACAAAAACCAGATACTCCTCTTTCTGATACCACAGTTCCCTACAGCGGTTTCCTGTCTAGGGAGATGAGGAGGCCCATAAGTAAAATCATTATAACTCAAAGCAGATTCTGAGAAGCACTATGCTCTGAGGCTCCCCGAAGGGGAAGAGATTCATTTTGCTCTGGAGAAAATATGGAAGGAAAAAACCTAAAGCAAAGTGAGAGGAAATCGCCACCCTGGGAGGTCCCTGCGACGACCATCTTGGTGGAACCAGGATGAAGGACAGGCTCATTTTTGGCAAGCAGGAAAAAATTCTCAAAACCACCGTGTGCTGGGGGTGCCTGGGTGGCCCAGTCGGTTAAGCGTCCGACTTCAGCTCAGGTCATGATCTCACACAGTTCATGAGTTCCAGCCCCGTGCTCACAGCTCAGAGCTTGGAACCTGTTCCAGATTCTCTGTCTTTCTCTCTCTCTCTCTGCCCCTCCCTTGCTCGCACTCTGTCTGTCTCTCACTCTCAAAATAAATAAACATGAAAAAAAGTGTGCTGGGTACCACACCGTACACTTTATGCAGAGTAGCTTATGGCATTCTTCCTACAGTCCAGAGATGTTGATATTTATTCCCATCGTGCAGGTGAGGAAATGGGAACTCAGGGCGGTTGACTATCTGGCCTGAAGACCCCGTGGTCCTGGTGAGTGAAGTCCAGGTTCAGCTCACATGCCTCCCTATTTCCCTGAGGGGAAACAACATTTGGTTCAGAGGAAGAAGACGACTTCCAGCCCAGTAATGGCTTATAAACTTCCTACAATTCAAGAAACACCCAGAACCACTGCCCAATGACCTCTGGGTAAGCAAAGTGAGGAGAGTCGCCCAAACGCCTCAGCCCCATAGCCGTGTCATCAAGACTGCTCCTCTGCCCTGAGCTCATCACCACCCCCTTCCCAGCTTTCCTGCCAGCGCCCGAGATACAAACGAGGTGAGAGCTAGCTCACGATGGACCACAGTGGTGATGACCAGAACGGAAGCTGCACTAACAGCTGATGAGGACGCAAGCCCAGGCCCGGCTCCCAGCACCCACAGCCACCCATTTGCCTCCTTCCCTGGTCCCTGCTCTCTGTCTCTGGCTCCTGCTCTGCTCTTTTTCTGGCTTTTTTTTCTCCAGGGCAGAGTCACTTGTGAAGTCCTTAGAGGGTCTTTTCACTCTCAATTGCAGGACCATTTTCACTCCCTGGGTCTCCCTCCATCATTCTGTGTCCTTCACTAACAAGTCTGCAGACTCTATTCAAGGTTAGACTTTCTGATTCTGGTTTGGGACCACAGTGGTAGCACACATGAAAGTGCCAGCAGACTGCCAACACAACACCCATTGCTGAGCCACTCATCTAAGTAGCCATCTTAAGGCAAAGGTCCAACCTAGTTCACGTACATACGTTTGACCCATTATACAAATATGGATAATTAGATGGGATGAACAATGCACTAAAGGGCATGTAGCTCCTAAGTCAGCATAAGTGCCACACTGACTTTGGGGACCTCTGTCAACATATCCCCATTCCCACAGAGGGCTGGATATGTGAAGGAATGCCATTCTTTTTTTTAATGTTTATTTATTTTTGAGAGAGAGTGAGTGAGCACGAGTGTGGGAAGTGGAGACAGAGGATCCGAAGCAGGCTGCATGCTGACAGCAGAGAGTCCTCTGTGGGGCTCGAACTCATGAACCATGAAACCATGACCTGAGCCGAAGTCGGATGCTTAACCGACTGAGCCACCCAGGCACCCCAAATGAATGCCATTCTTTTCTATTCCTCATGCTTTCTCCTAGCAAAGTCAACCTTGTCAATATCATGGGCGATGTCTAATGAGTACTCGTTCCATGCCAGGAATCGTAAATGGACCTTATGGAATTATAGGGTGGAAAAGAAGGTTTAATTCTATACTTGCAGCATCTCTATTAACAAATAATAACTTGACTTCATTTTCATCATAGTTGCTCTTAAAAATTTTTATTTACGGGGGCGCCTGGGTGGCTCAGTTTGTTGGGCGTCCGACTTCGTCTCAGGGCATGATCTCACAGTCCATGGGTTTGAGCCCTTCATCGGGCTCTGTGCTGACAGCTCAGAGCCTAGAGCCTGTTTCAGATTCTGTGTCTCCCTCTCTCTCTCTGCCCCTCCCCTACTCGCTCTCTGCCTCTCTCTCTCTCAAAATAAAATAAAGACATAAAAAAAGTTTTTATTTACCTAATCTTTACACCCTTCATGGGGCTTGAACTCACAATGCCAAGATCAAGAGTCACATGCTCTTCCAACTGAGCCAGCCAGGCGCCCCTTGTTATAGTTGCTCTTAAGTGGGAGAAGAGTGTTTTTTTAAAGTAGGAAAATATAGAAAAGTAATATAAATGCTAAAAGTCCACAATGAAAAGAGGCATTTTCTACAGGCTCCCAGAAGGATGACTTCATGCTGTGTACTGACGGCATGTGCCCAAGTATTTAACATTGTGCCTCTGGGGGTGGGCACCCCTCCCGCCCTGTTTGTAAATTTTATCTAGTGACTTATGAATGCAGTGCTGTATCATTATCTCCTGGTTTTTTGGATACTTTAATTTTGGAACTGGTACCGTGTCATTCTTTCAAAAGGAATTCTGTCCTTAGCTCTTCTACAAGTGCCTGAGCCTGGAAAGGCAGCAAACAAAACAAAAGTTTTGTAAATCACACCATAGATTGGTTGGGCCAAGACGTTATGTAACTACACATAAACTCAGCCTGGGTGGCCGAGGGGGCGGGGCTCCTGCCAGATTTGATCACTTGATATACAGAATAATTTCTCTTCACTCCAAAGGTGAAGTGGTGATGTGCCTTTATTCCATGTTGCTTAAAAAAAAAAAATCATAATAAGAGGGGCACCTGGGTGGCTCAGTCAGTTGGACGTCCGACTCGAGTCATGATCTCACGGCTGGTGAGTTCGAGCCCCACATCGGGCTCTGTCCTGACAGCTTGGAACCTGGAGCCTGCTTCAGATTCTGTCTCCCTCTTTCTCTGCCCCTCCCCAGCTCATACTCTGTCTCTCTGTCTCTCTCTCTCTCGAAAATAAATAAACGTTAAAAAAATTTTAATTGTAATAATAAAGAATAAAAGGCAGGGAATCAGAAGGCAGGAAGAAGCACCAAGATGAACATCATTTGCAATGAAGGATGGGCTCTGAACAGCACACTTAGGACAAGCAGGTGATTGTTTTCCTTTCCAAGTAAAAGTCAATTGCTTCTTGGATTTATCTTATCTTCTTTTGTAGGAAGGCCTCTTTTCATCCTCCCAAATCCCAAGATAAAAACTTTTTCCAGCCTAGGCAACCAAAGACGATATATATGTAATGACATTTTTCAATCTAGCCCACAGTGGGTTTTGATTTTGGGTTGTTTTTTTTTTAAGGTTTATTTATTTTTGAGAGAGAGTGAGTGTGGGCACCCAGGTGGGGAGGAGCAGAGAGAGAGGAACAGAGGATCCTAAGTGGGCTCCATGCTGACAGCATAGAGCCTGATACGGGGCTCGAACTCAAGGACCCTGAGATCATGACCTGAACCAAAGTCGGACACTCAACCAACTGAGACATCCAGGTGCCCCATGGTTTTGGGTTTTTTCTCGATTAATACAAAAAAGGCTGATATAAAAATGACCGGGATGAGGATAAAAGGAGACCCCAGTTCCTCCCTGTCATCTCTAGGGACCTCACCTGTGCTAGCAAGCAGCTCAGCACCAGCTGCTTCAATAGGATGGTCAGACATTGACCAAGGCTGGATAACCCAAACTCACTTGAATGCTTTCTCATGATTTCTTACACCTCTCCTCAATCCGATGACTGTGTAGTATGAACCCATTTTATCAGTGGGAAGAGAAGTAGCCATGTTACCGCACATAGTTCAGGCTGGCCCCAGGACATCAAGACACAAGACTGTCCCTTCCTTCACATTTCACAGTGGCACAAGAATTCACAAAAAGAGAAGAATATGTGAGCCCATGGCAAAGAGCCCGGGCCCTGGGCAGAAGGCTTACTCCATACACGGAGCTGGATTGCACAGAACCCCCTGGATAAAGGCGAGTCAAGAGGAAACCGACACACTGGTGAAGGAGGACCCGCCCCCCACATTCATGAAGAGCGTCTGCTGTGGTTTCACAGCCCTCCCCGTAAACACCAGGCTTTCATTCAACATCCAGGGAAATGCATTAGTCTGCTTTTTCTAAGGGAAAGAAACTTCCATTTGCACACAAGTGAGTCAAAGGTCTAGTTCTTGCTAAACCCTAGATCCCCATTGACAGGATGACAAAGCAGAGAAACCAGAAGATCTTTCAGAAGGACACCAGCACCTCCCCAGGGCCCCAGGGTTTCCTGCATACGAGCAAATACGGAGTCCTCAAAGTGCCAAAGCACAGCAGACTCTCTGACTTCTTTCCTGTCTGTGTAAATAAAATTTGTATTTAAAAATACATTGATATGCACAGAAAAGTTGTGAAAATAGTTCAGAGTATCCATATATCTCACACCTAGTTTCCCCTAGTATTAACATCTCAGCTTGGTACGTACTTCTGTCACAATGAATGAACCAACACCAACACCTCATTAACAGTAATCCATAGTTTATTCAGATTTCCTTAGTTTTTGCCTGATGTCCTTTTTCTGTCCCAAGATTCCATCCAGGATAGGGCATCACGGTCAGTCCTCAGGTCTCCTTAGGCTCCTCTTCGCTGTTACAGTTTCCTAGCCTTCCCTTTGTTTTGATGGTTTTGATGGTTTTGAAGAGTTCTACCTAGCTGGGTGTTTTATACTCTGCCTTCAGCTGGGATCTGTCTAATGTCTTTCTGGTGATTAGCCTGGGATGATGGGTTTGGAAGAGGAAGAACACAGAAGCCAAGTGCTTTTCTCTTCCTATCCTATCAAGGGCAAGTATTGTCAATATGCCTGATCACCATTGATGCTGACCTTGATGACCTGGCTTGTTAGGTTTCTCGCTGCAAAGTTGCTCTCTGTCCCCTGCCTTTTCATATCCTACTCTCTGGAAGGATTGCACTAAGCCCAGCCCAGCCTTGGAAAGTGGGGAGTTATGCCCCCTTGAAGGCAGAGTATCTGCATGAATTATTTGGAAAGCACCTGCAATCAAGATTTGGATCTTCCTTCCTTTATTTATTTATTTATTTATTCATTCATTCATTCATTCATTTATTTACATTGGTATGGACTCATGGATCTTTATTTTATACTTTGGATTATGGCTTGTTTCCTTTTGAGAGTCTATCCTCTTGGGTGCCTGGGTGGCTCAGTAAGTGAGCGTCCAACTTCTCTCAGGTCATGATCTCCTGGTTCGTGAGTTCGAGCCCCAGTCAGGCTCCCTTCTGTCAGCACAGAGCCTGCCTATGATCCTCTGTCCCCTTTTCTCTCTGCCCCTCTCCTACTCATGTTCTCTAAAAAAAAAAAAAAAAAAAAAAAAAAAGTCTATCTTCTCTTGAAAACTTTCTCACCTCCTTTGCTACCTCCTGGTCCCCAATGCCCCTCTCCTCCAGAGGAAACACATGGTTCCACGTTTCTTTTTCTGCTGTGTGCTTTGGCTATACTGGGTCAAACTAATGTGGGCCCTTTTTAAATAACTGTACTACTTTTACATATAAGTCTGAGCACGTTCTCCTGTCCCCCTTCACATTTGACCATCCTATTTCACTGATGCAAAAAGCCACTTAAAAAAATCGAAAAGCATTTGGTGTCCTAAAATTGGATGACTCTTACAGTCAATTGCATTTGCCATCGTTGAGCAAAGATTTTGCTTTCTTGGTGGTTCATACGAGAATGCTCGACGTTCCGTCTCGGAGGCTTAGCTTTGATGAAATTCATCATGTCCTTTCTGGATTACACATTCTCTTGGCATGGGAAGCACTCTGGCCTGTTTATCTTGCTTCGTAGCGTCCAGACCAGAATGCTGAGGGGATTAAAGCTGTATTTGTGCTGCCATAAATATGATGAAAATATATCTTGCAACACACACAGTCGAACACGAGGGAAAAGAACAGAGACAAGTATGACCCTGGCAATCATGCAGGTTACTCAGGGTAGCGTGGTGTCAGATCTGAAGCTCCTTTTCATTCTGGGAAGGGACAGAATTGGGGGGGAAACTAACCAAAAATTCTTGGGCCTACTTTTCCTCATCTCCACCCTCACAGCCACTCACATTAGAAGCATGTTATGCATCTTGAAAAATGTCAGCATCACATTAGGGCTGCGCACCCAGGATCCTGAAACCCATGGAGGCCTTCGTGGGCCTGCAGGCGTAGAGTCAGTTTGAGATGCCCTTAGTCAGGTCCCGGCCTCTGCACTGACGCCTATAGTCATGGATGATTAGGCCACACCCCTGACCAGCCTCGGTAAGGTCTGAACCTCTCCGGGGTACTCCTGACTCCCCCATCCTGGCCCCAGGGCTGATGCCCATACTGCACCTGCTCTCTGGGCAGGAAGGTATGCTGGTGCAGTGTTTTTTCTCTTGCAGGCATTTGCAAAAATGTCCAGACAGAAACTAATGAACCTACATGACCTATGCTGGTCAAATTTTAGGCACTGGGCCCCCCAGGGGGTGGGGAAACGTTTGGGGAACCACAAGATGCATTTCCGGTATTAGTCCTCAGGCTGCTGGGTCGCCCTCTTTTTTGCCACCTGTAAAGTTATTCCTGCCCATTACCTGTCTTGGTAACTGTGTGCTAAGGGCTCACCATTTAGAGTCAGAGAGTCATTTAGCAATTACGCATTAAGCAGCCAGTGAATCAAGGTTGATTAATAAGGAAGACATTTCTGCCCCTAATGACAGCACTTCCAAAATACATGAAGCAAAGACTAATAGAAGTATAAAGAAAATAGAAAAATCCACAACTATAGTCAGAGATTTTAATACCCCTCTCTCAATAAGTGATAGAACACATACAGAAAATCAGCACATGGACATAACTCTTGAACAAACTATCAGCCAGCATGACCTAATTGGCTTTTATAGATACTACTAAGATTAGCAGAATACATGGTCTCTTTTTTTTAAATGTTTATTTATTTATTTTTGAGAGAGAGAGAGAGAGTGCAAGCAGGGGAGGGACCAAAAGAGAGGGAGACAGAGAATCCAAAGCAGGCTTCATGCTGTCAGCATAGAGCCCAATGTGGGGCTCGAACTCATGTACCGCGAGATCATGACCTGAGCCAAAGTCGGACACTTAACCGACTGAGCCCCCCAGGTGTCCCATAATACACACTCCTCAACCATCAAACAGGTCTGAAGAAAGATTCAAGTCATGAAAAGTATGTTCCCTGGCCACAGTGGATTTAAATTAGAAATCCACAACAGAGCACTATCTGAAAAATGCCCAAATATTTGGAAACTACATGCATTTCTAAATAAGCCGTGGCTCAAATAAGAAATCAAAAGGGATGTTAGAAAGTCATCGGAAATGAATGAAAATTAACACAGACATAACATTTGTGGCATGCTGCTAATACAGAGCTTCGGGGGACATTTGCGGCACTGAACAACGATACTCGTAAAGAAGAAAGGGGTCAAATCAATGACCTTAATTTCTACTGTAAGAAACTGGAAAAAGGAAGAGCAAATGAAATCTGAACTAAGGAGAAGAAAGGAAATAATTAGATCAAAGCAGAAATCAGTGAAACAGAGAACAGAGTCCTAATAGTGAAAATTAAAGAAACCAAAAACTGGTTCTTTGAGAAAAATCAATAAAATTGATAAGCCTCTAGCCAGACTGATCAAGGAAGAGAGAGAGAGAGAGAGAGAATGATACCACTGTCTGGCTTCCAGCCTTCATTCCACATTCAAAGTCCTGCCGTCAGTCACTAAGTTCTCTTTTTTTGCCATTTTGGTTGACCTCTCTGGGGTCCTAATAATCTTTGTGGTGGATACCTATGGTTATTATTCCCAATGTACAGGTGGGAAGACTGAGGCCCAGGTCGACTGGGTCCTCCTCTCTTCCCCCTGTCTTGGCTTGAAAGGCAGCTGTGAGGACTCAATCAAATACAGTAATAACCTGTAATGTCTTGGTTCAGCTCTTAGACATCAAATAAACATCATCTGATCATGAACTCCCTTACTTAGCAAGACCCTCTTCCAACTGGTTCGTCTTCTTCTTACCCCCACCCCCAAAACAGCCTGCAGTCACCCCTGTCCCTGCCTCTTCCCCCGTTCCCGGGGAAACACCCACATTTTGATGGGCCTGGGTTTGCAACATGGCCTTTACGTGGGAATGATTACCATCCATAACTACCTCTCTTTAGGACCCTCACCTTCTGAGACACCTTCAGCAGCTCAGACGCTGTTCCCTTTTAGACTCTTCTTGCTGTCTTCTGAGAAGTCTTCTAGGCTTTGATGCCATAGAACGCAGAAGGCTTTCAGATATGAACGAGAGTAGGCTTTGTGAAAA
The DNA here is from genome assembly GCA_028646485.1 of Cryptoprocta ferox. Classification (NCBI taxonomy): domain Eukaryota; kingdom Metazoa; phylum Chordata; class Mammalia; order Carnivora; family Eupleridae; genus Cryptoprocta; species Cryptoprocta ferox. Next base: position 121,236,274 of record CM053560.1, on the reverse strand, counting down.
ACCGCCCTGTAATTGTTAGCCCTGTCTAAAAGCTGGAGGTGTCAGCCCGGGCTAAGTCACGGGGAGTTCCTCTTCTGATTGCTCTTCCTGCCGGGCTAAACAATGTTCGTGGCCCAGCCTGATGGTGCGGTCCATCCATTTTTTTAAAACTATGGCAAAATATACGTAATAATAGATTCACCATTTAATCACTTGAAGTGTATGGGTTGATGGCATTAAGCACATTCATACCATTGAGCAACCATCACCATCATCCATCTCTAGAACTTTCCATCTTCCCAAACAGAAACTCTCTACCCATGAAACCATGACTCCCCATTCCCCGCACCCCCAAGCCCCTTGTAATCACCATTCTACCTCTCTATGCATTTGGCTCTTCTAATTTGCCACATATAAATGGAATCATCCAGTATCGGTCCATTTGTGTCTGGCTTTTTTTCACCATATTTCTGCTCACATTTGCTACTGGACTTGGCCACTTCCCTTCCCCACGACATAGTTCTCGGTACCTGCCCTTCTTCTCCCTTGTCTGTCCTGGTCTACAGTGTGTCATGAGCACCTAGCACAGGCCTAGAACACTGTAGGAGCAAAATTAATATATTTAGAGGAATATCGTTGTTCTTAAAGAAATGCTGTATTCCCAAGGAAGCAAAAAACATACCGCTTCCTTACCTTATCTTTAACATGTGTTGTCCTTTTTTCCAATTCTGAATGAGCAATTACACAAGAGTTCCCGAGACCACAAGAAACACAAAGGAAAACAGATTGTAAATCTAAACAATACTAGTATTGTTTTGCCACCTAAAACAATACTAGAGCGTGTGTCCTCCCAAGCTTTATCGTCATGCTCTGTGTCAGGCACGTATTGCTGCAAATCAAACCACCCCAGGATTTACAACTGCCATTTTATTAACTCTCCAGTGGGTGTGGGACAACCTGGCTCCACTGGGCAGTGCCCCTGCTCCTCTCGCTTGGGGCTCTCATGTGGTTGTATGAAGATGGAGGCCAGGGCAGGGTCACGGAGGCTCCACTATGCTAGGATAGCAAGGCCTTTGTCATCTCCCTGGGAGGTCTCCCCAGCGGGGGAAGTAGATGCCAAAGGCGTAGGCCCTGACCTGGCTGAGTTCTGTTGGTTAAAATGAGTCACAAGCCATTTCAGACTCAGTGTGGGAGGAAAATCCACCAGGGTGGGAATATTAGAAAGTGCACTGCACTGGGAGCTGTCTGAGTCAGCTCGGGCTAGGGTACCAGAGTCCCATAGACTGGAGGCTTCAACAAACACTCGTTCCTCACAGTTCTGGAGGCTGGAAGTCCAAGGTCAGGGTGACAGCAGCGTTGAGTTCTTGATGAGGGCCCACTTCCAGGTTACGACCTCACACAGATGTTCTTTAAAAAATTTTTAAGTTTATTTATTACTTTTGAGAGAGACGGAGACAGAGCGAGTGGGGGAGGGGCAGAGAGAGAGGGAGAGAGAGAATCCTAAGCAGCCTCCACACTGTCACCACAGAGCCCGATGTGGGGCTCAAACTCATGAAACTGGGGCTCGAATTCACGGAACTGTGAGATCATGACCTGAGCCAAAACCAAGAGTCAGATGCATAACCAACTGAGCCACCCAGGCGCCCCTCACACAGACTTTCAGGCATGCAGACAGAGAGCTCTAGTCTCATCATGCCCTTTTGTAAGGGCCACTAATCCCATCATGGGGGGCCCACCCTCATGACCTCAACTAAACCTAATCTTCTCCCAAAGGCCCCACCTCCAAACACCGTCACCTTGAGGGTTGGGGCTTCAACATATGCCTTTTGAGGGACACAAACATTCAGTCCCCAGTGGGGACTGTCCTGGGGCTAGTTTAGTACAGGAAATAATATTACCCCTCAGAAGAGATATACCAAATTCCCTTCCAGTGGCAGGAAATGAGAGTACACATCACTTCATACACACCCCAACACCGGGCTGTTAGGACTTTTGCTAGTTTGACTTATGTCACAGTGTTAATATCAATCCTATTAAACCAGAAAGCTTAAATCAAGGCAGAGATCTTGAGTGGAGGAGAGGTGTCCTGAACTCAATTCCTTTGAGTTTCTGGACTGGTCACTTTCTAGAAACTGAAAAGAATCCCGATAATAATAGATCGTGTCTGTATGTTTGGAAAGGTTGCCAAGCTTTTTACAGTTGTGAAGTTCAAGTACTATGGCTTGACAATCATTATGACCAATAGATTACACGGGCCAAAATATGTCCCACATTCAAGTTTGAAAAATAAACTGAAAATGTAAATAAATAAATAAAAGTCATGTTTATTTATTTTTTTATTTTTTGAGGTAGAGAGAGAGAGAGAGAGAGCAAGCCGGGGAAGGGCAGAGAGAGAGGGAGAGAGAATTCTAAGCAGGCTCCCGGCTGTCAGTGCAGAGCCTGATGTGGGGCTTGAGCTCACAAAGCATGGGATCATGACCTGAGCTGAAACCAAGAGTCAGACATTTAACCAACTGAGCCACCCAGGAGCCCCTTACTGAAAATAAAAGGAAATGTAAGCATTCCCCCCCCCCCCATTCATTTGGACGACAAAGACTCCTGGTTCGCTTTTCAGCATGGGCCCCACAGGACACTGGTTTTTCATCCAAACCTTCAGATTCAGGTGATTGGAAACATTGATAAAATTCTGGAAGACTAAGTAGGCAGAATAATTATTGTGTTTTGTTGGGAATAATCCTGGGATCCCAGTGAAGAGCCCCTTACTAGGGATCGATGGGGAAAGAGCTCATTCCCTGCGTGTCCCCACAACATCTGGTGTGCACCCGCCGTGCGTGCCGGGTCCTGTTTCCAGACCCTCAGCCTCGGTCCCTGGGTTACCGGCCTCCTGTGGTGGGGAAACAGACCGGAAAGAAGTAAAAATTAAGCAAGACAGTGTCAACAAGGGCCAAGGGCCACCAAGAATTAGCCCAGAGTGACCCAGCGGGTAGGGCCTGGGGAACTCCTCTAGCAGACGCGGACCAGGAAGGCCTTCGGAGTAGGTGACATTTCAGCCAGGACTTGAGTGACAAGCAGAAGCCACTCTGGGAAGCGTTCCAGGCGGAGGGGCACCTGGTGCGAATCTGTGGGACCCGGAGCCCCGTGAATAGAGGCGAACGGGAAATTGGAGGCAGCCTGTTTGCACCTCAACTTTCCAGGCCCAAGTTCCTTTGACTACGAGCATTCAGCTAATTAGAAACCAGACCTGCCAGAGGAATGTTCTTTTGGGATGAGATTACTTTGGGTTAATTGTTCCGCTCTGTCATTCATTGGAAAAAAGTCACGTGTGCTAAGTGGAATGACAACGCATTTCCATTCTGTTGCAGAGACCAAGTTTCAAGTGAGCGGACTCAGAAAGTCTGGGGGGAAATTGATACTCAGGGCAGATTATTTTATAAAAACGGCTTTCTTGCAAGGGCTCTGCGGCTAAAGGAGGGCCCTCCTTCCGACTCTGGCCCTCACAGCAGCCCCACCGGCGTCAGGAACAGGAACTGTTGCCCTTTGAGCCTGAGCAGGCCTCCCAAACACCTTCGACTTTGCTGTTATGAATCCTGTAGATGGTCCAGTTACACCTCGGCTCCTGGCTGCGAAGACATGGGGCCTCCATAGGCCTGGGGGGTGACACCCAAAAGTTTAAATCTGCCCAGGCTGCCGGATGGGGGGGCAGGGCCTCCCTGGAGCTGAAGGGCACTGTTGACAGATCATGAAGGTGTGGCATTATTCTTGGGACAAAACCACTGGACATGTGTTCAGCCAAGTCTAGTGGCCGTCTCTACTGGCCTTCCTTTCTGGCTGCCTGGGGGCATGTGGTAGCCGGGGCAGCAGGGACGATCACCTCCCTTCTCTCTTCCCCAGTCCTGTCTGGCCATCCCGGGCCAAATGCAGCTGAGAAACTTGTAAGTGAAAATGCAATATCCCTAATATACAAAAAGCTTCTATGGATAGGAAAAAAAAATGGCGAATAAGGCTATAGACATGAAAAGACCACAGAGAAATATAGACAAATGCCTCCTGCCCATGTGATACTATGTTCCAACTTGTTCCTAAGAGAAAAGCAAATTAAAGCTACACCAAGATTGGCAAAAATCCAAAATGTGACAACTACTCTGTGAGGCTGATGGACATTGTCATACTTTGCTGGTGGGAATGCAGCAGCACGGTACAATCCCGGTGGAGGGGAATTTGGCAATATACAACAAAGTGACATATGCTTATATCCTATATTCCAGCAAATTCCTAGGAAGATCTCCCAAAGAGGCACTGGCAAATTGTAAGAAAAGACACACGCACAAAGATGGAGACACTATATATAAGAACAGGAGGAAGGCCGAATATATGCTATTTGTTTATGATGATAAAATACATTGAGGGATAAATCGTATAATTAAAACACGAATTCCTCTGGAGGGAAAGGGAAGGGACTAGATTTCTTTGAGTCACGCTTCTTTTATGGACTTAACTTCGGAACCGAGTAGAGTATTTTACGTACTAATAAGACCAAATTTTTTTAAAGAAGGAATCCATAGAAATGAAAAGCAAATTGAGTTAATAAGCCTAAAAATATATGCAGTTAGTGATATGATCACACAGAGAGAGTGGTTTTGAAACACAGCAATTTAAGGACAAGAACAAAAAACAAAACGAAAATATCTTAAACTTTTCAGTAATTAAATTGTTGAAAGTGGAGTTAGTATTCTTATTCCGAGCCCTCTGTATATAGAGTGTTGGGTCAAGTAACATGTGCATTGAGGAATATTTCGTGTCTTGACCTCCGGGATGTTGCCGGTAGCTTTCCCCCAGACACTGAAAACACCCTGCATGTGTGAAACACCCCCTCAGGAGACAGTCTCACTGTGAAGAGCCAATGCCAGGGCACCTGTAACACCTCCCTTTCACAGATGAGGCATCTGGGGCTCCTTTAGAGCCTAAGGTCAAGTGCCTGAGCCGGTGCCTGAGGGGACAGATCTGGACTTGAACCCACATCCACAGACTCCCAACCTCTCCTCTCAACCCCCACGAGGTACAATGTCCTCCACCTTGGCCCTGGTTCTACCGTCTCTCTTGTCCACCCTCTACTTGTTCTGAGGACATGTCCTCCCTGTGGACACTTCCCACTCACGGTACAAACAGGGCAGCATCATGGTTGGCGGAAGGAAGGGCTCAAAGAATACTGACAAACTGATTGCGCAATGAATGAATGGAAACAGGGAAAAATCCTCTTCTTTCCTGCTTGGACCAAAAAAGTTAGGAGGAAACAAGAACGGAGAAATGACTCGGAAGGAAGAGCCAGGACCCAAGAGATACCGAGAAGCCTCTGTGTCAGGTGGTCCCCAAGACCATCGTCAGGTTCCGTAACACCCCCGGACCAGGACTCAGAAAGGCTGTTAGACTCAGTTACACTTCGCTACAGCAAAAGGATGGCGGTGACAATCAGTGAAGGGGAAGCCTGGGGCAAAGACCGGGAGAGACCAGCCCCAGGCTCCTAAGGGTCTTGCCCCCAGGGGAGTTCTGGGGACATGTGGTGCTCTCCCAGCAGTGACCTCTGACACCAAGTGTGCAGCACTGTCAATCCAGGAAGCTCATCTGAGCCTTGGTTTTTATTGGGGGTCCGTCACACAGGCATCCAGCGACTGAATGTACACAAGGAAATGTGTCGTAACCCTGCACAATGCTGTGCAAAATGTGAAAAATACAACATTTTTTTCAGAGGCCAAAAGAAACGCGTCAGTCTGGGGGCAAGGGATGCCATGGGTGATAGAGGGGCCCTCCCTCTCTGATTCATTTTAATTTATCACAAGTATTTCAGCCAAGTTAATGGGTTTCAGGATTATATTATCCAGTTTTCATTAAACTAGTCTTTAAATTATGATCAAGGAATTGTCACAAATATGATCCGCAAAATCCCACAGATAAAAGATAACATGAATAATGCAAACCTGAGCAAACATGCAAAAATATCTGAGTGTCACTTTGCATACCCCTCAAACGAGCTCTTTGCCAGCCAGGGTCGTTATATAAAAGCCATGACGATCTGGGGCGCCTGGGTGGCTCAGTCGGGTGAGCATCTGACTCTCGGTTTTGGCTCAGGTCGTGATCTTGTGGTTCGTGGGCTCGAGCCCTGCGTTGGACTCTGCACTGACAGCACGGAGCCTGCTTGGGATTCTCTCTCTCCATCTCTCTCTCTGCCCCTCCCCCACTTGCGCACGTGCTCTCTCATCCTCTCTCTTTCAAAATACGCTTAAAAAAATTATTTAGAAACAATGACAGTCTGGTAAGAAATTGCTCCCCCAAAAGAGGAGGAATTAAGAAAACCATTGAAAATATAGATTTATAGCCACTTACTAACAATGGAGCCTGTTTGAAAGGTATATCGTGCCTTGAGACATCAAGACATCAGCTAACAGTAGTGTGTGTGTGCATTCGTGTACACACTGAAATCTTTGACTAATAAGGGCCCATAAGCAAAATATTTGGAGACAACTGCTCCAGGGGGAGGACTGGGAATTATGAGGTCTCTGTGTTTTATGACTGGATTTTTCAGACCATGACCCATGAGCGTGGAGGAATGACTGGGTGTATGCCGATACGGGTGTCCCATGGGGAGAAGACAATCTGGCACTGTTAAGGAAAAGAGGGCGACTTTTGTATTTATTTAGTGTTTTATTTATTTTTGAGAGAGACAGAGCACGCGTGGGGGAGGGGCCGAGAGAGAGAGAGAGAGAGAGAGAGAGAGAGACAGAATCCAAAGCAGGCTCCAGGCTCTGAGCTGTCAGCAAAGAGCCCAACGCAGGGCTCGAACCCATGAACCGTGAGATCACGACCTGAGCCGAAGTGGGACGCTCAACCGACTGAGCCACCCAGGCCCCCTTCGGCCCCATTGTTGTTGGTAACATTTCCTTTGTGGCTGTTGCCTGGAATTCCTCCCCTCTTTTATTTATTTGTTTGTTTATTTTGAGAGAGAGAGAGAGAGAGAGAGAGAGAGAGAGTACAACCAGGGGAGAGGCAGAGAGAAGCAGAGACAGAATCCCAAGCAGGCTCTGAGCCATCAGCACAGAGCCCTGTGCAGGGCTGAAACTCACTGAAGTCTGAGATCATGACCTGAGCCGAGATCAAGAGTCAGCCGCTTAACCCACTGGACCACCCAGGCGTCCCTCCTCCCCTCTTTTAAATGTGTCCTCTCTGAGCCTCAGTTTCCCTGGCTGTAAAATGGGGGCATTGTCAGCCCTTCCTCAGTAGGGTTGTGGTGAGGTGCCAGGCACACTGCCCTCCACAGCCAAAGTTCTCCAGGAGCAGCGAATCTTGATTAGCAAAGGATTTTTTAAGCTTGTAGAACCAGAAAAATAGTATATACGTGTCCACTGTAAAAATTTTACAAAGAGCGTAGGACGAGATAAGAATGGCCCCTATACATGTCATTAATATGGCAGTAATAATAATAATAAGAAGAGGAATCACCCTAATTCTTCCGTCGAGGGATACCCACTCAGTATGTTTCCGTTTCCATAAACGGCTACAGGAAATAGTCTGAGATCCTGATTTTTTTTTAAAACTTCTTCCTTCTTAGGGGTTTTGCAATGTCAATAAATCATTGTAAAGGGAAAAAGGGAGGGAGGAAGGGAGGAAGGGAGAGAGAAGAGTCTGTGCACATCTCCAAGCCTCACTCTTGCTTTCCCTGGCACTGTCCTGCTAATCCTCCAAGCCTGGTCAGAGCCCCCTCCTCTGTGCAGCCCTCTCAGACTGCAACTCCCATGTGCACAGCCTTGCTTAACCTTCGAGGCAACCCACACGAAGGGAGGTCCTGTTTTTACAGGTGGGGAAACAGAGGCTTGGCAAGTTTTAAGGCCTCGCCCAAACGCACGCGGTTGGGAGGGGAGGAAGCAGGGTTTAGGCTCATTCTCTCTTACCCCCAGGCTTCTGCAGCCCGGGGGGGGGGGGCCCAACCCAGCCCTTGCCCCCAGGATCCCGTCATCACTTCCCATTTCTAGTCTTCGTCTCCTCTAAGAATGTGACTGTCCAGGACGGGCCAAGCCCTGAGCAGAGGACAGCCCCGCGGACTCTCGGGAGCTCTGCGCGAATGACTGAATGAAGAAACGCATTCTTGCTGGCTGGGGCTGGCCCCGAACTCTCACTTGGTAGGGGAGCATCGGATTTTGGGAAAACAGCAACTGTTTTACACCAGTTGGTGCCACAGCCTCGGTGGACTTGAAAAAATTCAGGGAGCAACTGGTGTCCTGTTTCCTTCCTTCAGTTCCCTTTGTTCAAATGCCATGTGTTCCGGTGCCCAGATTTCAGGCAACAGGGAGACAGGAAGAAGTGGGAGAAGGAGGCAGAAGGCGGGCTCCCGGTTACCCCAGGACCTTTGTAACTGGTGGCAGTCAGGCTTTTTTGAGAGGTTATGGGCCCCGCATGGGCACTCAGCGCCCTGCTGAGCCTTGTCGTTCCTCGGCAAGGAATGCCACTTTGGCAACGGTGGTTAGACAGGACTCCGTCCCTCGCATCACACTTCTGACTGAGAAAGTGTGCCAGTCCGGGAAACACAAACGCCTGGCTCTCTCCAGGTTTGCCCAGAACCTACACTCTCTTTGCTAAAACAACCGTCCCTTCTCGGCAGAAAGACGGCCTGCCTTCTGCTTATGCAGAATGTTCGACTCCCTGCTTCTGACAGGCCCCGGGCTCATCAAATCATACTAAATGTCACTTCCGATAAATCTTTGCGTGACTTCCTCAATTTAATATACATGAATTCTGAGCATTGATCGCTGCCAAAAAGCCTTGCTCGTGTGCCAGGCACGGGGCTGGGCACCTTTTGCGAATCATCTCATTTAATATTTGTGAAAACTCCTCTGATGTTGAATTCTCCCAATTTCGCAGATGAGAAAACTGAGGTGTGCCGAGGCTCAATAAGTTTAGCCAGTGGAAGGTGGCCGAGCCGGGTGTCAGACTAGCATCTTCTTGACCCCAAAGCCCACGCCTTTCTCTGCACCTTTCCCTGTCGTTGGAGTCTGGTGGTGTACGGGCCCCGTTCTGCCCTGCACCCTCCTCATTCCAGACCGAGGCCGCAGATGAAGACTGGCCTGGCTTATTTTTTGTAAAATGCCTTTGTCCGCCATGGGCACTGTGTGGGTGGCCCAGGACACCAAGTGTGTGTGCGTGTGCGTGTGTGTGTGTGTGTGTGTGAGAGAGAGAGAGAGAGAGAGAGAGAATGAGAGAGTGAGCTGACTGTCCACACGAGGCAATGCCTGGTGACTTTCTCCATGAGTGCGAATTAGAAACATTCCCTTGATCCCCCAAACCAGGTTCTGCCTGTAGCCCCAGGCTGTGTGTGGCTCTTTAAGCCTCACAATGAGCTGCATGGACGAGTTGGCACGACTCTGGGACCCACCCAGGCCTTCTCGAGTTGCTGACCGGAAGCCCCCCTGCATCAGTCCGCCTGAGCTGCTGGGACACCGTCTCGTAGCCTCGAGCATCTAGATGCCATGTGTGTCTCATGGTTCCGGAGGCTGGGGAGTCTGAGATCAAGGCACTGGCAGATTCGGATCCTGGTGAGGACCCTCTACCCGGCCCGCCAGATGGCCACCTTCTGGCTGTGTCCTCCCGTGGCTCTGGCCTCTCTCCCTCTTCTGATGAGGGCACTAATCCCACCCTGGGCGCCCCACCCTGCTGACCTCATCTAAGCCTCAGCAACCCCCAAAGGCCTCATCTGCAAACACCATTACACTGGGGGTTAGGGCTTCGGCAGACGAGCCTTGTTGAGGACACGTTTTGGTCTGTAGCGCCCTCCTACACTCCTGCAGTGCCCCCTCCCCGCCCCACCCCTGTCCTGGTGACCTCAGGATGGCTGTGGTATTTCCAGGGCCATTCACGAAGCTCGGCCAGGGCCCAGGCGAGGTCTGCAGCCTCTGGAGGACAGGTCCTCTCCTCTCTGTCCTCTGTCTTCAGTGGAGGGGGGGGGTCTGTCAGCTTTAGTTATCTCTCCCCTCCTTCCCCGGCCTGAAGGGCCTCAGGACTTCCAGCACCGGTGTGGATGAAAGTGGTCACCTCCTGGCGGGGACAGGGCAGAGCTGCCAAGCTGCAGGCTGTTCTCTAGTCCGGACAACAGCGGAGAGAAAGAGGAAACAGTGACATTCTAGTTAGAAGGAGAAAATCCAGGGGCACCTGGGTGGCTCAGTCTGTTGAGTGTCTGACTTCGGCTCAGGTCATGATCTCGCGGTTGGTGAGTTCGAGCCCCGAGTCAGGCTCTGTGCTGACAGCTCAGGATTTGGGGCCTGCTTCCGATTCTGTACCTTCCCCCCGACTCAAAAACAAATAAACATTGAAAAAATTATAAAAAAAGAAAGAGAAAATGCTCCAGAGAGACCTGAAAAGTAATTCCAAGGCGATACCTGAAACAGTGACCGTTTGTGATTGTCCATAGTCCCTTCTGTGCAGCTCTGGTATCTCTAGATATTCGAAGTTTTTCTTAATTTACTTACTGGCAAAAAGTGACCTGAGCTGATGTGAGGCAACGTGTGATCCCTGTGGTTTTTCCACCAGAAGTATGTACTTCCGCGTTTCCTGTGCTGTGGTTTTAACGGGGCTGGTTCTGGAGTCTGGGCCCGACCCAGGGGTCCCGCTGGAATCCAACGGGTGCGTGCCAGCCGGCCTGGTGCCCAGTGTGTTTGGGCATCGGACTGGGAACTGGAAAGGAAACACCTGATGAGCAGAAGCAGGGCGCTTAAATCTCCCGGGAATCGTTTTTCAGATAAATAAATAAATTAAAAAAAAACGTAGAGGTGTCAAGTGCAAGGTCGAATGCCCTCCGAACTGCACCAGCTCTGTGAATTCCAAGGAGAGCTGCAATGTGGCTTGCCTGCACTTTCTACTCTGGTGAGAGTGATGCTGTCAGCCTTCTGGAAAGCACCGTCTCAGACAGTGTTACGGGTTGAGGGTCCTTATAAAACAGGGGATCTGGACTCCAAGACAGATGTGCACTGAGGGACGACGGCGTGGAGACTGGAGAGATACCACAGAAGCCGAGGGCTGCCTGGGGCTTCTGGAAGCTGGAAGAAGCAGGTGGGATCCTTCCCCTACAGGCTCAGAGGGAGCATGGCCCTGTCAACACCTTGACTTTGGACTTCTTTCCGACGGGCTCGGGTCATACGATTTGGTTCTCAGCCACCCAGTTTGTGGCACTTAGTTACAACAGCCGCAGGAAGCTGGTCCCCAGACCCAGGCACAGCGGAACACCTTCAAGATGTCCGGAGGCTGTCTCTCTCTCTCTTTCTCCTCTCCTCTCAACTGGCTTGGGGTGAAGTGGAAAGGAAAAGCTGAGAGGTAGGGGGAGGCAACGAGGGGGCTCCTGCAGTGGCCTGCTTTGGTCCGGGCCGGCGTGTGTCTGGCCCAGAAGGCCACCAGTCACCGCTGGGCCGGCTGGGTGCTGGGCTTGACAGGGCCTGAGCAGCTGCAGGGAGGTGGCCCCCGTCCCTCGGGCACTGCGGCTTCGCAGGCTTATTGAGAATAATTCATCGACGTTTCCGCCAACAACTGAACTACACAGCAGCTTTTGGGGGCACAGCCCTGAAGGCAGATTCCCAGGCAACCTCACCTGCTTTGGGGGTTCCTCCATAGCCCAAAGTTGCTCAGAGCCAGACCCCACTGAGAACCCCACCGAGTAGAAGAAGCTGGTTCTTGACAGATGACTGGGTTCTGAGAAGCAGCCCGGGAGCCAAGCCATGGCCTCCTTGCCCTTGTGACAAAGGCAAAGGTGACCCCAGAGTGGTGCTTTCCAGCCCCCACCCCACCCCATTCCTGCTCTGGGAGCATCCAGAGGGGCCGGGGCCCTGTGTGACCTCGGTGCTCATGTCTCACTCATTCCCTGCAGGATGGGGGCCAAGATGGTGACACGAAGAGCTGGAACCCGTCAGTCGGCTTGGCCCTTGGAATGCTAGCCTGCTTCTTCCATGGCCCTCCAGGGCCCCGCCCCGCGCGCCCCGCCTCCCACCACCAGAATCAGGCAAACGAATGAATTCTCCCTTCACGCCCCAAATGGGGATCTGATCTTGGCACTTAACTTTCAGAAGACAGCAAGCTTGAGCCGGTCAAGCTTGGGTGTCCGGCGGGCGGGACAGAACCCCTCAGGAAGGCTGGGCCTGTCAGGGACAGACCTGAGACACCGAAAATTGGCCGAGAGTGCCATCCTCAGCGAGCGCAGCAGAGGTAGCCCTTCAGAGGGGGGCACATCCCTCCTGCCCGTCTCCTCTGAGCCCAGGGCAGGTCCCCAGGATGGCCTGTCTGTGACCTCCGGGCAGGCCTGACATCTGGGCCACCATCTCCATCCGAGGATGCAAGCTCCTGGGTGTCTGGAAATGCCGGGGGAGGGAGTCAGGAAAACAGAGGCGCTAATCCAAAGCCATCTTGGTGATAAGCGCAGGTCCCAGAGCAGAGAAAGGACTTGGCCTTCAGGCTCCTGCTTTAATGTTTACCAGCAGTGAACTCCACGTGCCTCAGATTTCACGCTCCTGGCTTTCTTCCTTCCAGACTCCTGACTGTGAGGAGGGTGCTCCCTGACCTTGGGTTTTTCTCCACGGCCCTTCTTGCCTCTCCCTGCCCTCCACCCTTCACTCTGTCTGGATCTAGCCTAGACCCATGATTTGCAGCCCTGACATGCCACTGTCTTCCCAGAATCCTCTCTGTGAGCCCCAGACACACCGAACCAAGGGACCGGGTTCCTCTCCTTCAAAGTCAGCAGGTCCAAAGTCAGCGTCATGACACCCTCCAGCCTCCATCCTCTTAAGGGGCAGCTCTGACCCATTAGCTCCTTGCACACCATCCTTTGATGGCTCCCTTTTGTTGAAAGTCCAGCCTCTACCTCAGCACTCGATCTGGCCTCCACAGACTTTTCTAGCTTCTGTTCCCTCCCTTCCCCACGTGCGGTGCTCCCTGACACACCATTGGTGGTGATGGGTCACTTGTCAAAATGCCTAGGGGTGCTACAGGCAGTTAATGCTCACATCAGAGTCCAGGGTGCTAAGTATCCTGTCCTTGGAGGTGCAGAACACACAGAAGAAGGCTTTTGCTGCCCCACGCCCACTGCCCAGCGCCAAGTCACCCCATGTTTCCCAAAGGCTCAGGCTCCCATGCTCCTCTGGGCCTCTGAGGCTCCCTCTGCCTGGCATCCCTTCATCTGGCTTGTCCTCATCCGTCCCCTACACCTTCCCTGCATCCCTTTTGCAAACTGGGTCCTAACCCACAGGCTGGGTCAGATATGCCTCTGGGGTACTTGCATGGCGACAGGAGAGGCTTTCTGGGGCCTCGAGGGGTAGGCACCGTGATTCCCTGCTGGCCCCGTCACCCTGTGAGCTCCTTGAGGGCAGGGTCCAGACCCACAGAAGGCCCCTTGGAGGGGTGCCTGGGGGGCTCAGTTGATTAAGCATCTGATTCTTGGTTTGGGCTCAGGTCATGATCTCAGGGTTCATGAGTTCCAGCCCCACACAGGACTCTGCGGCAACAGTGCAGAGCCTGCTTAGAATTCTCTCTGCCCCTCCCCTGCTCGCTCTCTCTCTCAAAAAATAAATAATAAAATGGCCCCTGGAAATAGAATGAATGACCCAAGTGTTAGCCTTTCAGGGACTCCCCCTGGCCCTCCATCAGGAAAGGGGGTCTGCCTGCTGCTTTCTGCAGGAGCTGTCCAAGCTCGGCCTGAGCAGCGACCCGGAGGTGGAGCTGCGCGTCCTCCAGCTGCCTGTAGATTACAGGGAGGTGAAGCAGAGGGTCGCCAGAATCTGGGAAGACCTTCAACCGCAAGTAAATGATGGCTGGGGAATCAGTGGGGCTGGGGGGCGGGAGGGGGGTGATGATGAGATGGAGCCCCAGAGCCTGTGAACCCCCTCACCCTGGTTCTAGAGTTGCTGGTGGAGGCGCGCTCAGCCCCCACATCCTGCAAGTAAGGTCCTAGCCAATTTTCTAAGGTTCTGGGTGTGTCTGTAAGAGTTTAAGCTGAAATACAGAGCCCATCTTGGAAGAATACTCTGGAGAGAGAGAGAAGGAGGAAAATAAATGGAATTTTTATTCCTCGCCAGGACCCAAAGATAGTTTCCACCCAACAGAGAGGCCCTTGGGTTGGGTCCTGGCGACGCCCAGGCAGGGCAGGTTGGCTGTGAGGTGAAGCGGGAGGCCAGGACCTTTGGGGCCTGGAAGAGCGGTGGAGGTGGTCCTCCATCCGGGGAGGTGATCCTCCATCTAGGGAAGTGGTCCTCCATCCGGGGAGGTCCCATCTTAGGACACTTAGCCTTTTTTTATCCGAACAGAGTTATTATATAAGAAACTGGTACAAACATCCACAGAACAGGAAGACCAAATGATGCGATCGGCGCAATCACCAAGCCATTAAGACCCAGGTGTTTGGATAAAACACTCAGCAGCTATTTTTTTCAGAGGAAAAATAATCCGCTCAAAAAACCCTAACAATATTTTAGCGCATTGCTGCTAACTTCCCTTATTAGAGTTTCATAAAAGACATGGAAGGTTCCCCAGAAACGGGAAGGTTCTCCTGTGCTAGCCTTAGCCACCTGGAGACCCCCTGGGCGAAGAAGGGACTACACTACCCGGCCTATAAAAGCAGTTAAATTAAACGCCACATGGGTTTCCGTCCAGCCGTTTTTCATTCCAGCACATTCATCAGAGGTCGGCGGGGAATCTCGGGGGTTGTGCCGGCCGGGTCTGGGGTTGGAGGTGTTTCACGCCCGGTGCTCTCCCTTGACTTAGCCCTTCGGCTACATCTGGGGAGCAGAGCAGGCCCCAGTTTTCCCAATCTCTCGGCGGCCTTCCCTTGTGCTTCTGCAGCTCGCTGTGCACGTAGGCCTGGACGCCTCCGCCAAGGCCATCGTTCTGGAACAGTGCGCTAGGAACCGAGGTTACTGGGAGGCCGACATCCGGGGCTTCCGGCCTGCGCGCGGCGAGTGCCTTCCGGATGGCCTGGAAGTGATCGCGTCCGGGGTCAACATGAGGGCGCTGCGCAAGCGCGTGGCGCTGGAGGGCGTGCAGGTGATCTATTCCCGGGATGCGGGCAGGTAGGCGCGGAGCGGGTCGGGGCCCTGGGCGGGTGGGGAGGCCGCGTGGCCGCAGCGCGACCCGCCCCTCTCCTGGGGCGTCCCCCTTCCCCTCTGGGAGGCCGTCCTGTGCCGGCCAGCGGGCCACTTGCTCACGCGGTGCCACCCCGGGGCGCAGACCAGCGCGTTATCACCCCCCTCCTCCGCCGGGGTCTCGGTTCCAAACCCCCACCCCCCATCCGGGCCTCTGGTGCGTTGATGGAGGAGAAGAGATGGGAAGGCGTGTTTGGAGAGCCCCTAAGGTCTTGCGGACGCTTTGTTTTTATTTTTTTGCGGCCCAAGTTGTGAGTTAACTGTTCTGATTGAGCCCCCACGCGGAGGCCGATTTACCCTGGTTCCTGCGAACTCTGACCCGCAGTAGGTCGTTGCTCCAGCCCCCACGGAATGAACGAAGAAGTGACTCCGTGCAGACACGGAGAGGGGTTCCGAGGGGAAAAGGGGTTTGGGACCCGTCGCGTTGAAAATCTGGTCCCTTCCCAGGCCCGGCCGCTTGCTGGTCGTGGGACGGTGAGACCGAGTCCCTCCCGGGCTCATTCCCAGCCCCGTGCGCTTTCAGAGGCAGAAGAACAGAACCTCAGTCTTTCCCGCTGACAGCCTGCCTTCCTTGCGCTTTGAGGGTGCTGCCCTGTCCCTTATGCTTAAACGCCGCCCTGGGGTTAGAGGCCGGCCCAAGGAGTAACTTGGCGGTTTGTGTGGTTGCAGATACGTCTGTGATTACACCTACTACCTGTCTTTGCATCATGGAAATGGGCGCGCGGCGCTCATCCACGTGCCGCCATTATCCTGCCGGCTCCCAGCCCCAGTGCTGGGCGAAGCCCTGCGAGTCCTCATCCTGGACATGCTGGAGGAGGTGCGGAAGCCCGAGCCCGAAGCCGGGATCGCAGGAAACTCAGCCTCGGTGATTCCAGCCCAGGGGAACCGACTGGGGGGACTGCTCCTTTAGAGAAAATTGAATGTTTCAATCCCGTGTGCAGAGTTCAACTGTGCTTTGAGAGACTTTTAAAAAATGGCTTGTAAAACAGTTTACACAGAGGAAAAAAAGCTCTAAATTACCCCAACGAAATCACAAAGGGTTATTTTATTGTCAGAAGAAAGAAGAACGCTCTGAAAGGCAGACATTTCACAAGGGATTAACTAGCTTCAGTTATGGTTTTCATGACAATAAAATGAAATCCTAGTAATTTTTTTTCTTCCACTTAAAAAGACTGTGCAGCGGGCCTGTGTGATCCTGCCCAGATTGCTAAAACCGCAGACCTATTTGGCAGAGCCACATGTGAGGGGTGATCTATGACCAGCTGGCCGTGGGGAAACACAGGTGTAGCTGCCGCCGGGCACCCCATTCCTGGCCTCCAAGCTCATGCATCCAGGTGCTGTGTGCAGCTTCTGCGTTACTGGGTCTCTAGTGTTTGGTTTTTCTTTTTCTAGTCTTTTTAAAAAAAATTGTGTTGTCATATACATGATAAAATTTACCCTTTTGACTATTAAAACATTTTATTTTAATGTTTGTTTATCATTGAGAGAGAGAGAGAGAGAGGGACAGTGTGAGCAGGGGAGGGGCAGAGAGAGGGAGACACAGAATCCAAAGCAGGCTCCACCTCTGAGCTGTCAGCACAGAGCCTGATGTGGGGCTCGAACCCACAAACCGTGAGGTCGTGGCCTGAGCCAAGGTTGGATGCTTCACCGACTGAGCCACTCAGGCGCCCCTATTTTTAAGCGTTTAGTGGCATGATGTACATTCACTTGTGCAGGCATCACCACCATCCATCTCTAGAACTTTCTCAACATCCCCAAACAAACTCTGTACCCATTAAATGACATCCTCTCCCTCCCGCCTCCCCCCAGCCCTTGGCAACCATTATTCTACCCTCCATCTCTGAATTTGATTACTCTGAGGCCCTCGTGTAAATGAGTCACAATAGGTGTCCTTTTCTGACTGGCTTATTTCACTCAGCCGAGTGTCTTCCATAGCCTGTGTCTGAATTTTCTTTTTTGAGGCTGTGTCACATTTCAGTGTACGTATAGACCATGTTTTGTTTATCCTTTCATCTTTTGGTGGACACTGGGTTGCCTCCACCTTTTGGTTATTGTGAATACTAGTACTGTGCACGTGGGTGTGCAAAAATGTTAAAAGAGTTCCTAATTTCAGATCTTTTGTTTAAATACTTAAAAGTGGAATTGCTGGATCATAAGGCAATCCTATGTTTAAGTTTCTGAGGGACTACCCTACCGTTTTCCGTGGCAGCCACGCTATTCTCTATTCCTACCAGTAGTGCCTGGTCTTAAAGGAGAATAGCTAGATTTGGCTGCTCTACCATGTTGGGTCTTACACTTACTTTTTAGAAACAGAATCTCCCCTTTTCAGCTATCATGTTGCCTTTGGACAAACACAGCCCTGGGTCTTGTGCGCAGCTGCTCAAAGCAAGGGTTTTCTTGACTTGTGTTTGCTGGGGGGCAAATATCCAACAAGAGACATTGTTTTTTTGGAGGAAGGGGTTGAAGGTGGCTACGGTCTGGGAAATTTCTTGTTCCTTGTTGTGCTCACAGCTATCACTTCTGCTTAATTACCTTTTAAAAAAGCATTATTTAGTGTCCAGATTCCTTCACCATAAGTAAAAGTATTTACAGCTTACTAACAGAGGAACTGGGCGGGCCTTGCTTGGTTCATCATTAGCTCCCTGGCACCTCGTGCCTTTGGAACACACTTTACAGGACCCCTTTTGCGAATGAAACTGGCTTGTTTGACAGAAAACAGGTCACAGTCACGTTGTAGCAGATCAAAGCCAGCCGAGCAGGATGGTAGGGCCAGGATTCGAGGGCCTGGCTGCAGTGGTTGTTAAAGTGGAGATCCTTCTGTGTTTGTAGGCAGACACCTGCTACCCAGAGCCCTGTCCCCGTCCCTGCTTGTAGCTTCTGTCTTAGGCCCAGGGCAAGCAGGGGGCCTCGGGACCCAGCCTCAGTGCTATTTCAGGTTGCTTGGCACCAAGTGATGCACGTTTTACAAACTTTCAGATGTCATTCAGTTGGGAGGCCCAGAGCTCGATTTTTTTTTTTTTAAGAATTTAGAAGGCTTTATTTTCTGCAGTTTGAACATCGTTTTTTTTTTTTAATTTTTAATCATTTTTTAAAACTTTTTCTAATTTATTTTTTATAATTTACATCCAAGTTAGCACATGGTGCCACAATGATTTCAGGAGCAGATTCCTTAATGCCCCTCACCCATTTAGCCCATCCCCCCTCCCACATCCCCTCCAGTAACCCTCTGTTCATTTTCTGTATTTAAGGGTCTCTTATGTTTTGTCCCCCTCCCTGGTTTTATATTATTTTTGCTTCCCTTCCCTTGTGTTCATCTGTTTTGTATCTTAAAAGTCCTCATATGAGTGAAGTCATATGGTATTTGTCTTTCTCTAACTAATTTCGCTTAGCATAATATCCTCTAGTTCCATCCATGTAGTTGCAAATGGCAAGGTTTCATTCCTTTTGATTGCCGAGTAATACTTCATTGTGTGTGTGTGTGCGTGTGTGTGTGTGTGTGTATATATATACACACACACCACACCTTCTTTATCCATTCGTCAGTTGATGGACATTTGGGCCCTTTCCATACTTTGGCTATTGTCAATAGTGCTGCTATAAACACTGGGGTGCATGTGCCCCTTCAAATCAGCATTTTTATATCCTTTGGTTAAATACCTAGTCGTGCAATTGCTGGGTCATAGGGTAATTCTTTCTTTAATTTTTTGAGGAAACTCCATACTGTTTTCCAGAGCAGCTGCACCAGTTTGCATTCCCACCAGCCGCGCAAAAGAGATTCTCTTTATCCGCATCCTTGCCAACTGTTGTTGCCTGAGTTGTTCATGTTAGCCATCCTCACAGGGGTGAGGTGGTATCTCAATGTGGTTTTGATTTGTATTTCCCAGATGACGAGTGATGTTTAGCACTTTTTCATGTGTCGGTTGGCCATCTGGATGTCTTCTTTGGAGAAGTTGTCTGTTCATGTCTTTTGCCCATTTCACTGGATTATTTGTTTTTCGGGTGTTGAGTTTGGTAAGTTCTCTATAGAGTTTGGATGCTAACCCTTTACCAGAGCTCCCTCTTGATGACCGTGCCCATCATCTCCCCCTGTGTGACCTCTGATGTTCTTCGGGAAGAATCCCAGAGGGCCCATTCACATCCTGCTCTAAGTGGCCCACCATCCCCTGTTGGTACATCCTGGGGCCTGTTTACTTGTGGCTGCTACGCGGCAGTTCTGAGTCCATCTGAAAGCTGACCCAGCTTAAACAGGTTGAACCCTGGGTTGGTCACCTAATAGCTGGGGGGTCTCGGGCACATCTGCATGTTTGCTTATCCAGAGAAGAGTAATAAAAGTCCTTCCTTTGCAGAGTTGTGAATATCTGGTGAGAGAACAGATGTGCGAGTCTGTCCGTGATGAGCATCCCCCCCGCCCCCATACATACACTCACCTTACTTGAGTTTGGGCTTGTGGCTGGACCTGTGACCGAAGTACAGAAATAGTCCACGGGATCTGTGGTCCCAAGAAGTGGTGCAGTGGGGAGGGGCTCTAACATTCGTAAAGACGCAGCACCTTCATCCTGAGAAGAAAACTGCTGCTGCTTCTGGGTGAGGACGAGCGTGGAAGGCGGCGCCACAGGCCGACAGCGCGGCACTGATCTGCCCTGGGAGCCCCACGCCAGACTCCTGTGTCCTCCCACCCTCAACCCCGAGCCTCGGAACTGAGCCTGCCTGTACTCATCGGTCATCCAGTGACGGTCCCGAGTGCCAGGGGTGAGCAGAAACCCCGGGGCCACACCAAGAGCTTGAGACAGTCCTCTCTTTGAAAAAGGCGTTTTGTTTTTAGGTGCAAATGTTTGTGTGACTCACCAGATCTGAAATAACTGTGGCCTTTGATTGACCTCTGCTGCCCACACCTTGCTTGCCTGCCCTTTCCACAGTGCCTGACCTTGTTCCAGGAGTGCAGTTTCTTACAAACGAAGTGTCATGAAATGATCAGCTTGCCCTCCTGATGTGCCTATGGTCTGATTCCAGGACATTTACTTACAGCTTGTTTCCTTTGAACATACAGTATTCACATTTCTTACTATAGCCATTTCTCCTGGCTAAAAAAAAAAAAAAAAAAATGCCTAGCGGCCCCGGGACAGGCCAAGGTCATCAGCTAGAAAGTAACATTTTGAACAGTGCCAGCGAGCCACGTCCTGTGTGGGCCTGCTTGGTTCTCACGTGCATCCTGACCAGGTATGCTGGCCACGAGGTACCAGCAAGGACAGGGAAACGTGAAGTTTGAGTCCTTCGTCCCAGAGTCACCCGAGGGCAAACCTGCCTCGGCCTAACTTTTGTCAGTGGAAGGTACAGGAAAAGTCTACAGATCGGTCAAAACTGAAGTACAGATTTCTCTATTTTATGTATTCAAATTTCCTTCTAGCTGATTTAATGGAGGAAGAAACAGAAGAGCCTCGCTGTCTTCCGCGGCGATTTGCATGCTGTGAACACTCAGCCGTCAGAAATAAAGCAAAGCGTCCACGCAGAACACCTCTGAGCGACATGTGTGAACACACATGCCACACGTAGCTCAGCTCCCCACTCTCAGAGGCGTGGGGACTCTTCCAGAAAGGGAGGGGAACGAAATCAGAGACCAAAAATGCATACAGAATTCTTTTATTTAACTTAAACCATGTAGTACTTTAACTACTAGAAAAAAGCAGAGTAAGAGAAACTAAAGTTGCCTTAGCTCCAGCCATTCAAAATAGACAAAAGTTTCTTTTTTTTTTCCCATAATGTAAAGAATCCAGAGTATATCGCAGTTACAGGAATAAATTCTTACAACAGAATATACAAAAACATTTTGAAATTTTTTTCATCTACTGATTTTTTTTTATATAAACAGAGGAATTTTTTTTTTTTAGGAATAATTTATACACAGAAAGTCATTTTATGTAACAAATTGGCCATGTTACTACCTTTTTTTTTTTTTACTTTTTAAAAAACTTTTTTTAAACAAGAAAACTCAGAAAATGCATTATTTGCGATGCATCCATTCCATTGCGCCTTCTGGTTTGATTTTTTTTCTCTTTGCCCCAGAGGTAGACACTCTGGCAAACCTCTCACCTCAACCTCACTGGCTTAGAAAGCAGACAGGTGTTTTTGCCAAGCATCTGTTCCACCTGTGGGGGTGTCTATGCAACGCCAAACATCTGAATGAACAGTGGAAAACAAAAAACCAATTGTTTCTGGACCTTTCTCCCATGTAGTGCAAAACATCCAGATGTTTCTAACGATGGAGATTTTGTGGAGTAGTGTAGACATGGCCAATAATCCATTGGGAGCGAGAGGAAATGGAGTCCAGCTTAAACACATTTTTGTGTGTGTGTACTTTTTACGCAAAAGGATTTATTTTGGACTGCAAAAATGTATCTTCGGTGTTCTGCCTTAAATAAAAGAAGTAGGGTCTCTTCCTTGTTAGAACAAAGCGCTAATCACGATATGAGGCATGTAAGCGAACGGTCTGCGCGCACCAGAATTATCGTCATTAGCATGATAAGTCTGCATGCTGTGATCACCGCGCCATCAGGTCCTTCCCTCTCTAGGCATTGCACGCCCATGGTGAAGACCCGACCAGCCAAACCAGATGCTCAGGAGTGCCAGGGGTACCACCGCTGGGCTGCAACACTGCTGTGCCCTTGGCCAATGAGGTTCTTTCCGTCTTACACTCCAAAGGGAAATGACCAGTAAAAGATGATCCCCTTCCCAACCAGAGGGTTCTGGAAGACCAAGATACTGAAGATACAGAACTACTTCTTAAATCATCACCATTCCTTTGTTATAAACTAGGGCACAAAGCATGGGAGGAAAGAGGGTGAACCACGGCCTGGGTCAGGGGGAAAAAAAAATCTTTTTTTTTTTTTTTTTTTTTTTGGCATATTGTAAAGCTAGCTAGTAAACAGGTGTCCTAAAAAAATGGATCACAAACACACATTTGCACACACAGAGAAAAAAAGTGTCTTTAAATTATTTTCGGCAATTATAAACTACAAACATTTTATAAAATTATTCTATGTTCTTACAAAAATGCAATGAAACATTTAATTAGTTCTTGTAAACCAGATCTTCGTCAACTGACTACCCGTAATCTACTGGACTTAAGAGCCCTAGTGAAAACACTAATGAGTGACTAATTAAAACAATGTTTACCAGAAAGATGGGGACACACGCAAACGTGGACGTACAGATGAGTGATCATTATGTTCTCGCATAAACAAGGTAAAACAGAACCCTAACGTCACGCCCCAGAACCGACAACCGACCGGTGCGATGCAGTTCGCGATCTTGAACCATCTCACTTAACTGCAACGACCATTTGCAAATGAGGATGTCAGGTTTATTGGTCGAAACCAAATGCCCGTGGATGACTGCTGCACCTTGATGTGGTCTGATACCTCCAGAAACCATCAAGTTCAAAACATGGCCCACCCTTCTTCCTAGCCCTGTACTCTTCTGCTTGCCATTCTTTGCTCCGTGTCACATTGTGACCCTGTTATGGTGGTTTCCCCGCTGCCTGATCATCTCACCCTCAAGGAGTGTTCATCTGCTTTTTCTCTAAATGACCAACTAGTCATCTAAGCTGGACGCCCAAAATGAAACCCTCTGGCCTGTCCAAGGTCTGTATCTTCAGCATCTCTGGCAACAGAGGTTCAATCTACACAACATCCTCTCTTGAAGTTCTCATTTGTGCCACCGACTAGTTAGAGGGGAGGAAGAAAGTTTGACCTTCATCACTGGTGCTTAGAGAGTGGATCTGGTCCATATCGCCCAATGCTGCTTAGCCCAGGAAATTAAAAAACAAAACAAAACAAAACAAAAACAACAACAACAACAAAAACAGCCGACAAACACAGAAGTAACAGCAACAAAAGAACAAACCCCAAACCTTAAACGCATTTCTGGGACTGCTGGAATGGGCCAAGGCAGACTGTGGAGCATTACTGTCAACTGGAGGGTGCCTGTGTTTTGGAAAGTTGTCTTTGACACTGGCCACCCCAGGAGGACCCAGCAGTGACAGCTGAGGCCCGTGGGCCAAGCATCCTAGCCTTCTCACCAATCTGAGCTAGTGTGACCTTGCCACAGCAGCAGCCTGCATCACACACAGCTACCTGTCAACGGAGGTGAGCTGCTGAGAAAGAGGCTTTGGTGGAACAAACTGGCCTAGAATTTGGCATCATACTTGGCTTGGAAATCGTTATCCCAACCAAAACACACCACCTCGTGCCAAGCATTTTGCCACTGGGTAGTTCCACAGTAACCACTTTTTTTTTTTTTCCCCTGTTTTACCAAGCCACTTTTCCTGCCATTGAAATGTCGTCCCAAGTCCTAAGAGACAGGTTGGAAGGAGAGGCCACTGTTGGCCACGAACACGGTCTTCTGTCTTCCAAGGAGGAAGCTCATTCTAACCGTGTGTCAAATGTCATGACATCCCATAAAGAGCTGGGGTGGTCTGGGCGTCACACAGCTGAAGTTCGACAGTGTCTCCAGAACACACCAGCTCCTGCTGCCTCGGGGAAGGGCTGTGTGTGCTAATGTTTTAATGCTCACATCAATTCAATGATGTGCCTCAGTGGTTCACGTCACTTCAAGCAGCGTGAGCTGCTGTCAGAAGAAGGTTGCATGGAAAAAAATGCCACAACTGAGCTTGATTAAATTATGTGGAGCATACAAAAGAGAAAACTCAAGAAGAGGTGGGAAAATCAGCATACAATGAGGCTAGAACTGTGGACAGATGATGCCTTGGTAGAGTCAAGGTGGGTGGTTTGGTCCAGTAAAATGACTGCACCATCGTGCAAGCAAAATTTTCTTTTATTTGAGTGTTTCTGAAGCATTCGTTAGGATGGGCACTACACTATTAGTGTTTTCTTTCTACTTAAAGAGAAACCGCCTATGTAAAACAAAGACAGAAGGACACCAACGACTCGGACAGTTGAAACAAAACCCTTAGAACCAGCTGAATGATCTGTAGAAATCCAGTTGTGGAAACCGGGAGGTTTGTGCAAAAGAGGAGAGGCTACTATTCCAAGGGGTCACCTATGGTGTGGAAGAAAACCCTGATCCGACAGTATTTCTCAGTGACCTTAAGATGCCAGGGGGCTGGGGAAAAGAGAGTAGTGTGCTCGCAGGACGGAACTGGAGTGTGGGGTCTAAAAGGAGCCCCCCGCGCTTGGGGAACCCCCGCCATGTCTCCCAGAGAGGATCGCCAGTGCCTGTGAGAGCAGCTGCTGGAAGTGGGGAGCCCGCCATCCGCCCCTGTGAGCAGCGGGGTGGTGGGGAGGCAGTGCCACCCCGGGAGGAGGCCGGGCGCCAACCGCCAGCCCCTTCCAGCCTTCGGGATTGGTTTCTGTTTTCCCCTGGGGGAGGAGGAGATGAGGGGGAAGTGGAGGAACAGTTGGGGTTGGGGTGGGCTCTCCTTTGGGCATCCTCGAGTGGAGCACCGTCTGTGCTCTGGGACAAGGAGGCCTGGCCGGCCGGGCGCTCAAGGCGCCGATGTGGCTGCACCACTGAATGGAACCAGCGAGGGCCTGGGCCTTGGCAGCCAGAGCAGTGGCCCGAGACCGGAATGCCACAAGGGGACAGGGGCGGTTATGGCCCAGAGACTGACTGCCCCCCTCGGTGCTCCCTGTCCTCAAAACCTGCGAAACGAGTCCTCTCCCGGATGACCGAATCCGTGTGTCATTCACTCTGCGCAAAGTCCGTTTCAGTGACAGCCTGGGACAGCCAGGCAGTCTCCCAGCCCCCCACTCTGCTGCCTGCTTGGGGCGGCCCGGGCCAGGAGGAAGGGAAGCCTATGGAGGAACCTCCTAGGAAGCCCAGCGAGGAGAAGGAGGAGGAGAAAGAGACGAGACATCTGGGGAAAAGGCAAGCTGTGTGGGATGAGTGGAGAGGCGGGTTAGTGTTGCTCCAACCCCGGAAAACAGCCTCCTGGCCTCTCCCTGCCTCGTGTGTGCGCGGCCTGTGTGTGGATGTGGTTACCGGTACCAACGGCGTTATGTCAGGTGCTGAAAGATGGGAGATGTAGTTGTCTGTATATATACACATTAAAAAAAAAAAAAAAGAGTGAGGTAGATAAATGTTTGAAAACCAAAACCAAAACACGAAAACAAAACCAAAAAACCAAAAGAAACCCGAAAACTGTCCTGTCTTACACACACACACACACACACACGCGCGCACACAAAACCCTTTCCTCAGTATTTAAATTCATAATGGGGGGGGCTTCTCTACAGTGATTGAAACTGGTATCACAAAATAAATTAAAACTCCTACATATAATACCTTCTTAATTAACTTTTTTTCTTTTTCTCAGTTTTTTTTTTTTTTTAAAGGGAAAAAACTATGGGGCAGAGGCTAGAGAACATCGCCGGACTGAAGCAACCGACCAGAAAAAGCGCGACATGCTTGCTTTCTCGTGTTTCGTCTCCAGTCACGACTAGCAACCATCAGACTTTAGCTTTGTTCTTCCTCGTACTTTAAACATTTCCATCCCAGAAGCAACTCGGGTGCTGTCATCACTCTGGTGAGAAGTGCTAAAAACTAAACAAAACAAGACCCCCGGGCCCCGAGGACTGGGATTCCTGGCCAAGGAGAAGCAGCCGGCGCCAGGGCTCCGGTCCCCGCCCCCCTCACCGGGAGCGCACCAGGCTCCTGGGCCGTTGGGCCACCAGCCACCACGGTGTCCGTGCACGCCCTGGCCTGGCCGGGCCCCTCCGGCCCCGCACCCTGGCAGGGGTAGGGGGGGGGCTGGCTGATGCCCCGAGGAGGCCGCCCACGCGGCCCCCTCCCCGCCAGTGCCCGGGAGGCCCCCTGGGACTTTCTGGATCTGGAGACGGGTAGGTGGGTCTGGAGGGTGGCGGCAGAGACCACGGAGGGGCCCGCCGGACCCCGCTCTGCCACACCCTTGGACTCAGCAGCTGTTTGTCATGGGATGGAAGGATTAAATATCCACAAAAAAAAAAAGTAATCCAAACACCTAGCGTCTGCAGCTCAAACTGCTGTTGTACCCAGGAATTAAAAAATAGAGATACGTGTGTCACAACCAAAGCAAAGGTGAGGGAAAGAGGTGAGACTCTCCGACAACGGCGACTAGAAACACTGGACGAGGATGTGCGACGTATTTAACCTTTTGTTTTCTGACCTGAGTTTGCGTCATGTCTTGCACTGTAACAGACTCCGGCGTGGCGAGAGCGCAGGCCAGGCGGTGGGGGGCACGGGGGGCGCCAGCCTCCCTCGCCGGCCTTCCTCGCCAGCCTCGTGCCCACAGAGCCTATGGGTGAGAACGCAACTAAGGGGCAGGGGGAGCGGGGAGGGGAGGGCGTATTTATAAAAAGGCATCAAACAGTTCATGGCAAATTATGTTTGAGAAGTATCGATTACTGGGAAGAGAGGAAGAAAGTCACGCACTCTAGTACAAAGCATAAGAAGTCTCTTGGAGTGAGCAGAGAGGGAAGGAGGGTAGACCTGAAGGTTTTCATAGATTAAATCCACAAAGATAAAGGACAAAAAAAATAGCAGCTTTTTTTTTTTCTGTACAGACGTATAGATGAATATCTGAACCGTAAAAAAGTTATAAAAGTGACATTAAAGACGATGTGTATGCAAATGTTTCATGGTCTAACATAGAACTGTAAGACCACGAAGAAGTCCTAGTAACAGAGAAAATGTCAACAAAGCTTAGAATGCTTGAATCCATTTACTGCTTTTCTTCTTACTGTTGTGGTGGTGGCTGAATTTCTTTTCCTTGCAAACCTGCATAAACAGTTGGGCTGAGTCCCTGGAAACCCCTTCCCATCTGTGTCCTGGGGGCCGGGAGCAGGGGTGGGGGCGAGCTGGGGGGACAGGAGACTGGCACGTGGACGACCTTTACTCAAAGCCTGTCTTCCAGGCTCGTGACAGGGCCTGTTTTCTCCACAATTCCGGGGCGGGGCGGGGCTGGGGGGGTGGAGGGAAGGCTAGCAGGTGGGGGTGGGGAAGAGGGGCAGGGCAGCCGGGTTTGGCTTCCCCCAGTCTTCACCGAGAGAAAAATCCCATCCTGTCCGCTTCCCCCACATAACAGCCTAGTCAGAAAGCGATCAGACCTGCGTGAACGTAAGACTTGAAAAGAACACCAGGGGCGACCAGATGGAGTGCATCATCCGCGTGGCTCTTAAATGACGTGACTAGATACCATGCTCGCCCCATGCCTCTGGAAACAAGGAAATAAGTGCGGGGGGTCGTGAGGGAGGAAGTCCGGGGTTTTGGCAGAATTTGGCAGCGTTAAAATGGTGACAACCTCGAATGAATGATGGCCCTTTTTGAAATCTTGTATGTCCCTAAAAAGGTTTTTAAAGATACAGTTAAAAAAATTCCGTCTCAAGGTGTTTTGTTTTGTTTTTTTTATAAAGACCTACGGTGACAGGCAGGTGTGTACAGGGGCAATGGGGGGCCCTCAGGGAGGGACAGCCGTTTCCTCGATCTGATCAAAAGGGCGTCCCAGCTGGGCTTGCGGCAAATGTTTTTCCATTATGAAGCAGAAAGAAAGAGAAAGGTGAGAGAGAGAGCGAGATTGAGACGAGGGAGGAGGGGGAGGAGAGAGGGAAGCAGACAGGTAATGAAAGGAGAAGCAGGGAAAGCGTGAGGAGACTCGATTCTCAAGTGCTCTGTTGCTATTAAGTGTCATTAAGGTTCTTAAAGGCCCGTGTCGGTTAAGGGTTCGGGGAGGGAAATAAAAAGCTGCTTGCATATTGAAAAAAAGGAACATCCCGAATGTGTTTACTGCAGAGAAGCCGTCTCCCGCGGGCAGCAATGGCAGTTCTGGAGATCCACTGAGGTACAGGAGGCTGTGAATAGATTGTGAAAACTCCCCCCCCCCCCCCCACCCGCCGCCGAGGGTGCACACACATTACTGTTTGCACGGGCTCCGGGCTCCGAGGATCAGCAGGTCGAAGACTGGGGCAGAGGCAAGGCCCTCTCGTTCTTGCGTCCCCCGTTCATGTGCGCGTAAGGCTGTCTCTCATCGAAGCTGGCTCGGAGCACCAGCACGCCGGGGCCCGGGCCGTTCTCGGCCTTGTGTCCTGAGTGTCTGTCAGGCAGCGGCAGGGAGGACGAGGAGGCGGAGGGGTCCAGGGGGACGCTCTCCATGTCCTCCGGCTCCAGGTCCAGCTCCTCCGGCTCGGGCGGCTTGTTCTCCTCGCTGTAGTAGAAGGACACGTCCCGGAAGCCGGGCTCCATCTCGTCCTTGACGCTGCTGATGATCTCCAGGAAGGAGGGCCTCATCCTGGGGTTGTACTGCCAGCACATGCGCATCAGTTCAAACCTGGGGTGAAGACAGACAGACGGTGGGCCCGGCTGCCTGCTGTGGCCTCCCCACGCCCCACACACGTGCACCGAGAGCAGGGAGGCAGCTCGGCCATTTCTCTCTGGATGGCCCAAGTGGCCCGCACTGCTTTCGCCCCGGGGACCCAGGACCCTCCCCGGGACAAAACCCAACCTCTCATTTCCTGAGGACAAATCTGGGTTCTCGCAGAGTCTGTCATTACAGGTGTTACGGGGATAGTGCTAAGAAATAAGAACCCGACATGGCATCTATGTGAAGCGTCTCTTGGAGTCACCAGTGAAACATTCCTTCCGGAATTAAGAGTGCAGGAAGCCCCTGGTTTCTCACTAATAAGGCTTAAGAATGGGGGTGCCTGGGTGGCTCAGTCAGTGAAGCGTCTGACTCTTGACTTCCACTACTTCCCTTCCACTACTGTTCTCTCCGGAAGATTCTATTCTGTTTTGTTTTAAAACTTCTGGCAAAAGAGGGGGCGCCTGGGTGGCTCAGTCGGTGAAGCATCCGACTTCAGCTCAGGTCATAGTCTCAATGGTTTTTGAGTTCAAGCCCTGCATTGGGCTCTGTGCTGACAGTGTGGAACCTGCTTGGGATTCTCTCTCTCCCCCTCTCTTTCTGCTCCTTCCCTGCTTGGGCTCTGTCTCTCTCTCTCTCTCAAAATAAATAAAAATAAACTTAAAAAAAAAAAAAGGCTTAAGAGTGACCACAGCTATCCCGACAGTGAGCTCTCCTTTAGTCCCACCTCCTGGGCCGGGCACGGCAGTGAATGTGGAGGGCCTCGAGGTGGAAGGGGCGCACGGCCGGGCTCTGCAGTCCCCGTCTAGCGCCGCCCGGGCTGCCTGCCGTGCGCCCACCACCCAGGGTCTGGCCTCGGGTCCAGGCTGCGCTGAACCAAATGAGAGTCCTATGAAGCCTTGCAGCCAGACCCCAACGAGACAGGAAGGCCCAGCCCGGTGCAAGGGTGCCTGCCCAAGTGAGGGGGCAGGCAGAGAACACAGCATGAAGCCTGTACCAGGTCTCACCACCAGCTGGACCACGGTGGCACTTCGGCGGAAAACCTCTGTGAAGCCCTCAGAGTCCAGCAGACCACAGGAGGTGCCCCCCCACCCCGGCCGGAGAGCAGGAGGCTGCACGAGGAAGAAGGGGGGGTGGTGGTGCTACTGTCAGCAGCCTGGGCCCAGGGGACGCCTACGCTTGGACACAAGTCAGGATGCCCAGGGGAGGCGGGGATGCTTCTTATGAACCCGGAATGCAGAGAGACCCAGCCGAGTAGACCTTGGGAGCAAAAAGGGAGGGTGACTAATACCCAGACTAGCCGCAGACCCAGAGGAGGCTCTGGTTCTGAGAAGGGGCTGGCCAGTGGCCCTTTCTCACATAAGCCTGAAACAGAAGAGCCTTCCCTTCCACTACCGTTCTTGCTAGAAGATACCATTCTCTGTTTTGTATTAAAACTTTTGGCCAAAGAGGGGCGTTCAGAGGTCGAGGTCAAGGTCATGATCTCGCAGTTCATGAGTTCAAGCCCCACATCAGTCTCTGTGCTGACAGCTCAGAGCCTGGAGCCTGCTTCGGATTCTGTGTCTTCCCCGCCCCTCCCCCGCTCGCGTTCTGTCTCTCGAAAATACACTTCTGGCTAAAGAGATGCTTTTCGATAAAAATGGCTAAATGGAACCCCCCATATTTAGGAAGCACAAAGCACCCCACACTGGCTTCTAGCCCTTTGTCAGGCTAACCGCCTGACTGACCGCTTGCTTCTGTGTGGCCCCGGGGAAGAAGCCAAGGGAGAAGCCCATGGAACACTAGACCAGCCTGCGAAGACAAAGCCCTGAGCCAACCTGGCCAAGCTACCTTGAAAGTCCTGGGGGAAAAGGTGTCAGGCTGGTGGGAAAAGACTCCACGACCTGGAGGGAGGGTAGGAAACAGAGAGAGGCTTTCTGCCTATGTTGCTGCCGGGTTTTACAAATCCGTTTTTATAAATCGTCTTGTATTGGACCCGCCACACCCATCTGTTTACCTACATCTGTGGCTGCTTTCAAGGGACACCTTCGAGGGGAGGAGCTGGAACAGAGACTGCCTGGCCTAGGAGCCCAAAGTGCTGGCTGTGTGGCCTTTTACGGAAAACATCTGCCGCTGTGCTCTTGCAGAAAAAGATGTGGACAAAATATGAAGACCAGATCTTTCCCCCTCGGTCACACCGCTAAGCACGTGGCAGGGCTGACCTTTGGTTAGCGCACCCAGTGACGCGCAGGGGGAGTTGGGCAGGCGGGGTTTTAGGTGTGTGGGCTGCTTGAATCCTCACAAGTCCTAGAAGAGGGTGCTTTGTAATATGTCCCCATTTTGTAGATGAAGCAGTGGAAATACCAAGGGAGTAAATGATTTGTCCGAGGTCCCCGAACCGGCGAGGGTGGAGAGGGATGGCGTTCTCTGCGAAGGAGTACGGTGATGCTTTGAACACCGCCTACCTCAGGGAGAGGAATTTTCTCAGCCTCAACAAGAGAAACCATGGTCCCCCTAGGAGACCCCTTCCTGTCCTCAGTCACAGTGTGGCAGCGCCTGCCTGGGGTCACGTGGCACACAAGCCTGCCTTCCCTCACCTCCCATTGCTGCCTACGAGAATGGACGCCCCTCCTGCCCACCCCCCTAATAAATCGGGCCATAAATACATGAAACCCCTCTTTATGGCTTGCCTGTGATTTCCTCTCTGGCTGACTGGTCCCTGAACAGAAGGGCAGCCAGGGCCAAGAACACGTGATGCACTTGGCTCAGTGCCCCTGTGGCCGGAGTTGGGGGGTGGGGTGCCGCCAGTGACTGGAGTGACATCAGCACAAACAAGCCACGTGATGGCTCTCTTAAACCTTTCCAGAATCACAGTCCTTCCAGGGCTGCCCATAAAAGGAAGTCTTTCTTACTCTGTAGGATTCAAGACTGTGTTTACACTATCTCCACAAGAATACTTTCCAGTAGATTCTAGAAGGATTTATGAGCTGATAAAACTCTTCTTTAAAAAGGCACATGTTTTATAACCAGTCAGCTCTGGGGAGGCGAAGCAGTGCTTTACCCAGTGCGCGGACACAGAGGCAAGTGGGACCCAAGGAGGCAGTGTGAGGGAAGAGGGACAATTGTCCTGCACACAGGGGACCGCCACCCTCCTCTCGGAGCTGCTGCATGCACACAGGTGGTGATCACAAGCTAAGGTGTGAGAGGTGGCCCAGCCTCAGTGACCAACCAATGCAATGAAGACCAGATTCTAGAAGGGCCCTACATGGCCTGGCACACCCCTCCTCCACCTCCTCCTCCTCCTTGTGGCAGCCCTTCACAGCCAGGATTGTCTCATGAGCCGCTTCTCAGCTGGGCCTGCCAGCGGGACAGCAGGCCTGCCCGGCGCCTCCCCCCATGTCACTCTGGCTTTGGACTCAAGCGCCCTAGGCCCACACAACCAGCCCAGAACCATAGCAATGGGGAAAGCCACGTTCGACGACCACAGGAACAACCCAAGTCCACCATGTCTGTCTTGAGCTCCTCTGTGAGTTGGGGATCCTCTGGGCTAAAAAGTCCCAATTCTTTTCTGCACCATGTATACGGAGGACTGCCCTGGCAAGGGTCTGGACCTGTGACACGGTGGAAGTTTTACGGAAAAAATACAGCTTCCTGGCCCAGGGCTTACAGCTCGGTGCGCACCTCTGCTCTGGCTCTCTCCTGCCGCATTACCCCCCAGCCTTCCGCCACCCGGCTTCTGAAAGCTGGGACCTCGCCTCGCAGCCCTCTCTCGGGGATGTCGGCAGTCAGCGTGTGGACACAGGTGCTCAAGGATATTTGTGGTGGAAGTACAGGGATGAGAGCATAAGAGAAGGTTAAGGGCAGGCTTGGCCGCTGATTTAAAATGCGCCTGGGTGGCTCAGTCGGTTAAGCTTCTGACTTCGGCTCAGGTCATGATCACACAGTTCATGGGTTCGAGCCCCGCATCAGGCTCTGTGCTGACAGCTCAGAGCTTAGAGCCTGCTTCGGATTCTGTGTCTCCCTCTCTCTTTCTGACCCTCCCCAGCTCATACTCTGTGTATCTCTCTCTCAAAAATAAATAAACATTAAAAAAACAAAAAATAAAATGCAGAGCTGCCAGTGAACCACAAGCCAAATCTGACCTCGTGCTACTTGCTAATAAATGAATTCAAACTGAGTCTGGGCGTGAAGGCTCGCAAGCCTGGACTGCCTGTGGCTTGGACCACCAGGCTCTGCGCTGTTGAGGGGATGGGGCTTCCCAGCTGCTCCAAGGAGCCCACCCCCACTGCCTGTGGGCAACTCCAAGACGCTGCTGCCGAGCCGAAGGCCCCTACCCCCTCACCCCCTGCACACCCACCCCCCCAGGCTACCCTGCTGGTGCCGCTCACACCTCTGGAGCCACACGGCTAATGTGCTTTCCTTCCCACCCGGGGGCCCAGCAGGGCTCGTGGGCGACTCGTGGGTGACTCCCAGGGGCTCGGGGACCTTCGTCTCCTCTGGCAGGAGTCCACTCTTCCGTCGCCTGTAGCCAAAGAACCCCTCTCCCAGAACCCTGCTTCTTTACCTAAGCTCATTAATAAATTCAGAAGACACGCGCACTCCCTGCGTGACCAGCTCGTCTCCTTCCGTCCTGCCCTTTTCTTTGGAGGGAGAACAATTTGCCAAGAGGTTTCTGGATGGCAAAGCAGAAATGCCTCCGGAGTGAAACATTTAATGTCCGACAGTAACCCCTCCGTGGGAATTTCCTTGTCACTCTCTGCCAGGAACAGGAAGTACACTGCCTTTCCCATGGCAGGTGCGCGGCTTCCCAGGCGTATTCAATTCATATCAAAAGTCCAGTCACCGGGAGGTCAATCCACTTCAGGGGTCCCACGAACTTCTCAGAGGCCAACGTTTCTCCAAGGCCAAGAGAAAGCTCGGAAACGACCCCCCACCACCCCCGAACCACACGGACGACACTCACGCCGCTTTCTCGGACTGAGGCTAAGCTTGCTCCTGCGTTCTGGCACCAGACACTCAGATGCCGATTCAGCAGGCATCACTCCTACTCCGCTACTGAGACTTTGTTTCCCTGAAGGAAGATTTTTCTTACAAGGAGCTGATGAGAATACAGTGACCACACTGTCCATGGAGAACAGTCACCTATGAGGGATCTGGGCGTCGGCGGGTGCGGTGCTCAGCCTGCAGCGATCCCCACCTCCTGGGGTTCATGCCGCCTGTACTTTCCCCCACATCACAGAGGGCCGCCCCTGAGGGTCGGCCAGGAAGGACACTGTGGCTTCCGCTCTGTGCTGGAATGCTCTGCTCTCGGGCCAGCTACAGGCCCAGGGCCCAGATCTAGCCTACTGATTTTTTTTGTGTGTGAGGCCTATTTATATTTGTAAATGGCTGAAAAAAAATCAAAATAAAAATATTTTGTGACATGACAATTGTGTGAACTTCAAATCTCAGTATCCCCAAACACAGTTTTACCGGAGCACAGCCACACTCATTCTCGTGGTGTCTGCGACTGCGTTTGCCCAACAGAGTTGAGAGATCCTATGAGCCCACAGAGCTGAGAACACCTCCTAACTGTTCTTCTAGAGGGTAAGTTTGCCAAGCCCCACTCTCGGAGAAGCCAGCTGCATGCCATGTGCAAGTGGGTCCCAGGCCTAGTCAAGCCTTCTTATGACTACAGCCACGAGAGGCCCTGAACCGGGGCCACCCAGCGAAGCTGCTCCCAGCCACAGAACACCTCCGCAGCCTCGTCTGACTCGTCCCTCCCGTGGACAGGGAGGCCCTGTGGCCCTCACAGCTCTGACCTGTGCCAACAAGGGGCGCTCCGAAGGACGCCGAGCAGCGAGGCCAGGAGGGATCACGGACACCCTCCCATTGTCGGACAAATCTCAGGAACAGAAGGCGGAATGTTTTTTGTTGTTGTTGTTAAAAAGAAGGGGTGTGAGGGGACAAATCTGCCGGCTCCCCAAGTGTGCGCGCAGGGCCGTGTCTGCAGGGAGGCCGGCTGAACCATGTTCTGGGTCCCCCTGGGTCACTGGGTGAAGCTCCGCAGAGCGTGTTGCTTACACAGCAGATGACTTCCGTCAGCACTCAGCAGAGAAGAAACCTGGGGGGGGCACCACTGTGGAGGTGGCACGCCGTGGGAAGAGGCCTGAGGTTTGCCCTAGGCAGTGCCCGAGCAGTCCTGCCAAAGTGCAAGAGGATCTGGGACTCGGCTCCAGAGCAATCGGTGCCGTGTCGTGGCCCCCTACCCCCTTCCCTTAAACTCCGCGTGGAGAAGCCGGATAGGGGTTGCTTTGGTCAAATACCTCACAGAGATGCCTGGCCTGAGACCCCCAAGTGCAAACCAGGACTAGAAGATTCAGGGAGATGCAGTGAACGTTAAGGTGGCTCCACCAAGGCGCAGGGTCCTCCCGTCAGGATAAGCCCCTTCCAAACTGCACCCCGTCCCCCTGCCATCTCCACCTGCCCCGCTGCAGACTGGCTCTCAGAAGCACCGATCTCGGGTGACCCAGGAAGGGTCACCCAGGAGGGGAATCCGAGGGAGGGCAGCAGGGGCCCAGGCAGTACGTACAGCATGTCGGGGCAGTTGTCCGGCTTGTCCAGAAGGCCACCCTCCATGACGAAGCGAAGGACTTGCTCGTTGGACAAGCCCTGGTATGGTTGCTCAGCCAGCGTGGCGATCTCCCAGAGAACGACCCCGAAGGACCTAGGGGGAGAGAGGGTGTGAGGGCTCAGAGCGGGGCGGGCGGGCCACACCGCCCCTTCCCTCCCTGCATTTCCCCGCTGGACAGACAATGTTGAAAAAGGAGATGCCGCAATGTGCAAAAATAAAGGTGCCTTCCCAACACGCACTGCCACCTTGTACGAATCTTCCTCGGTCTATTTGCCTTTACACTCGGTTCATTTCAGCAGAATAAAGCAGGCTCATCAGCAGCAAACAGCCCAAGGGGCTTCCGACAGGACCGTGGATGGGCCAGGGGTGCTGCTGGCAGAGCCGCACTGAAAATCCCGGGGCCTCCTACTTCCCGCTGAGAGCCCCCGGGATCCTGGCCCGGGGCCAGAGCCAGTGTTTTATTCCCTGCTTCAGCGATAGAACTTTCCATGAACAAAAGGTTTCTGTACAGGGGAGCCTAGGCGGCTTAGTCGGTTCGGCGTCCAACTCTTGATTTCAGCTCAGGTCATGATCTCACAGTTCGTGGGTTTGAGCCCCACGTCGGCCAGCGCAGAGCCTGCTTGAGATTCTCTCTCTGGCCCTCCCCTGCTCGCATGCGTGTGCTCGCTCACTCTCTCTCTCAAAATAAGTCAATAAACATAAAAAAAGGGTTCTGTGCAAATTGGTACTAAGAGCAGATGTCAGACATAAATAGAATCTTAGCAGAGGACTGACCCACCCAAAGCCTTTTTCATCTCCAGTGACCGAGAAATAGTCTATCACACAAGAGACCTAGAAATGCCAAAACCCTACAGGCCTAAGTGTGACGTTCAGAGGCCTGGGCTGACGGCGGCCAGCTTCACGACTCTGGCGCTGGGACGTCACTCTGTGGTGGGCCCGGTCACATCGGCAGCGCACCTCGGAGCTCCCAACCTTCACGTCTGGAACGCGGCAGAGTCCAAGAAATGACAAGCTCGGCTGGTTTTACCGCCGGCAGGCCTGGCCTGAGGAACCCTCTGAGAACAGAGCTCCCTCCCAGAGCCCCTTCTCCGCCACAGACTCGTGGCGGTGCCAGCCCCTCTCGGGCAGCCCATTCTCACCCAGCGGCTCCCGCATGGGCATGGACTCTTTTCGGCCCCGGCTGCTCTGTTTCAAGCTCCCGGTCACTTGGCCATCCGTAAACTTCCCAGGGCTTAGCCTGAGCTCTGCCTCTCAGTCCTGTTCTTCCGGATTCACTTGAGCAGTCAACCCAAGGCCGTCCTTTCCTCAGCCTCCTCAGGGTCCACCGCGGCGCTGCCGGTCCTCCTCGGCCCACGGCACTCCTCCTTCCTGGCGCCGGCACCTTCCACACCACGGCCTGACACTCTAGCTAACGTGAGCATCTGCAAACACTCTCCTGTGTCGCTCTTCCTTCAAAAGCTTTATGCGTCTTTGCAGAACCTGAAGAATCAGGCCCAAGCCCCTGACACAGCATCTGAGGCCTTGTTTGATCTCCCGGCACCCCAACTCCCTCAAGGGAGTCCCACCATCTTCCACAAGCCGCAAGCGTGTCCTGTGACTCCGACCTGTCAGGGTCACTTTCTCTTCTCCACAAGACTTTCTCCCTCCAGGACAGGGAGTCGGTCTCTAGTCACCCTGTTCTTGGACACACTGAGCGTTTCCTGGGCCTCACGGGGTCCTCGTGGTCACATGCATGAAGGAACACGGCAGGTCACAGGGCTGGCTCTCCACAAATGCTCTCCCTCCCTGGAGTGACTCGTGCGATGTCAGTATCTCTGGTCAGGGAGGGCCACTTAATGCTGGAATCTGGCATCCTTCACGGGACGTGACCAGCTGAGTCTAATGTGTGGAGGCTGAACCACCTCTACCTGACACCAAGATGCCCGCCTGACGTCACTAGTTGCCACGGGAGCCATTTAAACATTTATCGAGCTCCTGTAGGCCTAGCAGGGAGTGCAGACCTTCCTTAGCAGACCTCACCTCACAGGGGGAGTAACCGAGGCCCAGAGACACACCATGGGTTGACTAAGGCCACCCAGCCTTAGTTAGGGACACTAATATACAAAGCCTATATATTTTTCAAAGCAGATGATTTATATTGTGGGCACTGGTTTCAATGTCTTCGTATACAATCAAGTCATTAATTCTGTGGACAGATTTCATCTTTAAACACTGAACGAATGTCTTTGTGTGGCATCTAATTCTGAGCATTGGGGGGCTTTCCCTAAAGAAGGTACAACTTGAGGTGGCTCTCACACATCGGTGCCACTGCTGCCTGGGGTCGATGTTCAGGAACCACACCTGGCACACTATGACAGGATCATGTCCATGTCCCACCCCACCAGCAAATCAAGACCTCCATGGATCTCCACATTCCCCACTGACGTTAATCAGCCACTACAGAAGCAAAAAACTTTAAGTGGGTACAGGCTTGGATATTTGTGGAAGTTTGGAAACCTTCTTAGTAAGTCAAGAAATGAAGACTGTTGGAGGGTGATCCCGATGCCAGGGAGGGAACACACTTGTGGGCTCCAACTCCCTCATCTTTTCCTTGGTTTCCTCCATCCCTGGAGGGCACATTTGTGTCTTCTAAGCCAAAGGAATCATTTGCAAGCACATGGCGCTATCAGGGAGCTGTAGGAGAAGCATGCACAGAGCCCAAGGGCCCGGGAATAAAATCTCAAAGGGAGCAGAAAAATGTGGAAGTGTTCCAACTAGAGGAAAGAGACCACTTCCTTGTGACTCCAAGGCCTGTCTCATCAAAAACAGGGGAGAGTGTGCGACTGTGCTACAGAGGAGGGCCACAGGGCATCACAAAGAGGTGGACTTAAGCATCATATGAGAAAAGACCTGCAAAGAACAAGGGCATCTTAAGGGTTAGGGTGGCTTGTCCTTGTGAGGAAGGGGACAAGCAGTCCTGGAGACATGTGAGCAGAAGCTCGACCACTAGCTGTCCAAGAGGCAGTGTATGGGATGTGGGGACTGGACTTGACCTTGGGGATGCCTCCCAAACCTAAGACGCAGGGGTCCCTTTGACAAAGTCAAATACAATTCTCTTTCTAGATTTTCAACTATTTAGGAATGCCTGTTTTGTGCTACTGAATCCAATCTAAGGTGACTTCCATTCCTTTGACAGGGAGGGCATTAGATCCTAGGCAGCTGAGGAACCTTCCATATTTACCAAGTCCTGACCTACCCATGTTACCCTCAAAGGCTGTGTTAAAAAAATTTTTTTAAAGCACTGCTAATGCCTGAACAGTGAATAAAATGAATATCAAATAGACACTCTTGTTTATATACATATATTTTGTTCATAACGTCGATGCCGTCAAGTGGGAGAAAACTGGCGTCGAATACCCTGTATGTCCCTCTGTTGCTGCTGCTGGTGGCAATCGTTGCTAACCAGGGTTTTGGCAAAATTAGCCTGAGTGATATTAATACCTCTAGTTTTATCTTCTTATTCTGCCTCTGCTGTCCCTGGCTCACCCGGTTTTCTATTTTATCTTACTGCAAGCTGACCTCAGAGCTCTGGGAGGTACAGAGGCTATATGATAATCAGATGCATGAACAGACATTCTCTCTCATCATCTCTACATCTAAAAATGGTGGTGGTGAGCACTTTGATTTGACAGCAAAGAGCTAACTATCTTGGGCAGGCTGACTGCAAAAACAGATCTCGTACATGAACTCGAGAGGCAATCAGGCTTTGCCGGGTCATATTCAAATGCTATTTCCAAGTTGCACCTGTCTTCAAAGTAAGATCCAAGGCCCTTGCACTGTGAAAGGTTCACGAGGTTAAAAAAAAAAATGATGTCGGTCACTATTTAAATAGCTCCTCTATGTGGTCATCTGGACTGCTGGAGTAAACAACTCCCATTTCTGTAACACATCAGCAATGGGATCTCCTGAGAGGGCAGCCAAGAAACTAGCTGACGTTCTAGAAGGTAGATGTGCCAGGGCCTCAGCCTGCCAAGGACCTCAGTTGTATCTCAGAACCTGGCCTCCTCTCCAGTGCTGCTGAGGAATCAGAGTAAACAGTACTAGTGAGAGTCCTCTGTACTCCTCGGCTGATACGCTTTCTGCCCCAAGATACGTTACCGTGAAGGGAGACACCGTGCTTTCCATACCATCCCCGGGTCAATGGGGTGGAACTCTTTGAGAAAGGACAGACAGCAGATGGGTCCAATGAGAGAACACATCCAGACTCATACGCTTTGGGTCTGAATAAAGCAATGTCTGCAATCTGAAGTTGTAATCAGGTGAGGCAGCCGCACACACACCGTGTTCTCTATTTGTTGGGAAAGATACAACCAGAGAGAGCAAGCGGCCAGGGGAGAGGTGAAGTTTTCGGACATGTCCCGGCTCCTGGTGGTCTGCCTCAAGGGCTCCTCGCCACTTATTGAGCAGCTAAGGATTGCAAGGAATGTGGGTCTTACGAATTCTTTAGGACCCGCAAATGCCCGCCGTCCTTAGCCAGCCCACCAACAACGGGAGCCCTTCACCTGTGTGGGACTATGGCCCACACGGCGCTTAGCGAAAGCTGGAAATGGGGTAACGATGAACAGAAACCAGGAGAAACAAAAAACCCTCGAGACGGAGCCAGTGGGGTCTGCGGTGGCTGGAGGGCTCCGGGCTCACGTTACGGAAGAAGACTCGTACCAGACATCAGAGTGAGTGGTGAAGACCCCATCCTTGAGGGACTCGGGCGACATCCAGCGCACAGGCAGCAGCCCCTTGCCTCCTTTCCGGTAATAGTCTGTCTCGTAGATATCTCTTGTCATACCGAAATCTGTAGGGTGGAGAGAAGGCACGAGAGTGACGCACTGTGAGCCGCTCTCAGGGCAGAAGCGAAGATGTCCCGTCACTGCTGCGGGACACCCACGGGTGAGCCACACACTCAGGAGGCCGGACGTCGGCGTTTGCAGTTGTATGAGGCAGAATCAATAAGGGATGACTGATCGATTAATCCTGTGACAAATAAATAGCGATAAATGTCTGCTTCAAATGTGTTTACAATTTGAGTCCTTTAAAAAAAAAGCTGGGGTGCTTGGGGGGCTCAGTCGGTTAAGTGTCCGACTTCGACTCAGGTCATGATCTCATAGCTCATGGGTTTGAGCCCCGCGTCGGGCTCTGTGCTAACAGCCCAGAGCCTGGAGCCTGCTTCGGATTCTGTGTCTCCCTCTCTCTCCGCCCCTCTCCTGGCTCATGCTCATGCTCTCTCTCTCTCAAAAATAAACAAACATTAAAAAAATAAATAAAAATTAAAAAAAATTAATTCTAAATAAAGATAAATAAATTAATTCCTTTATTCATTTAAAATGAGAAGCAGTTTACAAATTATCAGGTTTCCCACTTTATCCAGAAAATATGTACATGTAGACCAAAGGTCATTTATATGTGGTTTTAAAACCTGGTGACATAAACAAGAGCATGTTGACTCTTACTTACTTGGTAGCACTGCCCCATTGCCAGAGGAAATAAAATAGTTTTGCTGCTTAATAAGGGGGAAAATATTGAAAGTACCAACTCACGGGGAAAAAAAGTACACAGTAAGATGCTAGGAGATGCTATTTACTAGGCCCCTGAAGCTATTACCCAATAATGTTTTTCAACATAATGCTTCTACTCATTTTCGAAAATTTGTTCCATTTTCCATGTCTCTAGAAGATGTCACATAATTATGTTTGATGGCAGGCTTGCTTTATAATCCTAAATTATTGCTTCTTTGTCAGATTTTGATTTTCCACTCAATCAGCCAACCTTTTCTTACAGGGACTCTTCCGTTCTCCTTCCCAGGAGAAAGGGCTGCTCTCCTTTCTAAAATGTTCATTCATGTCTCTAACTGCCATAAAGGGGGTAGGCTACAAAGCAAACACAGAGAATAAAGTTCCTTGGACATTAACCAACACAATTTATTTGTACTGAGCTGAGGGCCCGTCAAACTGCCTCTGGTAAAATTACTTGTCATGTCTGGACTCTATGAGACACTGGGCATTGGAAAAAACAGGGCTTTCGAACCCCAGTGAAGAATAAAAGTGAAGTGTTGAAACCTTATCTCAGAATTAATCCAGTGACATGCAGATGAGAGGGCTTGCCTTTACGTGCACACAAAGGAAAAAAAAAAAGA
The DNA here is from genome assembly GCA_028646485.1 of Cryptoprocta ferox. Taxonomy (NCBI): domain Eukaryota; kingdom Metazoa; phylum Chordata; class Mammalia; order Carnivora; family Eupleridae; genus Cryptoprocta; species Cryptoprocta ferox. Next base: position 121,195,037 of record CM053560.1, on the reverse strand, counting down.
AATCCCAGAAAAAGAACACAAGTTATTTCTTCCTTAGCACAAAAGAGAAATTCCAAATTGTAGTGAAAAAAACCGCAAGTGCAAATGTCACTGTAAATGTGCCACCGGATTAAATGGCAAATATGGTCCTTGCTGAGTTGGGACTTCAAATGGCCATGGTACAAGAGCTCTCCCGCCATGATGGGAAACTGGAAAGCAAGTAGCAGAAGCTGAGCTCCTGCATGTGCCAGAAAGGGGGTGGGAAGCAGGATGCTGACGGCCGCAGGAACTAACACCTACTGGGGACCTGTCCCGTCCATGTGCTTGGAGTTTTCCTGTGACCAGTCCTGCCCACCATATCTCATAGGTCTGCTCTATCAGCATTCCCATTTCAGAGGGAAAGAAACTGAGGCTTACAGAACTCAAGACACTTGTCCCAACTCTCATCTATTATTGGTAGAACCAGGATTTAAGCTCAGGCCTTCCTGGTTCCCGAGCGCTGGGGAAGGAGGGCTGACTGGCATCTCTGTGGGAATAATCTGAGTCCTCATGGAAAATGGAAGGGAATGGAAAGGGAAGGGGAAGGGAGCAGGGAGCACAAAGGAAGCACAGACAGCGGCCAGAGAGGCTCTTCCCTAGAAACCCTGGAGCATGTCAACCTCTTGGGCTTCAAGGGGCACCAGACATGTGGATGCCTCAAAGAGCCAAATCCAGGGACACACTGGTGGCTCGTGAATGAGTAATTCTGTTGACTCAGGGATGTCTGCTCTATGATATGGCTCCAGTCATCACCTCTGTCTCCGACAAATGAAAAATAAAGACATTCACCCCTAATTTGATAACTATTCTAGAGGGGATACTCCTCATTCACAACTAAAGGATGAAAATATTTCATTCAAATCATAGCTAATGAAAAAATATACTACTAAAGAAAGGAGAGTATTTCCAGAACAGAGTTCAAGAGCTAGACAAAGAGGTCAATTTTATTTTATTTTTTTCAGTACTTTGAAAATATCATTCCACTCCCTCCTGGCCTGTAAAGTTTCTGCTGAAAAATCAGCTTATAGTCTTAAGGAGTTTCCCTCGTATGTAACTGTTTTCTGTTGCTGCTTTTAAAACTTTATCACTACTTTTTGCCATTTTAGTTATTATGTGTCATGGTGTGGACTTCCTTGGGTTGGTTTTATTGGGGCTTCTCACTACTTCCTGAGTCCATTTCCTTCTACAGATTAGGGAAGTTTTCAGCTATTATTTCCTAAAATAAATTTTCTCTCTTCTCCTTCTGTGATGTCTAGAATGTGAATGTTATTATGCTTGATGGTGTTACTGGGTTCCCTTAACCTATCCTTTTTTATTATTCTTTTTTATCTTTTACCTGTTCTGTTTGGTTGCTTTCCATTACTTCCTCTTCTAGCTCATGGATCGGTTCTTCTGCTTCCTCTCCTATTGATTCCCTCTAGTGTATCTTTAATTTCAGTTACTAAGTTCTTCTTCTCGGTCTGATTGGTTCTTTGGTATATTTTCTGTCTCTTTGTTGAAGGTCTCAGTGAGATCCTCCACTCTTTTCTCAAGTCCCGTGAGTATCTTTCTGACTATTACTTTGAATTCTCTATCAGGCGTATTGCTTACCTCTGGTTTGTTCAGCTCTTTTGCTGTGATTTTGTGCTACTCTTTCTTTTGAGACATATTCCTCTGCCCCCTCATTTTGTCTAACTCTCTGTGTCTGTTTCTATGTGTTAGGAAAGTCAGCTACATCAAGGAGGTTAATTTTAAATGGATTTTGGATGTAAAGTCCCCTGCAGTTTCTCAGGATAAATATTTGATGTTTTTCTGAGCTATCATCATCTCATAGTGGGAAGATAAGGGTCCTGGTAAGAGCAGGTGCTTTCCTGAGTAGCCCTGAGGTTATATGTGTTTTTATCAGGAATAAGAGATCAAAGCAAAACCCAAACCTAAAGGCTAAAATGAATTTCTAACCAGCACCAGAAATGCAATCCAACCCCCTTTTTTTGGTGTTTCAGTGGGCAGTGGCAACAAGGGTACTCACCAGCAGGTTGATCACCTAAGTGTTATAACACACAGGTCAAGAGCTTAGAGGCTGACCAACCTGGGTGTGAACCCCAGTAAGTGTGGATCTTCACTCACCTGAGTGATTGCCACCTCCCTGTCACTGCTACTGCTCTGTGCAGGGGCTTCACTATTAGGGGACCTCATGTCTTAAAAAACTCCATGGACCACTGGGAGGACAAAACTCCTTTCAAGGCAGGAAAATTTGAGGAAACATTGGTAGTTTGTAAGGCAACTTTTATTCCCAAGTCAAAATCATTGAGGACATCACCTCAATTATTTCTGTAACCAATGCTTAGAACTGTTCTACCAAGAAATGACCCAAGTGCCAGGAGAGGCTACCTCAGAGACCAAGGCCTCAGCTCATTCTTGCCCACTGCCTGTTCCACTGTGTCCACATGTGCTCTCGGGACTTGAGCCAGTCCAGTTCAGGTTTGTGATTGACTATCAATTGGAGACAATCAAGTTATTCACAAGTTTAAGGCTCCGTCATGGGACACACTGGAAAACCTCTTCACAGGTGGTGACTGCCAGCTCAGTGCCTGAAACGTGTGCGAGTTTAGTTCCAGCTCAGATCTGGAAAACTAAGAACGCACCTCCAATTTTGACTGTGAAATCTTCAGCCACCATGCAGTTCCGGGCAGCAAGGTCCCTGTGGACAAACTTGTTGGCATTGAGGTATGCCATGCCATCTGCAATCTCTCCAGCCATCTGGATCATCTTGCTCAGGCTCGGAGGTGCTAGGACTGGATTATTCTGTTGGAGATTAAAAAAAAAAAAAAATGCACGTGAGAACTGAGGAATGTTCCCCACCCCACAATCTTTCAGGGTGTGCAAACCATCTTTGCTCAGTCTGCGCACCACAGGTCAGTCTGCTAAGAAACAAGACTTGCTCAGAAGGAACATAGTATCATGGAGACCAGAGCATCTGCTTCGTGATAAAGTCATGTGCTTGCTCGCTGACCACATCACACAGAGCTGCCGAAAGAAACACTAATTAATTAGCACAACTTGGGACCAGCATTTTCTATTTTGGGTAGGGCAAAAATTATTTAAAGTGAAACTGACAATTTAGGATATTAAGATTTCTTGATTACTCCAATTTTTATTGGTTTAGCTGTTCCTTTTCTTTCTATAATCAAAGTGCAGGTGAAAGGAGAGAGAGACTATTACGGAAGGCTGTGTGGAAGTAAGCAAATGTGTTTCCCAAATGGACACCATATGCTTTATTTCCCACGTAAGCATCGCTATCAATATTTGATCTTTTTCTTTCTCTTTAACTTTCAGCTCAAGTACAAAAGTATCAAGATTAATGTTTCCATCTTACGCTGTGGCATTCCTCAGGTTATTGTTTTCTGTGGGCACCAAGGAAAATGGGCACTTGCCAATTAAGTCCAGGAGAAGTGTATTCTGGAGGGGGACCAATGTAAAACGGGGACATGTAACATGGATAAATAAACATGTCCTCTTTGCAGAGGAGGGCAATCTCCTGGCCTTGGAATTAAAGAGAAATACCTCCAAATAATAATAATACTATCTAATTTATATAAACTTATATATTATTATATAAATAAATAATTTAGAAAAAAGCTTATCTAAAACATGTGCCAAAATCTCTCCATCCTAAAAAAAATTAAAAAATACAAAGCAAATTGGCTCACCACAATTTAGATGCTAACCACCTCTTGCTTGTGCTAATGCAATAGATATTACCTCGGTTTCCCTGACTACAGGGCGTCTGTTACAACACTGGAAAGCCACAGTGCTCTGAAAGGTGCCAAGGTGCCACCTTCCCGGCTCAAACCCCGGACGCCATGTGAGGAGCATGCCTGGGTGGAGTCAGTGCTGGAAGCATAAGCTGGGACCATGCATGGAAAGCGCCTGCTGGTGCCTGGCCAGGGTCCGTGCTCAGTGGACGTTGGCTTTGCCCAGTGAGGTGCTGGTTTCTGCTGAAAGCTGGCTTCTAGAAGCAGGATAACAACCCTCCAAAGCACTTGTGGGTGAGTTCCCTGCACATGAAGTATGTTTACATTCTGAAGAGACTATCGAGACAGTTTCTGGTGGTTCAAAATACTTATCATGGAGTTTCCTGGGGAAGTGACATGATATCCCCAAGGGTAAGCCCAAACCACCACTTTCTTTTTACACGGAGCCTCTTGTAGACAGGCTTCTTCCCCCTCAGGACCCACTGTTGCCTTTGAACCTTTTCTTGGGCTTTAGATATGGCATGGTATGCTAGGAAATCTGCAGGTGAGCTGTTAAGTTGATGCTCATAATGCTTAAGCTGTGGAGTATTAAGTATATGTGTTTACTGGAAGAGCTCATTTAAGGGGCGCCTGGGTGGCTCAGCTGGTTAAGTGTCTGGTTTTGGCTCAGGTCATGATCTTGCAGTTCGTGAGTTCGAGCCCCACGTCGGGCTCTATGCTGACAGCTCAGAGCCTGGAGCCTGCTTCAGATTCTGTGTCTCCCTCTCTCTCTGCCCCTCCCCCGCTTGCCCTCTGTCTCTCTCAAAAATATATAAACATTAAAAAAACTTTTCTAAAAAAGAAGTGCTCGTTCATAATTAACATGGAAAATAGAGTCAATAAACGGAATCTGATTATACGTATTGGAAGAGAGGGCTGCCATTCGTTCAGACATTCAGAAAGCGGAAATCTCTCATCTGCTTCGAGCCACTGCAGATATGTACACACAAACACCCACATTTAGCAAAGTAAATGAGCAAATCTTAACTTGGGGAGAAGATGCCAAAGAGAGTATAATGAATCTGCAGGACGAGCATACCTATTTTTATCCTTGACCTGAGCTAGAAAGAACAAGTTTAAATCAGACACACATCTAAAAGTGAATCTGAGATCTGGAAAAGGGACTTCCAGAAAGCTTCTTGGCCACCCGTCTTATTTGACACACGAGGACCCTGAGGTGCAGAGGAAGCAGCTGCCTGAGGACAGCAGGCCGCTCGCAGCAGGGCGGGGACGGACACTGCGTGCTTCTGAGTGCCCATTCAGTGCCTGCAGTCGGGGCCACAGGCGGTGAGGCTTGGTCCTTCGCAGGGGTCCGGCGTGACTCTGGTAAGAGGCACACTGCCACCACTCGGGCCCCCTACCTGCTGCAGCTTTTCTCCCTTGTGCTGGCTTGTGCATCATGGACGGGAGCCAGGGGAGCTGGGGGGCCATGCTGTGGAGCAGAGGGCTGGCGGGGGGCGGTGAGTGTGTTATAAATCATCCTGCTCAGGCCCTGGGGCCACACTCGGCCTCCTGACCCTCGGAGAACAAGGAGAATCATCCGCCGTGAACGTGGGAAGCCACATGTGAACAGGTGCTCAGAACTAAAATGCAAGGAATGACTACTTGGGAGATTAATAATTAAGGTCCAGATGAAAAGAACACCAAAGATGAAGTGCAAACAGGGCAAGGCTGGAGACGTTCAAAAGGGGTCGAGGAAGGGAGGTGTTGTGGGACTACAAGCAGACGCAAAGCCTGCTCACCACGGGACAAAGTCGGGGTGAAAGTGAGGACTTGGGACCCACCGAGGCAGCTGAATGAAAGGCAGATGTTGCTGGTATTATTTGTAAGTATTTATCTGCCAGTTTATTCTTAGAGTGACTCACTTGCGAGGCACGCTTCCATATGCTAAAAAGCTGCCTTGTGGGTTCATGCCACAGACGGGGAGACACCACAGTGACTAATGAAAAATTGCAGAGGACTTCAGCAGGTTTACAAGTTGAAGCTCATAACACAAATTGATCTTTTTTACTAAACTAAGCAGACACCGTGCAACCGAGGCAATTATCATTCTGCCTCAGCGTCACGCCTGACATGTGGATGCAGAGTTGGAGAAACAGGGCTTCCCGGTCTCAAAGGCTCAGACTGTTGACAGGGGAGCAGGGGGGTGGGGGGAGGGGCATGTGTGCAGGGAGGGGGCTCGTGAACGAGGGGGTTATCTTGTGCACAGAGCTGGGTGGGAAACCGCACCAGCACAAGAGTCACATTAACCTGACACTGAACTCTGACAGGCGCTTACTGAAACGCTGCCTGCCACAGACACGGACCCTGAACTGCGGGAGGAGCCTGGGAGGAAGAGCTGAACATGACGGGGTGGAAGGGGAATCCACTCGGAGGAGCAGAGAAGAGAGAGTCCGTGCTAGGGGAGAAGTCAGGGAGGGTTCCTTCCCGGCATGGGGGAGAGAGAAGCAGGGAAGGCTTCAGGGAGGAAGCAGGTCCGCAGGGAGGAGTCAGGGAGTGCCTGCGGCGAGGAGGGAACTGGGGGTGAGCGAATGCAGAATAAAACAGCACAGAGGGTTTACGTAGAAGGGCATCTGAGGAATGGCAAGGGCCTCCCACAAAAGTTCAAGGTCTCTCTCTCTAGTCAGGGAAATGTTCCATATAAAGGACCTGTAACCAAGCACACAGCAAGAAACATTCAATGCTGAAAAGTAAGTAGGTTTAAAGCTGTAGGGGCACCTGGGGGGCTCAGTCGGTTGGGTGTCTGACTTAGGCTCCGGTCACGATCTCATGGTTCGTGAGTTCAAGCCCCACATCAGGCTCTGTGCTGACAGCTCAGAGCCCAGAGCCTGCTTCGGATTCCGTGTCTCCCTCTCTCTCTGCACCATCCCCTGCTCACACTCTGTGTCTCAAAGAAAAAAATTAAAAACAAAGACACAGTACCTTCTGGCGGGGGAGGTGCTAAAGAAAGAACAGGTAACATGCGAAGTCAGTGAAAACCGAAACTGACCTCTATTTCTGGCCTCAGGGACCTGAGATAACTTTTGAGATCGCCCCGCGTCATCAGTTCCATGATGACCAGCGTCGGCTGGCCTTGGGACACCACGCCCAGCAACCGCACCTGGGAGGAATGACAGAGAGAAGGACTGAGAGGGTGAGGGTTGCCAACGACAGTCCCCATCCATGCTGCTAGAACTGTCTGTGACCTGCTGGGGTCTCCAGCACAGCCAGAGCCTTCCCGCGCACACGCATCTGAGCGCAACAGTGAAGTGACGGAAAACTCTGGAAGGCAGGGCGAGACACCAACCCCCCGATGTGAGGCCACTGACACCCCGGGGGGGCTCCACGGAGGTGCCCTCCCCGCGTCAGGCTCTGGCTTCTCAGCGTGCTCTCTTACCACATGGTGACAATTGAACTCCTTCATCACTGAAGCCTCGTTGAGAAACTCAATCCTTTCACGCATGCTCGCGGCCTCGTTCACCGTTTTGATGGCCACCCTGGTTTCAGGCTCGTCTTTAACCACGCCTTTGGCAACTCCTTCGTAGACCATCCCGAAGGAGCCCTGCCCCAGCTCTCGGCTCATGGTGATCTTCTCCCGAGCAACCTCCCACTCATCAGGTACATACACTAGAGAAGAAGAAACCGGAATTGAGACAGGTCAGGCTTTGGGGGGGGGGGGGGCGGGGACCAAAGAGTACAAGATGCCACTTTCTGAAGTCCACAGAGAACATCCGGAACCAGCGACACAGCTTGTCCCGAAATTCTTGCAAGGCAACCGTACAGGCAAACGCTGGTATTTCAAGTCTTTAAGGATTCTGAGATAATTTCAGGACACGCGCAACATACAACCACCACAAAGGAGTCCAATTTGAGATGCGCTATGTATAGAATTCACAACGGGCTTCAAGACTTTGTACCAAAAAATCATGCAAATATTTCAATAGTTTTTATGCTGACTACATATTTAAATTGATAATACTTTGGATAGATCGGGTTAAATGAAGTGTATCATTAACCCTTTTTCACTTGTTTATTTTTTTTTATGTTTTTTCGTACTTTGTTTTTGAGAGAGAGAGAGAGAGTGCAAGTGGGGAAGGGGCAGAGATGGGGGGGCGGTGGGGACAGAGGATCGGAAGTGGGGTCTGCGCTGACAGCAGTGAGGCTGACGTGGGGGCCTTGAACTCACGAATTGTGAGACCATGACCTGAGCAAAGTGGGACGCTCAACTGACTGAGACACGGCAGGTGCCCGTCACCTGTTTCTTTTACACTTTTTTTTAAAACCGTGGAAACACAGTTACATGTGGGGCTGGCATTCTATTTCCATTGGTAGTGCTGTTCTAGTTTAGACCAGTGTCTCCAGCCTCACCAAAGCCCCTGGCACGTCTACAGAGGTACAGAAGCTACCGAACTCTGGCACAGGGAGCATCAGTCGTGAGCAAGGTGGAGGGAGAGCTGATGAGCACAGGGGTCTCCCCAGGGCCCCGGCCTGAGCTCCGTGAACTCAGGGACCTCTCATAATTGGGGTGAGGGGCTGGGAGGTGGGACATGGTAAGACAGAGCCTGACCATGACTTCTCCAGCCCAGGCTTTCAGTCAATCTGCTTTCAGAAAACAACGCTCCGACGCGAACCAGTAGGTCCTAAGCCCCGCCAGCCGGCAGCGGGTTATATGCACAATGTTATCAGCACTTCCCTAGAGGGGATTTTTGGTATATTCTGGAGAATGGTGACATACAGAATAGCTTCTGGAAAAAGAAGTTTTTAAAGCATTTTCCAACCTCAATGTCATTTCATCGCCCCTCGAGGAGACTAGCTATAAGGTGCTTATCAAAAGGCCGAATAAATTCAGTTCAAATGAGGTGACTGTGTTCCTACCTGTTGTTGGCTTGGGTGACAATGCGTTTGGTTTTTGTTTATTTTATTTTTAAAGGGGAATCAAGGCATATTATGAAAGTAGTTCTGGAAAGATCCAAAGTTTGCATTCAAATCACCATTAGAGTCTGATATTATTGTATTAATGCTCTTTCTAAGCCTCCTGGAGACTTTGTAGTCCAAACTACAAAATGCCAGTCTCCTGTGCTTTATTTCCAAGCAGAGCAAATTCTCTAGAATAGCCTTATTCCACCTCTACAGGGAGGGAAAATGGCCTTGCATTTCCCCCATAAATTCCATTAAGTGTGTGATGACTCCTTACCTTACCGGACTTTTAAAAAAAGCTTTTATTTATAGAAGTAATGCATAAAAATCTTTTTGCTTTTTTTTAAAAAAAAATTAATGTTTATTTTTGAAGAGAGAGAGAGAGAGAGACAGAGTATGAGCAGGGGAGAGGCAGACAGAATCCATGAAGCAGGCTCCAGGCTCGGAGCTGTCAGCACAGAGCCCGATGTAGGGCTTGAACCCATGAACCATACACGAGATCATGACCTGAGCTGAAATTGGATGTTTAACCGACTAAGCCAACCTGGCACCCCAATTTGCTTTTTTTTTTAACGAAGAAAAAGATACTTTCCACAAGTAGCTACTATTTTAAATTTGGTGTGTATCCTTCCACAATGTTCTTTATGTCTTATATACTTATATACATTATATAAAGGAGTATAGAAGTATGTATATGTATACACGTACATCTATACCTATTAGAAATACACTTTGTGGGGTGCCTGGGTGGCTCAGTCGGTAAGCATCACACTCTTGATTTTGGTTCAGGTCATGATCTCAAGGTGCGTGGGATTGAGCCCTGTGTGGGCTCTGTGCTGACAGTGTGGAGCCTGGTTGGGATTCTCTCTCCCTCTCTATGCTCCTCCCTTGCTCATTCTCTCTCTCTCTCTCTCTCAAAATAAAAATAAAATAAGGACATGAAAAAAATACAATTCGCGGTGCCTGGGTGGCTCAGTTGGTTAAGCAGTCGACTTCGGCTCAGGTCATGATCTCGTGGTTTGAGTTCGAGCCCCGCGTTGGGCTCTGTGCTGACAGCTCAGAGCCTGGAGCCTGCTTCGGATTCTGTGTCTTCCTCTCTCTCTGCCCCTCTCCTGCTCATGCTCTGTCCCTCTTTCAAAAATAAACGTTAAAAAATATTTTAAAAAAATACAACTTTGTGAGACTTCTATGGAATCAGGAAGAATGTCATTATTCTGCACTTGATTCCTATTCAGGGGAAGGCTTTTGATTGGCTTTACTGTAAACAGGACTGAGTTAGAAATTATTAGAGAAATCATAATAAAACTTCACACATTATTATAGTGTTTTTAAAGCATCAGAGTGTTTTCTTATGTTTTCCATTTGCTCAGCGTGATCAATCAGAATAATTATGACACCACTTCACATGGCCTGCACACCTCTTTCACTTCACCCGAAGCAAGAAAGAGGCACGCACTGTTTTTGAACTCGTCTCCCCGATTTCACGCACTCATTGGTTCATCTGGCGGATCCACGCCCGCCCCTCCCGTGGGTCGGCCTCCCTGTCTATCGACAAGATGCCAGAAACTATGTCATCCTGACATGTCAACCACCTAGTTATGTGGCCTGGGCACGTTTCTCCTCTGAACCTCAGCGACTCACCTACAGACAGGCGGGCCTAAGAAAAGCCACCTTCCAGGGACCGAGATCAAAGGGGACTGAGTTCATGAAAGCCCCCAGCAAGTGCCAGTTAATGGTGCCAGTATCAGTAGAGCCCAGGACCAGTGCCCGGCCTGGACTTACTTTCGAAGGTTTGGATTCAGGCGCAATAGCGAGAAGAGACAGCAAACAAGAGAAAAAAGAAATAACCATCGAATGTAACCCAACTGCCAAGGCAGACCTTCTCAGTCACTTAACTAAATGGCCCTCATGAGCTATTACCCAAGGGTGTGTGAATGGGCCATGAGGGGATAAATCGTAGGAGTCCGATCAGGAGGGAATGAGCGGAAAAACTCCAAGATGGAAAAATGCAGAGAAGCCGTGAGTGATCAAAGACCATCAGAGTCACACGAAACTCAGGCTGAAACAGGTTTAAAAGGACTATTTGGTCAGCTGCAGCATATCCTCTGACGAGATGTCAACAATTAAACAGCTTCTGTCCTCCCAGCATAACATTTCAGGCAATTAAGTAAATTGATGACTGTGCTGACCAGTCGTCTCTGAAGACTGTTTTTCTTTGGGGCATTGCATACAGTCCCAGAATTTTCGACATATTCAGTGAACTGCTAAAAACTTTGATTTTAAAAAAGGGGCAGGGGGCACCTGGGTAGCTCAAGTCCAGTAAAGCGTCTGACTTGGGCTCAGGTCATGATCTCATGGTTCGTGAGTTCAAGCCACACACGGGGCTATGCACTGACAGTGCAGAGCCTGCTTGGGATTCTCTCTCTCTCTCTGCCCCTCCCCCACTCACTCTTCTCTCTCTCTCTCTCTCTCAAAATAATTAAACTTAAAAAAATAACAAAAATTAAAATAAAAAACATTAACGAAGACGTATTTGAGGCCAAAGTTAGGTCAAATAATGCAAACCTCTTCTCCCTAAATTAGCCACACTCCTGACAGCTCCCCAGGCTGGGGCCCCCCCAGGCACTGACCGGAGCTTAGCCGCTTACCATCCGCAGCGCTGAAGTACTCTGGGTTCACAGAAGCATACAGCACTCCATTCCCCAGCCTGCTGTTATTTCTGTAAGAAGGGATAAAATTCAGGTTAAAAAACCCCAGGTCCACACATCTCATCTTTGCTCTATCAGCTTTATTTGTCCTGTTTCATTAAGTATCGGGAGGAAGGAAGCAAGGGGCACTGACTGCCTATAGACCCTCCGCTACACTCCCCCATCTGGCCCTGGGGCCGAAGACATCTGCTAATAGGGCTCTGGGCTTGGGGCTTCCTCAGCGGCCTTGGATGAAACAAGAAACATTTGTTTCTTGGGGCACCTGGGTGGCTCAGTCGATTGGGCGCCCAACTTTGGCTCAGGTCATGATCTCATGGTTCATGAGTTCGAGCCCCACCTCCAGCACAGAGCCCACTTGGGATCCTCTGTCTCCCCTCCTCTCTCTGCCCCTCCCCCACTTTCACTCTCCCAAAAATTAAGGGGAAAAAAAAGAATCGTTTCTTTCCTTCGTCAGAAATTGAAAGGCCTACTGGATAGAAGAGGCTGGGACACTATGTTTGGAAAATCTCTGCGTAAGCGGCGGTATCTGAGGGAGCAACCAGCAAGAGGACAAACCCTAGTGGCCCGAGAGATATGTTTTCTGTCATTGTTAGGAAATGTTCCCTATTCCTGTGAAGAGTGCGTGATTGGAAAATCACGTTTCCCAATCCATGTGATATTTCCTCAAAATCCTTCAAATGCGTGCCTGAACTCAGGTTCAAACCAGACCATGCAGCCACAGAAAGTGTCCAAGTTTTCCTGGAGTCTCTCACCTTTTTCTGTGGAATATATACAACATGATGACCAGTCCCCCCACTATCAGCAGGACGGTGATGGGCAGGGCGATGATCAGGTGGATGAAATTTTCATACGTTACTGCCGAGACAAGGGAAAGGATAAAATATCACTGGGTGAACAAGATGATCCTTAGTTTTTTTTTTTTTAAGATGGAAATATGAAAAAAATAATCCCCAAAAATTCCTTTACTGCCCAAACTAGGAGTTCTGAAGGTCAACAGTATTGGATAGAACACAGCAAAAAACCCTGAGTTATCTGGGGGAAAAAAAGATAAAATAAGTGTGTACTGAGGAGTATACTCATTTTTAAAGTACAAGAGGTGCCTGGGTGGCTCAACTGGTTAAGCGTCGTACTTTGGCTCAGGTCATGATCTCAGTTTGTGAGTTTGAGCCCCGCATCGGGCGCTCTGCTGTCAGTACAGAGTCTGCTTCAGATCCTCTGTCCCCACCCCCAGCCCTTCCCCCACTCATGTGCTATCTTCAAAAATAATATTAAAAAAAAAAGTACAGTGTATTCTGAAATAATAGTTCAAATGGTGGGATCGAGTGAAATAATATTTGTATGCAATTTAATGACTGTTAACATATATATATATATGAATTTGCTAAAATAAAATGAATAGAGTCTTACATAAATAAATAGCGCTCAAGTTGTACTGATCCTTGTTTTTATTTGAGAAAGATTTTTATTTAATGTTTATTTAGTTTTGTGTGTGAGAGAGAGAGAGAGAGAGAGAGAGAGAGAGAATGTGAGCCAGGGAGGGGCAAAGAAAAAGACACAGAATCCAAAGCAGGCTCCAGGCTCTGAGCTGACAGCACAGAGCCTGATTCGGGGCTCAAACTCATGAACCGTGAGATCATGACCTGAGCCAAACTCACATGCTTAACTGACTGAGCCACCCAGGTGTCCCCTTTCTTTTCCTAAGGTAATTTTTTCAAATGTTTATTTTGAGAGTGAGACAGAGAAAGTACATGCGCCTGAGTAGGGGAGGGGGAGATACAGAAGGAGAGAGAGAATCCCAAGCAGGCTCCTGGCTGCCAGCGCAGAGCCCAATTCGGGGCTGGCTCCCATGAACCGTGAGATCATGACCTGAGCTGAAATCAAGAGTTAGACATTTGAGCCACCTGGGTACCCCTGACCTTTATCTGTTAAAACAGTTTCACAGGCAATTAAAAAAAAAACAACAACTAACTGGATGGCACCCCTTGCCCATGTTGCTCTGAATTCTCCCCAAACATTAGGGTCTAGTTACAAGCCTGACCGAAACACCTGCTTCCCACTGTCCCCAGCACTTAATGACAGGGGCCAGGCTGGACGCCAGGGAAGCTGACACACACCCTGGAAGACTCTCCTGGATTCGGGAAATGAGTAAGTGTTCACAGGTGGCACAACAGAAAAAAAGTGGGCTGCACTCACTGCGGGGATGTGGAGGGGAAGGGAGAGGTGAGAAGGGAGCCAGGGGTAGCCTTCCCCGTGCAGAGGGAGGGCGGGAAAGGATACTGGAGACTGGCTCCCAAGCGGCCTGTTTAAGCTAAGCACTGAACCTCATTCTGCAGATGAAAGGCAGCCGGTGTGAGCGCCCAGGCCCTGAACTGATCAGATCACTGAACTGATCAGGTACTGAACGGATCAGAGGTGTGTCTGGAAGGGTGCTATGCATGAGGCCAGCCTGCCAGGGGCTGCTGGGTCCCGGAGGGGGCGGGGCGGGGGGGAGGGGACCTTGGTTTGTGCTGTGTTATGCAGCCCAGACCTCAAGAAGAGACCACTGGTCCTTTTCTATAAAAGACTCACAGGGGTGAATTGGACTCCCCAGGGACACACAGGCAGCTGGTAAGCCACGGTCCTGGGATGGGGACCCAGGCTTCCTGTACCCACAGCTCAAAGCTGCCCCAAAAAGCAAGCACCTGGAGTGGTGGCAACAGGGGTTGGACTTCAGCGGCACACAAGAGGCAGGATCAATGCGACCGGGGGTTGAGTGAAAAACGGGTGGCTGGCGAGAAAGCAAGGTGGGGACGGCCGTAAAGTTCCAGGCTTGGGTGGGGCGTGGGTTATGGTGCCGCTAACTGACCTGGGGAACAAAGGACATGAGGATACTCGGAGGGGAGCAACTGTGATTTTGGTTTTGTGCACGGAGTCTGAGGTACTCATGGGATGCCCATGCGGAGAGGTCTATGTGGAAATGATGGCACTCACTGGGGACCATCTGAGTCACACATCAGTAATTATTTTGCCATAAAAATTGTCATTATAATTTTTACTCTTTAAGGATTATTCCAGCTATTTTAACTTTTATTTTTATTGAAAAAATTGTAATGTTTATTTTTGAGAGAGAGAGAGAGAGAGAGAGAGCGAGAGAGAGCGAGAGAGAGCGAGCGCGCGCGCACAAGCTGGAGAGGGACAGAGAGGGAGACATCGGAAGCAGGCTCCAAGCTCTGAGCTGTCAGCACAGAGCCCGAAGTGGGGCTCAAACTCATGAAGCATGAGATCATGACCTGAGCTGAAGCTGGTTGCTTAACCAACTGAGCCACCCAGGAGCCCCTAGCTATTTTAAATTTTAAAATTAAAAAGATTTTGGGATGTCTGGGTGGCTCAGTTGGTTGAACCTCCAACTCATGATTTTAGTGCATGATCCTAGGGTCCTGGGATTGAGCTCGGTGTCAGGCTCTGTGCTGAGCATGGAGCCTGCTTAAGATATTCTCCCTCCCTCCCTCTCTCTCTCTCTCTCTCTCTCTGTCTCTCTGCCCCTCTCCCCCCACTCATGCTCTTTCTAAAATAAAAAAATTAAAGACATTTTTTTTTATCAGATAGCTCTCAGAAATGGATGCAGTCTCCTGCATTTCCCAATTGTTGAAAATACTCTCAAGTTATCACTGCCTTCGGGAAGCCAGAAGAGTTTCAGTTTTTCCTGCTGAGAACTCTTTCTTATATTCGTATCACTAATACTACTGGCCAGGCTGTACCATGTTCTTTCTGAGTTTCACATTTCAATGGGGACATAGACAAACTGGAACACAGCCAGAGAAGAACAAAATGATGAGATGGCTAGAAAATTGGTCTCTGTGACTGGGGCTACAAGAAATGGCCATATGGCTGGAGATGATTTCGTCTGCAGAAGAAAAGTCTGGTGAGTAATTTAATAGTATTCAAGCACATGAAGGGCTCCTCAAAGGACAGCAAGTTGCCACAAAGCCCTGCAAGCTTCCAGCTCCTCTGAGGATTAAATGAGAAGAGGGGAGACTGCCCTGGGGCAAGAGAGTCTTGTCTTACAGAAGGACAAAGCTCCCAGCAGCAGAGCAAACATGCAGATTTAATTCTCCTGCAGTGGGCGTCAACAGCTGCTAGAGAGAGTCCATCAGAGGGACTCCTGCGTCTTCAGTGGGAACCTGGCACTCATGGGGTTAAAGATGGGGAACCACGGCAGAGAGGGCAATTTTTTTTTATTTTTTTAATTTTTTTAAAATTAGTTTCAAAATTTTTTTAGTTTTTAATTTTTTAAATTTAGTTTTTTAATTTACATCCAAGTTAGTTAGCATATAGTGCAACAATGATTTCAGGAGTAGATTCCCTACATCCCCTCACCCATTTAGCTCTTCCCCTCTCCCACACCCTCTCCAGTAAGCCTCTGTTTGTCTTCCATGTTTAAGAGTCTCTTATGTTTTGTCCTCTTCCTGTTTTTATATTATTTTTGCTTCCCTTCCCTTATGTTCATCTGTTTTGTAACTTTAATTCCTCACAGGAGTGAAGTCATATGATATTTGTCTTTCTCCGACTGAGTAATTTCGCTTAGCATGATACCCTCCAGTTCCATCCACGTAGTTGCAAATGGCAAGATTTCATTCTTTTCGATCGCTGAGTCATACTCGGCACCCCAATGTTCACAGCAGCGCTATCGACAATGGCCAAAGTACGGAAAGAGCCCACATATCCATCGATGGGTGAATGGATAAAGAAGATGTGGTGTATATACACAATGGAGTATTGCTGGGCCTTGGTCTCTCTGAAGATGAGCCAGGGCTGCTGTTTCAAAGGCTGCAGCCTGATGCTCAACCAACCCCTAAACCAAGGCTCTGCTCCTAAGGGATAGATGCGGAGAGGAGAGGAGAGGGAAGGGGAGGGGAAGCTAGCCGCTGCTCCAGAGAGGACTATCATGAAGGTTCTGGCACTGGACTGGGTGGCACGGGCTCACTGGTAAGAGCAGGGTAAGCGGACCCCAAGGAGAATTCAGACTATTTTAGTTCATGGAATAACCTGCCTCGGCTATCGGTTGAACCCTGAAACTTGAACTCCTGCACAGTGCCAGGCTCATAAAAATGCTACCTCGAGGTCTGCAATTCTATTCACGCCATCCTTCTTCTAGTGTCTGTACTATTAGGATTTTCAAATGCCTGTCTTTGGTTGTTAGGCACTAACCAGGTGGACTGCTGGACTGGCTGAAGTCCTGAATTTAAAAACTTGGGGCGCCTGGGTGGCTCAGTCGGTTTGGCGTCCGACTTCGGCTCAGGTCATAATCTCACGGTTCTTAAGTTCAAGCCCCGCATCTGGCTCTGTGCTGACAGCTGGGAGCCTGGAACCTATTTCGGATTCTATGTCCCCCTCTCTCTCTTTGCCTCTCCCCTGCTCGTGCTCTCTCTCTCTCAAAAACAAATAAACATTAAAACATTAAAAAGTTAAAAACCTCAGACAACAGATCAGGGCAACACCTAGGTGGAGACCTGGAGGGACCAGGGACGTGGGGACCATCCACTGGACCCAAAGTGACACCCGTAAGCAAGGTGGGTCTGCTCTTCCACGGGAGGCAGCAAGGAGCAGTGTTATGTCAAATTTGATCCCATTATCTGAACATGAAATAATCTAAAAAACTGGGTTCCTAGTAAGAAATAGAAACTCAATATGGAAGTGATAAGGAATATTTATGCCCTCAAAGAAAATACCGCATTTTCTTGGCCAACGAAGCACAGGGCCCTTGGTGTACCTATAGATTTTACAAAACTCGGTCTTAAAATCTGAAATCCTTGCCTAGAACGGCCTTCTGAGAATTCTGTTCTGTCAACGGCTTGAGCCTAAAATCACAGCATGGCCCCATCTCGGTGCCAGCCAGCGAGCACTGGGTGCTTTCTGCGTGTGTTTGTGCTTTCAAAGCGTGTCTGTACTCTACCGGCAGGCAGGGGAGGGGACAAAGCCTGTGAGGCTACACCAAGGACTCCTCTTCTGGAACAGGCTGGACTGGAGGCCCCCAGATTTCTGTCACCCTTCATTCTAAGCCCTGAATGTGCGCCCTAACTAGTAGCCCTAATTGGACAAGGGGTGGAATGGTCAATTCAGCGCTTTGTAAAAATGCTTTGGATGTTAACCAAGTTGAAAGTAAAGGCCCCCTCAAAAGGCCTCCCTGGAAAGGGGCTCAGACCCTCTCCCTGCCCCGCAAATGAGGCAGGAACTTCAAACAGTGGCAGCAGCCCTGCTCCAGCTCCCAAACAATGGGCGGGCAGAAGCGTGACCCTTCTGAGATCTGCCCAACTCGGTTCCAATGGGAAATCAGACAGGCAGAGAGCCCCGACAGCCCAGGCTTCCCCAGTCCCGGCCCAGCCTGCTTTCAGGGTTCCCAGCTACTCCCTCTGCAAGCCTTACTTTTGGCGGGCACATAGAAAAACACAGGATCCGTCCACGACCCATTCCCAGAGAGAGAGGTGGCCTGGATCCGGGCCGTATAGTTCCCCGGGTTGAGCCGGTTAAGCTTGATGCCTCCGTACTTCCGGTACTCCTGTCTGGATACACATTCCCGCTGGTCCTGGGGGAGAGAGAATGGTAAGTGCCAGTCCCCCACGAGCACGTGACACATGGGCGCCTCTTGCTGCCCAGTCTCTCACGTCCTACCTCACAGTGATCCCGATCTGTGGTAACAGAGAAGAGACCCAGTGCTGAATGGCCGTTTTCCGGTAACTGTACACACAGCCAAGTTCTAAACCAACATTTTTTGTTTTTTGTAATCAAAAAGAGCTGCAGAAAGATTAAGAGTTACTAAGTCCAATCTAGCCTGTGCCGGAAGATCACTTTCTGCAACGGAATAGTTTAAGTGCTCGGTAGAGCACTAAGACCTAAGTCCTCGCTGACTTGTCTCCTCGGGTTATGGGTTTAAGTCAGCTAACAGGGAGGGGACCTGTGCCACGGGCTGGAATGGGAGCACCCCCAGGGACTTCCGCCCCGTGCTTACCTCAATTTGTGATCCGTATTTTATCTCATACATTAGAATCAGTCCATTGGGATTCTCAGGTTCCGGCCACTTTAAAAAGATGGAGTTTTCAGGCCTTGACTCCCAGGTCACCGGCCCAGGAATGTCATCTGCTCCTTCTGCACAACAATTTAAACAAGCAAGAAAGTCAGATTCGGGTCCCCCTTGGCGGGGCGGGGGGAGGCTAACCTAAGAATCCCCTCCCCCCACTCTGTGCCTGCAGGGCTGAGGGCAGTGACCACACAGGCTCCTCCCAAGCGGGGTGCTCGCACAATGCACAGGGCAATCTATTGACCTGTGAGGCTCAGGATGCCACAGTCCCTTCCCTCCCCTCAGACCCCCCTCCCCCAACAAAAAAGCCGCTATTGCTGGGGAAAGGAGACTGTGTGATGCTGCCAAACAGAAGCAGCATCAAAGAGGTGCCTTGCAAGCAGAGGTGGCAGCAGCAAGATCCTTCCAAGTCTGTGTCTGCACACGGCAAAGGCATCTTTGTGACACGGGCATGAGGGACGCCCGCAAGCCGGGCCTGTCAAGGAAGCCATTGGGAGGCTGTGCTAAGAGCGAGCCCTCACGGCAGCCATCGACCGCCTCCTCCAGCCGCCAGCAAAGGCTGGGCACTTGCTCTCTTGCTTTCGAGTAAAGCAGTAAGCTGAGTGGTGAGCCAACGTCACTGCAAGTTCCAGCTGGGGAAGGCTCCTCTGGAAGGGTGGGGAAACTGAGGCCAGGGAGGCTGACCGCTGCCTTGAGACATGTGGCATGTCAGCCCCAGGACTGTGCCCTGGAGGTCCCCCCTGCCAGACACCAGCACTTCTGGGCTCCTTCAACTACCTGCTGCCCTAACAAGAAAGAGAACTGGGCAGTTCACCTCTCCTTTTTATTTATTTATTTTTAGTGTTTATTTATTATTGAGAGACAGAGAGAGACAGAGCATGAGCAGGGGAGGGGCAGAGAGAGGGGGAGACACAGAATCTGAAGCAGGCTCCAGGCTCTGAGCTGTCGGCACAGAGCCCGGCGGGGGGCTCGAACTCACAAACTGCAGATCGTGACCTGAGCTGAAATCGGATGCTTAATGACTGAGCCACCCAGGCGCCCCTCACCTCTCCTTTTTAAAGAATTTTATCTTAAAGAATTTATTTATTTAGAGAGAAAGAGGGAGAGAGAGAGAGATGCAGAGAGACAGGGAGAGAGAAAATCCCAAGCAGGCTCTGCACTGTCAGTGCAGAGCCCGACATGGGGCTCAATCCCACGAACTCTGAGATCAAGACCCAAGCCAACATCAAGAGTCAGATCCATGACTGATTGACCCTCCCAGGCACCCCCTATGCTTAAAGATGGATGGAAGTTTGAGTAACAGGCGGCTTCTAACTTCCAAGGGGGACGTAAAGGACCAAAGGCTATTCCAACAGTTAACTTTGAGAAGGGACAGTCACTCTGAGTCAAAGCAGTTAACTGATTCCACTGGACCTGAGAACTCAGGAGGGACCGCGCAAATTTCCCTGTGCACAGGTAGGGAAAAGGGCCACGGGAATGTACAATGCACCAACGGGGAGGAGGAGAGCTGACCCTGAAGGGCGCTCCCTGTTCCTGAGTACTTTGTACAAAGAGACTGGGATGGAGGTGATGTCGTTGGGAGTGGACTCCCTACCCTGGGCTGCTGGTCTACCACGCTGCCTCCAAGTGACCACCGTTCTTTAATGAGCAGGATGGAGACTAAGGGTCATTGCCCTGGGTGTCAAGACTCTGTGTCCATAAAACACAAGCTTCTCCACTGGGCCGTGAGTGAGTCAGGAGTGGGGTGAGCTGGATCACACCGTACCTGCAGGCATGGTTCTTGCAAAGACAAAGTTGGAGGCGCTGCAGCCCAGCTTCTCAGCCTCATGGTTACAGCTGTGGATGTCAATGCGGTACAAAGTGAAAGGCCGGAGGTTAGAGATTACGGTTCTCTCCTTGTTATCCACTCTACTCTCAAAGAAAGGGTATTCTGTCTCTAGCTCTTCTGGGTCTGTGATATTATAGGTGTCGGCCGCCGTGGTGTTCCTGCTTCGGCTGGACATGGTGGTGTTGGTGACTTGCGTGACATCTCTCCGCTTCCTTTCAGGTCTGTCGGGAAGAGAGAAACTTGGCTCGTAAGTGCTTCTGTCTCTTTGGTCCCTTCTACGACTTGGGTTAGAGTAATGGAAAGAAAAAAATCTTAACTTTGGATCAAAGGAACTCTTCAGCCCCTTTGGATGAGAACCAACAAATAATACGGGGATTTCCTCCTCTGTTATTTATTTTGCTTTCTCGACTCTGCAAACCTCAGGATCGGCACAAACTGCCCCCCCCCCCGGCTCCCAGAGTGATGACTCGACTGTATCTAGAGGCATACAAAGGTCTCAGCCGCTCCAGGCTCCACAACAGCCTGGCTGTTTCCTCACGATGTCTGGGCTCCCTGGTCCATAGACCTTACGGTTAAGCATTAATGGCGACCGAATTGCTGGCCACACTAAGATTTAGTAGGGGTGAGGTAAGAGGTGAGAGGTGTGGTGCAGGCCACAGAGAGATGGGCAGAGGGGTTCAAGGCCTGTGGTGGTGGCTTCACTGGCCCCCTTTGACGGTGGAAATAAAGATATCAGGCAGTGAGCCCTTGCTTGGACCCCCGATCCTTCCCTCTGGGGTTCCCGCGGAACTCCTCTTCCTCTGAGACCCTAGTGTCTGTACTTTTCACACTCCCAGAGGTCTTCCCAGCCTGGCTTCACCTCCCTCTCAGCAGTGACCTCCTGTGGTCTCTCCAAGGCCCTGCTGTTCGCAGGGGCAGAGTCACCGCCATGGACACAAGCAATAGGACAGCGAAAGACAAATGGAAAGAGAAGAATGTCTGCACCCAAAAGGGCAGATGAGCGTTCCAAGC